>CM039595.1:65466065-66066065 GCA_022457205.1 Saccharum spontaneum | reverse complement strand
TTTTCATAGTCATACATGTTTAAAGTTCTTTTAGCTTGATGAAATAATCTCTATATACGAATCCTGGACCAAATCGCGGGTGCCCGATAGGGCCACGTCGCCTGTTAGCACCATAACCGTTCGATCTAACGATCATGCGATCTTGTCCGTTCGATATGGGTCGGTTCGGGTCTCAGACCCGCTTCGTGATTCACTCAGGCCATCGTGTACCTTCGCGAGACGTGACCCGGCATCGGCTTCCCTCCCCGTCCGCTTTCCCTCCCCCATTCCCCGTGGCAACCATGGAGGCCGCAGCCCGTGCTCGCAACCATGGAGGCCGCTGTCCCCAAATCGCAGTTGCGACAGTCGTCGCCTCCCTCTTCTAGCCATGGTAACGGAGGCGGCGCGGCCCCGTGACCATAGGATTGGGCTGTTGGCGCGGGCGGCGGCAAGGCAGCGCAGGCACGGCTAACCGAGTTCGGCAATGAAAGGGCGCGAACACGGGCGGAGCTCTTTGGAGGTGAAACTGGGCTGCTGCCCCCCCTTGCCTGGCAACAAATTTTTAAGGCCCAATAGCCACCAGCCCATTTTGGTACTCATTATGTGGTAGACAGGAGGAGGGACGAAGCCATGACTCCGCATCACGGCCGCACGGCGTACTCCACTCGCAGCTCGCATCTCCTAGCGTCCGGCTCGCGGCTAGCACTGCACTCCGTGCTCGAGCGGCGACCGGCGACCGGCGACATCGCCACAGCAGCATTCCGCTCCCTTGGATTGGATGATGTAGAAGCATTCGGCACTGCAGCTTACTCCTTGCTGGCTTGCAAGTTGCTACAGGTTAGTTCGATCTCAAATCTCTTTCTTTCCCTACCCTAATTTTTCCCAGGTAGTTTGGTATGATTTTGCTAGATGCGTAGATCCAATCAAATTGACTAGAAATTATTTGTTAATTAGGTAGTCATGGTGCGTCTAAAAAATCTCCATTCCTTCTTCAAAAGAAAAAGAGATGAATCTTCTCTTGGGGAAGGGGAAGGGGATGGAGAAGGAGAAGGAGAAGGAGAAGGGGAAGGGGAAGGGGAAGATCCACTTGATGCTCTTCCAATACTTCAGATAGGTGATTTGGGACAGCAGAGGCAACAAGGAGCAGCAGTACCTCAGTTAGATGAACTGGAGCCTGAAAGACAAGAAGATGCAGAACAACAACAAGAAGAAGCTGCAAATCAGTTAGATGAAGACGAAGGGGCAGTACAAGTACCAGAAGAAGCACAAGCAGAACCACTAGTAGCAGAAGATGAAGAAGAAAATCAAACAAATGAACCTGTCATATTTCGAGGCATTGAATTTTTGGAGCGAGATCCTGCATTGCGTCCACAAATTTGGCAATATCCAGTTGATCAGAGAGATGAAGTGCGACGAGCATACCTGCAGTTAGGTCCTATGCAACCATTATTGAAGAAATACAAGCCTTTTGGACCCCCTGGAAATCGCCGTCGTTTCAATTATATTTGGTTCAGCCAATTTCCATCTTGGTTAGAGTATTCTGTGAAGAGTGGCCGTGCATACTGTTTTTTCTGTTTTCTTTGCAGCAAAAATATAAAGAAGAGAGGTGGTTTTGATGTCTTTACAGCTCAAGGTTTTGATAACTATAAGAAAGTTAATGATGGGAAAAAGTGTTCATTCTTAGTTCATGTAGGATCTACACCTTGTTCACAGCACAACAATGCAGTGAGAGAATGTCAAGCTATACTGAATCAGCCAAACCATATAACCAATATTATTGAAGTGGCAAGTGATAGGGAGAAGGAAAGAAACCGTCTACGTCTAAGAACATCAATTGCAGCTGTTAAATGGCTAACATTGCAGTCTTGTGCTTTGAGAGGGCACGATGAGACACCTCAGTCAAGAAACAGAGGTAACTTTGTTGAACTGATTAAACTTCTTGCAGAGTTTAATCCTGAAATTGCAAATGTTGTTTTAGAGAATGCTCCATATAGTTGCAAGTACACGTCACCAGATATTCAGAAGGAGATTCTAAGTATTTTTGCAACAAAAATCAGGAAGCAAATCCGTGATGAAATTGGCAATGCTAAGTTCTCTATTCTTGTGGATGAAACATGTGATGTGGCAAAAAGAGAGCAAATGGCACTTGTTTTTAGATTTGTTGACAAAGATGGTGTTTTGCAAGAACGGTTCTTTGACTTGATACATGTGAAGAACACCAAAGCACTCACACTAAAGGATGAATTGTGTTCTGTACTATCCAAGTAATTTGATATCCAGAACCTTCGTGGTCAAGGTTACGATGGTGCGAGCAATATGAAGGGGGAGTTAAATGGACTGCAGGCACTTTTTCTCAGAGAATGTCCATATGCATATTATGTTCATTGCTACGCACATCGCTTGCAACTTGCTCTTGTTGCTGCAGCCAAGGATGTGGTTCCTGTTACCCAGTTTTTTCAGCATCTTCTCTTTATTATAAACACGGTTGACTCATCATCAAAGCGTCATGATGAACTCCATGATGCCCAAATGGTTGAATTAGCACATTTGCTAGCAATTGATGAGCTCGAGACTGGTACAGGAGCAAATCAAATCCGCTCGTTGAAACGTCCTGGAGATACTAGGTGGGGGTCTCACTTAGGCTCAGTTTCTAGTCTTATGGACATGTTCAATCCAGTAAGTTCAGTTCTACAAAATTTAGCCGCCGATTCAACAGCTGGTGCAATCCGTGCCGATGGAGATACTGCCTTCAAGTATTTGACATCGTTTGAGTTTGTGTTTATCCTATGTATGATGAGGGAAATATTAGAAACAACTGAGCAACTTGGTCAAGCATTACAGAAGAAATCACAAGACATAGTAAATGCTGTTCGCCTTGTGCACACCACAAAAGTCCTACTTGAGGAAATGAGATCTGATGATGGATGGGAAGCCTTTTTTTGCAAGGTTGTTGAATTTTGCATGGATCATGGCATTGAAGTTCCAGATATGGAAGGGACCTACATTTTGCGTGGTGGTCGTGCTCGTCGTCAACCTGAACACTTTACTAGGGAGCGTTACTTCCGAGTGGAGATATTCCGGGCAACAATTGACACTCAGATGGCTGAATTAAATTTAAAGTTCAATGAGAAGGTGACGGATCTTTTGACCATCAGTGCCACACTCATACCAAAAAATGGATTTTTATCTTTCCAAGCAAAGGAGATTTGCAGATTGGTTGAGAAGTACTACCCAATGGATTTCAATCAACAAGAAATGATTGCATTACAACGTCAGCTAAACCATTTTAAGGTTGATGCTTCTAGTGCTGAAGATATGAAGAATATTGAAACCTTAGTGCAGCTTTGTCAAATCCTTGTTGGGACAAAGCGTCATAGAGTCTGGAACATGGTTGATAGATTGATCCGGTTGCTTGTGACTCTCCCTGTTTCAACAGCTACTGCTGAACGTGTTTTCTCTATTTTGAAGATCACCAAGACAAGATTGCGCAACAAGATGGAAGATCTTTACCTTGCCAACAGCTTGCTAATTCAGATCGAAGGTGAAATTGCAGGAGACTATACCTATGATGATATAATCAGAGATTTCAAAAATCTGAAGAAAAGAAGAGCAGACCTCTAGTAGTGAGATCCTATGTCTGATTTCTATTTTGGTGTCTTCTTTTGTCTAACAGCGCCTATGGTCAATTGTATTTTGGTGATAACCAGGGCGCTAAATATATATCTATACAACCGTGTGGTATGAATATGTGACTAATTATAAATATATATATAATATAAGTACGAATGTATATATTAATGATATTATATGCATTGCCAATTCATTTCTTGCATCAATTACTGTTTACTGTTTTTTTTTTTCAAATTCGCCCCCCCTTTAATTTGTCTCAAGCTCCGCCACTGTCCTCGACGACACTGGCATTGGCCTCTGGAATCCATTGAATGCATCTGCTTAGAAGTGGGCAAAAAGCCATCATTGGATCTTAGAGAAAGTGAACCTTGGTTGTGCCCATTGTTAAATGTTATACGTGCTTCTGAACGAATCTGACTTAGTTTATACATGGTAAGCTAACTACTTCCTGTAGATGTGATGCTGGATGGAATCCAGATAGTGTGAGTTCCATGAATACTTTTTTCTTGGTTGACCTGATTGCCTAGGCATAGCAGCCACTAATCCACCAGGAGGTGGCCAGTAGTAGCTGGGCGGTGGCTGGCCATGGAGAGGAACTGACATGAAAATGAGGGAGGCTCACATGGCAGCAGTGCACTCATGTGCTCAGCCATTGGATGGTCAGCAGGCTGATTCTCTTGAAATTAAGCTCACCAATGATCTCAGTGAAGGACACTAGGTCGATGGCCTCTATTTTCCTGTTGCTATAAATGTGACTCAATGATATGCAACAGATTGATACTTGTTATTTATCTTCCTTTTATCCTGATCTAGGTGAGAAAAGCCACAACTGCTAGTCAGTACTGATACAAGCTTTGGAAAGTGTCCGGCAAGAACTTCTCGCTTGACAAATTACAGGTATATAAATCTTCTTGCTTGTATTCTATTGCTTGTGAAGGCTGTAAGGTAATACAGCTGAATACACTAATATCCAAGTTATAGATACTTGCTACAAGTTAATACACTGATACACTAATATGTTTACAGGGAAGTAGAGCATGTTTATCTAGCATACAGAAATTTTGGGTTCCGGGTTGCAGGGATCAATCACAGGTTAGGTTTTTGGACGTGGTTGATCTATGCAGCTCTGATCTATTACATGCTTAATGCTTGCAGGCCAGATCCTAAGGATTCTATAGCTGCTGACAAATCAATGTTGCATAGTTAATTAATTATTTACAAAAAGAATCAGCATAGTAGGCACACGTACATAAGCTGTTAGATAGATGCCTTATCTACATCCCAGTATAAAATAGATGGTTAATGTATACCCTGTTGCCATCTCTACTAATATGCAGGGATGAAATAGTCAAGGACTTGACCTTTTTTTTATGAGGTCAAGGACTTGACCTTGCTTGTGTGCTACTGAATTTACCTAGCCATGTGTTTACTGAATAAGTTATTGCTTGACACCTCTACTAATATGCATTACTTATTTTTGTGTTGTAGCATGTAGAAAACCTTATATCTTTACGGTTGTTTTGCAAGACGTCTTTATATGAACTGTTTTCCTTCAACAATGTGTTCTACCATTTGTGGAGTTAGTAAATTTAATTAATATGTACATGCTTTGTTTATGCACTGCAGATTGTAAGAGCTAGAAAACTACTATTGGAGCACTCGAAGTACTCAATAAAACAATAAAGGTGAGCAAATCTTCACACATTAATTTCTGTGCATTTTGAAAATTCAGGGTGAAGCTTTATTTTCAATTATTTCAGAGTTAATATCGCATTCAACCTATATCCATGTTTGCAATAAATGGTTTAATCTAATGATCTATTTATTCTTGAACTCAAATGGCACGAACGACACGTTTATAGCTCACTATAGTTCTGCCATACTGCTTAAAATGCCTCCCTGGATGATTTGTTTGTTGGAGTAGAGACTCATTGACCTACCTTTAGTAAAGTTATTTTTTGGATAGACAATGCAGAAGTCAAAATTTTCTGAACTTTCCTTTCCCTTCAGCTTAATATTAGTAGAGATTTGTCATCTGATGCTGTATTTTGTTTTTGAGTAGAAAGAAAAGTCAAGGGCAAAGTCGCATTAGATGGAATACAACTACTCAAGCAAGAAAGGAGCTCAATATCTTTTTCAAGTCGCTTATGTTACACATCCTGAAGATGTCACTGTGACGATGGTACTTGTAACAGTCTTTACACACCTATCTGTACATATGAGAAAGTAGTAGAAGCATCCTCTACACATGCTTTGCCAAAATCAAGCTTAATGAACAAGTCATGTCCTCTGGTAAAGTTGAATTATCATGATCAAAATTTTAGTTTGACTACCAAACATTTTGTGAATTTCTTTTGTCGCTCCCATTGCAACGCACGGGCTTGTAAATATAGATAGAGATAGACTAGAAAAAAATATGTTTGTAGATTAAAAAAGAAACAGAAAAAATATGTTTGTGCTCGAGAATTTGAAACTTCATAGGTATGCCTGCAGCCTGCCTCCGTGCTCGAGCATTACAGAAGAAATCACAAGACATAGTAAATGTTGTTCGCCTTGTGCACACCACAAAAGTCCTACTTGAGGAAATGAGATCTGATGATGGATGGGAAGCCTTTTTTTGCAAGGTTGTTGAATTTTGCATGGATCATGGCATTGAAGTTCCAGATATGGAAGGGACCTACATTTTGCGTGGTGGTCGTGCTCGTCGTCAACCTGAACACTTTACTAGGGAGCGTTACTTCCGAGTGGAGATATTCCGGGCAACAATTGACACTCAGATGGCTGAATTAAATTTAAAGTTCAATGAGAAGGTGACGGATCTTTTGACCATCAGTGCCACACTCATACCAAAAAATGGATTTTTATCTTTCCAAGCAAAGGAGATTTGCAGATTGGTTGAGAAGTACTACCCAATGGATTTCAATCAACAAGAAATGATTGCATTACAACGTCAGCTAAACCATTTTAAGGTTGATGCTTCTAGTGCTGAAGATATGAAGAATATTGAAACCTTAGTGCAGCTTTGTCAAATCCTTGTTGGGACAAAGCGTCATAGAGTCTGGAACATGGTTGATAGATTGATCCGGTTGCTTGTGACTCTCCCTGTTTCAACAGCTACTGCTGAACGTGTTTTCTCTATTTTGAAGATCACCAAGACAAGATTGCGCAACAAGATGGAAGATCTTTACCTTGCCAACAGCTTGCTAATTCAGATCGAAGGTGAAATTGCAGGAGACTATACCTATGATGATATAATCAGAGATTTCAAAAATCTGAAGAAAAGAAGAGCAGACCTCTAGTAGTGAGATCCTATGTCTGATTTCTATTTTGGTGTCTTCTTTTGTCTAACAGCGCCTATGGTCAATTGTATTTTGGTGATAACCAGGGCGCTAAATATATATCTATACAACCGTGTGGTATGAATATGTGACTAATTATAAATATATATATAATATAAGTACGAATGTATATATTAATGATATTATATGCATTGCCAATTCATTTCTTGCATCAATTACTGTTTACTGTTTTTTTTTTCAAATTCGCCCCCCCTTTAATTTGTCTCAAGCTCCGCCACTGGGCGCGAACCACCGACGAAACGGTTGCGGGTGTCGGCAGGACGGCAGCCGAGCGGAGAGCATGGCCTGCAACTAATCCGAGGAGCGCCACGACGACCGCGACAGCCGCGCGTGCCAGAGGAGCAGAAGCAAAGCAAGCAGGCTACAGATGGGCGGCGCACTGCAGCAGCAGCAGCTGCTACTTGCACACCTCCTCGTCTCTGCTGCAGCCCCTCAGGTCCACACATTATCCCACATTCCCACTCCCATCAAACTTGTCAGAGAATTCAGATTGTTAGATGGAAACTGCAGCTTGTCAGCTTCCCTTGCTGACAAAATATAGCCTATAGCCTGATTGAAATCTTCATGGAATCTTTGATCTGAAAATCTCTCTGCACGTTTCCTAGCCACAGCTACCATTTCTTGCCTCTCTGAATGTTTCAAACATCGGGCTAGAAAGGATTTCCACCTAATTATTTGTTGAGGTATCGAGCTTAGTTCTATGGTTTAAAAGACAGTTGTAATAGGAAGGCAATTTATATTGACTATTCAGTATCTGTATTTCTAAGTTACTAAATCAACTTTTGCTTACTATGCTTTCTTGAAGAAGCCTATTTTTTATAGCAACTTTAAGTCTAGGTCCCTTGGAGTCTCCAATTCTTCTAGCTTCTTAGTCACTGGCAGTGCAAGCAACAATATTGACCCTGTGGCTTGACAGATTCAGCATATTTGATGTGTAATTGTAACTAAATCTGTATGTTGAGCATGGAAATGCTGCTTGAAAAACTTGTGTCATACAAATAGTAATATTCATGAAAAGTGAGAAACCAACAAGGAAATTTTCTTCCTTTTTCTTGCCACTTATTTGTTCTTTCCTGCTGCACAGCTATTCATCTGCCCAAACTTGATTTTGGTATACTAAAATCCAGGTACCTTTGTTGCTTTTATAGCATTTGAGGACAATGATATAAAGTTTCGACCCCAAAGATTTATTAGCAGCATAAAAAATTCAATGTAAACTGTACTGAAATGCAATGTAGAAGTCAGGATTTATTTATGCAAGAATTTCTTGCTGGAGAACTAAAGCATGAAACATACTCAGATGAGACCGCTGAATCTGATTTCTTGAGTTGTTCAACAAACAGTGGATGTCGAAAAGGTGTTCTGAATCTATCAGGTGCTGGTGGACTGCAGCCAAGCAATGTTCCCATGATCATCTCTGATGAAACTTCAGGAATGCATAGAACAAGAGGGCAGCATGTTTCTGTTGAACAGTTGAAGATAACAGCTGTTGATGAACAAAGGTTAGAGAGTGCATGGCTCCACAGGCTGCTGAAGAACCCACGGCTGGTATGTTAAATCAAGCTAGACCTGAGAGAAATCAAATTCTTCCACAAAATGGTGGTCAGCATCACGGTAGGTCCTCAAGGCCACCATTGTTCCCTCAAGGCATGTTGACAAGAATCTGTCTAATGAACTGAAACCCTTAAAGATCAGTGACAGTCATGGACCCCATAAGGTCAAAATGTACAGATGGAGAGTGGTCATATCATTTCACCAAGCCTTCTGCATGGAAATAACCATTTGGCAAATTGTGACAATGAGAGCGTGTAAGTAACATATTTACTATTTGTAATCTGCATGAATCCATGCAATAGTTTTGGATCATCTCTTTAGAAGATTGGCAGCAGTACTAGAAAAAGTAAATAATTGCATGCTATCTTGAGAGAAGAAAATGTACCTGCGTGTTACTTACAAAGGGCAGCACACTGATAGAATTATGCAGATGCATGCAGCCTGTGTGGAATATATCATTGTTCACTAAAATCTATTAATGCTCTTACACTCTTGCATGTTTCATAAGCAACGATTTGTGTTCACTCTTACTCGCTTTGGATAGCAATAGCATTTGTTTGCTTGCGTCAAAGGCATTGTCCACTGCTTATGACCCTAAGCTCTGAAAACAAAGAGTATATGATCTACATGGATTTTTCACATCAAGATATATATTCAAACAATTTTCATTCAAACCTCAATTTTTTCTACTTGGCACGCCAGATCTGCAATCCAGCTAAACTAATCCATACCTGTAAATTTGCCCTTATAAAGTAACATTGTTGGTATACATAACCAGAGGTGGAACCAGCGATTTTGATTAAGGGGGGCCGGACAAATGTGATCGTATTTTTTAGTATGATAAAATATACATAATTATATGTTTCAACAAATTTTCAAAAAAAAACTACACTATTTCTAATCAAAATCATCATATTTTAATAAAAAATGAGTAAAATTAATATTTTTTGTGCTATAAATACAAATATTTATATAGGTATTTAAATGAATCTACTGTGCTTGGGTGGGGGGGCCCACGGCCCCTACTGGCCCCCCTTGTTCCGCCTCTGTACATAACGAAAGTATATAAGCCTGACAACACGTGATTGATCCACTGGCACACTCCAAGCTAGGTGCGGCAAAGCCGCACCGGTTTTTCTAGTACATTCTACATTGCTGGTGCATATAGATGTACGCCTGCATCATGGACTGAGCATGAGTGCCGGGCTATATTTATTAACAGCTGACTTAATGTGTAGTGAGCCACGGGATGGCCTTGTTTGACCTTTTATTTGAATGTTCTTTACAAACTGTTTGTTGCTGCGTAAAATCAGAGGCGCTGTATTTTTTTAAAATGCAGGCATATATCTGACTGCAAAATCTTAGGATTTCTTAAATTTAACGTTGTACTAAATTTCAAACCATAGTGCATGCATGCCTGAATTCAGGGGTGACAGACCTAGCAAAAGAAACATCAGATATGTTAGAATCGTAATATTTTTGTCATTCTACATACATTGTAAAAAACTCCATTTCAGTAGTTGTACCATTTGGGATGTGATACCTTTTTCTAATATAGCAACATCTAGCTACCAAAGGCAAAGGGTTTTGAATATAGCAGTTATTTTGAGAAAACTGGCTCAGTGATTGGTTTCTGATAATTTGATATTACTGAATGAACCTGGTTGTGAAGCCTTTTCAGGTAACAAAACAATGTATATGGGACAGGTTGATAAACCATTTTGAATATGCACCAATACTGGACCTCCTCTAAAGAAAAGAAGGCTGTGTGGGTGCATCGGCAATTCACATATTATTTAACCATCCACAAAGGAAACTTTTTTATAGCACCAGAGGCCTCATCAAGCAATTCTGATAGTTTTAGACCTACAGTAGTATTTCCTTCGCATGATCACATCAATTGTTCATCTCATAGTTTGAACATTGGAGGACCAATGCTCATGGGTTCACTTTTTATTACTGTTGTGTATGCAGTAATGGATAAGTACCTCGGGAACCTTAGGTAGCGAAGTTCACTGAAAGGGCCACCAAGTTTGACAAACTCAGGTACATTTCAGTCATCAACGATGGACTTGGTGCTAATAGAAATTGAAGCACATCTTCGTGCGCACCACTGCCTGTAGTAATTACTGTTTTTGCTTCTCATGTAGTTATTGGTTTAAAATTTGGTAGTTGATACGTAGTTCAACTAATGATAGTCAAGTCAACTGTTTGTTGTTTTGTTTAGATAATAGCCATAACACTGTGCAGCTTCGATCACTATGACAGCAGAGAAAATTCATTATTGTATGACGTAGGGAAAAAAACTCGGAACACTACCTTACATGATAAAAATCAAAAGAATGAAAATATCTATCTTAACTGATTCTACAGTCTATTTTACATTCTAATATAGTTTGTAGGATTATGTAATGCCAGTGTCTCCATGACTACATTTTTTATCTGCTTAAAATTACCAAAGCTTGATATGATTATTTCTCCAATGCTAACATAAGAATAGTTCCAGTTTTGTGCAGAAACTCAAAAGAAGCTATGTGAAAGTTGGAAGGTGCCAGCTGTTGTCACAAAATTTCCATCTCAGAGGTACTTCCTTTCATGGTCATAACTTCAAAATGTAGATGAGTTCCTTAGTTTGCTATTGTACATGTACGAATACTTAATAATGCTATTTATTTGTTCTCTGAAAACAGAGAATCAGGCAGGTTCAGAATTCGCATCCACACCAATGGACCAAAGTAGCTCTCATTTGTAGCCATTGATTTTTGTTTTTTGGTTATTACAGTACACATAGGTGGTACATGTTAAATTAACATTTTTAGTTCACTCCTTCTAAATGAAGTTTTGCAGTATCGGATTCCAGCCTACTTTCAAAGTACAGGTTAAACCTCAATAGCATTGAATGAATTATATTAGGAAGAAAAAAATTACAACAATGTAGTTTCCAATTGTCTCAACAACTGCTCCTGTGCATTTCAGCATCTATATTGTTAATGGCTCCACAATCATCCTAAATCCTTAGGTTCCACCCTAACCAAAAGAAAAATGGTCGCATATTTGTCAATGAATTCAGCCACTCACTATTTGTGCTTTTCATGAATTTTCGCTTTCTCGTCAGAGATCGATTCCTATCTTCGGTAGGATACCTTTTGCGCAAATAAAGGCACTAAACCTACTAATACTATGTTGATGATTAATTTCTATCTTTAATCTGTAGTAAGAGCTAATCCCTCTAGACTAACACAACTCCATTTATCCATTACCTGCCTGATCACTGTTCCTCTTAATCAACAGGTGTTGTTTAGCAATTATTTAAGCTAACAGATTCTTTTTATACCCAATGCCTACTAATCAACCCACTCATCAAGATATAGGCAACAGCAAAATTGCGCTACTCGGCCTCTGACACCTATACAATCGCAAGGATCATGGAACCAGGTGAGACAGCTACATTAAAGTCAGCAGACCATAATTTTTACCCATGTTTTCCCGTTTTTTCCCGTTTTGTTACCCTTCTTTTAAACTTTGCCTATTAATTTTTCTTCTCACTCACAGTCCACTCAATTAATAGCACAGCCACCAGCCCAGCCACAACAGCAGCAGGTGAGATCCAGCAAAACTCCATACTCCTACTCCCTCCCACTGCTTTCCAATCCATTGAATGGCAGCTCAATTTTTGGACCATTGATCCTTTCAGTCTCAGGAATCACGAAAAAAAAAAAGTGACATATCCATGCAACAACCACACGCTTAACAAGTCAGGCACGCTGCCTCCCAGTGAATGCCTGACCATTGAGATCTCTGGGATACCACCACATCTATGCTGTGAATTAATCCACTGTCTTCTGAGACATATTTGCACCATCCATGACATAACATTTACACCTACAACACTGACCTACTTGGTCTCTGTCCGCGGACCACATCTGCTTGTGCCCAGTGTAACACATATAGGAGTCAAAAAAACAACTCAGCATGGTGATCTTCTCGACATTTGGCCACTATGGTACGAGACATACACAGAAGAGATGCTTGGCAGAATGTCCCCACCAACCTACAGAGACAGAACATCTCTGCGCCGAAGTAAGCACTTTTAAAGCCACAGCGGCACTTCTCCCACAACTAAAAAGCCTAAAAGGTGGACATTTCTTTTGGTGCGATATTTGTTTTCGACCGTCTGCCTCCCACCTGCGATCCCCGCCTCCCGCTTGCACGCCAGAGAAAAAAGGAAAACCACACTCCAGTTGGAAGGCGCTGGCAGGTAGGACCGAATCGTCCGTCTCATCGCTCCCAGTCCTCCTCGTGCGACGCCTCCACCTTGTCCTCGTGCGATGCCCTCACGAGACCGCGGCCTCCTCCTCACGCCGCCGCCACATCGGCCTCATGCGACGCCCTCGCGAGACCTTGGCTCCGTCCTCCTCAATCCTGATCCATCGATCGGCCTGACGCCACCTGACGCCGGAGTCGCGCCGCCGACCCGACGCCACTGGCCGCCGCCGACCAAACGCGATGCAGCAGGATCGCCAGGTGTGCCAATCCCTTCTCATCCCTTCCTGCTGTGCAAAAGAGCGAAACCGAGCACCGAACCCTAATCCTTCGTAGTAACATTTTTGCCCGCAGCCACGCCCCCTCGCGTACGTACTTGCGCACTGCCGAGGCCTGCGAGGCAGGCGCTGGATCCAATGAGGAGGAAGCGGATCCGCGCGGGATCCGGCCAGGCGGGCGCGAGTTCCGGCGAGGATGAAGCGGATCCGGTGAGACGCATGCCGGTCTTCATCTCGGCGCTTTGCTCAGTCCCGGCGCCAATGCCAGGCAACCTCCTCCGCGTCGTCCTTCGTCAGCTACGCAGCCTGCTGTCTGCGCTCGATTCGATTCAGGCAGTTCGATTCGTCCTTGGTCATCCTTGGGAAGGGCAGCAGTGGCAGCCCGATTTCTCCTCAATTTGGCCCTCTACCTGCTTGGGGCACTGCATGGTAAGATGCCCACCCTCTCCTCGTCTCAATTTCGTGATTCATAGTCCTGCATGATTGAGAGTTCTTAAGCTTCTGACTTGGGTAATAGAAGCTCGAGGATTTACAGTTCTGCGTGATTCACAGTTCACCTAATATCTTGACGTGCATTGTGCCATTACGAAACTATGTTTCAGGAGTTAGTATGGCATGTCTGTGACCATATTGTTCTAGACAAGTTTATCTATTTTTCAGAAAACTGCATGACGGTCAGTTGTTTCCTATTATCTGTTTTTAGAAAAATTCATGTTGTTGCAGTTCTGAAAATGTTGTTGACAACTGAGTGTGCAGGAGTGGTTACCAGTGTTTGTAAAATTCTAGCATGGTGAATTTTACTTGTTGTTTTCTTTTCAGAAATATTCCTATTAGTTAGCTTAGAATTTTACCATGTCTGTTGCTACCAAGTGTTACTTGCTGTTTTACCTTTCCAGACAATTAAGTTATGTTACCATGATGAATTTTACATGGTCCTATTTCTTGCAGTTATGGCTATACCTAGATAAAATGTAAACTATTTTCTCTCAGGTCTGAACCTGATTTTAGACATATTGTTGTTGTTCTGTGAACTTGATTTCAGAGAAAATGTTTTTTAGGTGTGAAATCTGTACATATTTCTCTCAAGTATGACACAAAGAAAGCATAGGAGTCAATCTAGGTACATTTTTATGCGTTGTTCTGTTGCTCAGAGAATGACTACCCTTTTTCCCCTTCTCATTATGGGGATATTTGTTTGTTCAGTTCTTCATCTTTATTTCTTTGCGTGTGAGTATTTAGTGAATCAGATGCAGCAGCATGCAATTTGAGGCGGCTAGGGTGTATGTTCAGCAGGATGGTATAGATCGGTGCGTTCCTTCTTCTCCAGTGATTTTCCCATCTTGCTGCCTTTCTATTTGCATATAACTTGTAGAAATTCTACTGAATTAGTGAACTTCCAATCCCTTTAGAGTGTTTGCACTTCTAATGGTAAATTTGCCATGGTGTGGCATGTGGAAATTAGAACAGCCTGTACACATTTTTTTTGTTGTTATCCTAATAATCGTTTTTTCCCTTCTTGTAGAGCTTCTAAAGTGTGTCAAATTATATGTTCTTATCTACTTATTACAGTTATGTATGTAGACTCAAAAAAATTCTTGGAAACAGGTGTTCTGAAATTGTAATTGTTGTTTTAGCAAGGTCGGTTTCTCTAACTATAAGACAAAAAAAGATGAAAATAAGTCATGTGAACTAAGATTTATGATGTGTATTTTCTTTATGTGCCCACAATACCAGTGAGAATGAATTTTCTGCTCTATGTAGAAAGAGGTATAACATTGCATAATATGGGGATCCACAAAATAGTAGGAAGCAGCCATGGTGCAAAATTGCTAAATCAGTCTGATCCTAATGGATCCTTCTTTTTTTACAGTGCCCTTTATGTTGCCCCCCACAGTTCCGGGTAAGACAGTGCGTATCAGATTTGTGCTAAAAAAGTAGTGCACGTTTGGCCATAGCTACAACCTCGTCCTCGACCACGGGCGGAGCTCTTTGGAGGTGAAACTGGGCTGCTGCCCCCCTTGCCTGGCAACAAATTTTTAAGGCCCAATAGCCACCAGCCCATTTTGGTACTCATTATGTGGTAGACAGGAGGAGGGACGAAGCCATGACTCCGCATCACGGCCGCACGGCGTACTCCACTCGCAGCTCGCATCTCCTAGCGTCCGGCTCGCGACTAGCACTGCACTCCGTGCTCGAGCATTACAGAAGAAATCACAAGACATAGTAAATGTTGTTCGCCTTGTGCACACCACAAAAGTCCTACTTGAGGAAATGAGATCTGATGATGGATGGGAAGCCTTTTTTTGCAAGGTTGTTGAATTTTGCATGGATCATGGCATTGAAGTTCCAGATATGGAAGGGACCTACATTTTGCGTGGTGGTCGTGCTCGTCGTCAACCTGAACACTTTACTAGGGAGCGTTACTTCCGAGTGGAGATATTCCGGGCAACAATTGACACTCAGATGGCTGAATTAAATTTAAAGTTCAATGAGAAGGTGACGGATCTTTTGACCATCAGTGCCACACTCATACCAAAAAATGGATTTTTATCTTTCCAAGCAAAGGAGATTTGCAGATTGGTTGAGAAGTACTACCCAATGGATTTCAATCAACAAGAAATGATTGCATTACAACGTCAGCTAAACCATTTTAAGGTTGATGCTTCTAGTGCTGAAGATATGAAGAATATTGAAACCTTAGTGCAGCTTTGTCAAATCCTTGTTGGGACAAAGCGTCATAGAGTCTGGAACATGGTTGATAGATTGATCCGGTTGCTTGTGACTCTCCCTGTTTCAACAGCTACTGCTGAACGTGTTTTCTCTATTTTGAAGATCACCAAGACAAGATTGCGCAACAAGATGGAAGATCTTTACCTTGCCAACAGCTTGCTAATTCAGATCGAAGGTGAAATTGCAGGAGACTATACCTATGATGATATAATCAGAGATTTCAAAAATCTGAAGAAAAGAAGAGCAGACCTCTAGTAGTGAGATCCTATGTCTGATTTCTATTTTGGTGTCTTCTTTTGTCTAACAGCGCCTATGGTCAATTGTATTTTGGTGATAACCAGGGCGCTAAATATATATCTATACAACCGTGTGGTATGAATATGTGACTAATTATAAATATATATATAATATAAGTACGAATGTATATATTAATGATATTATATGCATTGCCAATTCATTTCTTGCATCAATTACTGTTTACTGTTTTTTTTTTCAAATTCGCCCCCCCTTTAATTTGTCTCAAGCTCCGCCACTGTCCTCGACGACACTGGCATTGGCCTCTGGAATCCATTGAATGCATCTGCTTAGAAGTGGGCAAAAAGCCATCATTGGATCTTAGAGAAAGTGAACCTTGGTTGTGCCCATTGTTAAATGTTATACGTGCTTCTGAACGAATCTGACTTAGTTTATACATGGTAAGCTAACTACTTCCTGTAGATGTGATGCTGGATGGAATCCAGATAGTGTGAGTTCCATGAATACTTTTTTCTTGGTTGACCTGATTGCCTAGGCATAGCAGCCACTAATCCACCAGGAGGTGGCCAGTAGTAGCTGGGCGGTGGCTGGCCATGGAGAGGAACTGACATGAAAATGAGGGAGGCTCACATGGCAGCAGTGCACTCATGTGCTCAGCCATTGGATGGTCAGCAGGCTGATTCTCTTGAAATTAAGCTCACCAATGATCTCAGTGAAGGACACTAGGTCGATGGCCTCTATTTTCCTGTTGCTATAAATGTGACTCAATGATATGCAACAGATTGATACTTGTTATTTATCTTCCTTTTATCCTGATCTAGGTGAGAAAAGCCACAACTGCTAGTCAGTACTGATACAAGCTTTGGAAAGTGTCCGGCAAGAACTTCTCGCTTGACAAATTACAGGTATATAAATCTTCTTGCTTGTATTCTATTGCTTGTGAAGGCTGTAAGGTAATACAGCTGAATACACTAATATCCAAGTTATAGATACTTGCTACAAGTTAATACACTGATACACTAATATGTTTACAGGGAAGTAGAGCATGTTTATCTAGCATACAGAAATTTTGGGTTCCGGGTTGCAGGGATCAATCACAGGTTAGGTTTTTGGACGTGGTTGATCTATGCAGCTCTGATCTATTACATGCTTAATGCTTGCAGGCCAGATCCTAAGGATTCTATAGCTGCTGACAAATCAATGTTGCATAGTTAATTAATTATTTACAAAAAGAATCAGCATAGTAGGCACACGTACATAAGCTGTTAGATAGATGCCTTATCTACATCCCAGTATAAAATAGATGGTTAATGTATACCCTGTTGCCATCTCTACTAATATGCAGGGATGAAATAGTCAAGGACTTGACCTTTTTTTTATGAGGTCAAGGACTTGACCTTGCTTGTGTGCTACTGAATTTACCTAGCCATGTGTTTACTGAATAAGTTATTGCTTGACACCTCTACTAATATGCATTACTTATTTTTGTGTTGTAGCATGTAGAAAACCTTATATCTTTACGGTTGTTTTGCAAGACGTCTTTATATGAACTGTTTTCCTTCAACAATGTGTTCTACCATTTGTGGAGTTAGTAAATTTAATTAATATGTACATGCTTTGTTTATGCACTGCAGATTGTAAGAGCTAGAAAACTAC
Organism: Saccharum spontaneum; assembly: GCA_022457205.1. Taxonomy (NCBI): domain Eukaryota; kingdom Viridiplantae; phylum Streptophyta; class Magnoliopsida; order Poales; family Poaceae; genus Saccharum; species Saccharum spontaneum. Next base: position 66,048,361 of record CM039595.1, on the reverse strand, counting down.
TATTGGAGCACTCGAAGTACTCAATAAAACAATAAAGGTGAGCAAATCTTCACACATTAATTTCTGTGCATTTTGAAAATTCAGGGTGAAGCTTTATTTTCAATTATTTCAGAGTTAATATCGCATTCAACCTATATCCATGTTTGCAATAAATGGTTTAATCTAATGATCTATTTATTCTTGAACTCAAATGGCACGAACGACACATTTATAGCTCACTATAGTTCTGCCATACTGCTTAAAATGCCTCCCTGGATGATTTGTTTGTTGGAGTAGAGACTCATTGACCTACCTTTAGTAAAGTTATTTTTTGGATAGACAATGCAGAAGTCAAAATTTTCTGAACTTTCCTTTCCCTTCAGCTTAATATTAGTAGAGATTTGTCATCTGATGCTGTATTTTGTTTTTGAGTAGAAAGAAAAGTCAAGGGCAAAGTCGCATTAGATGGAATACAACTACTCAAGCAAGAAAGGAGCTCAATATCTTTTTCAAGTCGCTTATGTTACACATCCTGAAGATGTCACTGTGACGATGGTACTTGTAACAGTCTTTACACACCTATCTGTACATATGAGAAAGTAGTAGAAGCATCCTCTACACATGCTTTGCCAAAATCAAGCTTAATGAACAAGTCATGTCCTCTGGTAAAGTTGAATTATCATGATCAAAATTTTAGTTTGACTACCAAACATTTTGTGAATTTCTTTTGTCGCTCCCATTGCAACGCACGGGCTTGTAAATATAGATAGAGATAGACTAGAAAAAAATATGTTTGTAGATTAAAAAAGAAACAGAAAAAATATGTTTGTGCTCGAGAATTTGAAACTTCATAGGTATGCCTGCAGCCTGCCTCCTTTGCGGATTTGTAAAAGCCTGGAGAGAGATTGGATGTTGGAGCCTGAATGAAGAACTGCCACATCCCTGTGGGCCAAGAGAAAAGTTATGCCTGGATCTTACGCATGGACTTGCCCGAGCCACGCGCACAGTCAGGAATGTATGTGGATCCACCTTGTCCACCCCCGTCACACCAGGAACATGTGAAAAGCCCGCTAGATGTAGCTGGATCCAAGAAGCATAGGAAGATGAAAGGGATTGATGGAGTCATACAGTAGAGTTTGTAAGCCTGCGATGCCGCACACTCCTTGACTGTGTTAATTACACAAACTTTGTTTTCTAGATTAAATGTCACTTTAACTTTGGTATTTAATTTTTACAGTATTGTTATCTTATCGTGCGATCCGTGTGTTTTTAGTACAAATTGTTTGCTATCCCATAGCAACGTACGGGCACACTACCTATAAAAGAAAAAAAAATAAAAAGGCGCCTCTATTTCTGACAATTGCCGCCCCCACGTTAACAGGATCCTCAGAGCTTGACACCAAAAGAAAAAGGCGCCTCTATTTCTGACAATTGCCGCCCCCACGTTAACAGGATCCTCAGAGCTTGACACCGCACACCGACAGGAGATCCACGAGCAGTACTACGCTTACGCAGGCAAGGAAACACAATCTCAAAGAAACACATGTACAAACAGCACTATAGTACAGACTAACATAGTTCTTTCACTTACCAAGTTACGACGAGGAGGCAACCTCCCGACCACGAGGTATGCCATATATACAGTCCGTTTCAATATTCAGCTTATCATACCCAAAAACAAACCCAGTGTACGCTTACAACTAATGCTAACCTAGCATTCATATATCCTTCTTCCCTTTTTTATAAAAACTTTATTCTTTCTCTTATATATACTAGTTAACATGCACGTGCGACACGCACGTGCCTAGAAAAAATTTGTTGTTTTTGTTGTCATTTTCTAGCTTGTTTATAGTTATTATAGTATTTTTAAGTTTATTTGAAACCAGCATTTGTCATTTTCTAGCTTGTTTGCAGGTATCATCTTATCCTAGTATTTTTCAAGTTTATTTGAAACCAAAAATTTTTCCATTATTTGGAACTATGTTAAATTGCTAGTGGAGCGTTATCTAGCTTGGATGCGTGGTAGATTGAATGTTGCCACTAATTGTAAATTTAGACAGGGCAGGAGACTACTTGTATTTGTAAGTTTTATTTCATTTTAAATATAATTCATTTACTTTTTGATCCATCTTTTAAAATATTAATTAGCACTTCTTCAATCGGCTTTTGAAGACTAATACAAACATCAACTGTTGTATGTGGACAACTGTCTGGGATGTTGCGGAGCTTGGATAGAGGAACGATCGCCACCTGTGATGTATGGAGATCAAAGTAGAAGAGCCACCTATGATGAACTCCAACGGAGATGAAGTAGAATAACTACAGTAGTGATATACTCCAACTTCAGCGGAGACCAATGGAGATTGAAGTAGAATAGCTCCACCTGTGATGAAATCCAACGTGATTCAAAGCACAACAACTACACTTGTGATCGGAGATTAAAGTAGAGCTTTTGAGGACGTGTAGTAGATTGTTTTTTTAATTATAAACATGGATGGCTGAAGGGAGAAACACAAAAGCAAAGAAGAGAGGACACCGGGAGTCCGATGATCGTACGTACACCAAACGTAACAAATAGGTTTCAGGTGAAACAGGGTAATTTTTTTTCTAATTCTAATTATGCAGAAACGCCAACGCCAACTAAATTTCCGCATCAGAAACGCCAACGCCAACCACACTGCCATATGAATCAAGTTTACCTGAGGCCAACCCAAACCTAGCAGCTAAATATAGCACAGATTCCAAACAATTATAGCACATTTAAGCCTGCATTGCTCGAAAACAAGCTGAAGCCACAACAAAGACGCATATTTTTCTATAATATTATATTCTGCAAAAATTCAAAATGAAAATATGGAGGGGGAGCCAACAGAATATGATTTCAAAAACAAAAACAGAAACGGAAAAGGAAGAGATTGAAAACACGCAATGGAGCAAATACATACACTAAGCTAACGGGCCTAGTACACTCGAATCCATGCTGAAACCCCACCAACCAGAGGACTCGACGCGAGATCTCCCCGCAGCATTGCAGCAAATCGATCCCCCAAAGCAGAAAAACCAAGCCAAAAACGCTAACACAAATTTGTCTAACCGAAAAGCGGAGATTCCTCCGACCGGCGCGGCATTGTCCCCCGAACCGGAGAAGCAAAACCACCTCGGAGCGAGCACTCGAGGTCACGGCGCGAGCGAGGGAACAGCGCGGCAGGCATTGTGGCGAATCGAGCGAGAGAAAGGAGGGTGGCGAGCCCAGATCCAGGGCCAGGCAGATCCGCACCTCGGGAGACCTTGGTGACCTTGTCCTTGATGACGGTGACCTCGTCGATGGCGGTGACCTCGCGGAACATGGCGAGCAGGTCGGCCTCGTCGACACCGCGGATTACGATCGAACTACCTGGATTGGAACCGTATTGGAGTTTTTTTTTGGAAAAAACAATTGAGACCGACGTTCCTAGGGTGTGGGTTGGGTAAATTTTTTGGTGAGAAAAAAATAGCGATATGAGGAACCACACGTATAAACACGCGTAAAGAATTAAAAGTTTTCCGGCCGGGCCCGTTCGTCAGGTTAGGAGGGGAGATTAGATACGTTGGATCTGTAATCTAAGGGTCAAAACATAGGGTGGGTGGGTAGGATTTTGTCGCTCTTTTATAGTATACATTGATAGATGGGGGGAACACTTCGTCAATATCATATTCCAGTATTCGAGATATACTCAGCACTTGGTATATACATGCACTTCTTCTTCCTGCTTCCATACAGTGATACAAACACACCATCCTTACACCCAAATTTATACAAGTTCATGTCTCCCCAGATATTGGTACAGATTCGTCGCTGGACATCTCCAACGATGATGAACATGGCTGAGAATCCGACTGCAGCATGAAGTTGTGATCATCCTTACACCTATGTTGAAGCCCAACAGAGGCCGAAGCCCACTGGGTCCTGACCTTGTATAACATTTCGGCTCAACACTCTTAGATGCTTCTGTACACTGCATCTTACAGAGCCTAGACTCCACATCCTATTAATCTTGTATAATATTGCTACCTAGCACTCTGTAATGCTTTTATATCGGCACTAAGACTTGGCATGTAGCAAACCTGGTAACCATCGGTATGACATGTAATATTCTGTATATATAACTATGCTTCCTGCTTTTTACTTGAATCTATCAAGAATCATGCTTGCCACCATTACAACTAATATTACATGTTATTCCCACCACCATGAAGCAATCTGGGATTGTTTACTCTCATGCGCAAGGGCACGTGCCATCCACTAGTATTTGTAGACTACAGTGAGCAGGTAGATCACGCCGCGACCCAGTCCTCGCCTGTCACGCGCTTGCTCTGCGTTCTCGCCCTGGTGGGCCTCCTCGTTGGCTGCGGCCCAGGCCCATGCGCAGCCCCTTCATACTCTGATGTCGGACGCTGGACAGTAGGGGCCGTAACATAAACGTACGTCATTCTCGGTATATCATGGGAGCAGTTGAGCAGAGATGTAGAAATTAATGATGCTCGTGAATAATTACAGCAAAAAATTATATATCGTACGGTAAGTTCTCCTTTTTCTCACTCCTGCTCTCTTAATCTTGTTGAATGCAGATCAATTGGCTGGCGTGTTCATTTTTTAAAAAACCTCTCGTGATCATTCCGCACTCAATAGGGTACAGTACTACTGTTGCGATGTACTCCTATTTAATTTGTCAACAAGCTACAGGATGTTTAATTCTTCTAAGATTAAACTGAAGACACAAGTGATTAGTGTTCTGTGTGCTGCTGAATGACGCTGAGAATGTGTGTGTTGGTGGAAGACGCCTCGCCGGTGAAAATGAGGGGGGTGTTTAGCTCATAGAAAAAAAATTTTGGAGTGTCACATCGAATGTTTTATGGGATGTCGGAAGTGGTGTTCGGATACTAATAAAAAAACTAATTATATAACTCGCCTGGAAACCACGGGACGAATTTATTAAGCCTAATTAATCCTTCATTAGCGCATGTTACTGTAGCACGACATTGTCAAATCTTGGGTTAATTAGGCTCAAAAAAATCATTTCGTAAATTTATCGCGATCTGTGTAATTAGTTATTTTTTCGCCTATATTTAATATTACATACATGTGTCAAACATCCGATGTGATGGGGTGAAAAATTTTGGGAGGACTAAACACCCCTGAAATGGAAGGAAAGCCGGAGCTGCGTGCTGCCCCTGAGCTATGCCACATGGTTGGTCAGGCCTGTAGAACGATCGTCTCGTCTGAGACACGAGCATGCGAGTGGGACCCTTGGAATTGGTGATCATCACAGAGAGAGTGAATGTGATAAAGACACGACGACACTGAGAACAAGCAGGACGGTTCATATATTTGAGCAGAGACGGTGAACAGAAGACAGCGACAGCAAGCGCTCATGGAGCCATGGGCCATGGCCGGATGCTGCATACACACACATAAGCACATGCCTCAAGTCAAGGTCGTCACCGTCGCCGGTGGCTTTGGTTGGGGACACGACCACGACCGCACTTACTGCGAATTCATGATTACATATAAGCCCTTGTTTAGTTCCACTCCAAAATGTAAAAAGTACAAAAATTTCCTATCACATCATCATCACATCAAATCTTTGGATATATACATGGAATATTAAATGTAGGTAAAAAAAATAACTAATTACACACTTTACTGGTACTTTGTGAGACGAATCTTTTGAGCATAATTAGTCAATGTTTAGACAATAATTGACAAATACAACCAACTTTAGAACTAAACACGTTAACCACCCTGTTCGTTTGGACTTATCAGCAGAATCAGCAGTCATCCAGCAGTGTTTTTCTCTCACAACAAACCAGCGAACAGTACTTTTAGTACAATAAATCAGCGAAACGAACAGACTGACGGCCTACATAAATGTCTGATGCACGGCCCAACAACATTACTGCACACAATGCCTTGTCATATATCCGTGCGCTCCGAGCACTACACCATGTGGCATCGGCGGCACAAAGGCTCAAAGCTGACTACCTGCCGTTCACTGAACCAGAACCAGGCGCAGCGCCGCGGCACCACAACTGAGTCCACGCCCGCTGTTGGTCTTTAAGAAATTGTATAATTGCAAGTACGGAGTTGTGATCATTGTACTGGATTAGTACTGTAGCAGCTTTCAATGAACCTGGTCTATGGCACAACCGCCTTCGGCATGTTTAGTTCCCAAAATTTTACAAAATTTTTCAAGATTTTTTGTCGCATTGAATCTTTGACGTATGCATGAAACATTAAATATAAATAAAAAAAATTAATTACACTATTTAGACAAAAATCACGAGACGAATCTTTTAAACCTAATTAGACCATAATTAAACACTAATTATCAAATAACAACGAAGATACTACAATATTATTTTCCAAAAAAATTCGCGAACTAAAAAAAAAGACCCAGCCTTTCAAGTCACGCACAAGGTCCTGTTTAGATCAACGCCTCCTAGCGAGCGTCGCCAGGGTTAGGTATCGATCTTGTCCGCAGGAGAACGCTGCCTAGCCAGACGGCTCCTGACACGAGCGAACCAAACATGCACCGAATCACCGGCGCTGTAATCGGCAATACTGGGGCAAACTCCCTCCTTCCCTATTTAAGTGTCACCACGAAGAATTATGTCAGTCAAACTTTCTCAAATTTAACTAAATTTATAAAAAATATTAGTAGTATTTGTATTTCTCAATAAATTTATTATAAAATTGATTCAACAACTACGTAATGATACTAATTATATATTATAAATATTAATATGTTAGTTTATATATTTAACGTAAGTTAAATATGCTTACCTTCTCAGGGAGTGAGAACGATATATAAAAGGGACAAAGGCCTAGTCCCATAGATGGAGGGTTTCACTACTAGCATTTCTTTTTTTCTTGATTGTTCCAGGAACCCCGTCGGTCCACAAATAAAATTTTATTAATATATATAACAAACAAGTGTGTCATTTAATTTTTCATAACTTATAATTTCATACTACTAGTCCATCAACCCGTGCTCCCGCACAAGCTAACATAATACTTAGGTCAGTCTCAATGAGGATTTTATGGAGTTTCATGAGCATTAAATATGCTGACATGACACCGTATTAATGAAGAGAGAGATGATAAGAGTTTCATGGGAGTAGAGAGAGTTTCATGAGATGAAACTCTTCTGCACTGTTTTCGAAATATAAGTGTGTTGAATACTGGGACATGAAATTGGCATTGAGACTGGTCTTAAGGAATAGAAAACCATATTTGTTTAATATGTATTAACTAAAAAAATTACTTCATACAGTTAACTTTTATTTGAATCTAGATTTGGATCGTTGTGTGGCACGGGTAAGAATGTAACATTAATTGTTTTTTGAAGTGTGTGTAACATTAATTCGATTCTACAGTTGTGTGTTTTATTTTTCTTTCTTTGGTTTGTATCCAGTATGGCTGACTTTGTCTAGTATATGGGCATGTTGGATGCCCCACTTTATGAGAATTGAACTGTGTGGATATATAACAAATTAGAAGGTCATTTCACCAGCAAATATAACAAATTAGAAGGTCCTTCAACCCGTGCTCTCGTATAGGATAGAATCTTAAGAGACGTAAGGATTTGTTATTGTTTAATATCTCAAAGTAATAAAAAATACTTATATTAAATTCCACATATTACACTTTGTTAATTTTCTAACACAATAGACACAAATAGATCTTTTGTACTCTCTAGTTGTGATAACCAAATGTTTTGACATCCATATCCATAGTTTGTTCCTTTTGAGGGCACACTTTATTTTTAATACGTATTTATTTCAAACATTAGATTAAACTATGGTGGCTATTGCCGCAGCTCTTGTCTTATGACATCATGAATCTAAGTTTAATTGCTACTTATTTTATATTCTCAAGTTGAATATATACTCTTGTGCTTATTGTATATTTTATTAACTCTCGTTTGTAATTTTAAAAATGAGGATATGTTAGGCCATAAACTACATATATGTACAATAATGCTTATATAATCATTATAGACATATACAACGTTTTAGTTAGAATGTATAAATATCTCAATAATTTTTTTTATAAATTATATTTCATGGTCATTAATGTAATTTTAAATATCTTGTTAGTATCATTAGTATATGAGTCATTAATAAAATATTTTCATGATTACTAAAAACATAATATATAATTATTTTATACATGTATGTGTATTTGATGTACATGAAGGTACAATAGATATATTTACTTTAATCAAATTTTAATATATTAAGAATAGAATTGCGTAATATATAACCAATTTTAAGCTAAAACTCTAGTTCTTATTGTATCTTTTATTCAAATTTAGGTTTCTTATTTTATTAAAAAATTCTGGGTCCGATGCCACCCGTTAATTTTGACAACGGCAGAAATGATAATTTCAACCTACACCGCCACACTTAAGATGTTAGATTTCGTTATATCAAAACATTATGAATAGTTTTTTTATAATAAAGACCATTTAAAATTAAATTTGGAATATTAGTATATTAGTCAAAATGTATAAACTTATTTAAAATAATGACTTAAAATTTTTTATTGCAGAGTATCTCTGTAACTTTCAGTAAATTCTCATTGTCATTGCTATCTATTATTAAGGGAACATTTTATAAGTTATTAAACTAAATATTTAACTTAATATATACTCCCTCCATGTCCTTAAAGGAAGTCGTTTTCGACATCAACACGGTCTCCAAAAACAATTTTGACTGCTACTTTTTACTTTAAATATTTATAGAATATAGTCAAGATATATACTTTTACAAAACTATATTTCGAGATGAATCTACTTACATCACTTCGTTATATCAAAACATTATGAATAGTTTTTTTATAATAAAGACCATTTAAAATTAAATTTGGAATATTAGTATATTAGTCAAAATGTATAAACTTATTTAAAATAATGACTTAAAATTTTTTATTGCAGAGTATCTCTGTAACTTTCAGTAAATTATCATTGTCATTGCTATCTATTATTAAGGGAACATTTTATAAGTTATTAAACTAAATATTTAACTTAATATATACTCTCTCCATGTCCTTAAAGGAAGTCATTTTCGACATCAACACGGTCTCCAAAAACAATTTTGACTGCTACTTTTTACTTTAAATATTTATAGAATATAGTCAAGATATATACTTTTACAAAACTATATTTCGAGATGAATCTACTTACATCACTTACTTATTTTCAAACGCAATCTGAAAGACTTTATTTGTAGTCAAAGTTCCAAATGTTTGACTCAAGGCAACCTCAAAACAACTTCCTTTTAGAACATGGAGGGAGTACATATATTACTTTATGAATATCGGATGACATTTCATAATATATATATTTATTGATTACATGAGGATTTGAGATACATTTTTATTTACTTTGTTATAATGGCTTGAGGTTGATAATTTACTTTATATTACCTTTCATCATGGCATATAGGATAATTGGAATGTAAACTTAGCAGTTATTTTGCATTATCTTTCGTAAAAGTAGATGCGCGTAATATACAAAAATATTAGAAGATTATTTCAGATTATCTTTCATAACGAACTGAGATGGATAGTTTAGGTATAAATTTAGAGGGTTACTTTGAATTGTCATTGATAATTACAGGTGTGGTTGATTTAGATGCAGATTTAAGAATTATGTTGAATTATCTTCACCGAACAATGAAAACAACGGAACAAATTCCAAACAAATGGCTTATTATTTCCATGCGGTTGAAAAAAATTGTCTCGCTTTTTTAGACTATCAGACCCCTTTTACCAGCAGTCCAGCGCAAGTGTATCTTTTTTTTGTTGGGGTTGATATTAATAGACAAACTTTATTTCTATTTGATTTTTTATTAAAAGATTAACCAATCCCGAACATCATGGGCTGATATCCTATTAATACATACATATATTTTATTAATGAGTTATATTAACCAACCTACGTGATCGGTAGTGCATATTAGATATTTTATCAATCAACGGCCATGGGCGATGATAATTTAGGCTAACCGTTAACGTAAGGACTAATATTTTATAATATATTAACCAACTTTTAACATGACCGTAGTACCTATTATATTAGATATTTTATTAACCAACAGCTGAACAATATTTTCTGCCGTGCGGCCATATATTTTTGGGCAATGATATTTTAGGCTATTTTCTATTTGTAACGATGGAGGTGAGTATTTTTTTAAAAAAAATAAAATAGATCTAATGGTTGTGGATAGTTAGAGTCTTCCGATTAGTGGTTAGATGTTTCTAATTAATGTGAGAATTTCTAGCATTTATCTTTTTTTCTAGCGCGTCTGTGAGAATTAACGTGGAGTCTCCGTTGGAGCCTATGTGAGAATTATCTTTTTTTTCTAGGAAGAAGGGATGTGGCGTTGCTTGCGAAATGATGCTTGTCAATAATTACTGTATATAATAGGTGAATTCCCCGCGTGCTGCTGCGGGAATGCAAGAGTAATTTGAATTGAGTTAGGAGAAATAGGATGTAGAAGGAATCTCGTTGGTGTATAATACATAAGTATATATGCGATATAAGCAGAGAACAAATTTAGTTTTTTTGTTAAAGGTGTAACTAAAGACAACAAAAACCATATCAAAGAAAACACGGTCACTAACCTATAGGATCGACCAGTACGGGAGACTAATCTCATCCACCCTCACCCCTCACCCCTACTATATCTGTGGGTCATCCCCCCTCCTAAAAGTTCTAGGAGTTTTCATTCACAAAATCATGTATGTTTCGGAGGACCACATGTAATCCATGTGATATGTAGTTTTGCTAGGTTTTTACTTAGAAACGACAGTTTTGTTAGGTTTTTCTTAGGAACGGCCGTTTAAATGTTTGCAAAAAAGTTATCGAAATATATCCATGTGGGGTCTTGTTTTGAAGAGTTTATTGCGAGGAACACCATGGTGCAATTGGATTTTAATTACGATACTTGGTTTAAGTGCTACGACTTTTTTTCTATTTCAAAAGAAATAGTTAGTGGAAGATAAATGAGGCTTAGTGGGCGGATGACGTCACTTAGTGGGCGGATGACATCATTTTGCTGATGTGGCTCAATGAGAAGCCAGAGAAATAGGCTAGTGGGTCTTTGCTTTATAGGAGGTATAGATTACCGCACACTATCGTACAGTAATTCAATCTCCTGCTCTCTTAATCTTGTTGGAGAGAGACCAATTAGTGTGTTCATTCTTAAAAAGCTAGGCTCTCATGTTGGATGATTTACATCCGTGCGTATATATCCTGTGATCATTCCAAACGTACACCTAATCAATACGGTGGGAGGTGTGCAGTTGTGTTGTTTGGTGCTCCTATTTGTCAGCAAAGGTAAATGTTTCTTCTATGATTAAATTAAATTAAAGACACAAGTGATTGGTGTTCTGTACTGCTGAATGAAGCTGAAAACGGGGGTTGGTGTAAGAGAGCTTGCCGCTGAAAGTAAAATGGAAGGAAAGCCTGGGCCACATTGCTGCCCGGGGGGTTGGGCCACACCGTCGACCAGCTCACAGTCACCGGAGGAGCTGAGTGCCGCCCCTGAGCTAATTAAGCTGCGCCACATGGTTAGGCCAGGGCCTGTAGAATGACAAGCATACTCGTCGTCTGAGTCATGAGCATGCGAGTGGGACCCCTTGGACTTGGTGACCAACAGAGATTGTGAATGTGGTTAGAGCAGACGACGACGACGGCGAACAGAAACAGAGCAACACAAAATGGCCGCATGCTGCATGCTGCATGCACATGCCTCATGCCTCAAGTCAAGGTCGTCGCCGTCCCCGGTGGCTTGGTTGGGGCCACGACCACGACCGTCATTACTGTGCGAATTTATTGATTGTCCAATGTACGGCGCCAACAACCTTGTACTGCACACAATGACTTGCCCTTGTTTAGATTGGGAAAAAATTTCAACCCAATGAATAGTACCACTTTCGTCTTATTTGACAAATATTGTCCAATCGTGGACCAACTAGGCTCAAAAGATTCATCTCGTGATTTACAACTAAACTGTGTAATTAGTTATTTTTTTACCTACATTTAATACTCCATGTAAGCAGTTAAAAATTGATGCGATGGAGAGAGAGTGAAAAAACTTGGAATTTTGATGTCAACGGGCTGTGTTTGTTCCTCCTAGCTCCCTAAATTTGGCACTATGTAAAAAGAAAATTCTCTGTTATATCAAATTTGCGATACATGTATAAAGTACTAAATGTAGGTGAAATTAAAAACTAATTGCACAGTTTGGTTATACTTTGCGAGATAAACGTTTTGAGCCTAATTAGTCAACGGTTAGATAATTATTATCAAATACAAACGAAATGCCACAGTAGCGCTACAGTAAATTTGGCACTCCCAACTTTAGGAACTAAACACAGCCACAAGCCTTGTTTAGTTACCCGAATCGGGAGCTCCCGATTCTGCACGGTGCTACACTGTAGCATTGTAGCACTTTGTTTTTATTTGCTAATAATTATCTAAATATTGATTAATTAGGCTTAAAATATTCGTCTCGCAAAGTATAATAAAACTGTACAATTAGTTTTTAATTTCATCTACATTTACTACTCTATGCATATGTCGGCATTTTGATATGATAGAAAATCTTTTTTTTGCATAGTAGAATTTAGGGGTGAATTTAGGTACCACAAGGCCACAATCTGATGGCACTACACAATCGTGAAGCTAAAGGCTGGCTTTGTATCAGCCGTGCACTGAACCAGAACCCGGCGCAGCTGCGCGCCATTACAATAATCGAGTCCACGCCGTTTTGGTCTTTAAGAATCGTACTGGAAGTAGTACGTGGTAGATGCCGTTTGAAATCTAAGGAATTCCAAGAATCTGGATAAAAAGAATCCCAACACTTTTATTAGATTTTTGAGATTTCAAAAATGTATGGGTTAATATTCCAATAAAATCTAAGTCGTTTAGATGAGATTTTTATAATTGTGAGATTTTTCTATTCGAATTCTTAAATTGCGGAGGATTCAACCGGGTCGGTAGTTGCGATCATTGTACTGGAGTATTAATGAACCTGTTCCATGGCACAACCGACACCTAACGTGACCAGTAGCAGGCTTTCAAGTCATACACCCGATCACCAGATCTACACGTACGGAATGTCGGAAACAATTAATGGTAATATGTTTGCCTATCTGGCCATATGATACGTAATGTGGCTTGAGAGGGCCTCCCAACAAGATACTCCGAGCTGCTACATTCCCTCCTCCATCAACGAAAGATTGTAATTCTCATTTTTTTTAAGAGTCAAGCAATTTAAAGTTTGATTAAAATACTAACATTTACAATAAAAAAAAGAAACATCAAATTAATTATGAAATATATTTTTATAATGTACCTAGTTGGGGACATTAAATTGATTCTAAAATATATTTTTAATAAATATTAATACTTATAAGCTTGGTCAAATCTAAAACTAGTTTGACTTGTACAAATCTCATATTTGTATTTTTTTTACAGATAGAGTATTTGATTATATGGAGGAGAGAGAACATTAGAATTTACTTGATGAGTTTGTCGCTCAGCTTGCACGATTCCTTACGAATCTACTGGCCTCCGTGACCTCGAAATAAAAAAGCGACTATTTGTGTCCTCAATTTGCCGTAGATTTTCACCTGGGTCCTCCAACTAAAAGTGACCATTTAGGTCCTTTAACTAATGTTGCACCCGAGTAGAGGTAAAGGTCCAAATCCCACGACATGTCCTCTATGTGCCTATGGTTGTGCCGGCGTGGATGAGACCAAGTCTACTTGTACAGAAAAAACCCTCTCCCTCCTTTCCTCCGCGTCCACTCCCTCCTTGTGGCTATCTCACGGGTGCGCCCCGCGTGCTCACCTGCGCTACCCATCAACCTTGTGGCTACGTGTCAGGTATCAATATTAGGGATACCCAACTAAAAGAAGTAAACGACACATCTGTGTAGACCATCCGAGGCTCAGCGAATAATTTCCGCCTCGCCCGATCCAGCCGCTAGGCCTCGGGCGCACGTGGCCCGTCGGGAACAATCTCTGCCTCGCCCGACCCCTGCGACGTAAGCATAGGAGCGCCCGACCCCCACGGCATGGAGCCGTGGTACAAAATGATACGACTCCGGTCATTCCAGCCACGACCGGCGTCCACGCCTCTACAACAACAGGGGCAACGACCACTGTGCCACCTAATCTCTCTCTTTGCGAATCCGGGAGCACACCCTGCCCATCCTCGATGGTACAAAGGAATATGCGCCCGCATGGCCATAGCACATATGAGCAATTGCTGGAGAAGCTTGGACTCGATGGCCATGGTGTCCTTGTGCTACAGGGTCGACCACCTGCACCGGATAAGGAGGAAGACAGCGTACGCCCCAAGCCTTTTTTGTTCTTCTCTTTCTTTTTCTCATCGTTTTACCTTTACCACAAGCTATAACCCGAGCCCTCCCCTTTAAAGCTATAAAAGGGGAGGCGGGGACCCCATCTAGGGGCATCGATGGAGAGACGAATTGATTGACTCATTAGAGCACAACAACCAACACTCAAAACCTACACACCAGAGACCTGGGAGCTCCTCCCTCTCTCGAAGTACTTGTAACATCTACTACAAGCACCCTAGTGCAGAGTAACACGAAAAGCAGCACCCACTGGACATAGAGACAATCGGCCTGAACCAGTATACATCTTTATGTCTACTTTGCACACCATCTGGGCCTAGACGCGCAGTCACAAATCTACTTGTCATCGTGTCTAGAGCGCTATTCTAGACACCGACAGTTGGCGTGCCAGGTAGGGGACTTCTGCGCGTCACGATCCACTTCATCAGGCTTCGGATGGTTAGCCATTGCACTCGCTTCACTCTGGGCTCCCATATCCGGTTTGGGAGCCTAGATTTCCTCTGCACGGGGGTGGACCATGACTTGGTTCTGCTCCCTCCCTCCGTGCCGGTTGACCATTTTGCTGGCACGGAGGATCTGATCCTGCTCCCCCCTCTGGGTCAGCCGACCCACACTCTGACGTCGACTCTGTCACCGAGTCAATGGGCAGCCTTCACCTGCATGCCACCGAGGCGCAGGCTTCCGAGGGTTCCTGACCCCTCGGCATCAACTACCCATGGCTAGAGTGTTAGCTCAATGACCTCTTAGGACCACATCCATCCCCGGAGGCACTCCACGACCTCTACTTTGCTTTCGCCAAGGGCCCAGCATGCAGGAGGACTTCCGCTCTCCCCGGAGTTGATCTCTGCGACTACCTAGTCAGTATGGCCCCATGGGCTGCATAATGCTGCAAGGACTTGCGAACGCCACGTGGCCAAGCGCGTCGCTCCTCAGCCCGCGGGCGACCCGCCCACGGGATTGTCGAACCACCACCTGCAGTCCATCTTAGAGCTCCTCCAGAGTTCTGATATGGCCTCAAATGCCAACTCCTACGAACACGGCAGTGGCTGGGACAACGCCGATTTCTCTGGGCTCAACGACCTGAGGGCTCTGTGACGTTTCCTCGGCAACTGCGACTACCTCCTCGAGGCCTCCGACTCCGACAACGGGGACTACGACCCCTCCCGCGAGTGCTTCATGTGTGAGGTCCAGCTGGGAGAGGAAGAGGAGGAGGATGACTCGCTCGACGACCAAGGCGAGCATACCCCGGCCGAAGCCTCGCCTCACGGTGTGGATCCCACCGGGAGAGTTCCCATTCCACCACCCCGAGGGCCTGTGGTAGCCTCCGCGGGACCACCACAGTTCCAGCTGAGCAACTTCAAGAGCTCGAGAGAAAACTTGAGGAAGAGCGACATGAGCTGTTGCAACAACGCGCGGTGCTCGAGCAAGATCTCACGAGCCGCAATGATGGTGGCGCGGCCTGACGTAGGGCTCGCAACATCCACCAGCGGATCTGCGACAACGATGACGGCAAACACCCACTGCCCTTCGCTTGGGCAAGCCAAAACATTACCGCCGTAGCAATACTCCTCTGGGGGATGCCCGAGCCATCCACCCTAGAGGGACGGCGAGCCTACAGAGAGCTACGTACCCTCCTCGAGCATGCCACCATACAGCAGGCCGAGAGCTCAGTGTCTCGACAATGCGAGCTCGAGGTCGATCGACCTGCACCCTCAGCCCCAGTGAAAGCGAGGCGTCAGTCCACCAGGACCAACGAAGAGCGGGGAACAAGACCCCATCCATCCATGACCGCGTCGGCGACGCCTACGACGCGCGCGACGTCATCAACGCGCGTAACAGGCATAAGGAGGACGGTGCTAGCCGTGCCTACCACCCTCGTCGGGGCGGCCGCTACGACAACAAGGAGGACCGACCCCCAAGCCTCGAGCCGGTAGGGCCTCAGTTCTTTAGCTGGGATATCCGCAATGCGCCATTTCTAGCACACTTCCGGCAACCTACCAACTCGCCAAATACTCCGGGGAAATGAACCCTGAGCTCTGGCTTAACAACTACCACCTTGCCTGCCAGTCAGGCGGTGCGGATGATGACCATTTCATCATCCGCAATCTTCCTCTTTTTATGGCCGACTCAACAAGAGCCTGGCTGGAGCATCTCCCGCCCTACAATATCCGTACCTGGGCTGACCTCAGGCACATCTTTGTGGGAAACTTTCAGGGCACTTACGTGCGCCCTAGCAACTTTTGGGACCTTGGGAGCAGCTGGTAAAAGCTAGATGAAACTCTCTGTGAGTACATCCAGTGCTTCTCCCAGCAATGTACTGAGCTGCCCACCGCCGCCAATGTCGTCGGGGCATTCCTTGCGGGGACAACCTGCAAAGATCTGGTCCACGAGCTAGGGCGCAAGGGCCCTCACACCACCAAGGAGTTGTTGGACATCGCCACCAACTTCGCCTCCAGCGAGGAGGCGGTTGGAGCCATCTTTAGCCCCTTGAAGGCCAAGGGGAAGCAGCAGGAGGACGCTGATGAGGGCAGCTCCAGCCGCAACACCAAGAAGAAGAAAAAGAACAAGTAGCAGGGCGGGGACAACCTCGTGGCCACCGCCGAGCGCAAGAACAACCGGCCCCCACCTGAGGGTACCCCGGGCGTTTTCGACGAGATGCTTGAGAAGCTGTGCCCATACCATTGGGGCCCGGTCAAGCACACCCTCAGGGAGTGCGGCATGATTAAACGCTACTTCTCCGGGGGTGCCAAGGGAAAGGGCGACTAGGGGAAGAAACCCGAGGAGGACAAAGGTGATGGAAGCGAGAAGGATGACGGCTTCCCAATCATCAACAACTGCTTCATGATCTTCGGCGGCCCAGCAGCATACGACACCAAGCGCCAATGCAAGTTGGAGCGTCGAGAGGTCTATGCCACCGAGCCCGCCACGCCAGCCTTCCTCGACTGGTCAGGGGCCGCCATCACCTTCGACCGCGATGACCACCCGGTTCACGTCCCACAACCGGGTCGGTACCCGCTTGTTGTCGACCCCATCGTCGGCAACACACGGCTCACCAAGGTACTGATGGACGGAGGCAGCGGCCTCAACATCATGTACGCTGAGACCATCGACACCATGGGAATCGATCGGTCCCAGCTCTGCTCGAGTGGAGCACCCTTCCACGACATCATGCCGGGGAAGCGGGCCATACCCCTCGGGCAGATCGACTTGCCCGTCACTTTTGGGGATCCCTCCAACTTTAGGAAGGAGACCCTCACCTTCGAGGTAGTAAGATTCCGCAGCACTTACCATGTCATGCTAGGGCGGCCATGCTACGCGCAGTTCATGGCCATCCTGAACTACACCTACCTCAAGATCAAGATGCTAGGGCCCAACTTAGTCATCACCGTCGGCTCTACTTTCCAGCACGCCTACGAGTACGACGTCGAGTGCTGTGAATACACCACGGCGATCATTGAGTTCGAGGCACTCGCTGCTGACTTGGATGCACGCGCTGCGGAGGTGCCCGACCCCAAGCGGTCTGCCATCTCTTTCGAGCTCGCCGAGCAGGTCAAGGAGGTTCCCCTCGACCCCAGCAGCCCCGACGGTAGGACATTGCGCGTCAGCACCACCTTGTCTCCCAAATAGGAACTCATGCTCGTCAACTTCCTCTGCACGAATGGCAACATGTTCGCGTGGGGACCCTTGGATATGCCAGGTATTTCGAGGGATGTCGCCGAGCACTCTTTGAACATCCGGGCCGGCTCCAAACTGGTGAAGCAACGGCTACGCCGCTTCGACAAGGAGAAGCGCTAGGCCATCGGTGAGGAGATCCAGAAGCTCTTTGGTGGCCAGATTCATCAAGGAGGTTTTTTATCCCGAATGGTTAGCTAATCCTATACTTGTGAAAAAGAAGAATGGTAAATGGAGAATGTGTGTTGACTACACTAATCTCAACAAGGCTTGTCCTAAAGATCCTTTTCCTTTACCACGCATAGATCAGATAGTTGATTCTACCTTAGGATGCAAAGTCCTCTCCTTGATGCTTATTCCGGCTACCACCAAATTATGATGAAAGAGTCCGACCAACCTGTGACCTCTTTCATCACCCCGTTTGGGTCTTACTGCTATGTCACCATGCTGTTCAGGCTCAAGAATGCAGGGGCTACATACAAGCGGTGTATGCTCATCGTTTTTGGGGACCTCATCGAGCGGACCATGGAGGCTTACGTAGATGACATTGTAGTTAAGTCCAAGCAAGCTAATCACCTAGTGGCCGATCTTGAGCAAGCCTTCGAAAGGCTACAGGCCATGCACATCAAACTCAACCCCGAGAAATGTATTTTTGGGGTCCCAAGGGGTATGCTGCTTGGCTTCATCGTCTCTAAGCGAGGCATCAAGGCTAACCTAGAGAAAATCTCTGCCACTACGAGCATGGGCCCAGTTGCCGCCGACCCCTGTGGAGTAGGAGTACTGGACCATGTACTTCGATGGGTCACTAATGAAGAGTGGAGCCGGAGCGGGTCTCGTCTTTGTCTCCCCCTCGGCATGCACATGAGGTACATGATTTGCATTCATTTTCCTACCTCTAACAATGCGGCTGAGTACGAGGCACTTGTCAATGGTCTACACATCGCCACCGAGCTCGGGATCTAACGGCTTGATGTTCGAGGCGATTCCCGGCTGGTCGTGGACCAAGTCATGAAGGAGTCAAGCTGTCATGACCCCAGGATGGCGGCGTACTATCGGGCAGTTTGCCTCCTGGAAGACAAGTTTGATGGCCTCAAGCTCAACCATGTCGCAAGGCAGTTCAACGAGGCAGTGGATGAGCTCGCGAAGTTGGTGTCCGGTCTGGAGCCGGTCCCCTCCGGTGTCTTCACCAGCGACCTACATAGGCCCTCAGTAACTTGCCAGGACTCGGCATAGGATGGCAACGAGCCACCTGCACTAGCCTCGGGGGCTGGCCCGACCCCAGTCCCCACTGAGCCTGAGGTTATGGAGACCGTTGAGGACCCAACAGCAAGGCCCGACCCCCTACCAGACTGGAGGATCCCGTACCTTGACTACCTAGTCCGCGGAGCACTCCCCACTAAGAGGACCGAGGCCCGATGCCTTGCGCGCCGAGCCAAGTCTTTCGTCCTGGTGGATCAGCAACTCTACAAGCAGAGCCCCACTAGAATCCTGCAGCGTTGTATCCCCACCGAGCAAGCGAGAGAGCTGCTTCAGGACATCCACGGGGGCGTGTGTGGCCATCACGCTGCACCACGCACTCTTATCAGGAACGCATTCCGGCAAGGCTTCTACTAGCCTACTGCCATAGCCGATGCCACCAGGTAGTACACTCCTGTGAGGGGTGTCAGTATTACACTCGGCAAACTCACTTACCGGCCCAAGCGCTCCAAATGATCCCAATCACATGGCCATTTGTGGTCTGGGGTCTGGACCTTGTCAGGCCCCTCCAGAGAGCACTCGGGGGCTTCACCCACTTGCTTGTTCCTATCGACAAGTTCTCAAAGTGGATTGAGGCTCGGCCAATCATGCAAATCAAGTCTGAGCAGGCGGTGCTCTTCTTCACAGACATCATCCACCGCTTCGAGGTCCCAAATTCCATCATCACCGACAATGGCACACAGTTCACCGGTAAGAAGTTCCTCAGGTTCTGCGATGATCACCACATCCGCGTGGATTGGGCAGCCATGGCGCACCCCCAAATGAACGGACAGGTGGAGCATGCCAACGGCATGATCTTGCAAGGCCTCAAGCCGAGGATCTTTAACCGGTTGAACAAGTTCGGCCGTCGATGGGTCGTGGAACTCCCCGTGGTCCTCTGGAGTTTGACGACGACCCCAAGCCGAGCAATGGGCTTCACGCCCTTCTTCATGGTCTACAGATCCGAGGCCATCCTCCCTACTAACTTAGAGTATGGGGCACCGAGGGTCAGAGTGTACGACGACCAAGGGAACCAAGCCTCCCTTGAAGACGCCGTGGACCAGCTGGAGGAAGCACGTGACGTCGCCCTACTCCACACCACCAAGTACGACGATACCACCACCGCTGCATGCAGGGTCAGACATTCAACGTTGGGGACCTAGTGCTTCGCCTCAGGTAGGACAACAAGGGCTGCCACAAGCTAATGCCACCATGGGAGGGCCTGTTCATTGTCGTGGAAGTACTCCGACCCAGGGCCTACAAGCTAGCCACCACTAACGGCGATCTTCACCAACACTTAGAACATCGAACAACTACATCGCTTGTACCCTTAGAACTCCAAGCTATGTACATAACTATGAAAAATAGAAATCCTCTATCTTGAATAAAAAGCACATGTTTGCTATTTTTTTATTCAACCAACTCTGAGTGACGCCTAACCCTGGCCTCGACCAGGATCACGCCTCCCTTGGGGGCTGGGGGAACCCACCGATGCTTTGAAATTTTCAACACTTTATGAAAATTTCTCGTGCCCGAGCCCTTCCAACGGTGTTTAAGTGAACGAATGTGTTACGGTGCCTCTACTCACCAATTTTGACCCAAGGAGTCGAATCACACTCCTAAAAGATCCATAAACTTAAACATGACGTGAAAGATTAGGCAACCCCTGAAAAACTTTGTGAAAATTTCTACTCCCGAGCCCTCCGATAGCGTTTCAAGAAAGACGGGCGCGTTAGAGCACGAGAACCTTTGGGTAAGGTTAATCGGACTGCGAGAAGCCTATGACTATACGGCCATGGTGCCTTTGCTCCTTAACCCCGACCCAAGGGGCCTAACTCACAGCTCTAAACACCGTGTGCCTGGACACAAAAAGAGGGTCAGACAAACACGTAAAAACTTCACACGAAAAAGATAAAAACAGGTTTTTATAAAGGCCCATAAACTTGTTTGCTATCTTATAGAAGTTCTTTTACAAGGGCACTATGCCCAAAACTATCTCTACAGGTCGCACGGAGGAGGGACGATCTCGTCTTCAAAGTTCGACGCCAGAGTCATTGTCTGGGCAAGCAACTCCTCGTCAATTGCGTCGAGCGCGGCCTCGGGGGCATCGGCGTAACCTTCACTGAGGGCCACCAGATCGAACCCCACATAGTGGGACCCGAAGACGGCAAAAGCCCACCGCACCCCAAGGTGGAGCGACTCCCTCACAAGGCCCGCTCGAAGGCAATGGCATGGCGACTCCTCAGCGAGCTCGGCTCGGGGCCCGTTTGACCCAACCTAAGGGCGTCGCACACCAACCCGACGGACATCTGAAGCTCTAAGTGCTTGCGCCGCTCCGCCTCCAAGGTTTCCCGAGCTAACAATAGGTCCGCCTCCACCCCAATGAGCCTACCTTTCAGCCCTGCCCATCACAGAGAATAAGAAATAGGCCTCGAGAGAAAACGTCATGGGAGGAAACAGGAATCTTACCTCTCATCTCCTCACCCACAACGCGCTCGCGCTGGAGCCCTTGGCCCACCGTTGCACGAAGGCCATCCACCTCCTTGAGAAGCTAAGCAGTCACCCTCTCGGCGTTCGCCTTCAAATCCACTGCCATGTCCTGTTCCGTCCGAGCTATGATACACTCTTGGCGAGCCTCGTCCCGCTCCCCAAGAGTGTGCTCACGCTTGCCACGGACAGTCCTGAGCCTGGACCGGAGCTCCTCGACAACCAACGTCAGCCGGTCGTGCTCCTCCCTTACCTTCTGGTCCTCTTCCTCGTCCTTGCGAGTATGATCGAGGACTTCCACCAAGTTCTCCCTCGCCTCCTGGGCGTCGGCTATGGCTTCTTGCACTACACCACAACACCGCATCACCGTCAGACATCTGACGCTAAAAATTATTTTCGGCAATGGATGATCTGACGCTAAAGATAACTTAGAGACCATCTGACGCTAAATCCTTGTTTAGCGATTTGTTGTCTGATGCTATAGGTGTTCATATTTAGCGTTAGCCCGTCTGACGCTAAAACCAAATATAACGTTGATCTGTCTGACGCCAAAACTAAATGGGCCCCACCTAGCTCATGCGTCCATGTCTCGCATGACCGCTTATTTATCTCCCGTGCCATCCCACCACTGCAGTGCCATCCCACCCGCTGGCCCGCCCGCCCCAGCATGTGCGCACGCCGCCCACCACTACAGCGCCTCTCGCCACGATCCCAAATCTCCCTACCACCAAAGCTCCCTACCCCTCCCATCGTAGCCAGAAGAGGACCACGGGGCCGGCAGCCACAGCGTCCGAGGGTGGAGCATGTGAGGTGATATGCTATCCTTCCCCTCCCCTTTCCCTCCGCTCAGCCCGGCACTGGTTCGTGTTATTCGGGTCATGGCCGGCGCAGCGCTGGTCCGTTCACCAGATGGAGATTCCGAGGATGGGGGATGCAAGGGTTGCTGATTTGCGTTCACCACATAGGCATTTTTCCGAGGGTGCGAGCTGGAGGTCCGTTCACCTGCTCTGGAGGTTTCGTGATTTGTGTAGATCTAGAACTCTAGATTAGTTCAAAGGTTACTGATTTTCTGGCTTCCGCAATATGGACTGCTGATGCCATTTTGAAGTCATTCTAAGATCTCGCTTTTGACTTTAGGATTAATTAATAAAGCATATTTTTGCTTCTTCTCTTGATCTCTGTATGCCGATCTGTTTATATGGAAAAAGAAAAAAGAAATAGGACACTACAACATTTAGCGGCACACAAGTTCTCAGATAGTCTGATGAGGCATTGCCTTTTGGTTCTGATTTCCAAGCAAAGGCAATGAACAAGAGGGGGAAACTCTTCTAAAATTTGGTAGCCATGTTCATCTAGTTGTATTCACTTCAGTCTAATTTATAGGACAAACACTTACATAAAGATGAAAACTTTACAATCTTGATCAATAATTTGGCCCATAATTTATAACTATTGTAACACAAACTCTGTAATGTGGTGCTGTCTGGTTTTGAATGAAGGCGAGCTGATGGTTTTGGGTTGCCGTAGTTATCTTTGTGAAATACATGGATGAAGTACGAACCAACAAGTTTAAGATATTTGGCATGGTCTTCAAGTTTGGAAGCTTCAGAAATAGTAAACTTGTGATTTCAGCACTGTACATAGATCAGAAGACATATTTCGTATTTGTGATGCTAGTGAAGAAGAATATTACATATTTTAAAATTATTGGAAAACAAGCTATTATATTCTACAGAAAAGATTGTTATTTAGCTTATGCATCAGCTAGCAATTTTTTTTCATTGTATATATGCAGATTGGGCAGTGGAGTAGTGCACAGTTTTTCATAGGGTTAGTGCAACTAAAGTCCAGGAATAAGCTGTCTTGGGCTGTTTTTCTATCTATTTGAGATAAAGTAGTAATTCAGCACATAAGAATATATTTGGAAGGCAATTACTAACATTCTGTCAGATAATGGAGTAGATACAACTTTACATTGATAGGGCTATGTTGCTGTTAACTTTACAGCTTTATGATTGAATAGCAAAAGAGGGGAAAAAAGGTTTGTGTACATATATTAGTAATTGGGATGACAAATCCTAAAATTTGTAGGTGCAGAACCTAATTTTTGCTTCCAGTGTTCAAGTAATGTATGGCATATGGAGGTCTCAAATTTGTTTTGGACAAAATTAAATTTCAAACCTATATCCTAACGACTGGTTTTGTGGTCATCTAAGCGAATAATGTATGAGTTGTATCTGCAGATTACAGAAACTTAGATTGTTCCAATTCAATGTTCTTGGCACTGGTCCTAGGAGACAACTAGTGCCAAGCTGTAACTGCTATGAGGTAATTTTAAATAGTACTTCCATGTTTTAGGTCATCGTCCATATATGCAACATGGCAGTATTAATTTGACTATCTGAAGTAAATTGTGCTACTTGTACAGAAGGTGGGAAAGGGGAAGCGTTGTCTTCACTTACATTTTCTTGAGCTCCAACCGATGACCTCAGATTTGTCCAGGTGCTGCAGCCATCTCCTTCCAGCCCTCACTTAAACGATAGACATTTTGAATAGCCAATAATTTTTGCCTCTGTGATATCTTGCCTTATATCACTAATAACTGTGATGACTTTATTCTCATGAAAAAATTGAGACTTCAGCTGTTGCAAAATTAGTTGCATAACGTTACTCAATTGGGATTGGAGAAAACATTCTGTGAAGTGCTTGTGTGTGATAAACTGCTTGTCACTACTTCCTGTTTAATTGGTCTATAGAAAATTTGTTACTGCTAATATCAGGTTAATTTCTTACTGCTTTAGCTACATTAGAATGCTTGTCACTCAATTAGAATGCACAGTAGGGGCACCACCACTACAGATTAGGTTTGGGTATTTGCAACTCTTGTGTGGTAGGTAATGCTAGCTCTGGTTGAGAGGAATGATTATGTACAAATTTCTTTGAACGACATGGATAAGGAATATAGAGGAGCAATAACAATTACAAATAATTGTGAAGCAAAGGCTTATATAATAATTGTGAAGTACTAACTTATGATTTGCTTTAGGGGCACATTATGTCTTTGTCATTGACACAACTGCTCAACATATGCTGGGTTCGTTTTTGATTTAGAAGTACTAAAGATATGTGCTGCCATCCTCAAGAAGCAATCACTACCAGTCACATGCCAATTTACTTGCTTTTACAATTTTTCTTGTGTCCAGGAAGGAAAACGGCAAAATGATGATGAACATTGTCTCTGAGAGGATTGTTGTGACCGCCAAGCACAATGATGGTGAGCAGTACGTGTCGGAGGCTCAGGCCGGTTGAGCATTGAGATTAGGTGATTGACTATGCAGTAGTCTGTAACTATATATATCTTGAAGGCTTGAATTGCTTTGCTCAGCATTATTGGTTTAAACCTCTGAACTTCTGAATGCAGTAGTCACTGAATGCTTTGCCCGGCATCAATGTCGCAGCCAAAACCGACCAGCCTTGTAACTACATGACCAGTTTGATACTAAGAAAAGAACGAGTCTTTAATTCTTATGTCCAGGAAATTTCGCCTCTTGTTCCTAGAAATTTCCTTACTAATAGTTTTGTTTGAAGTTGTAGATGGTAATCCCAACTTGCCATGGATGTTAGAAAGTCATTGATACAGTATAATCTTGAACTTGTCCTGTTTTAAAGATATTGTTTAGCTCTCAACATGCCATGGTAATCTTGTACATGTTTTACACCATAATTACTAGCTCACTGTACTGTTTGATACATGCGTACTTAAGCTGTGTACTTGGTGCTCCAAACTCAGCAGGGCTTGCCAATGTGTGACTGCTGCACCGACCCCAGCAAGGATGTGCTGCACCGAACCATGACGAGGCTGACATAAGATCTTCACTGACACATGACAAGGCTGCCTGTGGACAAGTTGCAAACCTGCTCCACCGACATCGTCCTCACATTGTTTGCAGCCAACATATTCACGTATTGCAGGTACGCACTTAACACCTGTGGGTTCAATGCCCCTAATTAATTCATGTGTCACTGTGTTCGTGCTGCATCACACTTGGCCTCCACATTTATCCTTGTATGTGTAACTGCTGCTTTTTACTTGTGTTGCTTGCTTGGCCTCGAACTCGAAATAATGGCAGAACTTCTAGCATGATAGTATCCTAAGTTTGTTTCGTTTGCAACCTGAAGCATGGGTTTTTTTGTGATATGGTCACATACTCAAAGATATGCCATTTGTTTTATAAAAAATGTAGAGGTGTTGTGGCCAAGTGGCAATGCAAATGCTAGTTGTTAGTTGTTTATCTAATTTGTAATTCCTCTCTGTTAAGAAATTTTGTAGTGTAAACAAATATAATCTCAAAGCCGCTACCCACAAAGACTCATCGATAAAACACTGAAACTGTTTGTATAGTAGTTGATGATATGAGAAGTCCTTTGGTAATGTGAGTCCAAACTGCTCTGAGTTGCCTGACATATGAATTTTTGGTAATGGGAGTCCATCATTTTGAACACTTGCCATTTTAGCATGCTTATAGACTACAACCAGTAGCACAATACATGTAGTTGGGACAGCTGTAGCAGAGTAGTATAATGATTCTGCAACTTAGATTTTTGTTTATCTGAATAAGAGCAGAGCTGCTCTGCCTTTTTTCTCTGAGCTGAAATTACTGCCAGACACAAACCAGATATATAAGCAGACATAAAACAAAATGTTGAAATATGACCTACAGTTTTCAGAAAAATGGATTGGACTAGCCAAATGAGCATTACCTTGTTCAAAGTTTATTCTATTTAGATGATAAGTTACATAATTTGTCTACACTTGCTGATTACATGGTCATTATTTTTTTCAGGAAGTGTTGGGCACTAGCCTTTGGCTTGAGTTTCTGGAAAATGATTCTCCACATAAACCTGATGGGTCTGCTCCAGTTTTGGCAAGTCATTCCTTTTAGTTTTTGAGTTCCTAGAAATGATTGTGTGCAGACTTTAGTATATGAAACATAGAGTACTATTGCTTGCTGAGACGTGTATTCATGTAGTTCATTTGGTGGCTTGACTTTGCTGGATGTACAAGACAAATTGGATGTTATAGGTATTGATGTGCATGTGATATATGAGTTTGTGTATCTTCATGTGACATATGGACACTATATTAAAGCTTGAATATTGGTTTGATATGTGCTAGAAATCATATTTATTTTTTTTGGCATATTTGTATTGTCCCGTTGAACAATCTGACGCTATAAATATATGGACTGTTGGATGATCTGTCGCTATATGCTTGGTAACAGAGCATCTGTCGCTAAAACTCAGCAAAAGACTATCTGATGCTAAATGTATTCAGGGCAATAGATTGTCTGACGCTAAAAGTGTTGTCTGACGCTAAAGATTTTTAGCGTCAGGACTTACAGCGTCTGCAGAAGTCTGACGCTATAAGTTTTTAGCATCAGATCGTCTGGCGCTGTATCCGTTTTTAGCGTCAGATTGTCTTGCGCTAATCTTGGTGTTGTGGTGTAGTGTTGGTGGCAGATGCGAAGGTCCGCCAATTCATAGCCGAGGCCAACTGCCCTCTACCGGGCTTCGGCAAGTTGCGCCTCGGCCATGGTGGCCCTCTGCTCCTCCGCCGCGAGGTGTTCCCATGCCTCTCACTTGCGGCGAAGGAACTCTGACTTTGCCCGGCTGTAGTCGTAGAGCGCCTGCACAAAGGACCACATCAAGATCACAAGAGGAGGGAGCACAAATAAAATGTAACATGGCGTACCTAGCCTACCGGGGCGACATCTTCATGAAGTGCCAATAACACCGCAGTCAGGGTACTGGAAAAGCTCCGGAGCCCCGCTTGCCCCCGGTCCTAGTGGTCCTGCTTCGTGGCGTCATCTAGCATGAAGACGGGGCATTCCAGATTCTGCCGTGTTGCCGAGGTGAGGCGCGGGCCGCCCCACTGGTTGGGATTGCCCCCCATCCACATGAGGGTCCCGGACCCCTCGGTGAAGGCTGGCCAGATCACCTCGGCCACGCCAGACGATTTGCCGACATGCACCGACCCCTTAGCAGCCCCAGCGTCGCGTGACGTCTTCTCCTCTGTTTAGACTCCACCACTGTTGGTGGCTCCCGCCTGGACTAAGGAGGCCTACGATGCAGGATCCACCACCACCTCAGTTGCTGTCGACATGCTCACCGCCACGACCGGGTCGAACGCCCCCGCCATCGAAGTTAAGGATGCCTCGACGACGCCCGCCCCGGGAAGCGCCGGCTCAGGAACGGGGTCCGGCCTGAACTACGGAGCTGACCACAGCAGCTCCATCCCCATCTCCACGGACACCTCCTCCACCGCCTCTAAGATCTCCGCCATAGCCCTCCCCTGGCGGAAGGCGCGGCACCGGATGAAGGCGGAACGAGGGCGGCCGGTTCCTTTGGCCCCTTTGCAACAGAGGGTCCCTGCGGGACAGCGGCGGACCATCCCAAGGCAGAGGAATTCGAGCCTGGCGCATCGCCGGCTCGTTCCTGGCCTTGCCACCTTGGGATCTTCTAGGGTGCGAATGCGGACACGACAGACTGGCTTCCCCTACAAAAAATAAAAGTTTTGATAACCTCGGCAAAAGAAAGAGTTCTTCAAAAAAACACTCCGGACAAGGGACTCTGCATACCTCTGTGACGTGGGACGATGGCGTTTTGCCACCGGTGTGGTGGAAGCCAACCCCGCCGTATCAGGGCAGGGCCTCTTCCTAGCCGCCGTCTCGGCTGCCCTAGGCCGAGAGGAGAGCACTGCACCCCCTAGGCTCGGGGGCTTGGCCCTCCCCAACACCTCCTCGGGGCACGACGACCACACAGACCTTGGGGGCTCGACTCTTCCCGACACCTCCTCGGGGCGCGATGACCCCACGGACCTCGAGGGCTCCGCACTTCCTGATACCTCCTCGGGGCGCGCCAACCCCAAGGACCCTAGGGGCTCACTCCCTCTGGTCCCCCCACCACGGCCCCTTTGCGCCCCAGCTCCATCGACTCACGGATCTAGGACGGGGGCCGCGGCGTGTGCTCCACCACTAGCTCATCATCCTCCTCGGTGA
Organism: Saccharum spontaneum; assembly: GCA_022457205.1. Taxonomy (NCBI): domain Eukaryota; kingdom Viridiplantae; phylum Streptophyta; class Magnoliopsida; order Poales; family Poaceae; genus Saccharum; species Saccharum spontaneum. The sequence continues at coordinate 66,019,493 of CM039595.1, read as the reverse complement.
AGGCATCGAGCTAGTCATGCGGCCCACCTCGTCGTCATTATCATCATCGCTGGACTCCTCTTGATCCTCCCCCATGGCGCGCTGTCTCCTCCGGCACTTCTCTCGCTCCTCCTTCCTCTTGGCCTTGTTGGCCCTTTTCTTTCTCTCCTCGTCCTTCTTCTTCTTTACCCCCTCGGCGTGGGCCCGGTTCTGTGCCCTTAGTGTCACATCCTCGGGAAGGGGTGGGTTGAATTCGGGGACCAGGCAAAGATTCCCCTACAACCGCCTGAGCCCCGGGTCAGGCAATAGGAAAAAATCCAATGGGACGAGAAGGAGGAGGGAGCTCACCATCTCGACAAAACCGTGGTCGGGATGCATCAGCGGGCAGAGGTCGAGGGTGGCATAGTCGGGAACGCTCCCGAGCCCCGCCTTGATGTGTTTCTTGATTTCTTTGCGAGTCAGCTGCTCGGACGAAAGTGCCGTCCCCTCGATAGGCGCGCTAGGCACCATCTTGTCCAAGCGGCGCGCCCGCTCCATCAGCGGCAACACCCTTCGTTCATGGAACATGGCGATTACCAAGTTGGGGTTGAGGTTCTGCAGCTTGATCCTGTAATGATGGAGCAGTCCCCGGAAGAACTTGCTCACGGGGATCCCGAACCCCCGCTTGTGGAAGTGAGCAAAGGACATGACGTAGCCAGGTAGGGGGTTCGAGTGGTCCTCGTTGCCGAGGAGCCTCTACTCTAGCTGCGCCGCATCGGTGATCATGGGGTGGATCAACCCCCTCCGGACAAGATCGTCTGCATCCTTCTGTGTGAAGGACGAGCGCGGCCACGGGTCCGTCTTGGCGGTGGGCATGCTTTCTCCGACGGTGGCGGTGGCGGCGGACGGGGAAAATATTTTTGCTTTGTGCTTTGGCAAGTGAGAAGGCGAGAGGGCAAAGGTGGAAAGTGTGGGAGCATGCGATGGAAGCAGCGGATCTCCGGGTTAAATGAGGAGGAAGGCGGAGTGACCCAGAACTAATCCACCCGCATTCATTACGGCATCTGGTATGTCCTGTCATGCCCCCAAATATTTCGGTAACTATGAGCGCGCCTCCTGCAAAACCGTCACATCGACCGTGCCTTCCGCCTCGCACACCGCGCCCGCCGTTATCAACCCACTCCAACCAACGCAGGGCTCGAGCGCACTCGCCCCTGCTAATGGGCCATGGGCCTTAGTAAGTAAGAATGGGATACGGGGCTATATACGCCCCTACGACCCATTTATGGTCCAGGGGTTCGAAGGCTGGCCCACAGCTGGGTTTGACAACCGCCCTAGGATACCGTAGAGTCAGGGATGGCGAGGGATGGGCACACTAGCGGCCAACACCCTAGCGCACAAGCGCCGAGGGCGTCCCGACCCATGTTTGAGTCCCAATTGGTAGCTGATTCACGGTATTCCCCAACGGAAGGCATCGAGCCCTCGGACCAGTCGCACAGTCCCGAGAACTCTATGAATCGATCATCGGGAATCTGGAGTGCGTCAGCAGCTTGACCACAAGCCGGAACCCCCCGAACGGGAACTGGGGCTCCACTCGAATGAATCCGTTAACAGCTCAACGAGTACCATGGTTCGTCCAACGGGGATAGCATGGCACGGCTTAGCCCCTTCGTTTCGTGAAGAAACGTGCGTGGGACAACGACTCCAAAGACGAGAAGCCACCTGATCGGTCTCCTGCAACGAGCGGGGGCTCGGGGGCTACGCTCGCATCCTGACCCAATGAACGGTCACGACCCTGTGACAAGCGGGGGCTCGGGGGCTACGCTTACAAGCCTGACCCAACGGGCGGTCATATGAAACCCAAAGGAATCACACCCGGGGGCAATGCTTGCAAGGACCACCCCGCACGGTTCAAGCCCTTGAAGGGGTAACATACCCCTCTAAGGCCTCGGGGGCTACACCCGGCGGGTGCGCTCGCGCGCACCCACTAGACAACTTCCTTCAAACCAAACAAACAACAACTTCCCATGTGCGCTTGTCCTCAAGCCTCTGAAGGAGTGCCCCACTCCTCCATAGGCTCGGGGGCTACCGTCGGGTATCAATATTAGGGATACCCAACTAAAGGAAATAAATGGCACATCTATGTTGATCACCCAAGGCTCAGCGCCTTGCCCGATCTAGCCGCTAGGCCTCGGGCGCACCTGGCTCGTCAGGAACAATCTCCGCCTCGTCCGACCCCTACGACGTAAGCATGGGAGTGCCCGACCCCCTCGGCATACTTCCACTTCGCTCGAGAGACGCGTAAGGCTCTCGGCGCAACTGGGAGCCTCGTGGGCCCCCACCACGACATCCACCTCCGCGAATGGGACGTGCACGACCGCACACAGTGTACGGTGGCATGGGAGCCATGGTACGAAACAATACGACTCTAGTCATTCTAGCCACGACCGGCGTCCACGCCTCTACAACAACGGGGGCAACGACCACTGTGCCACCTAATCTCTCTCTACGTGAATCCAGGACCCCGCCCATCCTCGATGGTACAAAGGAACATGCGCCCGCATGGCCACAACATGTATCAGTAGTTGATGGGGAAGCCTGGACTCAACGACCATTGTGTCCTTGTGCTACAGGGTCGGCCACCGAATAAGGAGGAAGACACATACACCTCAAGCCTTTTTTTGTTTTTCTCTTTCTTTTTCTCATCTTTTTACCTTTACCACAAGCTGTAACCCGATCCCTCCCCTTTAAAGCTATAAAAGGGGAGGCGGGGACCCCATCTAGGGGCATCGACGGAGAGACGAACTGATCGACTCATCAGAGCACACAACAACCAACACTCAAAACCTACACACCATAGACCTGGGAGCTCCTTCCTCTCTCGAAGTACTTGTAACCCTTACTACAAGCACTCTGGTGCAGAGTAACACGAAAAGCAGTACCCACTGGACGTAGGGACATTCGGCCCGAACCAATATACATCTTTGTGTCCACTTTGCACACCATCCGGACTTAGACGCGCAGTCACAAATCTACTTGTCATCATGTCTAGAGCGCCATTCTAGACACCGACACTACGCCTGCACTCTAAAGGCACACACACTCAGTGGCTATGGAGCGGACAAAAAGATGTGGACTGCAAGAGAGAGAGGTACTAAGACGGAGGTTTCTTTTGCAACATTAACCGGTACGGCCACGTAGCCGGTTAAAACTGGAGTGGCATATTTAATTTAGACCTTTCGTCATGCAGAATAGTAGGTTAAGGATCTATATGGTAACTTTTTTAGTTCGAGGTTCCAAATGAAAATTAGCAGTAGATTGAGAACTCAAAAGCGAGCTTTTCTGCTATGGCGCAGCCAAGGACTGTGAATTAGAATATGCACATTTATTTGGGTGGTGATTAGGTGATTTCCCATTCAGATATTTAGGTAACCTATGAATCACGTTAAGCTATGCAATAAGGATTGGTCATGCATTGAGGAGTGGTTCTAGAAAAAACTCAGTAGCTAGAAAGGAAAATTACTTTTGGTTGGTGGGAGACTGGTTGTTATTAATTTGGTGCTAACTAGCTTAATGATATTTATGTTATGTTTTTTTGAAGTCCCTAAAGGAGTGCTTCAAAATTAGATTACTATAGCTCCCGTTTTTCCTGGCACTGTGATGAACACAAGAAGAAATGTCGTCTGACTAAGTGAAGTGTTCCTGTACACCAAAAGATTTTGGTGGGCTAGGAATACTAAATCTAGAAATACAAAATAGATGTCTTTTGAGTAAAAAGTTGTTTCGGTTGATCAATAAGGATGGGGTTTGGTAGAACCTTCTAAGAAGGAAATATCTGTCTAATAAATCTCTTACTCAGGTGAAACATCGGCATGGGGATTCTCATTTCTGGGTTGGCCTATCTTGTGGCACTTTTAAGGTGCAAAGCAGGGAGCAAGTGAGATTTTGGGAGGATGTGTGGTTAGGAGACAAACCTTTTAGAGAGGTTTACCCTAATTTATATAGAATTATGAGGAGGAAAGATGATACGGTGGCAAATGTCCTAGGGACAGTACCACTTAATGTGTCTTTTAGACATGGATTGGTAAATGGAAATCAAAGAGCTTGGTTTGACTTAGTATCAAAAACAAGTTCACCTTTCTAACCGGAAAGATGTATTATCATGGAATCTTAGTAAGAATGGCTTGTTCACTGTCCAGTCCATGTATAAGACGCGCTGATCTGGCAAGGCGTTCTCCCTGAGAAAAGCCCTATCTGAAAGCTAAAGTATAAATATTTTCTTGTGGTATTTAAAAAAGGGGTAACACTTACGAAAGATAATTTAGCGTAGATATATTGGCAAGGAAGTGTCAAGTGTTGTCTATGCAGTTCAGTTGAAACTATCCAACAATTGTTCTTTGACGGTCATTTTGCTAGTTTTGTTTGGAATACTGTGCATATCACTTTTGGAATTCAACCACCACTTGCTTTGCTAATGTTTTTGGTTCTTGGCTTCATGCGTTACGTCCTAAAATCAAAAACCAAATTTTGCTAGGTGCAGCCGCACTTTGGTGGGCGCTTTGGTGGGCTAAATCTGACATTATTAAACAGGTAATTTCTAGCGCGACGTTTTTAATCCTACATTGGTCCATGCTTCATAGAGAGGAGGAGCGACTACTGTTTAAGACGGGCTGCAGAAGTTGAGACACCTTAATTTTGGCAGTTTTCACGAAGTTTGGATGGAGCTTTACAAATTGTATCACGGTTTAGTTTTCCTTGTTTGCTGCGCTCACTAACTTGGTCGAACTTTTTTTCACGTGTGTGCAAGCTCTATGGCTATTTTTAATTATGACTATCAGTTATGTACCATTCATAGATGGCAGAGGTTGGAACTTTATTCCCTTATCTAAAAAGAAGATGGTCACTTTTTTAATCACTACTATATATTGACCAATCACCAACGCATCTATCACCGCCGGTGTCATTAAAAACAATGGTGATAACTATCACCAATGGTTCGTAATATGAACCGTTGGTGATGAGGGTATCATCGCCGGTTCGTAAGAACGTCTTGGTCGATAACTATCACCGCCGCTTCGTCTTACCAACCGACGGTGATAGTCCATCATCACAGCCGGTTTGCACCACCAGCCGGTGGTGATCATGTGCTCCTTATCACTGCCGCCTCGCCATATGAACCAGCGGTGAAGACATTTTCACCGCCAGCTCGTTGTATGATACCGCGGTAATAACCACGCTGCAGTATAAATAAATTCATAACTTTTTCAAATAAAGTCATATGAAAACAAACTTTGTATCAAAGTTGTAGATCTCGATGCAATCGACAACTTTGTAGTTGATGACTTTTCATTTGAAACCATGTATGGTCCAGAATTCTGTTTGAAGCGCTCAAATTTTGAAATTCAATTTTTTCGAATTATACAAATGACCATAGAAGGAAAAAGCAAAGTCGTAGATCTCGATGAGATATACAACTTTGTAGTTGACAACTAATTCATTAGAAATCATTTATAGTCTCAAATTTGTATCTGAAGTTTTAAAATTTTAAAAAGGCAAAATTTTCAAACAAGCTCGGATGAAAAATCGACCAAAACTAAAGTTGTAGATCTCGATGAGAACAACTTTGTAGTTGATGAATTTTTCATTTGAAATCATTTGAGGTACCAAAAGTCTGGCTGAAGTTTTGACGTTTTGAAATTTAAATTTGTTAAACGACATTAGACGGCGAAACAACCAAAATCAAAGTTGTAGATCTCGATTAGAACAACAAATTTGTAGTTTATGTCTTTTTCATCTGAAGTCGTTTAGGGTTCTAAATATTTATTTTAAATTCTGAAAAGTGAATACTAGGGAATAGATGTGCTACGTAGACACAAGTGACTTAGGGTAGAGTGATTAGAGGAGCAAAGGACAAGGTCTCAGGTTTGAATCCTAGCACCGCGTACCATGAAAAATAGCGTAGAGTCAGTGTTGGAGCTAGAGCTAGGGGGGCATCCTAGGATTGAAACAATTTTTTTTCTATTTTTTGGCCCGTTTTTGAAAATTTTAAAAATTGAAATCACCGTCGGCTGGTAATACGAACCGACTGTGATAAGCTATTATCACCACTTGTTGCAAACCATCTATGATGAGAATGTCATCACCATGGACAGTTTACTGTGATTAGTCAATCTGTAGTAGTGAATTCAAGGAGAATACATGAAAAATTTAAAGACCACGGGTGTATTTTACTTTTTTTTTATTTCCACTCAACCGACGATTTGTTTCTCCGAGATGGCCAGGACACCCTCAGTGCTAGTAGTACTCCGTCTCCGTGTAAAGTGAGCTTTTTTTCTTTGAAAAAAACTAAGGTATCAAAATCGAGAGGGTGTTAAGACAAAAGGTTGAACTGGAGGAGATCCGTACCCAGGGTATATCATGGCCTCATGGGAGCAGAGATGTGGCAGCCGCTGCTTGAGAAATGGTGCTCGTGAATAATTAATCCATAATGATTCCACCCGAGCATCCGTGCAGCTGGACGCGTCTCCCCACTCGCTATGCTGCCTCTGTCTCATCCATACCCAGCCATCCGCCTCCACCACACTGCCCCGTCGCGCACGCCCGCCTCCACAAGCCGTTTTCGGCCGCAAGCCGGCGACCGTGCGCCTCCACGCCACCCGCTCCCTCCCTGGCCCCAGGCGGCGTCCTCCTCCCCCCACCTTGGCGGCACCCTAACCCACCCCGGCGCGTGCCCTCTCCCACCATGGTGTCCTCCTCCCCGCACGCGCATCGCACGAGCCGCGCGCCCCGTTGCCTCCCTCTGCCTCCTGCTCCGGCGCAGCGGCATCCCTGGCGCGAGCACGAGCTCTGATCCACGCGGCCACCACAACAACCCCCTTCCTCTTCTTCGGCTGGCCACCCCTGGCCTCAATGGTGCGGGGACGAGCGTGACCTTGGCGGCAGCTCCAGCGCAGACGCAGATCCAGCGCGGGCGAGCGGCCCTGCTCCAAGACTGGGAGCCCCCAATGCGTGCAGATCCGGCAGCCATGGCGCTCCTTGCGCCAGGTGCTCTATCTCCCCCTATGTTGAAATTGTATATTCCAATTATTTTAGACGTTCCAGAGGTACATTGCAGTTGAATTATATAGACGTTGCAAAAGTAGATGTTGCATATGTTGCAATTGTTTTCAGAGCATGTTGCAACAGTATGTTTCGAATGTTTCAGATGTTTCAGAGCATCTGTGTTTTTTGGACCCATGTTGCAATTGTGTTTATCTGGATGTTGCATATGTTTCACACATATGTTGCATGTGTTTTATTCGGATGTTACGTATGATTTTCAAGTATGTTTCAAGGGTGTTTTTCAAGTGTTTCCAGAAGTATGTTTCAAGTGTTTCAACTGCCTTCAGACATATGTTGCAACCCTTGTTTTTGGATGTTTCAAAAGTAGATCGGGTGTTACTTCTCTCCTCTGCCCACCTTCTGTTGCATCTCGCTGTTGGGAATAGGGGCATACGCACGTGGTAACATGGGGCGCGGCAGGCATGCTCTCCTATTTGCGTAGGCGCAATGGACGCGATATCTGTTTTCGATTTGATTTTTACGTGAGGAGGACGGGCGGTTGCATCGAACGGAGCCACGACCGGACACAGGCCTAGGGCCGGACATCCGGGTGCTAGGCTTGCTGATAATTAATACACAATATCTCACAGTAAATTCTCCTTTTTATAACACCTGCTCTCTTTATTTTGCTGGAGAGCTAGAGAACAATTGGTGTGTTCATTTTAAAAAGCCTGCCATGTTGGACGTATGTACATCCGAAAATACGGAGGGAGTATTTGTAAAGTACAGTAGTGTTGCGAGGTGCTCCTATTTGTCAGCAATGTAGAGGATGTTTCTTCTATGATTAAGTTGAAGACACAAGTGATTTGGAGGTGTTCTATACTGTTGAGTGCTGAGTCTGTAGTATGATATACGTTCTCTTCTACCTTCAAAATTTTCAAGTTAAATACTTGAAATTTGTGTCGCTAATTTTTTTTCTTGTATATAGATTGCTTCTAATGATTCATGAAGAATATGGCAGCGTGAAATTGGTTAGTTATAAAAATTGTATCTTTTACTTCTTATGCGTTTTATGATGTACATTCAATTGTTTATCTACGTTGTCATGTAAAAGGTTTAAACTGCTATATGTTAGCCATGTTATCTTTATATGGGATATAATTGAGTTAAGTTGGTTTAGCTCTCTTTGCCACACCCCCACCCCCACAATATTTTTTTTTCTAGATCCGCCACTGCCTGAATAAAGCTGAGAATGGGTTGGTTGGCTGGGGTTGGGCCACACCGTCGACCAGCTCACAGTCACCGGAGCTGAGTGTCGCCCCTGAGCTAAGCTGCGCCACATGGTTGGCCAAGTGGCCAGGCTGTAGAAATAGAATGAACAGCATACTCGTCGTCTGATCTGAGTCACGGACTGACGGACATGCGAGTGGGACGCCCATGTACACAGTGAGATAGATGGAGACACAACACAGCTGAGATCATGGAAGGTTTGAGCAGCCACGGTGAACAGAACAGACCGACAGCATGCACGCATGGAGTCATCGGCCATGGCCGCATGATGCATGCACATGCCTCAAGTCAAGGTCGTCGTCGTCGATGTCTTCCGTGGCTTGCTTGGGGACCACGACCACGACCGTCCTTACTGTGCAAATTTAATCATTATATATGTAAATGTCACATGCACGGCGCCAACTACCTTACTGCAAACAATGCTCATGTATCCGTGCCCTCTGGTGTGTTTGGATAGACTAAAGTTTAGTCCACGGTTTAGACGCCAAATAGAAGGCCTAAACATGAACTAATCATGGTCTAACAAAAACTAATAGAGGCTAATTGATGAGTAAAACAGAGACTTCTCAAGGAAGAAAGAAAAACAGAGGTAGAAAATTCCTTCGCTGGATGAAGCCAGCTCCCTTCACTCCCTTCAGACAAGCTTCAGGATAACCATCAAACTGAATTGAAAGCCTGGTCCAGCTCACTCCACCAAGGATAGCCTCCAAAGTTTGCCGCAACAGAACAGAGCCTTCCATCTTCATCAACAGCTTCCCCGCGATGAAACTTCATGTAGTGTTTAGGCGACTGTATGGAAGCCACCTCACTGAAGTTGCTGCAGCTTGAATCTTGTGGATATACTCGACCAACAACTCCCTTTTTTCCTCTGGGCATAGAATTTTCCAATTCATGAGATGCCCAGAGATCCTGAAGAGTAGCATTTCCATGCTCCTCCACCCAATTCTCTGAAAACACAAATCATTTCTAAGCTTCCAAATAGACCAAATTACTGCAGAAGAAACCATATTGACCAAGCAGTGCTTTTTATTACTCAACCAATATTTTCCAACTTCTACCATATTTTCTCCTACTTGATAACCGAGAATATCAGAAATGATATGCCAGCACTGCTTAGCAACAACACATTCAAAAAACACATGCTGGAGAGTTTCTTTTTCTGAGCAGAACAAACAGCTCTCATCATCTACTTTCCTGCGCTTAGCTAGGTTGTCTCTAGTAAGAGCCTTATTTTTGAAAACAAGCCAAAGAAAAAAGTGAACTCTAGGAGGAATTTTGAGACTCCAAACTGAAGAAACATGAACTGGCTTAATACCTCGAAAGTTGATAATCCTATATAGGGATTGAGAGGAATATTTCCCTCAAGAGTTAAACTGCCAGATCATCTCATCAGGTTCATCAGAAAGTTGAACAGTGGCTGCTAACTCAACTAATTCAAGCCAAGACTGATACAAATTTTCAGAGACATTTCTCCTAAAGGTACATTTCAACTGTTCTCCATCCCACAATTCAGCAAAAGATTTGTTTTGCTCATTGACAATTCTATATAGAGGCCAGTACTAAATAGACAGGGGGGAAGAACCTAGCCAATTTTCTTCCCATAATCTAACCTTTTTCCCATTCCCTACCTTCCATTTATACCCAAATCTAGCTGCTTTAGTCGCCCACATAAAGCCTTTAAAGAAACTAGAAGCCCCTACTGTTTTTGAACATAAAAAATTAGGCTTAGCGGTCTCATACTTATAATCTAAAAGCTCGGTCCAGAGCTTTTCTTTGTCAATATTATACCTTTTGAGCCAGGAGGCAAGAAGACTAGTGTTAAGATCCCTGAGACTGGACAAGCCCAAGCCTCCCTGTTCCTTAGTCATAGAAACCAACTCCCAGTTTGCCAAGTGGTACTTATGATTCTCTACAGAGTCATTCCACAAATAGTTGTCCATATGAGTGTTAAAATTTTTAATTGCCCACTTAGGAAACTTGATGAAAGATAATAAGTACACCGGAATACTAGCTAAGCAGGTCTTCAACAGCATGGCTCTTGCAGCCAAGGAAAGTAATTTTCCTCTCCAACCAGCAACCTTTTTCAAAAGCTTATCCACTAAAGGTTGGATGTCCTCTCTACTCAAATTTTCTAATTGATGAGTAGAACTTATTAAAAAAATAAATAGTTTATGACTCTATGTTTATGGAAACTGCTCCAATACTCCTTCTCTAGAAAATTGTACACACCTAAAGCAACCTATATCTATTTATTAATCATTTTCGTAAAATCTGGGCACGAGTGAACTCGACCCGTCCATGCCGGGCCTTGTGCCCAATCTAGGAACCCAAAAGGGAGTCGTAATCATGATCTCTGCCTAGTATGGTCCACTTCCTACGGCACCAGTTTTTCCTTCGCGCCGCCACCGCCGCCGCATCCTGCTCATCCCCGGCCACCACATCCCTACGCCTCATTCTCCATCTGGCCCTGTTGTCGCCACTGCATCCATGTTCACCCCCTTCGCCTAGCTCGTCAAGAAAGAGGGCAGGCCGGTCATGATTACTGGGTTCTGTTGGAGTAGTAAAGCCAACTTATTAATTTGAAGCATCAAACAAGCTCCAACTGGCAGATAGATTGGCGTTCCAGAATTGCAACACAATGAATCCAATATTGGGAATTCATGTTTGATATTGTCCATGAGTCCATGACCACAAGAATCCAATGTATATAGAAAACATAGGTAAAAAATTGTTGTTTGTTATGTTGGAACGCCATTCAATTTCAGGAACCCGAGTACAGTGGTATGCTAAAATTGCATGGTGGCTCAGAGTAGTGGGGTTTATTGTACTAAGTCTTGTTTATCTGCTAAGGACATTGCAGCCGTAATCTGTACTCCCTCCGGGTTGCTACGTGAAGTCGTTTTGGACAACGACAGCACGGTCTCCAAAACATAACTTTGACTTCTTATTTTTCTAAAAATATTTATTGAAAATTGATATATGTATATTTCTATGAAAGTATTTTTCAAGACAAAGCTATTCATATGGTTTTCACATTTTTCAATACAAAGCTATCTCAGGAACCACTCATCTCACGTGTACCCGCCACAGGTACCTCATAGAGAGGCTCAGGTCACACTCTCCTAACAAGACTTGGCCAAAGACTCCTCGTACAACCCTGTCTGGTCGACTCGACCCTCACCACACACCTAAGACACATGCTAGAATCTCTCATCCGCGGTATAAACCATATATCTGTGGCACCAAGTGCCTAATCCACACACAAGCATGTCGACCCTATGCATAACATCCTTGGATATCGCGTAGTAGTAGAAGTAAATAACAAGTGTATGTAAAGCGAGCGTCTATCCTATCAATGAGTATGCAGGAGGAAGGTTGTGACAATGTATAGGTTCCAATTTCTACCATACATCCTATAACAAGAATATAGCAGAAAGTAAAGCCCTAGCTTTCTATTGGATGCTGTTGACGGTTCTTAAGTATCAATTATAACCATCAAATAAATAAAGAAAAGGACCTATATGCAAGCAACACCTAGAATTAGGGTTTGATCTAACAGAATTCCACGAGTTTTGCTGTTTATCTATTTCTGCAGGGGGTTATCAGGAAATACGGAAGAAAGGCCCACATGTCGGATTAATGACGGGATATTAACCGAACACGTAATTATCTTACATCTAGAAGATTCCAGAAGCCACGGGAACGAACGGGAGCCGTAACGGGCCAGGACACAGGGCGCCCGCCCTGTGCCCTAGGGCGCCCGCCCTACCCCCGGGACCAATCAGGTTGAGTCTCGCGGATTATGCTCCACCGCCTTTGAGGATCAAGGAAAACCGTAGGATGAAGGTCGGTTTGATCCGACGGTCCAGATTCATCCAAAAGGGCTATATAAGCAAGGCCCCTGACCTCTGGTGGAGAAGACCCCAATTCATTATTCAGTTGCATATCTCTAGTTAGGGTTTAGAGAGAGAGGTTCCCTCTAGGGTTCCCACCTCTTAGGGCTTAGCATCCAATGTGAAAGTAGAATTAGTTCTACTAGATTGAGAGAGATAGAGTGGAGGTGTAGATCGGAGGAAGCCGGCCTGTCGGTGTCTACTCCGAGGTTGTACCTGCGGGAGCAAGTTCTTCTAACCCGAGGCTTGTTCTCAGGATTCTTCAGTATTTCGACTTCTAAATTCTAGTAAGTTCTTTGTTTTATTGTTCTTTCGTTTATGAGTTTACTTTGATCTCTTCGCGTAGAGTTTAGAGTAATCATCTCTAGCGTAAACGTGGTGTTTAAGCTAGGATACTCATAGATATCCCCTCGTCTAGCCGGACCGTGGTAGTAGCGAGGAACGTGACAATTCCGAGTTACCTTTGTATTCCATATCCCGTTAGCAGGATCGATAGGGTTTATAGGTGTGGGTTGAACATCCTTTGTGGTGTCTAGATTCCGTAAACCTCCCCAATAGAACAGTAGATCATCCTTACCAAGGTTAGAAGAAGAGTGCGGTTGTAGTCTTCTCTATACATCACTCACATCGAATCATAGTGGTTGTAGCCTAAAGGTTAGTAGTAATAGATTTGGTTAGTCAGATGCACTCTTTCTCCTAAAGGTAAAAATATAAATACGATACCCAGGATAACATCTCGGGTGAAGTGCTCACCGATATCCGTGCGCTTACGGATCCTATTTCCTAATTGCGTTACCAAATATCAACAAGCATTTCTGGCGCCGTTGCCGGGGAGAAAGACGGTTTGCTGAGATAACCTTGAGTCTTACTACTAGCTTGTATTCATACTTTTTATTTTCTTATCTTTTTCATTCTTTCTTTTTCTTTTTACCAAAAATGGAAAACCAAGGTTCTATATCTATCTTTGATGCTGCAACACCTTCAGCAACTGACCTTTTACCATGGGAGTCATCACAGCCTATCCAAACATCCCAGTATAGGTTAAGTTCAAGGTTAATTGCGATGATTCAAAATTTATCTTTTTTGGGAAAGGAAGACGAAAACCCTTACCTTCATATTAGAGATTTTGAGCAGATATGCGATTGTCTTCGCATTGATGGCATCTCTGATAAGACTTTACGTTGGAAGCTTTTTCCTTTATCTTTAAGAGGAGAAGCTAGACGATGGTATAGTCAGAAGGTAAGTCAACAGCAAGGTGAATGGGGAGTTTTAAGAGCCAACTTTTGTCTAGATTTTTATTCCCTTGACCGTACTGGTGACCTTAGACTCGAAGTCCTATCTTTTAAACAAAAAGATAATGAAACTTTGGGGAAATCCTGGAAACATTTTTCTGATCTTTTAGAATCTGGTCCAAAACTTTTGCTTGAAGACACTGTTCTTTTATTTCACTTTTTTCGAGGTCTTCAGAAAGATAATAAACAAATGCTGCATACTATGGCTAGTGGTTCTTTCTTTCGTATCCCTACTGATGAAGCTAAGGGGATCTTGAATAGAATCCTAGAAGCTGAGATGGATAATGCCCTCCGTGATAAAACCTACGAAGCCGAAGTAGACACTCTGCCAAATTTTTCATCTACTTTAGCTATCCCAGGTTCTGAGCCACAAAAGGAAGAAATTCTACCATCTGATTTCATGCTAGACATAGAATCCGATCTTTTTGCCGATTTTGGAAACATTTCAAACTACCATTCTATAGACCGACCCCAAAACGGCCAATTTAGCATTTGTTTACCAAGTGAACGTCAATTGAGAGAGCTTATCTCGGTTATGAGTAGCGAATGGTTAGAGGAGTCAGAGCTTTCCTCTGAAGTAATCCGAGTGGACACACCCTCTATAACTATACGCTGTGCTTATAATTCTGATCAATTTAACGCTCTCTATAATCCTGTTGTGGGGATCAATATTATGTCCGAAGCTTTTGCACTTAATTTATTTGGGAAACTTGTTTTAACCCCCACAACAAAGGTCATAAAGGAATCTTCGGGACGATTAGTCCCCAGTCTTGGAATTATTAATGTCCTACCCTTTATGGTAGAAGGCTCCATGGTTCATTTGAACTTTTATATCTTTGATATATGGGGTTTCGACCTACTGATTGGACAACCTTTTAGAAGACTCCTTTATGAAGGTCAAACTGGAAAGCTCCACATTTCCTTGGGAAAGGATTTTAAACTTCCAATTACAATAACTCACTCCTTGAATAATAAGACCGAGCCATATCTTTTGCCTGATCCTATGGAGGAGGTAAAGGCTGCATCTCTAGAACTTTTAGATGATCCAGACTTAGAAGAGGAAGCCCCCTTCTTCACTGAAGAAGAGGCCGAACCTTTTGAACCTGAACCCTTAGATGAGTTTGCAGAAACACCTAGACCCCCCATAGAACTCAAAACTTTACCACCCGGTCTTACCTATGCTTTCCTAAACAATAATCCAGAGTTTCCTGTGATCGTTAGTAATAAACTCACTCAGGAGCAAACTCTGCGATTAATGACCATTCTTGAAAAACACCACTCTGTTTTTGGCTACTCACTTCAAGATCTCACAGGAATCAGTCCTATGATTTGTACCCATCGTATTCCGACAGATCCTTCTATTACACCCTCTAGAGAGCCTCAACATAGACTTAACAACGCGATGAGAGAGGTAGTTAAAAAAGAAGTTATAAAGTTGCTGCATGCAGGGATTATATATCCTGTGCCGCATAGTGAGTGGGTAAGCCCTGTTCAAGTTGTGCCTAAAAAGGGAGGCATGACTGTTGTTACTAATGATAAGAATGAGCTAATTCCGCAACGCACCGTCACTGGGTGGCGGATGTGCATAGACTATAGAAAACTTAATAAAGCCACGAAAAAGGATCATTTTCCTTTGCCTTTTATAGATGAGATGCTTGAGCGGTTAGCAAAACACTCGTTTTTCTGTTTTCTAGATGGATATTCAGGGTATCACCAGATCCCTATCCATCCTGATGATCAAAGCAAAACCACTTTTACATGCCCATATGGAACGTATGCTTATCGTAGAATGTCTTTTGTGTTATGTAATGCACCAGCTTCTTTTCAAAGATGTATGATGTCTATATTTTCTGATATGATTGAAGAGATTATGGAAGTTTTCATGGATGATTTCTCAGTTTATGGAAAAACTTTTGATAGTTGTCTTGAGAACTTAGATAAGGTTTCGCAAAGATGTGAAGAAAAGCACTTAATCCTTAATTGGGAAAAATGTCATTTTATGGTTAGAGAAGGAATAGTGCTAGGACACCTAGTGTCTGAAAGAGGTATTGAGGTAGATAGAGTTAAAATTGAAGTAATTGAACAACTACCTCCACCTGTGAATATAAAAGGAATTTGAAGTTTTCTTGGCCATGCTGGTTTTTATCGCAGATTTATA
Source organism: Saccharum spontaneum (assembly GCA_022457205.1). Taxonomy (NCBI): domain Eukaryota; kingdom Viridiplantae; phylum Streptophyta; class Magnoliopsida; order Poales; family Poaceae; genus Saccharum; species Saccharum spontaneum. The sequence goes on along the minus strand of CM039595.1, from coordinate 66,003,861 downwards.
AAAGACTTTTCATTTATTGCGAGACCACTTACTCTTTTGCTAGCCAAGGATGCTCCTTTCGAATTTGATGATGCATGTCTAAATTCTTTCAATTTATTAAAGCAAGCACTCATCTCTGCACCAATCATTCAACCCCCTGATTGGTCGTTGCCTTTTGAAATTATGTGTGATGCTAGTGATTATGCTGTGGGGGTAGTTTTGGGACAAACTAAAGATAAAAAGCATCATGCAATTGCTTATGCAAGTAAAACTTTGACAGGAGCTCAACTTAATTATGCAACCACTGAAAAAGAGCTTCTGGCTGTTGTTTTTGCCATTGATAAATTTAGATCTTATTTAGTTGGAGCTAAGATAATTGTTTACACTGATCATGCTGCACTAAAATATTTGCTCACTAAGAAAGATGCGAAACCCCGCTTAATCAGATGGATTTTATTACTCCAAGAATTTGACTTAGAAATAAAAGATAAAAAGGGAGTAGAAAATTCTGTTGCTGATCACTTGTCTAGAATGCACTTTAAGAATTCACAGGAACCCCCCATTAATGACTCACTTCGGGACGACATGCTTTACGGGATTAACAGATCTGACCCCTGGTATGCAGATATTGTTAATTTTATGGTTTCAGGTTATGTACCACCCGGAGCAAACAAGAAGAAGCTTATTCAGGAAAGTCGTTCACATATATGGGATGAGCCATATCTCTTCCGAGTATGCGCTGATGGCCTACTTAGAAGATGTGTGACCACTGAGGAAGGATTGAAGATCATCGACAGATGTCACTCATCACCATACGGAGGTCACTATGGAGCATTCTGTACACATTCAAAGATCTGGCAATGTGGATTCTACTGGCCTACAATGTACGATGACACGAAGCAATATATCAGAAGATGTGGGCCATGTCAAAGGCACGGAAACATAAATACAAGGGATGCCATGCCACTCACCAACAACCTTCAGATTGAACTCTTTGATGTCTGGGGAATAGACTACATGGGTCCATTTCCCCCATCTAAGAAGTGTGAGTTCATCTTGGTGGCGGTTGATTACGTCTCCAAGTGGGTAGAGGCACTACCTTGCAAACATGCCGATAATATCAGTTCGAAGAGGATGTTTGAGGAAATCATATTTCCAAGATTTGGAGTCCCTAGGATAGTGATAAGTGATGGAGGATCACACTTCATTGACAAGCGCTTCGAGCACTATCTATCAAGACATGGAATCCGTCACAACGTCGCTACTCCCTATCATCCTCAGACAAGTGGCCAAGCAGAGACTTCTAACAAGCAAATCAAGAACATTCTTCAGAAGACGGTGAACGAGATGGGAACGGCATGGAAGGACAAGTTACCCGATGCACTCTGGGCTTACCGGACAGCATACAAGACCCCAATTGGAATGTCTCCATACCAATTGGTATACGGAAAGACCTGTCACCTACCTGTTGAACTTGAGTTCAAGGCACACTGGGCCATAAAAAGATGGAATATGGACCTAGATATCGCCGGAAAACATAGAAGAATGCAATTATCGGAGTTAGAAGAATGGCGGGAGAAAGCATATCACAATTCAAAGATCTACAAAGAAAGAGTCAAGAGATGACATGTCAAGAGGATCAAGAAGAAGGAGTTCTCACCCGGAGATAAGGTATTACTTTTTAATTCCAGGGTGAAGCTTTTCGGGCATGGAAAGCTCCGGAGCAAATGGGAAGGACCATTCAAGGTAATTCATTCATCATCCCACGGAGCTATCACACTTCAAAATGACGAAGGTACGTTATTCAAGGTAAATGGTCAACGTCTTAAATTATTTTTAGAGCCCAATAAAGAATTAGAAGAAATAGACGTGATCAATTTTTACCTTCCAATTAAAAATTAAAGCCCGACGCCAACAAGAGGATCGATGAGTTAGAGCATAGTCTTAGGAGGCGTGAGCGTCGCTGAGCTATCTAGATTAGATCTTGGGGCTATATATGTCTTAGTTATTATTAGATTCGATTAGGTTCGCTTATAATCAGTTTAGATCTATTATATTCGGTTATTATTATTCGGTTGTAATAAATGCCTCAAGATTAATAAAGATTATTATTAGTATGTCTTGTGTGTCTCTACTTTACTTTTGTGCAAGAAAGCAGAAAACAAGTATGGGGGAGATTCCCTGACATGTCACACACACTTCGATCGCACCACTCCATGAACCAGGTACACACTCTGCGCACTTTTATTACACACTTACACACTCACCTTAGTTTGTGCAGAATTTTATCTCTCTAAACATGATAAATTAAAAGGATAAAAATGCTTATAATCATGATCAATCTCACTCTGTGATATTTCCTGAAAACCTGTAATTATTAAAATTATTTTAAAACCCTGTGTTGCTAAAAGTCATTGTGGAATAAGAGATGGTAAGGGTATGAGTATCTTATTCTTAGTATCTTTATTGCTTGGAGAATTTGTTTTAAAAATCTCAAAATTATAGCTACCATCCTCAAGTTTTATATGCCTGCTAAACATGAAAATATTAATTAAAGCTATCTGCTTTGTATTGAGTTTGTTCAAAACAAGTTAGACCCTTGTTGAGAGATTTATCATACTCCTAAGATCAAGACATTTTTATTCAGAAAGATTCACTCTTCCGAAGTATTATTGCGTTAGAGGCATGGGCTATGCAAAATTATGAATATATCGAGGAAATAAAAAGGAGCAAGTGCTCGATAACCTCGTGGAAAAAATGGACAAGTGTCCGGCAGTAGAATTAGGGGTACCTCGGTATCCACCCAAAATGAAAAAAAATGAGATATGATAAAAATATGATGGAAAGAAAATGATAGCCCATGGTCCCTCTAATAAGCAATATGCCAGTAAGAGTGACAAGTTTTTAATTTTCAAAATCTTTGATCTAAGAGTATGGCATTCTTCTCCTCGGATCCGGTTTTGACCATACAATAAATGCAAGGTATGTATGCTTAAAGAATTATTTTTGCAAAATCAAAACAGCATCAGTGAGATATATATAAAAGATAATGAGTGACTCTGAGAGCACCTATGAGGATAAAGGTATGCTAAGTTTTTCTTTTCAAAAATATGTAAAAACTCCAAGTGATAGGGATTAAGAAGAAGAAAGGCTCTTTACTCTGACCATATATTTCCCTGACTATAAGTGCACAGTAGATTTTTACAACACCCTGCAGGTATGAAAGAATGTTTCAACCCCAGATGTTTTATTAACCAACCTTTTCTTGAGGACGAGTAAAAGCCTAAGTATGGGAGTGTTTGTTGACGGTTCTTAAGTATCAATTATAACCATCAAATAAATAAAGAAAAGGACCTATATGCAAGCAACACCTAGAATTAGGGTTTGATCTAACAGAATTCCACGAGTTTTGCTGTTTATCTATTTCTGCAGGGGGTTATCAGGAAATACGGAAGAAAGGCCCACATGTCGGATTAATGACGGGATATTAACCGAACACGTAATTATCTTACATCTAGAAGATTCCAGAAGCCACGGGAACGAACGGGAGCCATAACGGGGCCGGACACAGGGCGCCCGCCCTGCCCCCGGGACCAATCAGGTCGAGTCTCGCGGATTATGCTCCACCGCCTTTGAGGATCAAGGAAAACCGTAGGATGAAGGTCGGTTTGATCCGACGGTCCAGATTCATCCAAAAGGGCTATATAAGCAAGGCTCCTGACCCCTGGTGGAGAAGACCCCAATTCATTATTCAGTTGCATATCTCTAGTTAGGGTTTAGAGAGAGAGGTTCCCTCTAGGGTTCCCACCTCTTAGGGCTTAGCATCCAATGTGAAAGTAGAATTAGTTCTACTAGATTGAGAGAGATAGAGTGGAGGTGTAGATCGGAGGAAGCCGGCCTGTCGGTGTCTACTCCGAGGTTGTACCTGCGGGAGCAAGTTCTTCTAACCCGAGGCTTGTTCTCAGGATTCTTCAGTATTTCGACTTCTAAATTCTAGTAAGTTCTTTGTTTTATTGTTCTTTGGTTTATGAGTTTACTTTGATCTCTTCGCGTAGAGTTTAGAGTAATCATCTTTAGCATAAACGTGGTGTTTAAGCTAGGATACTCATAGATATCCCCTCGTCTAGCCGGACCGTGGTAGTAGCGAGGAACGTGACAATTCCAAGTTACCTTTGTATTCCATATCCCGTTAGCAGGATCGATAGGGTTTATAGGTGCGGGTTGAACATCCTTTGTGGTGTCTAGATTCCGTAAACCTCCCCAATAGAACAGTAGATCATCCTTACCAAGGTTAGAAGAAGAGTGCGGTTGTAGTCTTCTCTATACATCACTGACATCGAATCATAGTGGTTGTAGCCTAAAGGTTAGTAGTAATAGATTTGGTTAGTCAGATGCACTCTTTCTCCTAAAGGTAAAAATATAAATACGATACCCAGGATAACATCTCGGGTGAAGTGCTCACCGATATCCGTGCGCTTGCGGATCCTATTTCCTAATTGCGTTACCAAATATCAACAGATGCCAAATGGGATTCTACGAGGTTGGTGGGATGTGGCACCTGCAATCCGGTCGTCTCTGAGCTCCTCAAAGTACTCATAGTCCTCCTCGTCAAGCTGGGGCTCCTTTGGTGCAGTCAAACGAGACCACGGTCGTGATAAGCAACTACTACAGATATTTATAAAGAACCAATGGAAATTCAAACGATCCAAATGCACTCAAACACAAGCCTATGACGTAGAGCTCTTTTTTTTTAAAAAAATAGGACTCTAGTTTAATATTTTTTGAGGTCATATGAATTTCCTATGAATTTTCAAAGATTAAACTATTTTCTAAAAAAAGAGAAAGGAGAGAGAAACACCCGGTGTCGCGGGTCGAAACCGTGGCATGCATTGTTGTTCGTCGGATGTCACTAAGTGTGGGTCTCCAGAGGCTTGGGTGAACTCAAGAACACAAAGAACATAGAGAGGACACAACGGTTTATCCTAGTTAGGGCTATCGGGGCCTTATGTCTAGCAGCAGATGTTTCTTGTATTCCAAAGCACCTAAATTGTGGGGTTACAACAAGGTGTAAGAAATTTGGAAGGGGGTCACTCGGTGCTATCCTAGGCTCATCGGCGATGAGGTTTCTTCCTCATCGGAGAGGAAGAAGACGATGGTGGGAGGAGCTCTCGGTACTCCTCTCAGGGTGGCTCTGCTCTCGGTGCAGAGCTCTCAGTTGTCGTCATGAGGACTCTGTTCAATTGGCTTGATTCCGTTTGCCTTCTCTGGTCATCCTCCCCCTCTATAGGATCCGACCTCCCCTTATATATTGAGGTAGGTTGGGTACATGGCGGTTTAGGGGATTTAGCCTATGGTCTACATGCGCCAGACTCCAGGACAGCGTTGCTGCGATGTGGATGGACCTCGGCGTTGTCGTGGAGCTGGATAAGCCCTAGGCATCGTCCGGCTGCTCTACTCTGATGCTCTGACCATCAGGCCATGTCGGCTTGGACCGGCTTCCACCAGGTGCACCTTCTGGAAGCTTCCTTGGTGGTGAAGGCGTCTAGCTTGAGGGATTGATGAGCGGACCCATAAGCCCCTGAAGCCGGCAGAGGGGTTTTGTCTCCTTGTGTGACGGCCCGTGTGTGACTTTGTCGAAAGAGTGGATGACAGCGCTGCGCTCGTTGGGCAACGCCGAGAAGCCTCCCGAGCCTTGAGCGCTCGGGGCACTAGGTTCCAGCCCGGCCCTCGGCCTACGCTAGAGGAAGAGCCAAGGATTAGGCTCGGGCTACCATTGATCAGGAGTCTAGGGCTTGGGTGAGCCTCGAGCCCTGAGCAGAGGTTCAGGGCGTGCTCGGGTTCCACCCAATCCATGGCGGGAAGGTGCATGCGAGCACACCTGATGGGTGTAGCCCCCAAGCCCTCGACCGATCCTGGAGGGATCGGTCGGCGGATCCTTCGGTCAGGAACCTCTTACCCCTAGACTTAACATATCTCTATGTTATAGTCTCATCACTCAGGCATGACACGTGGCGCTCTCTGATTGAGCAAGACATGAGTGGTCACTGACAGGTGGGGCCAGGTCAACGGTCAACATTGACTAATCAACGGTCAATGTTGATAGTCCTTATTGGGCTTGACTGGGCCATAAACAGGCTGAATGGGCCAGGTTATGGGCTGGTCTAGGTTGGGCCAACCCAGACACATAATGGACGCTCGACTGTTTGCGTGGTGGGTCTAGTTCTGAGTGGGTTGCATCCATGGGACTGGCTCACAATAGACTCAGGGCGGGTGCACCGTGGACTACACGCTGGTCGATGGTGGACCGGGTGCAAGCAGCGCTAGCACACGTGGTGCACAGTGCACCGAGCGCACGTGCAGGTAAAAAGGGTGCATGCTCCCGCTTGCCTTCATGCCCAGTGTTCAACCTGGGGCTTCAAAGGCTCGCCGGCACCGAGCTCACACGACAAGCTTGGTGACGGCCCAATGTAGGTTTTATGACTCCTAGGGTTCACACCGCTGCATCTTCTTGTTCTTTCTGGCCCGCAGTCAGCACCTCTGCTCGCGCGCGCGTCCTCAGGGGCGGGGAGGCAGTAGGGCAACCGCCGGTGGTGGGCTCCGGGACGGCTCGGGAGGTGGTGATTGGCGGCGGTGGCGGGAGGAAGCGGGGAAGGTAGTGTTAGGCAACGAAGGAGGCGACTACGACAGCAGGACAAACACGATGAAGAAGACAAAGAAGAAGCACGAGTGGACAGTTGGACCCGCGCGGGGTATAGGACAACACCTTGGCGCCATGGTCTACGGCGCCAAGCCTCTGCCATGTCGACGCCAAGTCAGATGGCCACGCAATCAGGGCCTCCAACCTCTGCGCCATGGGTTATGGCACGGAGACATGTTACCTTGGAGCCGTGACTTATGGCGCTAACCCCTAGGTCCAAAAACAAAATTAAGACGTCTAGGGGTCTAAATGTGAATATTTTTTAAGAAAAGGGCTAAAAATATAAAAAAACAGAAATTGTGACTCATCTGCGATACAAAAAGTTGATGTGCGGACACGGAACACTAGACGGTGTGGTCGATTGACCTGCAACGACCAGACTGGATGCCGGGACGCTGTGTTCTGCGTTGGGTGTAGACTTGTGGATGACAGACGGCAAAATTGTGAACGCGATTGAACAATTGGTGTGGCGGCCATTGGTGATTTCTCTTTGATCTTGCGACGAGCAGTAGGATCGGAACGTCGAAGGTCCACCCATGCAATCGAGCCATCAACACGTTACAATGTGCGACAAGTTGGTGGTGCATATACCGTATAATATATAGAATATACACTTGGCTGATCCAGCATATGCCGGGGCGTACCCGGCATATAACCTGTAGATCAATCCCTGCCCGATGCTCTGCTTGGAAGAGCATGAAGAGTCCGATGAGCGGGTCTAGGGCGTTAGTGAGACAAAGGGAGGGGAGGAGCTCCCACAGATAGGCTGCGGTTGGCTATAGTTGGGGCACAATGTATGGTTGTTGGGCTGACCCAGTAGATCTACCTTGGATCTCTCCCAAACACTTTTCTCAGCAATAGTGGGATTACAGATCCTTAATGAAGCTGCTACATGATGGATCTAGTGCTCCACATCTGGTTTGAGAGTACTGGAGCTCTGTTAAACAAAGCCTTATTTACCCTCTCCATCTATCTACTACTCTTTTCGATATCGTCTTCTAGGTACCCCAGTGGTTACTTATGTAAAAAAAAGCTGTCGTATTGTAGTTCAGTGGAGTATATATTGTATAGTACATGGCGCAAAAAGAAAGATTGTTGTTTGAGACTTGTTGTGAGAATGAACTTGACAAGTACTGAACCATGCATGTCAAAGCATATGTGCTGTCATATTACTAGTGCATAGCATAGTTAGGAAGGAAGGAAAATGTTGTCATCGTTTGGCAGGTCACTGCACACACCGTGAACACGACTTGTGTTGTGTGTGCAACCGTGTTCTCCTGATTGCTGTTCTGGATCGTTTTCGCATCCCCTAAACATAATTCTCGGTATATGACTGAATCAGAGATGTGACGCTGCTTGAGAAATGATGCTCGTTAATAATTACTGCACATCGTCGTACAGTAAATTCGCCCTTTTCTCACTCTTGCTCTCTTAATCTTCTTGAAGAGAGACCAATTAGCGTCTTCATTTTTAAAAGGCTGTCATGTTGGATGTATACAACCGTGCATATCCTGGTGATCATTCCGGACTCCTAGTCCAATTAATACGGACGGAGTATTAGTAGAATACAGTAGTGTTATGAGGTAGAGGATGTTTCTTCTATGTTTAAATTGAAGACATACGTGATTGGTGTTCTGTACTGCTGAATGAAGCTGAGAATGGGGGTTGGTCGAAGACGGCTTGCCGTTGCCGGTGAAAATATAATGGAAGGACAGCCTGGCAACATAGCATACTCGTCGTGGTCTCGTCGGAGTCACGAGCATGCGAGTGTGAATGTGATGAGACACGACAGTGAGATCAAGGACGGTTTGAGCTGCGACGGTGAACAGAACAGAGCGACAGCAACCACTCATGGAGTCATGGGCCATGCTGGATGCTGGATGCTGGATGCCCTTGGCCATAAGTTCAGCCGAGGCTTTGGTTGGGGCCACGACCACGACCGGCCTTATTACTGATATAATAAATGCCAAGTGCACGGCGCCAACAACCTGACTGCACACAATGACTTGATGTATCCGTGCGCTCGGAGCACTACACCACCTGGCATCGGCGGCACAAGGCTCATGGCCAGGCCAGGCCAGCTGCACTGTGAACCAGAACCAGGCGCGGCACCACAACAATTGAGGCCTTGTTCTCTTTTTTTCACTCTCTCTCCATCACATCAATTTTTGTACATATGCATGGAGCATTAAATGTTGGTAAAATAAATAACTAATTGCACAGATTAGTTGTAAATCACGAGACGAATCTTTTAAGCCTAGTTAACCCATGATTGAACTATATTTATTAAATACAGACGAATCTTTTTTCAGCATCTAAACGAGGCCTAACTTTCAATGATCTAAACCAGGCCTGAGTCCGCGCTAGTACTAGTGATCATTGTACTGGAGTAGCACTATAGTAGCAGGCTTTCAATGAAAGCTGTTCCCTGGCATAACCACCACCGAACGTGACCAGCAGCAGGCTTTGAAGTCCGAGGACCCCGCCGCCCACGTCCCGGCCACGGCGGGGTAGGGTTTCACTGACCGCTCGGCAGAATTCTGATAAGATCTTGCCATGCCTGCGGCGACCTTCTCCTTTCTCTCCAGCAGCCGCCGCTAAGTCCTTGGTTGCCCCTATATCAACCTCGCCCAGCCGCCTCCTCTGCCACCTGCTCCGCCAAAGTCGCCACCATCTCTCCCGTCTCCACCACCGGGCCGGCCAGCCTGCCTTCCCCAACATCCTTTCTAAGCCCGTCAGAGACGGAGAAGAGGAGAGGGGCTGACTCACCACTGCACGCGCATCATGTGATAGCGCAGTTGGGCGACCAGTCGCTAAATAAACTTTGCGTTTCAAGTCACATCAAATCACCACATCTGCACGTATCGAAACAATGGCAATATCTGGGCAAAAATGGAGGGCTCGTGGGCATTAAGATATTTCTATTGAGTACCTAGCTATTCCTTCCATCCATAAAACAATATAATTCTTATTTTCTAGAGTCAAACAATTTAAAGTTTGACCAAAGTTATATAAAACATTTATCATACAAGAAGGCTACTATCGGTGATATGTACCTAGGGTACCTCATCCTCATTGCATCGAAAACAAGATAAATGGGACAGGGTAGACCGAGCAGGCTACACGAGAAGCCCATACCATTGGGGCCCGGTGTCACACCCGGTTTTCTAAAGAACAAAACCAGGCTAATCATATGTGTGCCCAGGAAGTCCACACATATGCCAGAATAAAAAAGTATCAGAAACAATGTTATTATATAACGTATACATAGCTATATTAACACTTACATCAGAGTATCGCGGAACGGTGACTAAACTTTAGGCTCCATTCTTCTTAGGGACGGCTGACTGGGGGCTCCGTATGCCAAACACTTCTGAAATACTTCTAGAAACTCCACTATCTCTTTATCCTTCTTCTAAGCAACACCTTACTACACACTGAGGTGTGGGGGAAATAGCAAGAGTGAGTCCATGTCGAACTCAACAAGTACAACACAGGGTTCATGAGGCTCAAAAAGGCTAGACACTGTTTGACTGCGTTTAGCTTTTAATCATCGTATAATTAGCAATTGAGTAGCATCAAGGTAATCCAAATCCCATTAATGAATCAATGATCAATTGTAATAAGGGTAATGAATAGCATTAACATGAGCATAATAATAATCAACAGTAATTAGGCATGATATAACAATGGTGATCATCTATCTGTAAATGTTCCAAGGCCGCTCGTATCCGTGAGCACGGCTAGTATACCAGTTTTTAACTCTGCACAGAGGTGTACACTTTCACTGTGAGTCATAACTTCCAAATGTATGGGTTCGTGACTCCCCAAAACACCGGAAATCATATAAAGCTACTTAAAAGTTCGTCTAACAAGTTAGGGCCATTAGATTCACTCGGCAGGCAGATGTAGAACCCCCTTTCCCAGTGGCACAACAACCGCAGCCTATACACACTAAGGATAGGGGCTCGCCCTACACCCAACGTGGCAAGCCGTTCTTACGCCATTTAAGTTAACCACTAACAAGCTAGAAAAGGTCCTTTAAGCAACTAAAGCCAGAGCCATATAGCCCTCACAGCTGTACTGTATGTCCCGAATGATCACGTACAGATAAATCCTTATGGAGAGAAACCAGAGCATCAAAATAACACACATGCTCTAGCCCCCTTTTAAGAGTAATAAAATCATCTTAATGGTTGATTGCTTAATCCATTAATCAAATTACAAGATCATTGTTCATAATTAAGCACTAGCAATAGCTACCCAAATGCACAACCCATAGGTGACAAGGAAACAAGATATCAATAGCTAAGTTATAATCTCTATGGTTGTCAAGGAAGACACATGCATATGTATGATAATTTCAGTGAATAGGTAACAAGGATAGTCCCGTGTTATACTTGCCTTGATCAAAACTCTCCGAGTGATACTGCTGATCTGACTCAAAGTAATACCCTTGATCGTCCAGATACTGCTCACCTTCTATACTCGATCATCAATCAACAACATACATGCATCCAATCAAACATACACGAAGCAAACAAAGAGACATAATTAAAACAGTACATCAACAGTAGCAAAACAGTATAAAAAGTTTGTAAAACTCTTCTACACGTTACTACGATCACACAGACGTAAAGATCACGAAATTCGGATTTAAAACGTGAAAGTTATGAATTTTCTAAGATTTCCTATAGATAATTAATTACTTAAATATAAACTCGAAAATTAAATTTCTCAAACCTACTGTACAGCTATACTAACATGTAGAGCTCGCAAATACGAACCTAACGCAACTTGAACAGGTCAAATCGGAGTTAAAACGAAGATTTTATGATCAAAACAAGTTTAGTGGCAAAACTGTAAATATGATCATCTCCTACCTTGGGCTTGGAGGAGCTTCGGTCAGCCATGGTGGAACTTCACCGGAGAGAAGCAAGATGAGATGGGAACTCGATGAAACGGCGATGGATTCACGCAAACGGATATACCACGGTGTAGAGAACGACGAGGGCTGCCTCTTGGTGGTGGTGGCCGGCGTCGGGACGCGACGGTTTGGCCGGAAAAGCTCGTCGGAAGTTCGCCGGAACGCAAGGTGTAGATGCAGAACTTCGGCGAGAGGTGGAGGGAGCTACGAGCGGCGGCTCGCGATAAGGGTTGTACTTCTGAAATCAGGGCGTCAAGGGCTACGCCGGCATATATATAGTCGTTGGGTTTGGAAACTTTTCGGAATTTCTTAATTTCGGGATTATTTTAATTCCGCGAATAAAAATAATTCTAGAAAATCTAGAATAACCTTTTTGGCCGCGAAAAATAGCCCGGAGCTCAGAAAAATCACGGGAAAAATCCTGGAGACTTTTGGAAAGATAAGGAACTCAACTAAATGAGTTTGAGCTCATGAAAAGATTGATGAAGAGATCAAGGAAAAAGATTAAGCTCACAGAAATTGAAATTTTAAATCCAGAAAATGCCAAAAAAAATTCCGGTGAGAAGTAAACTTCGTCCTATGGTATTTTGAAAATAATAGCACTCACCAACACCAAAGACAAGCATCACACAAACACCACATTATCAAATTAATATAGAAAAGTTTAAAACCACAATTATCTATATTTAAATTAGCAGCAACTTAACTTATCTAATAAATTTATTCAACCATTGAAATCATTTATTTTATTTAGTTTTTTTCATGCACAATCTAAAATAGGAAATTTTGGGTGTGATACCCGGTCAAGCACACCCTCAGAGAGTGCGGCATGATTAAACGCTACTTCTCCGGGGGTGCCAAGGGAAAGGGCGACTAGGGGAAGAAACCCGAGGAGGACAAAGGTGATGGAAGCGAGAAGGATGATGGCTTCCCAATCATCAACAACTGCTTCATGATCTTCGGCGGCCCAGTAGCATAGGACACCAAGCGCCAATGCAAGTTGGAGCGTCAAGAGGTCTACGCCATCGAGCCCGCCACGCCAGCCTTCCTCGACTGGTTAGGGGCCGCCATCACCTTCGACCGCGATGACCACCCGGTTCACGTCCCACAACCGGGTCGGTACCAGCTTGTTGTCGACCCCATCGTCGGCAACACACGGCTCACCAAGGTACTGATGGACAGAGGCAGCGGCCTCAACATCATGTACGCTGAGACCATCGATGCCATGGGAATCGATCGGTCCCAGCTCTGCCCGAGTGGAGCACCCTTCCACGGCATCATGCTGGGGAAGCAGGCCATACCCCTCGGGCAGATCGACATGCCCGTCACTTTTGGGGATCCCTCCAACTTTAGGAAGGAGACCCTCACCTTCGAGGTAGTAAGATTCCGCAGCACTTACCATGTCGTGCTAGGGCGGCCATGCTACGCGCAGTTCATGGCCATCCTGAACTACACCTACCTCAAGATCAAGATGCTAGGGCCCAACTTAGTCATCACCGTCAGCTCTACTTTCCAGCACGCCTACGAGTACGACGTCGAGTGCTGCGAATACACCACGACGATCATTGAGTTTGAGGCACTCGCTGCTGACTTGGATGCGCGCGCCGCGGAGGTGCCCGACCCCAAGCGGTCTGCCGGCTCTTTCGAGCCCGCCGAGCAGGTCAAGGAGGTTCCCCTCGACCCTAGCAGCCCCGACGGTAGGACAGTACGCGTCAGCACCACCTTGTCTCCCAAATAGGAACTCATGCTCGTCAACTTCCTCCGCACGAATGGCAACATGTTCGCGTGGGGACCCTTGGATATGCCAGGTATTTCGAGGGATGTCGCCGAGCACTCTTTGAACATCCGGGCCGGCTCCAAACCGGTGAAGCAACGGCTACGCTGCTTCGACGAGGAGAAGAGCCAGGCCATCGGTGAGGAGATCCAGAAGCTCTTTGGTGGCCAGATTCATCAAGGAGGTTTTTTATCCCGAATGGTTAGCTAATCCTATACTTGTGAAAAAGAAGAATGGTAAATGGAGAATGTGTGTTGAATACACTAATCTGAACAAGGCTTGTCCTAAAGATCCTTTTCCTTTACCACGCATAGATCAGATAGTTCATTCTACCTCGGGATGCAAAGTCCTCTCCTTGATGCTTATTCTGGCTACCACCAAATTATGATGAAAGAGTCCGACCAGCCTGTGACCTCTTTCATCACCCCGTTTGGGTCTTACTGCTATGTCACCATGCTGTTCAGGCTCAAGAATGCAGGGGCTACATACCAGCGGTGTATGCTCACCATTTTTGGGGACCTCATCGAGCGGACCGTGGAGGCTTACGTAGATGACATTGTAGTTAAGTCCAAGCAAGCTGATCACCTAGTGGCCGATCTTGAGCAAGCCTTCGAAAGGCTATAGGCCATGCACATCAAACTCAACCCCGAGAAATGTGTTTTTGGGGTCCCGAGGGGTATGCTGCTTGGCTTCATCGTCTCTGAGCGAGGCATCAAGGTCAACCTAGAGAAAATCTCTGCCACTACGAGCATGAGCCCAGTTGCCGCCGGCCCCTATGGAGTAGGAGTACTGGACCATGTACTTCGATGGGTCACTAATGAAGAGTGGAGCTGGAGCGGGTCTCGTCTTTGTCTCCCCCTCGGCATGCACATGAGGTACATGATTTGCATTCATTTTCCTACCTCTAACAATGCGGCTGAGTACGAGGCACTTGTCAATGGTCTACACATCGCCACCGAGCTCGGGATCTAATGGCTTGATGTTCGAGGTGATTCCCAGTTGGTCGTGGACCAAGTCATGAAGGAGTCAAGCTGTCATGACCCCAGGATGGCGGCGTACTATCGGGCGGTTCGCCTCCTGGAAGACAAGTTTGATGGCCTCAAGCTCAACCACGTCGCAAGGCAGTTCAACGAGGCAGTGGATTCGTGAAGTTGGTGTCCGGTCTGGAGCCGGTCCCCTCCGGTGTCTTCACCAGCGACCTACATAGGCCCTCAGTAACTTGCCAGGACTCGGCATAGGACGGCAACGAGCCACCTGCACCAGCCTCGAGGGCTGGCCCGACCCTAGTCCCCACTGAGCCCAAGGTTATGGAGACCGTTGAGGACCCAGCACAAGGCCCGACCCCCTACCAGACTGGAGGATCCCGTACCTTGACTACCTAGTCCGCGGAGCACTCCCCGCTAACAGGACCGAGGCCCGATGCCTTGCGCGCCGAGCCAAGTCTTTCGTCCTGGTGGATCGGCAACTCTACAAGCAGAGCCCCAATAGAATCCTGCAGTGTTGTATCCCCACCGAGCAAGCGAGAGAGCTGCTTCAGGACATCCACAGGGGCGTGTGTGGCCATCACACTGCACCACGCACTCTTATCAGGAACGCATTCCGGCAAGGCTTCTACTGGCCTACAGCCATAGCCGACGCCACCAGGTAGTACACTCCTGTGAGGGGTGTCAGTATTACGCTCGGTAAACTCACTTACTGGCCCAAGCGCTCCAAATGATCCCAATCACATGGCCATTTGCGGTCTGGGGTCTGGACCTTGTCGGGCCCCTCCAGAGAGCACTCGGGGGCTTCACCCACTTGCTTGTTCCTATCGACAAGTTCTCAAAGTGGATTGAGGCTCGGCCAATCATGCAAATCAAGTCTGAGCAGGCGGTGCTCTTCTTCACAGACATCATCCACCGCTTCGAGGTCCCAAATTCCATCATCACCGACAATGGCACACAGTTCACCGGTAAGAAGTTCCTCGGGTTCTGCGATGATCACCACATCCGCGTGGATTGGGCAGCCATGGCGCACCCCCGAATGAACGGACAGGTGGAGCACGCCAACGACATGATCTTGCAAGGCCTCAAGCCGAGGATCTTCAACCAGTTGAACAAGTTCGGCCATCGATGGGTCGTGGAATTCCCCGTGGTCCTCTGGAGTTTGACGACGACCCCAAGCCGAGCAACGGGCTTCACGCGCTTCTTCATGGTCTACAGATCCGAGGCCATCCTCCCTACTGACTTAGAGTATGGGGCGCCGAGGGTCAGAGTGTACGACGACCAAGGGAACCAAGCCTCCCTTGAAGACGCCGTGGACCAGCTGGAGGAAGCACGTGACGTCGCCCTACTCCACACCACCAAGTACGACGATACCACCACCGCTGCATGCAAGGTCGGGCATTCAACGTTGGGGACCTGGTGCTTCACCTCAGGCAGGATAACAAGGGCCGCCACAAGCTAACGCCACCATGGGAGGGCCCGTTCGTTGTCGCGGAAGTACTCCGACCCAGCGCCTACAAGCTAGCCACCACTAACGGCGATCTTCACCAACACTTAGAACATCGAACAACTACATCGCTTCTACCCTTAGAACTCCAAGCTATGTACATAACTATGAAAAATAGAAATCCTCTATCTTGAATAAAAAGCACATGTTTGCTATTTTTTTATTCAACCAACTCTGAGTGATGCCTAACCCTGGCCTCGGCCAGGATCGCGCCTCCCTTGGGGGCTGGGGGAACCCACCGATGCTCCGAAATTTTCGACACATTGCGAAAATTTCTCGTGCCCGAGCCCTTCCAACGGTGTTTAAGTGAACTAATGTGTTACGGTGCCTCTAATCACCAATTTTGACCCAAGGAGTCGAATCACACTCCTAAAAGATCCATAAACTTAAACATGACGTGAAAGATTAGGCAACCCCTGAAAAACTTTGTGAAAATTTCTACTCCCGAGCCCTCCGATAGCGTTTCAAGAAAGACGGGCGCGTTAGAGCACGAGAACCTTCGGGTAAGGTTAATCGGACTGCGAGAAGCCTATGACTATACGGCCATGGTGCCTTTGCTCCTTAACCCCGACCCAAGGGCCCTGACTCACAACTCTAAACACCGTGTGCCTAGACACAAAAAGAGGATCAGACAAACACGTAAAAACTTCACACGAAAAAGATAAAAACAGGTTTTTATAAAGGCCCATAAACTTGTTTGCTATCTTACAGAAGTTCTTTTACAAGGGCACTATGCCCAAAACTATCTCTATAGGTCGCACGGAGGAGGGACGATCTCGTCTTCAAAGTTCGACGCCAGAGTCATCGTCGGGGCAAGCAACTCCTCGTCAATTGCGTCGAGCGCGGCCTTGGGGGCATCGGCGTAACTTCACTGAGGGCCACCAGATCGATCCCCACATAGTGGGACCCAAAGACGGCAAAAGCCCACCGCACCCCAAGGTGGAGCGACTCCCTCACAAGGGTTCGAGCCCGCTCGAAGGCAATGGCGAGGCGACTCCTCAGCGAGCTCGGCTCGGGGCCCATTTGACCCAACCTAAGGGCGTCGCACACCAACCCGACGGACGTCTGCAGCTCTAAGTGCTTGCGCTGCTCCGCCTCCAAGGTTTCCCGAGCTAACAATAGGTCCGCCTCCACCCCAACGAGCCTACCTTTCAGCCCTGCCCATCACAGAGAATAAGAAATAGGCCTCGAGAGAAAACGTCATGGGAGGAAACAGGAATCTTACCTCTCATCTCCTCACCCACAACGCGCTCGCGCTGGAGTCCTTGGCCCACCGTAGCACGAAGGCCCTCCACCTCCTTGAGAAGCTAAGCAGTCACCCTCTCGGCGTTCGCCTTCAAGTCCACTGCCATGTCCTGTTCCGTCCGAGCAATGATACACTCTTGGCGAGCCTAGTCCCGCTCCCCAAGAGTGTGCTCACGCTTGCCACGGACGGTCCTGAGCCTGGACCGGAGCTCCTCGACAACCAGCGTCAGCCGGTCGTGCTCCTCCCTTACCTTCTGGTCCTCTTCCTCATCCTTGCGAGTATGATCGAGGACTTCCACCAAGTTCTCCCTCGCCTCCTAGGCGTCGGCTATGGCTTCTTGCACTACACCACAACACCGCATCACCGTCAGACATCTGACGCTAAAAATTATTTTTGGCGATGGATGATCTGACGCTAAAGATAACTTAGAGACCATCTGATGCTAAATCCTTGTTTAGCGATTTGTTGTCTGATGCTATAGGTGTTCATATTTAGCGTTAGCCCGTCTGACGCTAAAACCAAATATAATGTTGATCTGTCTGACGCCAAAACTAAATGGGCCCCACCTAGCTCACGCGTCCATGTCTCGCACGACCGCTTATTTATCTCCCGCGCAAATTTTTGTCCTGGCCCCCTAGTCAGAAACCCTAGGTCCTATTCCCCCAAATCCCAATTGAGAAGCCGCCGCGCTCTGCTCTCTCCCCCTCGACTCCAATTTCCAATCCATCACGGCGCGCTCATGGTAGCCGAATCCAGCGGCCCGCTTCTCCTCCAAAGCTCCCATCCCCAAATCTCCCACCGCGCCGCGTCGTCCGCCCCCAAAGCGTCGCTCGCCCTAGCAACCGCATGCCGCCCACCACTGCAGTGCCATCCCACCCGCTGGCCCGCCCACCCCAGCAGGTGCGCACGCCGCCCACCACTACAGCGCCTCTCGCCACGATCCCAAATCTCCCTACCACCAAAGCTCCCTGCCCCTCCCATCGTAGCCAGAAGAGGACCACGGGGCCGGCAGCCACAGCGTCCGAGGGTGGAGCATGTGAGGTGATATGCTTTTCTTCCCCTCCCCTTTCCCTCCGCTCAGCCCGGCACTGGTTCGTGTTATTGGGGTCATGGCCGGCGCAGCGCGGGTCCGTTCACCAGATGGAGATTCCAAGGATGGGGGATGCAAGGGTTGCTGATTTGTGTTCACCATATAGGCATTTTTCCGAGGGTGCGAGCTGGAGGTCCGTTCACCAGCTCTGGAGGTTTCGTGATTTGTGTAGATCTAGAACTCTAGATTAGTTCAAAGGTTCTGGCTTCCGCAATATGGACTGCTGATGCCATTTTGAAGTCATTCTAAGATCTCGCTTTTGCCTTTGGGATTAATTAATAAAGCATATTTTTGCTTCTTCTCTTGATCTCTGTATGCCGATCTGTTTATATGGAAAAAGAAAAAAAGAAATAGGACACTACAACATTCAGCGGCACACAAGTTCTCAGATAGTCTGATGAGGCATTGCCTTTTGGTTCTGATTTCCAAGCAAAGGCAATGAGCGAGAGGGGGAAACTCTTCTAAAATTAGGTAGCCATGTTCATCTAGTTGTATTCACTTCAGTCTAATTTATAGGACAAACACTTACATAAAGATGAAAACTTTACAATCTTGATCAATAATTTGGCCCATAATTTATAACTATTGTAACACAAACTCTGTAATGTGGTGCTGTCTGGTTTTGAATGAAGGCGAGCTGATGGTTTTGGGTTGCCGTAGTTATCTTTGTGAAATACATGGATGAAGTACGAACCAACAAGTTTAAGATATTTGGCATGGTCTTCAAGTTTGGAAGCTTCAGAAATAGTAAACTTGTGATTTCAGCACTGTACATAGATCAGAAGACATATTTCGTATTTGTGATGCTAGTGAAGAAGAATATTACATATTTTAAAATTATTGGAAAACAAGCTATTATATTCTACAGAAAAGATTGTTATTTAGCTTATGCATCAGCTAGCAATTTTTTTTCATTGTATATATGCAGATTGGGCAGTGGAGTAGTGCACAGTTTTTCATAGGGTTAGTGCAACTAAAGTCCGGGAATAAGCTGTCTTGGGCTGTTTTTCTATCTATTTGAGATAAAGTAGTAATTCAGCACATAAGAATATATTTGGAAGGCAATTACTAACATTCTGTCAGATAATGGAGTAGATACAACTTTACATTGATAGGGCTATGTTGCTGTTAACTTTACAGCTTTATGATTGAATAGCAAAAGAGGGGAAAAAAGGTTTGTGTACATATATTAGTAATTGGGATGACAAATCCTAAAATTTGTAGGTGCAGAACCTAATTTTTGCTTCCAGTGTTCAAGTAATGTATGGCATATGGAGGTCTCAAATTTGTTTTGGACAAAATTAAATTTCAAACCTATATCCTAACGACTGGTTTTGTGGTCATCTAAGCGAATAATGTATGAGTTGTATCTGCAGATTACAGAAACTTAGATTGTTCCAATTCAATGTTCTTGGCACTGGTCCTAGGAGACAACTAGTGCCAAGCTGTAACTGCTATGAGGTAATTTTAAATAGTACTTCCATGTTTTAGGTCATCGTCCATATATGCAACATGGCAGTATTAATTTGACTATCTGAAGCAAATTGTGCTACTTGTACAGAAGGTGGGAAAGGGGAAGCGTTGTCTTCACTTACATTTTCTTGAGCTCCAACCGTTGACCTCAGATTTGTCCAGGTGCTGCAGCCATCTCCTTCCAGCCCTCACTTAAACGATAGACATTTTGAATAGCCAATAATTTTTGCCTATGTGATATCTTGCCTTATATCACTAATAACTGTGATGACTTTATTCTCATGAAAAAATTGAGACTTCAGCTGTTGCAAAATTAGTTGCATAACGTTACTCAATTGGGATTGGAGAAAACATTCTGTGAAGTGCTTGTGTGTGATAAACTGCTTGTCACTACTTCCTGTTTAATTGGTCTATAGAAAATTTGTTACTGCTAATATCAGGTTAATTTCTTACTGCTTTAGCTACATTAGAATGCTTGTCACTCAATTAGAATGCACAGTAGGGGCACCACCACTACAGATTAGGTTTGGGTATTTGCAACTCTTGTGTGGTAGGTAATGCTAGCTCTGGTTGAAGAAGCCATAAATGTGCAATTCAGCAGGCACATAACTTAAAATGCCTGCACTAATATATTTCATTTTGACTTACTACCTAGTGCCTACTGCTTACCTGTGAATATGTTATCTGTTTGCAAAGTGGAGTAGAGAGGAATGATTATGTACAAATTTCTTTGAACGACATGGATAAGGAATATAGAGGAGCAATAACAATTACAAATAATTGTGAAGCAAAGGCTTATATAATAATTTTGAAGTAGTAACTTATGATTTGCTTTAGGGGCACATTATGTCTATGTCATTGACACAACTGCTCAACATGTGCTGGGTTCGTTTTTGATTTAGAAGTACTAAAGGTATGTGCTGCCATCCTCAAGAAGCAATCACTACCAGTCACATGCCAATTTACTTGCTTTTACAATTTTTCTTGTGTCCAGGAAGGAAAACGGCAAAATGATGATGAACATTGTCTCTGAGAGGATTGTTGTGACCACCAAGCACAATGATGGTGAGCAGTACGTGTCGGAGGCTCAGGCCGGTTGAGCATTGAGATTAGGTGATTGACTATGCAGTAGTCTGTAACTATATATATCTTGAAGGCTTGAATTGCTTTGCTCAGCATTATTGGTTTAAACCTCTGAACTTCTGAATGCAGTAGTCACTGAATTCTTTGCCCGGCATCAATGTCGCAGCCAAAACCGACCAGCTTTGTAACTACATGACCAGTTTGATACTAAGAAAAGAACGAGTCTTTAATTCTTATGTCCAGGAAATTTCGCCTCTTGTTCCTAGAAATTTCCTTACTAATAGTTTTGTTTGAAGTTGTAGATGGTAATCCCAACTTGCCATGGATGTTAGAAAGTCATTGATACAGTATAATCTTAAACTTGTCCTGTTTTAAAGATATTATTTAGCTCTCAACATGCCATGGTAATCTTGTACATGTTTTACACCATCATTACTAGCTCACTGTACTGTTTGATACATGCGTACTAAAGTTGTGTACTTGGTGCTCCAAACTCAGCAGGGCTTGCCAATGTGTGACTGCTGCACCGACCCCCAGCAAGGATGTGCTGCACCAAACCATGACGAGGCTGACATAAGATCTTCACTGACACATGACAAGGCTGCCTGTGGACAAGTTGCAAACCTGCTCCACCGACATCGTCCTCACATTTTTTGCAGCCAACATATTCACGTATTGCAGGTACGCACTTAACACCCGTGGGTTCAATGCCCCTGATTAATTCATGTGTCACTGTGTTCGTGCTGCATCACACTTGGCCTCCACATTTATCCTTGTATGTGTAACTGCTGCTTTTTACTTGTGTTGCTTGCTTGGCCTCGAACTCGAAATAATGGCAGAACTTTTAGCATGATAGTATCCTAAGTTTGTTTCCTTTGCAACCTGAAGCATGAGTTTTTTTGTGATATGGTCACATACTCAAAGATATGCCTTTTGTTTTATAAAAAATGTAGAGGTGTTGTGGCCAAGTGGCAATGCAAATGCTAGTTGTTAGTTGTTTATCTAATTTGTGCTGTCTGACGCTAAAGAATGCTAGTTGTTTATAAAAAGTGTTGTCTGACGCTAAAGATTTTTAGCGTCAGGACTTATAGCGTTTGCAGAAGTCTCACGCTATAAGTTTTTAGCATCAGATCGTCTGGCGCTGTATCCGTTTTTAGCGTCAGATTGTCTTGCGCTAATCTTGGTGTTGTGCTGTAGTGTTGGTGGCAGATGCGGAGGTCCGCCAATTCATAGCCGAGGCCAACTGCCCTCTGCCGGGCTTCGGCAAGTTGCGCCTCGGCCATGGTGGCCCTCTGCTCCTCCGCCGCGAGGTGTTCCCATGCCTCTCACTTGCAGCGAAGGAACTCTGACTTCGCCCGGTTGTAGTCGTAGAACGCCTGGACAAAGGACCACATCAAGATCACAAAAGAGGAGGGAGCACAAATAAAATGCAACATGGCGTACCTAGCCTACCGGGGCGACATCTTCATGAAGTGCCAATAACACCGCAGTCAGGGTACTGGAAAAGCTCCGGAGCCCCGCTTGCCCCCGGTCCTAGTGGTCCTGCTTCGTGGCATCATCCAGCATGAAGACGGGGCATTCCAGATTCTGCCGTGTTGCCTAGGTGAGGCACGGGCCGCCCCACTGGTTGGGATTGCCCCCCATCCACATGAGGGTCCCGGACCCCTCGGTGAAGGCTGGCCAGATCACCTCGGCCACGCCGGACGATTCGCCGACATGCACCGACCCCTTAGCAGCCCCAGCGTCGCGCGACGTCTTCTCCTCTGTTTAGACTCCACCACCGATGGTGGCTCCCGCCTGGACTAAGGAGGCCTACGATGTAGGATCCACCACCACCTCAGTTGCTGTCGACATGCTCGCCCCCGTGACTGGGTCGGACGCCCCTGCCATCGGAGTTAAGGATGCCTCGACGACGCCCGCCCTGGGAAGCACCGACTCAGGAACGGGGTCCGGCCTGAACCGCAGAGCTGACCGCAGCAGCTCCATCCCCATCTCCACGGACTCCTCCTCCACCGCATCTAAGATCTCCGCCATAGCCCTCCCCCGGCGGAAGGCGCGGCACCGGACGAAGGCGGAACGAGGACGGCCGGTTCCTTTGGCCCCTTTGCAACAGAGGGTCCTTGCGGGACAACGGCAGACCATCCCGAGGCAGAGGAATTCGAGCCTGGCGCATCACCGGCTCGTTCCTGGCCTTGCCTCCTTGGGATCTTCCAGGGTGCGAATGCAGACACGACAGACTGGCTTCCCCTACAAAAAATAAAAGTTTTGATAACCTCGGCAAAAGAAAGAGTTCTTCAAAAAACACTCCGAACAAGGGACTCTGCATACCTCTGCGATGTGGGACGATGGCGTTTTGCCGCCGGTGTGGTGGAACCCAACCCCGCCGTATCAGGGCAGGGCCTCTTCCTAGCCGCCGTCTCGGCTGCCCCAGGCCGAGAGGAGAGCACTGCACCCCTAGGCTCGGGGGCTTGGCCCTCCCCGACACCTCCTCGGGGCACGACGACCACACAGACCTTGGGGGCTCGACTCTTCCCGACACCTCCTCAGGGCGCGACGACCCCACGGACCTCGAGGGCTCGGCACTTCCTGATACCTCCTCGGGGCACGCCAACCCCAAGGACCCTAGGGGCTCACTCCCTCTGGTCCCCCCACCACAGCCCCTTTGCCCCCCAGCTCCATCGACTCGCGGATCTAGGACGGGGGCCGTGGCATGTGCTCCACCACTAGCTCGTCATCCTCCTTGGTGAAGGCATCGAGCCAGTCATGCGGCCCCACCTCGTCGTCATTCTCATCATCGCTGGACTCCTCTTGATCCTCCCCCATGGCGCGCTGTCTCCTCCAGCGCTTCTCTCGCTCCTCCTTCCTCTTGGCCTTGTCGGCCCTTTTCTTTCTCTCCTCGTCCTTCTTCTTCTTTACCCCCTCGGCGTGGGCCCGGTTCTGCGCCCTTGGTGTCACATCCTCGGGAAGGGGTGGGTTGAATTCGGGGACCAGGCAAAGATTCCCCTACAACCGCCTGAGCCTCGGGTCAGGCAATAGGAAAAAATCCAATGGGATGAGAAGGAGGAGGGCGCTCACCATCTCGACAAAACCGTGGTCGGGATGCATCAGCGGGCAGAGGTCGAGGGTGGCATAGTCGGGAACGCTCCCGAGCCGCGCCTTGATGTGTTTCTTGATTTCTTTGCGAGTCAACTGCTCGGACGAAAGTGCCATCCCCTCGATAGGCGCGCTAGGCACCATCTTGTCCAAGCGGCACACCCGCTCCATCAGCAGCAACACCCTTCGTTCATGGAACATGCGATTACGCTAGCCCCGGTGATGCCGTGATTCACCAGGCGCCAAACCGCCTGGAGGAGGGTGTCGATCTTCGCCTTCTCAGGAGCGGGAGGCCCGTAGCTCTAGTGCACCGGCGCCGTGTCGAAGTAGAGGCCGGTGTACAAGGGTCGGGGTGCGTCGGCGTGGCTCCTAAGGTAGAACCCCTTCTAGTGCCACCCCTTGTTGGAAGACGTCCCCATCATGGAGATGTATTCGTCCGCCCGGCTCTGGTGCAACTATCTCACCCCACCTAACCATCTTGAGAAAGGCGGTGGCGCAGAAGTAGTTCCTCCACAAAGCAAACTTGGGCTTGGTGCCTAAATAGCTCTCGCAAAGGGTGACGAACACCGCGATCTGCAGAACCAAGTTGGGGTTGAGGTTCTGCAGCTTGATCCTATAATGATGGAGCAGTCCTCGGAAGAACTTGCTCACGGGGATCCCAAACCCCCACTTGTGGAAGTGAGCAAAGGACACGACGTAGCCGGGTAGGGGGTTCGAGTGGTCCTCATTGCCGAGGAGCCTCTACTCTGGCTGCGCCGCATCGGTGATCATGGGGTGGATCAACCCCCTCCGGACAAGATCGTCTGCATCCTTCTGTGTGAAGGACAAGCGCGGCCACGGGTCCGTCTTGGCGGTGGGCATGCTTTCTCCGACGGTGGCGGTGGCGGCGGATGGGGAAGCTCTTTTTGCTTTGTGCTTTGGCAAGTGAGAAGGGGAGAGGGCAAAGGTGGAAAGTGTGGGAGCATGCGATGGAAGGAGCGGATCTCCGGGTTAAATGAGGAGGAAGGCGGAGCGACCCAGAACTAATCCACCCGCATTCATTACGGCATCTGGTATGTCCCGTCATGCCCCCAAATATTCGGTAACCGTGAGCGCGCCTCCTGCAAAACCGTCACATCGACCGCGCCTTCCGCCTCGCACGTCGCGCCCGCCGTTATCAACCCACTCCAACCAACACAGGGCTCGGGTGCACTTGCCCCTGCTAATGGGCCATGGGCCTTAGTAAGTAAGAATGGGATACGGGGCTATATACGCCCCTATGGCCCATTTATGGTCTAGGGGTTCGAAGGCTGGCCCACAGCTGGGTTCAACAACCACCCTAGGATATCGTAGAGTCGGGGATGGTGAGGGATGGGCACACTAGCGCCCAACACCCTAGCGCACAAGCGCCGAGGGCATCCCGACCCATGTTTGAGTCCCAATTGGTAGCTGATTCACGGTATTCCCCAATGGAAGGCATCGAGCCCCCGGACCAGTCGCATAGTCCTGAGAACTCTATGAATCGATCATCGGGAATCTGGAGTGTGTCAGCAGCTTGACCACAAGCCGGAACCCCCCGAATGGGAACTGGGGCTCCACTCGAATGAATTCGTTAACAGCTCAACGAGTACCATGGTTCGTCCAACGGGGATAGCATGGCACGGCTCACCCCCTTCGTTTCGCGAAGAAACGCGCGTGGGACAACGACTCCAAAGACGAGAAGCCACCTGATCGGTCTCCTGCAACGAGCGGGGGCTCGGGGGCTACGCTCGCATCCTAACCCAATGAACGGTCACGACCCTGCGACAAGCGGGGACTCGGGGGCTACGCTTACAAGCCTGACCCAATGAGCGGTCATATGAAACCCAAAGGAATCGCACCCGGGGGCAATGCCAGCAAGGACCACCCCGCACGGTTCAAGCCCTTGAAGGGGTAACATACCCCTCTAAGGCCTCGGGGGCTACACCCGGCGGGTGTGCTCGCATGCACCCACTAGATAACTTCCTTCAAACCAAACAAACAACAACTTCCCATGTGCGCTTGTCCTCAAGCCTCTGAAGGAGTGCCCCACTCCTCCATAGGCTCGGGGGCTATTGTCGGGTATCAATATTAGGGATACCAAACTAAAGGAAGTAAATGGCACATCTATGTTGACCACCCAAGGCTCAGCGCCTTGCCCGATCCAGCCGCTAGGCCTCGGGCGCACCTGGCTCGTCGGGAACAATCTCCGCCTCGTTCGACCCCTACGACGTAAGCATGGGAGGCCCGACCCCCTCGGCATACTTCCACTTCGCTCGAGGGACACGTAAGGCCCTCGGTGCAACTGGGAGCCTCGTGGGCCCCAACCACGACATCCACCTCCGTGAATGGGACGTGCACGACCGCGCACAGTGTACGGTGGCATGGGAGCCATGGTACGAAACAATACGACTCTAGTCACTCCAGCCACGACCAGCGTCCACGCCTCTACAACAACGGGGGCAACGACCACTGTGCCACCTAATCTCTCTCTATGTGAATCCAGGACCCTGCCCATCCTCGATGGTACAAAGGAACATGCGCCCGCATGGCTACAGCATGTATCAGTAGTTGATGGGGAAGCCTGGACTCGACGGCCATTGTGTCCTTGTGCTACAGGGTCGGCCACCGAATAAGGAGGAAGACGCGTACGCCTCAAGCCTTTTTTTGTTTTTCTCTTTCTTTTTCTCATCTTTTTACCTTTACCACAAGCTGTAACCCGAGCCCTCCCCTTTAAAGCTATAAAAGGGGAGGCGGGGACCCCATCTAGGGGCATCGACGGAGAGACGAACTGATCGACTCATCAGAGCACAAAGCAACCAACACTCGAAACCTACACAACAGAGACCTGGGAGCTCCTTCCTCTCTCGAAGTACTTGTAACCCCTACTACAAGCACTCTGGTGCAAAGTAACACGAAAAGCAGCACCCACTGGACGTAGGGACATTCGGCCCGAACCAATATACATCTTTGTGTCCACTTTGCACACCATCCGGGCTTAGACGCGCAGTCACAAATCTACTTGTCATCGTGTCTAGAGCGCCATTCTAGACACCGACACTACGCCTGCACTCCAAAGGCACACACACTCAGTGGCTACGGAGCGGACAAAAAGATGTGGACTGCAAGAGAGAGAGGTACTAAGACGGAGGTTTCTTTTGCAACATTAACCGGTACGGCCACGTAGCCGGTTAAAACTGGAGTGGCATATTTAATTTAGACCTTTCGTCATGCAGAATAGTAGGTTAAGGATCTATATGGTAACTTTTTTAGTTCGAGGTCCCAAATGAAAATTAGCAGTAGATTGAGAACTCAAAAGCGAGCTTTTCTGCTATGGCGCAGCCAAGGACTGTGAATTAGAATATGCACATTTATTTGGGTGGTGATTAGGTGATTTCCCATTCAGATATTTAGGTAACCTATGAATCACGTTAAGCTATGCAATAAGGATTGGTCATGCATTGAGGAGTGGTTCTAGAAAAAACTCAGTAGCTAGAAAGGAAAATTACTTTTGGTTGGTGGGAGACTGGTTGTTATTAATTTGGTGCTAACTAGCTTAATGATATTTATGTTATGTTTTTTTGAAGTCCCTAAAGGAGTGCTTCAACATTAGATTACTATAGCTCCCATTTTTCCTGGCACTGTGATGAACACAAGAAGAAATGTCGTCTGACTAAGTGTTCCTGTACACCAAAAGATTTTGGTGGGCTAGGAATACTAAATCTAGAAATACAAAATAGATGTCTTTTGAGTAAAAAGTTGTTTCGGTTGATCAATAAGGATGGGGTTTGGTAGAACCTTCTAAGAAGGAAATATCTGTCTAATAAATCTCTTACTCAGGTGAAACATCGGCATGGGGATTCTCATTTCTGGGTTGGCCTAGCTTGTGGCACTTTTAAGGTGCAAAGCAGGGAGCAAGTGAGATTTTGGGAGGATGTGTGGTTAGGAGACAAACCTTTTAGAGAGGTTTACCCTAATTTATATAGAATTATGAGGAGGAAAGATGATACGGTGGCAAATGTCCTAGGGACAGTACCACTTAATGTGTCTTTTAGACGTGGATTGGTTAATGGAAATCAAAGAGCTTGGTTTGACTTAGTATCAAAAACAAGTTCACCTTTCTAACCGGAAAGATGTATTATCATGGAATCTTAGTAACAATGGCTTGTTCACTGTCCAGTCCATGTATAAGACGCGCTGATCCGGCAAGGCGTTCTCCCTGAGAAAAGCCCTATCTGAAAGCTAAAGTATAAATATTTTCTTGTGGTGTTTAAAAAAGGGGTAACACTTACGAAAGATAATTTAGCGTAGATATATTGGCAAGGAAGTGTCAAGTGTTGTCTATGCAGTTCAGTTGAAACTATCCAACAATTTTTCTTTGACGGTCACTTGCTAGTTTTGTTTGGAATACTGTGCATATCACTTTTGGAATTCAACCACCCACTTGCTTTGCTAATGTTTTTGGTTCTTGGCTTCATGCGTTACGTCCTAAAATCAAAAACCAAATTTTGCTAGGTGCAGCCGCACTTTGGTGGGCGCTATGGTTGAATAGAAATGATATGGTATTTAACAAGGCTAAATCTGACATTATTAAACAGGTAATTTCTAGCACGACATTTTTAATCCTACATTGGTCCATGCTTCATAGAGAGGAGGAGCGACTACAGTTTAAGACGGGCTGCAGAAGTTGAGACACCTTAATTTTGGCAGTTTTCACGAAGTTTGGATGGAGCTTTACAAATTGTATCACGGTTTAATTTTCCTTGTTTGCTGCGCTCACTAACTTGGTCGAACTTTTTTTCACGTGTGTTCAAGCTCTATGGCTATTTTTAATTATGACTATCAGTTATGTACCATTCATAGATGGCAGAGGTTGGAACTTTATTCCCTTATCCTAAAAAGAAGATGGTCACTTTTTTAATCACTACTACAGATTGACCAATCACCAACGCATCTATCACCGCCGGTGTCATTAAAACCAATGGTGATAACTATCACCAATGGTTCGTAATATGAACCGTTGGTGATGAGGGTATCATTGCCGGTTCGTAAGAACGTCTTGGTCGATAACTATCACCGCCGCTTCGTCTTACCAACCGACGGTGATAGTCCATCATCACAGCCGGTTTGCACCACCAGCCGGTGGTGATCATGTGCTCCTTATCACTGCCGTCTCGCCATATGAACCAGCGGTGAAGACATTTTCACCGCCAGCTCGTTGTATGATACGGCGGTAATAACCACGCTGCAGTATAAATAAATTCATAACTTTTTCAAATAAAGTCATATGAAAACAAACTTTGTATCAAAGTTGTAGATCTCGATGCAATCGACAACTTTGTAGTTGATGACTTTTCATTTGAAACCATGTATGGTCTAGAATTCTGTTTGAAGCATTCAAATTTTGAAATTCATTTTTTTCGAATTATACGAACGACCGTAGATGGAAAAACGACAAAAAGCAAAGTCGTAGATCTCGATGAGATATACAACTTTGTAGTTGACAACTAATTCATTAGAAATCATTTATAGTCTCAAATTTGTATCTGAAGTTTTAAAATTTTAAAAAGGCAAAATTTTCAAACAAGCTCGGATGAAAAATCGACCAAAACTAAAGTTGTAGATCTCGATGAGAATGTCACACCCATTTTTAAGGACAAAAATAGGATGCATAAAGTACTCATGTGCGCCCCAGGACATGATCGCACACATAAGTAGACAAATTACATAGTATCATCACAGTGCTTATTACATAGCGAATAAATAGTTAAACATAGTCTTGAACTGTAAATAATAATAACTAATAGTAAATCTCCAACGGAAACTCCACACAGAGACACGGTTGACTGGTTGACATCAAGACTAGTACTCATTACGATAATCTTCCTCATAATCTTCATCTGTTATGGTGGAAATAGCAAGGGTGAGTGTTGATATTTGGTAACGCAATTAGGAAATAGGATCCGCAAGCGCATGGATATCGGTGAGCACTTCACCCGAGATGTTATCCTGGGTATCGTATTTATATTTTTACCTTTAGGAGAAAGAGTGCATCTGACTAACCAAATCTATTACTACTAACCTTTAGGCTACAACCACTATGATTCGATGTGAGTGATGTATAGAGAAGACTACAACCGCACTCTTCTTCTAACCTTGGTAAGGATGATCTACTGTTCTATTGGGGAGGTTTACGGAATCTAGACACCACAAAGGATGTTCAACCCGCACCTATAAACCCTATCGATCCTGCTAACGGGATATGGAATACAAAGGTAACTCGGAATTGTCACGTTCCTCGCTACTACCATGGTCCGGCTAGACGAGGGGATATCTATGAGTATCCTAGCTTAAACACCACGTTTACGCTAGAGATGATTACTCTAAACTCTACGCGAAGAGATCAAAGTAAACTCATAAACGAAAGAACAATAAAACAAAGAACTTACTAGAATTTAGAAGTCAAAATACTGAAGAATCCTGAGAACAAGCCTCGGGTTAGAAGAACTTGCTCCCGCAGGTACAACCTCGGAGTAGACACCGACAGGCCGGCTTCCTCCGATCTACACCTCCACTCTATCTCTCTCAATCTAGTAGAACTAATTCTACTTTCACATTGGATGCTAAGCCCTAAGAGGTGGGAACCCTAGAGGGAACCTCTCTCTCTAAACCCTAACTAGAGATATGCAACTGAATAATGAATTGGGGTCTTCTCCACCAGGGGTCAGGGGCCTTGCTTATATAGCCCTTTTGGATGAATCTGGACCGTCGGATCAAACCGACCTTCATCCTACGGTTTTCCTTGATCCTCAAAGGCGGTGGAGCATAATCCGCGAGACTCAACCTGATTGGTCCCGGGGGTAGGGCGGGCGCCCTAGGGCACAGGGCGGGCGCCCTGTGTCCTGGCCCGTTACGGCTCCCGTTCGTTCCCGTGGCTTCTGGAATCTTCTAGATGTAAGATAATTACGTGTTCGGTTAATATCCCGTCATTAATCCGACATGTGGGCCTTTCTTCCGTATTTCCTGATAACCCCCTGCAGAAATAGATAAACAGCAAAACTCGTGGAATTCTGTTAGATCAAACCCTAATTCTAGGTGTTGCTTGCATATAGGTCCTTTTCTTTATTTATTTGATGGTTATAATTGATACTTAAGAACCGTCAACAAACACCCCCATACTTAGGCTTTTACTCGTCCTCGAGAAAAGGTTGGTTAATAAAACATCTGGGGTTGAAACATTCTTTCATACCTGCAGGGTGTTGTAAAAATCCACTGTGCACTTATAGTCAGGGAAATATATGGTCAGAGTAAAGAGCCTTTCTTCTTCTTAATCCCTATCACTTGGAGTTTTTACATATTTTTGAAAAGAAAAACTTAGCATACCTTTATCCTCATAGGTGCTCTCAAAGTCACTCATTATCTTTTATATTTCTCTCTGAGGCTGTTTTGATTTTGCAAAAATAATTCTTTAAGCATACATACCTTGCATTTATTGTATGGTCAAAACCGGATCCGAGGAGAAGAATACCATACTCTTTAGATCAAAGACTTTGAAAATTAAAAACTTGTCACTCTTACTGGCATATTGCTTATTAGAGGGACCATGGGCTATCATTTTCTTTCCATCATATTTTTATCATATCTCTTTTTTTTCATTTTGGGTGGATACCGAGGTACCCCTAATTCTACTGCCGGACACTTGTCCATTTTTTTCCACGAGGTTATCGAGCACTTGCTCCTTTTTATTTCCTCGATATATTCATAATTTTGCATAGCCCATGCCTCTAACGCAATAATACTTCGGAAGAGTGAATCTTTCTGAATAAAAATGTCTTGATCTTAGGAGTATGATAAATCTCTCAACAAGGGTCTAACTTGTTTTGAACAAACTCAATCCAAAGCAGATAGCTTTAATTAATATTTTCATGTTTAGCAGGCATATAAAACTTGAGGATGGTAGCTATAATTTTGAGATTTTTAAAACAAATTCTCCAAGCAATAAAGATACTAAGAATAAGGTACTCATACCCTTACCATCTCTTATTCCACAATGACTTTTAGCAACACAGGGTTTTGAAATAATTTTAATAATTGCAGGTTTCCAGGAAATATCACAGAGTGAGATTGATCATGATTATAAGCATTTTTATCCTTTTAATTTATCATGTTTAGAGAGATAAAATTCTGCACAAACTAAGGTGAGTGTGTAAGTGTGTAATAAAAGTGTGCAGAGTGTGTACCTGGTTCATGGAGTGGTGCAATCGAAGTGTGTGTGACATGTCAGGGAATCTCCCCCATACTTGTTTTCTGCTTTCTTCGTCATTTTGAAGTGTGATAGCTCCGTGGGATGATGAATGAATTACCTTGAATGGTCCTTCCCATTTGCTCCGGAGCTTTCCATGCCCGAAAAGCTTCACCCTGGAATTAAAAAGTAATACCTTATCTCTGGGTAAGAACTCCTTCTTCTTGATCCTCTTGTCATGCCATCTCTTGACTCTTTCTTTGTAGATCTTTGAATTGTGATATGCTTTCTCCCGCCATTCTTCTAACTCCGATAATTGCATTCTTCTATGTTTTCCGGCGATATCTAGGTCCATATTCCATCTTTTTATGGCCCAGTGTGCCTTGAACTCAAGTTCAACAGGTAGGTGACAGGTCTTTCCGTATACCAATTGGTATGGAGACATTCCAATTGGGGTCTTGTATGCTGTCCGGTAAGCCCAGAGTGCATCGGGTAACTTGTCCTTCCATGCCGTTCCCATCTCGTTCACCGTCTTCTGAAGAATGTTCTTGATTTGCTTGTTAGAAGTCTCTGCTTGGCCACTTGTCTGAGGATGATAGGGAGTAGCGACATTGTGACGGATTCCATGTCTTGATAGATAGTGCTCGAAGCGCTTGTCAATGAAGTGTGATCCTCCATCACTTATCACTATCCTGGGGACTCCAAATTTTGGAAATATGATTTCCTCAAACATCTTCTTCGAACTGATATTGTCGGCATGTTTGCAAGGTAGTGCCTCTACCCACTTGGAGACGTAATCAACCGCCACCAGGATGAACTCACACTTCTTAGATGGGGGAAATGGACCCATGTAGTCTATTCCCCAGACATCAAAGAGTTCAATCTGAAGGTTGTTGGTGAGTGGCATGGCATCCCTTGTATTTATGTTTCCGTGCCTTTGACATGGCCCACATCTTCTGATATATTGCTTCGTGTCATCGTACATCGTAGGCCAGTAGAATCCACATTGCCAGATCTTTGAATGTGTACGGAATGCTCCATAGTGTCCTCCGTATGGTGATGAGTGACATCTGTCGATGATCTTCAATCCTTCCTCAGTGGTCACACATCTTCTAAGTAGGCCATCAGCGCATACTCGGAAGAGATATGACTCATCCCATATATGTGAACGACTTTCCTGAATAAGCTTCTTCTTGTTTGCTCCGGGTGGTACATAACCTGAAACCATAAAATTAACAATATCTGCATACCAGGGGTCAGATCTGTTAATCCCGTAAAGCATGTCGTCCCGGAGTGAGTCATTAATGGGGGGTTCCTGTGAATTCTTAAAGTACATTCTAGACAAGTGATCAGCAACAAAATTTTCTACTCCCTTTTTATCTTTTATTTCTAAGTCAAATTCTTGGAGTAATAAAATCCATCTGATTAAGCGAGGTTTAGCATCTTTATTAGTGAGCAAATATTTTAATGCAGCATGATCAGTGTAAACAATTATTTTAGCTCCAACTAAATAAGATCTAAATTTATCAATGGCAAAAACAACAGCCAGAAGCTCTTTTTCAGTGGTTGCATAATTAAGTTGAGCTCCTGTCAAAGTTTTACTTGCATAAGCAATTGCATGATGCTTTTTATCTTTAGTTTGTCCCAAAACTGCCCCCATAGCATAATCACTAGCATCACACATAATTTCAAAAGGCAACGACCAATCAGGGGGTTGAATGATTGGTGCAGAGATGAGTTCTTGCTTTAATAAATTGAAAGAATTTAGACATGCATCATCAAATTCGAAAGGAGCATCCTTGGCTAGCAAAAGAGTAAGTGGTCTCGCAATAAATGAAAAGTCTTTTATAAATCTGCGATAAAAACCAGCATGGCCAAGAAAACTTCGAATTCCTTTTATATTCACAGGTGGAGGTAGTTGTTCAATTACTTCAATTTTAGCTCTATCTACCTCAATACCTCTTTCAGACACTAGGTGTCCTAGCACTATTCCTTCTCTAACCATAAAATGACATTTTTCCTAATTAAGGATTAAGTGTTTTTCTTCACATCTTTGCAAAACCTTATCTAAGTTCTCAAGACAACTATCAAAAGTTTTTCCATAAACTGAGAAATCATCCATGAAAACTTCCATAATCTCTTCAATCATATCAGAAAATATAGACATCATACATCTTTGAAAAGAAGCTGGTGCATTACATAACCCAAAAGACATTCTACGATAAGCATACGTTCCATATGGGCATGTAAAAGTGGTTTTGCTTTGATCATCAGGATGGATAGGGATCTGGTGATACCCTGAATATCCATCTAGAAAACAGAAAAACGAGTGTTTTGCTAACCGCTCAAGCATCTCATCTATAAAAGGCAAAGGAAAATGATCCTTTTTCGTGGCTTTATTAAGTTTTCTATAGTCTATGCACATCCGCCACCCAGTGACGGTGCGTTGCGGAATTAGCTCATTCTTATCATTAGTAACAACAGTCATGCCTCCCTTTTTAGGCACAACTTGAACAGGGCTTACCAACTCACTATGCGGCACAGGATATATAATCCCTGCATGCAGCAACTTTATAACTTCTTTTTTAACTACCTCTCTCATCGCGTTGTTAAGTCTACGTTGAGGCTCTCGAGAGGGTATAACAGAAGGATCTGTCGGAATACGATGGGTACAAATCATAGGACTGATTCCTGTGAGATCTAAAAGTGAGTTGCCGAAAACAGAGTGGTGTTTTTCAAGAATGGTCATTAATCGCAGAGTTTGCTCCTGAGTGAGTTTATTACTAACGATCACAGGAAACTCTGGATTATTGTTTAGGAAAGCATAGGTAAGACCGGGTGGTAAAGTTTTGAGTTCTATGGGGGGTCTAGGTGCTTCTGCAAACTCATCTAAGGGTTCAGGTTCAGAAGGTTCGGCCTCTTTTTCAGTGAAGAAGGGGGCTTCCTCTTCTAAGTCTGGATCATCTAAAAATTCTAAAGATGCAGCCTTTACCTCCTCCATAGGATCAGGCAAAAGATATGGCTCGGTCTTATTATTCAAGGAGTGAGTTATTGTAATTGGAAGTTTAAAATCCTTTCCCAAGGAAATGTGGAGCTTTCCAGTTTGACCTTCATAAAGGAGTCTTCTAAAACTTTGTCCAATCAGTAGGTCGAAACCCCATATATCAAAGATATAAAAGTTCAAATGAACCATGGAGCCTTCTACCATAAAGGGTAGGACATTAATAATTCCAAGACTAGGGACTAATCGTCCCGAAGATTCCTTTATGACCTTTGTTGTGGGGGTTAAAACAAGTTTCCCAAATAAATTAAGTGCAAAAGCTTCGGACATAATATTGATCCCCACAACAGGATTATAGAGAGCGTTAAATTGATCAGAATTATAAGCACAGCGTATAGTTATAGAGGGTGTGTCCACTCGGATTACTTCAGAGGAAAGCTCTGACTCCTCTAACCATTCGCTACTCATAACCGAGATAAGCTCTCTCAATTGACGTTCACTTGGTAAACAAATGCTAAATTGGCCGTTTTGGGGTCGGTCTATAGAATGGTAGTTTGAAATGTTTCCAAAATCGGCAAAGAGATCGGATTCTATGTCTAGCATGAAATCAGATGGTAGAATTTCTTCCTTTTGTGGCTCAGAACCTGGGATAGCTAAAGTAGATGAAAAATTTGGCAGAGTGTCTACTTCGGCTTCGTAGGTTTTATCATGGAGGGCATTATCCATCTCAGCTTCTAGGATTCTATTCAAGATCCCCTTAGCTTCATCAGTAGGGATACGAAAGAAAGAACCTCTAGCCATAGTATGCAGCATTTGTTTATTATCTTTCTGAAGACCTCGAAAAAAGTGAAATAAAAGAACAGTGTCTTCAAGCAAAAGTTTTGGACCAGATTCTAAAAGATCAGAAAAATGTTTCCAGGATTTCCCCAAAGTTTCATTATCTTTTTTGTTTAAAAGATAGGACTTCGAGTCTAAGGTCACCAATACGGTCAAGGGAATAAAAATCTAGACAAAAGTTGGCTCTTAAAACTCCCCATTCACCTTGCTGTTGACTTACCTTCTGACTATACCATCGTCTAGCTTCTCCTCTTAAAGAAAAAGGAAAAAGCTTCCAACGTAAAGTCTTATCAGAGATGCCATCAATGCGAAGACAATCGCATGTCTGCTCAAAATCTCTAATATGAAGGTAAGGGTTTTCGTCTTCCTTTCCCGAAAAAGATAAATTTTGAATCATCGCAATCAACCTTGAACTTAACTTATACTGGGATGTTTGGATAGGCTGTGATGACTCCCATGGTAAAAGGTCAGTTGCTGAAGGTGTTGCGGCATCAAAGATAGATATAGAACCTTGGTTTTCCATTTTTTTGGTAAAAAGAAAAAGAAAGAATGAAAAAGATAAGAAAATAAAAAGTATGAATACAAGCTAGTAGTAAGACTCAAGGTTATCTCAGCAAACCGTCTTTCTCCCCGGCAACGGCGCCAGAAATGCTTGTTGATATTTGGTAACGCAATTAGGAAATAGGATCCGCAAGCGCACGGATATCGGTGAGCACTTCACCCGAGATGTTATCCTGGGTATCGTATTTATATTTTTACCTTTAGGAGAAAGAGTGCATCTGACTAACCAAATCTATTACTACTAACCTTTAGGCTACAACCACTATGATTCGATGTGAGTGATGTATAGAGAAGACTACAACCGCACTCTTCTTCTAACCTTGGTAAGGATGATCTACTGTTCTATTGGGGAGGTTTACGGAATCTAGACACCACAAAGGATGTTCAACCCGCACCTATAAACCCTATCGATCCTGCTAACGGGATATGGAATACAAAGGTAACTCGGAATTGTCACGTTCCTCGCTACTACCACGGTCCGGCTAGACGAGGGGATATCTATGAGTATCCTAGCTTAAACACCACGTTTACGCTAGAGATGATTACTCTAAACTCTACGCGAAGAGATCAAAGTAAACTCATAAACCAAAGAACAATAAAACAAAGAACTTACTAGAATTTAGAAGTCGAAATACTGAAGAATCCTGAGAACAAGCCTCGGGTTAGAAGAACTTGCTCCCGCAGGTACAACCTCGGAGTAGACACCGACAGGCCGGCTTCCTCCGATCTACACCTCCACTCTATCTCTCTCAATCTAGTAGAACTAATTCTACTTTCACATTGGATGCTAAGCCCTAAGAGGTGGGAACCCTAGAGGGAACCTCTCTCTCTAAACCCTAACTAGAGATATGCAACTGAATAATGAATTGGGGTCTTCTCCACCAGGGGTCAGGGGCCTTGCTTATATAGCCCTTTTGGATGAATCTGGACCGTCGGATCAAACCGACCTTCATCCTACGGTTTTCCTTGATCCTCAAAGGCGGTGGAGCATAATCCGCGAGACTCGACCTGATTGGTCCCGGGGGCAGGGCGGGCGCCCTAGGGCACAGGGCGGGCGCCCTGTGTCCTGGCCCGTTACGGCTCCCGTTCGTTCCCGTGGCTTCTGGAATCTTCTAGATGTAAGATAATTACGTGTTCGGTTAATATCCCGTCATTAATCCGACTTGTCGGCCTTTCTTCCGTATTTCCTGATAACCCCCTGCAGAAATAGATAAACAGCAAAACTCGTGGAATTCTGTTAGATCAAACCCTAATTCTAGGTGTTGCTTGCATATAGGTCCTTTTCTTTATTTATTTGATGGTTATAATTGATACTTAAGAACCGTCAACAGTGAGTCCATGTCGAACTCAACAAATATAACACAGGGTTCATGAGGCTCAAAAGGCTAGACACTGTTTGACTGCGTTTAGCTTTTAGTCATCATATATTTAGCAATTGTGTAGCATCAAGATGAACCAATTCCCAATAGTGAACAAATGATCAATTGTAATTAAGAATAATGAATAACATTAACATGAGCATAATATCAACAACAAGTAAACATGATATAGCAATGGTGATCATCTATCTGTAAATGTTCCAAGGCCGCTCATATCCGTGAGCACGGCTAGTATACCAGTTTTTAACTCTGCGCAGAGGTGTACACTTTCACTATGAGTCATGACTTCCAAATGCATGAGTTAGCTAGGCCCAATACACCGGAAATCATATAAAGCCACTCAAAAGTTCGTCTAACAAGTTAGGGCCATTAGATTCACTCGGCAGGCAGATGTAGAACCCCCCTTCCCAGTGGCACAACAACCGCAGCCTATACACACTAGGCCAGGGGCTCGCCCTACACCCAACGTGGCAATCCGTTCTTACGCCATTTAAGGTAACCACTAACAAGCTAGAAAAGGTCCTTTAAGCAACTAAAGCCAGAGCCATATAGCCCTCACAGCTGTACTGTATGTCCCGGATGATCACGTACAAATAAGTCCTTATGGAGAGTAACCAGAGCATCAAAAATAATACACATGCTCTAGCCCCCTTTTAACAGCAATTAAATCATATTAATGGTTGATTGCTTAATCCATTAATCAAATTACAAGATCATTGTTCATAGTTTAAGCACTAGCAGTAGCTACCCATATGCATTCCCAAGGTTGACAAGGAATCAAGATAACAATCACTAAGTTATAATCTCTAAGGTTGTCAAGGTAAACACATGCATATGTATGATAATTTCAATGTATAGGTAACAAGGATAGTCCTGTGTTATACTTGCCTTGATCAAAACTCTCCGAGTGATACTGCTGATCTGGCTCGAAGTAATACTCCTGATCGTCCAGATACTGCTCACCTTCTATACGCGATCATCAATCAACAACACACATGCATCCAATCAAACATACACAAAGCAAACAGAGAGATATAATTAGAACAATACACCAACAGTAGCAAAACAGTAATAAAAGTTTATAAAACTCTTCTACATGTTTCTACGATCACACAGACGTAAAGATCACCAAATTCGGAGTTAAAACGTGAAAGTTATGAATTTCCTAAGATTTCCTATAGATAAATAAATACTTAATTATAAACTCGAAAAATAAATTATCAAAATTAACTTTACAACTACACTAACATGTAGAGCTCGCAAATACGAACCTATCGCAACTTGAACGGATCAAATCGGAGTTAAAACGAAGTTTTTATGACCAAAACAATCCTAGTAGCAAAACTGTAAATACCTGAAAACGTATTTTTAATTTAGCCAGGTGAAAATACGCTTTCAAAACACGAAAACGCATTTTCAGCAATACGCTTTGGATGGCGGGTTGATTACTAAAAAGTTGAGGGTCTCTTTAGAAAGATTACCCCGCGAAGGGGTATCTTCTAATCTCGGCCGTTGATTAAAAAACGGACGGCTCACAATTACCTGCAACTCTACAGTGAAAAGTCTGGCCTCCATCTCCAGGTCCGGCCGGCAACACCCCATGGCCAGCGGCCCTTCCATGGCCAGAGATAGCGGTTCTCCCCACCGAGACCACCATTCGAGCCCGCGTTTAATCCTACGGAATGAGAAGCTTCGCGCGAACTCAAATACGCTAAGAAAAACTAGCCACGTGAACCACACACGACGCACGGCAACAAGGGGCGGCGGCGCCATTGCCGCACCATCGGCGAGCTTCAAAACCGCAACTAGGACCGCCTCCACCCAAAGGAATAGCCTAGAACTAAAGAGGAGAAGAATGCGGTCTCACCAATGCCACGAAATTAGCCCCGAATCCACCCGACGGCTCCACCCACGAGCAACCGTCACCTCCAACCACCTCAACCCTAAACCTTCGATTCCTTGTGGTAGAGTTCACGGTTTAGATGAAAAACGGAAAATAGAGGGTCAAGGCGTCCTATTTATAGCCTCAAATCGTTGATTTCAGTTAGACTTGCCCGGAAATCTCGGAACCGACCGACATGGTCGTATTCGGCTTGGAGTCCGGAACGTATACGAGAGGTAGAAGAAGACCGACGTCCGGGCCCCACCGGTCAGCGGTAGAAAGGAGGGAAGGCGCGGCTGTTGGATCGGCCGACTGGGCCGCGGCGATGCTGGGCTCGGCTGGCCCGGTCCGCAACGTCACTGAACGGCCCACGCGGGCATAGTGAGGAAGAAGCAGGCCTCCCTGAACGGGCCGTCGGCCACCAGCTGAAGGTAAGTTTTCTTTTTTTTCTTTTCTTTTCTAATTTTCCAAACACATTTTCAAATCAAATTTTCCTAAACCAAATCAAATAAAACAAATATATCCACACCACAAAATAAAATAAATGCAACAGCATGAATGCATCACCAAATAGTTTTAAAATTTTAATTTGCCATTAATTGTTATCTAATTTATACAAAATTCATTATCTCTAAAATTTGGGTGTTACAGAGAACAACTTTGTAGTTGATGAATTTTTCATTTGAAATCATTTGAGGTCCCAAAAGTCTGGCTGAAGTTTTGACGTTTTGAAATTTAAATTTGTTAAACGACCTCAGACGGCGAAACAACCAAAATCAAAGTTGTAGATCTCGATTAGAACAACAAATTTGTAGTTTATGTCTTTTTCATCTGAAGTTGTTTAGGGTTCTAAATATTCATTTTAAATCCTGAAAAGTGAATACTAGGGAATAGATGTGCTACGTAGACACAAGTGACTTAGGGGTAGAGTGGTTAGAGGAGCAAAGGACAAGGTCTCAGGTTCGAATCCTAGCACCGCGTACTATGAAAAATAGCATAGAGTCAGTGTTGGAGCTAGAGCTAGGGGGGCATCCACAATTTTTTTTCTATTTTTTGGCCCGTTTTTGAAAATTTTAAAAATTGAAATCACCGTCGGCTGGTAATACGAACCGACTGTGATAAGTTATTATCACCACTGGTTGCAAACCGCCTATGATGAGAATGTCATCACCATACATGAAAAATTTAAAGACCACGGGTGTATTTTACTTTTTTTTTATTTCCACTCAACCGACGATTTGTTTCTCCGAGATGGCCAGGACACCCTCAGTGCTAGTAGTACTCCGTCTCCGTGTAAAGTGAGCTTTTTTTTCTTTGAAAAAAACTAAGGTATCAAAATCGAGAGGGTGTTAAGACAAAAGGTTGAACTGGAGGAGATCCGTACCCAGGGTATATCATGGCCTCCTGGGAGCAGAGATGTGGCAGCCGCTGCTTGAGAAATGGTGCTCGTGAATAATTAATCGATAATGATTCCACCCGAGCGTCCGTGCAGCTAGACGCGTCTCCCCACTCGCTATGCTGCCTCTGTCTCATCCATACCCAGCCATCCGCCTCCACCACACTGCCCCGTCGCGCACGCCCGCCTCCACTAGCCGTTTTCGACTGCAAGCCGGCGACCGTGCGCCTCCACGCCACCCGCTCCCTCCCTAGCCGCAGGCGGCGTCCTCCTCCCCCACCTTGGCGGCGCCCTAACCCACCCCGGCGCGTGCCCTCTCCCACCATGGTGTCCTCCTCCCCCCACGCGCATCGCACGAGCCGCGCGCCCCGTTGCCTCCCTCTGCCTCCTGCTCCGGCGCAGCGGCATCCCCGGCGCGAGCACGAGCTCTGATCCACGCGGCCACCACAACAACCCCCTTCCTCTTCTTCGGCTAGCCACCCCTGACCTCAACGGTGCGGGGACAAGCGCGACTTTGGCGGCAGCTCCAGTGCAGACGCAGATCCAACGTGGGCGAGCGGCCCTGCTCCAAGACTGGGAGCCCCCAATGCGCGCAGATCCGGCGGCCATGGCGCTCCTTGCGCTAGGCGCTCTATCTCCCCTATGTTGCAATTGTATATTCCAATTGTTTTAGACATTCCAGAGGTACATTGCAGTTGAATTATATAGACGTTGCAAAAGTAGATGTTGCATATGTTGCAATTGTTTTCAGAGCATGTTGCAACAGTATGTTTCGAATGTTTCAGATGTTTCAGAGCATCTGTGTTTTTTGGACCCATGTTGCAATTATGTTTATCTGGATGTTGCATATGTTTTCACACATATGTTGCATGTGTTTTATTCGGATGTTACATATGATTTTCAAGTATGTTTCAAGGGTGTTTTTCAAGTGTTTCCAGAAGCATGTTTCAAGTGTTTCAACTGCCTTCAGACATATGTTGCAACCCTTGTTTTTGGATGTTTCAAAAGTAGATCGGGTGTTACTTCTCTCCTCTGCCCACCTTCTGTTGCATCTTGCGGTTGGGAATAGGGGCATAGGCACGTGGTAACGTGGGGCGCGGCAGGCATGCTCTCCTATTTGCGTAGGCACAATGGACGCGATATCTGTTTTCGATTTGATTTTTACGTGAGGAGGACGGGCGGTTGCGTCGAACGGAGCCACGACCGGACACAGGCCTAGGGCCGGACGCCAGGTGCTAGGCTTGCTGATAATTAATACACAATATCTCATAGTAAATTCTCCTTTTTATCACACCTGCTCTCTTTATTTTGCTGGAGAGCTAGAGAACAATTGGTGTGTTCATTTTAAAAAGCCTGCCATGTTGGACGTATGTACATCCGTAAATACGGAGGGAGTATTTGTAAAGTACAGTAGTGTTGCGAGGTGCTCCTATTTGTCAGCAATGTAGAGGATGTTTCTTCTATGATTAAGTTGAAGACACAAGTGATTGGGAGGTGTTCTATACTGTTGAGTGCTGAGTCTGTAGTATGATATACGTTCTCTTCTACCTTCAAAATTTTCAAGTTAAATACTTGAAATTTGTGTCGCTAATTTTGTTTTCTTGTATATAGATTGCTTCTAATGATTCATGAAGAATATGGCAGCGTGAAATTGGTTAGTTATAAAAATTGTATCTTTTACTTCTTATGCGTTTTATGATGTACATTCAATTGTTTATCTACGTTGTCATGTAAAAGGTTTAAACTGCTATATGTTAGCCATGTTAGCTTTATATGGGATATAATTGAGTTAAGTTGGTTTAGCTCTCTTTGCCACACGCCCACCCCATAATATTTTTTTTCTAGATCCGCCACTGCCTGGATAAAGCTGAGAATGGGTTGGTTGGCTGGGGTTGGGCCACACCGTCGACCAGCTCACAGTCACCGGAGCTGAGTGTCGCCCCTGAGCTAAGCTGCGCTGCGCCACATGGTTGGCCAAGTGGCCAGGCTGTAGAAATAGAATGAACAGCATACTCGTCGTCTGGTCTGAGTCACGGACTGACGGACATGCGAGTGGGACGCCCATGTACACAGTGAGATAGATGGAGACACAACACAGCTGAGATCATGGAAGGTTTGAGCAGCCACGGTGAACAGAACAGACCGACAGCATGCACGCATGGAGTCATCGGCCATGGCCGCATGATGCATGCACATGCCTCAAGTCAAGGTCGTCGTCGTCGCTGTCTTCCGTGGCTTGCTTGGGGACCACGACCACGACCGTCCTTACTGTGCAAATTTAATCATTATATATGTAAATGTCACATGCACGGCGCCAACTACCTTACTGCAAACAATGCTCATGTATCCGTGCCCTCTGGTGTGTTTGGATAGACTAAAGTTTAGTCCACGTTTTAGACGCCAAATAGAAGGCCTAAACATGAACTAGTCATGGTCTAACAAAAACTAATAGAGGCTAATTGATGAGTAAAACAGAGACTTCTCAAGGAAGAAAGAAAAACACAGGTAAAAAATTCCTTCGCTGGATGAAGCCAGCTCCCTTCACTCCCTTCAGACAAGCTTCAGGATAACCATCAAACTGAATTGAAAGCCTGGTCCAGCTCACTCCACCAAGGATAGCCTCCAAAGTTTGCCGCAACAGAACAGAGCCTTCCATCTTCATCAACAGCTTCCCCGCGATGAAACTTCATGTAGTGTTTAGGCGACTGTATGGAAGCCACCTCACTCAAGTTGCTGCAGCTTGAATCTTGTGGATATACTCGACCAACAACTCCCTTTTTTCCTCTGGGCATAGAATTTTCCAATTCATGAGATGCCCAGAGATCCTGAAGAGTAGCATTTCCATGCTCCTCCACCCAATTCTCTGAAAACACAAATCATTTCTAAGCTTCCAAATAGACCAAATTACTGCAGAAGAAACCATATTGACCAAGCAGTGCTTTTTATTACTCAACCAATATTTTCCAACTTCTACCATATTTTCTCCTACTTGATAACCGAGAATATCAGAAATGATATGCCAGCACTGCTTAGCAACAACACATTCAAAAAAACACATGCTGGAGAGTTTCTTTTTCTGAGCAGAACAAACAGCTCTCATCATCTACTTTCCTGCGCTTAGCTAGGTTGTCTCTAGTAAGAGCCTTATTTTTGAAAACAAGCCAAAGAAAAAAGTGAACTCTAGGAGGAATTTTGAGACTCCAAACTGAAGAAACATGAACTGGCTTAATACCTCGAAAGTTGATAATCCTATATAGGGATTGAGAGGAATATTTCCCTCAAGAGTTAAACTGCCAGATCATCTCATCAGGTTCATCAGAAAGTTGAACAGTGGCTGCTAACTCAACTAATTCAAGCCAAGACTGATACAAATTTTCAGAGACATTTCTCCTAAAGGTACATTTCAACTGTTCT
This sequence comes from Saccharum spontaneum, assembly GCA_022457205.1. Taxonomy (NCBI): domain Eukaryota; kingdom Viridiplantae; phylum Streptophyta; class Magnoliopsida; order Poales; family Poaceae; genus Saccharum; species Saccharum spontaneum. Next base: position 65,959,300 of record CM039595.1, on the reverse strand, counting down.
CCATCCCACAATTCAGCAAAAGATTTGTTTTGCTCATTGACAATTCTATATAGAGGCCAGTACTAAATAGACAGGGGGGAAGAACCTAGCCAATTTTCTTCCCATAATCTAACCTTTTTCCCATTCCCTACCTTCCATTTATACCCAAATCTAGCTGCTTTAGTCGCCCACATAAAGCCTTTAAAGAAACTAGAAGCCCCTACTGTTTTTGAACATAAAAAATTAGGCTTAGCGGTCTCATACTTATAATCTAAAAGCTCGGTCCAGAGCTTTTCTTTGTCAATATTATACCTTTTGAGGCAGGAGGCAAGAAGACTAGTGTTAAGATCCCTGAGACTGGACAAGCCCAAGCCTCCCTGTTCCTTAGTCATAGAAACCAACTCCCAGTTTGCCAAGTGGTACTTATGATTCTCTACAGAGTCATTCCACAAATAGTTGTCCATATGAGTGTTAAAATTTTTAATTGCCCACTTAGGAAACTTGATGAAAGATAATAAGTACACCGGAATACTAGCTAAGCAGGTCTTCAACAGCATGGCTCTTGCAGCCAAGGAAAGTAATTTTCCTCTCCAACCAGCAACCTTTTTCAAAAGCTTATCCACTAAAGGTTGGATGTCCTCTCTACTCAAATTTTCTAATTGATGAGTAGAACTTATTAAAAAAATAAATAGTTTATGACTCTATGTTTATGGAAACTGCTCCAATACTCCTTCTCTAGAAAATTGTACACACCTAAAGCAACCTATATCTATTTATTAATCATTTTCGTAAAATCTGGGCACGAGTGGACTCGACCCGTCCATGCCGGGCCTTGTGCCCAATCTAGGAACCCAAAAGGGAGTCGTAATCATGATCTCTGCATAGTACGGTCCACTTCCTACGGCGCCAGTTTTTCCTTCGCGCCGCCACTGCCGCCGCATCCTGCTCATCCCCGGCCACCACATCCCTAAGCCTCATTCTCCATCTGGCCCTGTTGTCGCCACTGCATCCATGTTCACCCCCTTCGCCTAGCTCGTCAAGAAAGAGGGCAGGCCGGTCATGATTACTGGGTTCTGTTGGAGTAGTAAAGCCAACTTATTAATTTGAAGCATCAAACAAGCTCCAACTGGCAGATAGATTGGCGTTCCAGAATTGCAACACAATGAATCCAATATTGGGAATTCATGTTTGATATTGTCCATGAGTCCATGACCACAAGAATCCAACGTATATAGAAAACATAGGTAAAAAATTGTTGTTTGTTATGTTGGAACGCCATTCAATTTCAGGAACCCGAGTACAGTGGTATGCTAAAATTGCATGGTGGCTCATAGTAGTGGGGTTTACTGTACTAAGTCTTGTTTATCTGCTAAGGACATTGCAGCCGTAATCTGTACTCCCTCCGGGTTGCTACGTGAAGTCGTTTTGGACAACGACAACACGGTCTCCAAAACATAACTTTGACTTCTTATTTTTCTAAAAATATTTATTGAAAATTGATATATGTATATTTCTATGAAAGTATTTTTCAAGACAAAGCTATTCATATGGTTTTCACATTTTTCAATACAAAGCTATCTCAGGAACCACTCATCTCACGTGTACCCGCCACAGGTACCTCATAGAGAGGCTCAGGTCACACTCTCCTAACAAGACTTGGCCAAAGACTCCTCGTACAACCCTGTCTGGTCGACTCGACCCTCACCACACACCTAAGACACATGCTAGAATCTCTCATCTGCGGTATAAACCATATATCTGTGGCACCAAGTGCCTAATACACACACAAGCATGTCGACCCTATGCATAACATCCTTGGATATCGCGTAGTAGTAGAAGTAAATAACAAGTGTATGTAAAGCGAGCGTCTATCCTATCAATGAGTATGCAGGAGGAAGGTTGTGACAATATATAGGTTCCAATTTCTACCATACATCCTATAACAAGAATATAGCAGAAAGTAAAGCCCTAGCTTTCTATTGGATGCCAAATGGGATTCTACGAGGTTGGTGGGATGTGGCACCTGCAATCCGGTCGTCTCTGAGCTCCTCAAAGTACTCATAGTCCTCCTCGTCAAGCTGGGGCTCCTTTGGTGCAGTCAAACGAGACCACGGTCGTGATAAGCAACTACTATAGATATTCATAAAGAACCAATGGAAATTCAAACGATCCAAATGCACTCAAACACAAGCCTATGACGTAGAGCTCATTTTTTAAAAAAATAGGACTCTAGTTTAATATTTTTTTGAGGTCATATGAATTTCCTATGAATTTTCAAAGATTAAACTATTTTCTAAAAAAAGAGAAAGGAGAGAGAAACACCCGGTGTCGCGGGTCGAAACCGTGGCATGCATTGTTTTTCGTCGGATGCCACTAAGTGTGGGTCTCCGGTGGCTTGGGTGGACTCAATAACACAAAGAACATAGAGAGGACACAACGGTTTATCCTGGTTAGGGCTATCGGGGCCTTATGTCTAGCAGTAGATGTTTCTTGTATTCCAAAGCACCTAAATCGTGGGGTTACAACAAGGTGTAAGAAATTTGGAAGGGGGTCGCTCGGTGCTATCCTAGGCTCATCGGCGGTGAGGTTTCTTCCTCATCGTAGAGGAAGAAGACGATGGTGGGAGGAGCTCTCGGTACTCCTCTCAGGGTGGCTCTGCTCTCGGTGCAGAGCTCTCAGTTGTCATCATGAGGACTCTGTTCAATTGGCTTGATTCCGTTTGCCTTCTCTGGTCATCCTACCCCTCTATAGGATCCGACCTCCCCTTATATATTGACGTAGGTTGGGTACATGGCGGTTTAGGGGATTTAGCATATGGTCTACATGCGCTAGACTCCAGGACAGCGTTGCTGCGATGTGGATGGACCTCGGCGTTGTCGTGGAGCTAGATAAGCCCTAGGCATCGTTCGGCTGCTCTACTCTGACGCTCTGACCATCAGGCCATGTCGGATTGGACCGGCTTCCACCAGGTGCACCTTCTGGAAGCTTCCTTGGTGGTGAAGGCGTCTAGCTTGAGGGGTTGATGAGCGGACCTAGAAGCCCCTGAAGCCGGCAGAGGGGTTTTCTCTCCTTGTGTGACGCCCCGTGTGTGACTTTGTCGAAAGAGTGGATGACAGCGCTGCGCTCGTTGGGCAACGCCGAGAAGCCTCCCGAGCCTTGAGTGCTCGGGGCACTAGGTTCCAGCCCGGCCCTCGGCCTGCGCTAGAGGAAGAGCCAAGGATTAGGCTCGGGCTACCATTGATCGGGAGTCTAGGGCTTGGGCGAGCCTCGAGCCCTGAGCAGAGGTTGGGGGCGTGCTCGGGTTCCACCCAATCCTTGGCGGGAAGGTGCATGCGAGCGCACCTGATGGGTGTAGCCCCCAAGCCCTCGACCGATCCTGGAGGGATCGGTCGGTGGATCCTTCGGTTAGGAACCTCTTACCCCTAGACTTAACATATCCCTATGTTATAGTCTCATCACCCGAGCATGACACAATAGACTCAGGGCGGGTGCACCGTGGACTACATGCTGGTCCATGGTGGACCGGGTGCAAGCAACGCCAGCGCACGTGGTGCACAGTGCACCGAGCGCACGTGCAGGTATAAAGGGTGCATGCTCCCGCTTGCCTTCATGCCCAGTGTTCAACCTGGGGCTTCAAAGGCTCGCCGGCACCGAGCTCACACGGCAAGCTTGGTGACGGCCCAATGTAGGTTTTATGACTCCTAGGGTTCACACCGCTGCATCTTCTTGTTCTTTCTGGCCCGCAGTCAGCACCTCTGCTCGCGCGCGTGTCCTTAGGGGCGGGGAGGCAGTAGGGCAACCGCCGGTGGTGGGCTCCGGGGCGGCTCGGGTGGTGGTGATTGGCGGCGGTGGCGGGAGGAAGCAGGGAAGGTAGTGTTAGGCAACGAAGGAGGCGGCTACGACAGCAGGACAAACACGATGAAGAAGACAAAGAAGAAGCACGAGTGGATAGTTGGACCCGCGCGGGGTATAGGACAACACCTCGGCGCCATGGTCTACGGCGCCAAGCCTCTACCACGTCGACGCCAAGTCAGATGGCCACGCAATCAGGGCCTCCAACCTCTGCGCCATGGGTTATGGCACGGAGACATGTTACCTTGGAGCTGTGACTTATGGCGCTGACCCCCCTAAGTCCAAAAACAGAATTAAGATGTCCAGGGGTCTAAATGTGAATATTTTTTAAGAAAAGGGCTAAAAAATAAAAAAAACAGAAATTGTGACTCATCTGCGATACAAAACGTTGATGTGTGGACACGGAACACTAGACGGTGTGGTCGATTGACCTGCAACGACTAGACTGGATGCCGGGACGCTGTGTTCTATGTTGGGTGTAGACTTGTGGATGACAGACGGCAAAATTGTGAACACGATTGAACAATTGATGTGGCGGCCATTGGTGATTTCTCTTTGATCTTGCGACGAGCAGTAGGATCGGAACGTCGAAGGTCCACCCATGCAATCGAGCCATCAACACGTTACTATGTGCGACAAGTTGGTGGTGCATATACCGTATAATATATATAATATACATTTGGCTGATCCAGCATATGCCGGGGCATACCCGGCATATAACCTGTAGATCAATCCCTGCCCGATGCTCTGCTTGGAAGAGCATGAAGAGTCCGATGAGCGGGTCTAGGGCGTTAGTGAGACAAAGGGAGGGGAGGAGCTCCCACAGATAGGCTGCGGTTGGCAATAGTTGGGGCACAATGTATGGTTGTTGGGCTGACCCAGTAGATCTACCTTGGATCTCTCCCAAACACTTTTCTCAGCAATAGTGGGATTACAGATCCTTAATGAAGCTGCTACATGATGGATCTAGTGCTCCACATCTGGTTTGAGAGTACTGGAGCTCTGTTAAACAAAGCCTTATTTACCCTCTCCATCTATCTACTACTCTTTTCGATATCGTCTTCTAGGTACCCCAATGGTTACTTATGTAAACAAAAAGCTGTCGTATTGTAGTTCAGTGGAGTATATATTGTATAGTACATGGCGCAAAAAGAAAGATTGTTGTTTGAGACTTGTTGTGAGAATGAACTTGACAAGTACTGAACCTTGCATGTCAAAGCATATGTGCTGTCATATTACTAGTGCATAGCATAGCTAGGAAGGAAGGAAAATGTTGTCATCGTTTGGCAGGTCACTGCACACCGTGAACACGACTTGTGTTGTGTGTGCAACCGTGTTCTCCTGATTGCTGTTCTGGATCGTTTTCGCATCCCCTAAACATAATTCTCGGTATATGACTGAATCAGAGATGTGACGCTGCTTGAGAAATGATGCTCGTTAATAATTACTGCACATCGTCGTACAGTAAATTCGCCCTTTTCTCACTCTTGCTCTCTTAATCTTCTTGAAGAGAGACCAATTAGCGTCTTCATTTTTAAAAGGCTGTCATGTTGGATGTATACAACCGTGCATATCCTGGTGATCATTCCGGACTCCTAGTCCAATTAATACGGACGGAGTATTAGTAGAATACAGTAGTGTTATGAGGTAGAGGATGTTTCTTCTATGTTTAAATTGAAGACATACGTGATTGGTGTTCTGTACTGCTGAATGAAGCTGAGAATGGGGGTTGGTCGAAGACGGCTTGCCGTTGCCGGTGAAAATATAATGGAAGGACAGCCTGGCAACATAGCATACTCGTCGTGGTCTCGTCGGAGTCACGAGCATGCGAGTGTGAATGTGATGAGACACGACAGTGAGATCAAGGACGGTTTGAGCTGCGACGGTGAACAGAACAGAGCGACAGCAACCACTCATGGAGTCATGGGCCATGCTGGATGCTGGATGCTGGATGCCCTTGGCCATAAGTTCAGCCGAGGCTTTGGTTGGGGCCACGACCACGACCGGCCTTATTACTGATATAATAAATGCCAAGTGCACGGCGCCAACAACCTGACTGCACACAATGACTTGATGTATCCGTGCGCTCGGAGCACTACACCACCTGGCATCGGCGGCACAAGGCTCATGGCCAGCTGCACTGTGAACCAGAACCAGGCGCGGCACCACAACAATTGAGGCCTTGTTCTCTTCCCTTCCAAAATCCAAGTTTTTTCACTCTCTCCATCACATCAATTTTTATACATATGCATGGAGCATTAAATGTTGATAAAAGAAATAACTAATTGCACAGATTAGTTGTAAATCACGAGACGAATCTTTTAAACCTAGTTAACCCATGATTAAACAATATTTATCAAATACAAACGAAAGTGCTACAGTTAAAAAAATTCTAACTTTCAACGATCTAAACCAGGCCTGAGTCCGCGCTAGTACTAGTGATCATTGTACTGGAGTAGCACTATAGTAGCAGGCTTTCAATGAAAGCTGTTCCCCGGCATAACCACCACCGAACGTGACCAGCACCAGGCTTTGAAGTCCGAGGACCCCGCCGCCCACCAGGCTTTGAGGTGGGGTAGGGTTTCTCTGACCGCTCAGCGGAATTCTGATAAGATCTTGCCATGCCTGCGGCGACCTTCTCCTTTCTCTCCAGCAGCCACCGCTAAGTCCTTGGTTGCCCCTATATCAACCTCGCCCAGCCGCCTCCTCTGCCACCTGCTCCGCCAAAGTCGCCACCATCTCTCCCGTCTCCACCACCGGGCCGGCCAGCCTGCCTTCCCCAACATCCTTTCTAAGCCCGTCAGAGATGGAGAAGAGGAGAGGGGCTGACTCACCACTGCACGCGCATCATGTGATAGCGCAGTTGGGCGACCAGTCGCTAAATAAACTTTGCGTTTCAAGTCACACCAAATCACCACATCTGCACGTATCGAAACAATGGCAATATCTGGGCAAAAATGGAGGGCTCGTGGGCATTAAGATATTTCTATTGAGTACCTAGCTATTCCTTCCATCCATAAAACAATATAATTCTTATTTTCTAGAGTCAAACAATTTAAAGTTTGACCAAAGTTATATAAAACATTTATCATACAAGAAGGCTACTATCGGTGATATGTACCTAGGGTACCTCATCCTCATTGCATGGAAAACAAGATAAATGGGAAAGGGTAGACCGAGCAGGCTACACGAGAAGCCCATACTAGAGGGTACATCATCTACTTGGAAGACAAGACATAGCAAGATGTACTTAGAAACCAACTCTATCGAAGTAGAAAACCCACATATAAACCGATCTGGACTCTATCTATAACTCCACCTCCTGGACTATATCAACCCGCCTCAATGGGCTCATCTTCCCATGGCAGCCCTCATCGGCAGCCTGTCGTGGCTCTCGCCGTCGACTCATTTTCCGATGGCAGCCCTCATCGGCAGCCTGCAGCATTCCTTGACGTTCATTGTAGACCACATCGCTCTCAACAGAGTTAGCCAAACAGGCGCAATTCCACAAACTCTTTTTCATAAAAAATCGGAGTTGAGGGCCAACTTGAGGCTTTTTGTACAGTACCTAAAGAAATACATTATAAATTCTAGGGTTTTTTGAGCAGCTCCATGGAGGAGAGTTGATTAGGGTTTAGGTTTAGTAGAGTGGAGCCGTCCCAAATAAACTCTATAATTGCGGTGAGTGAATGGACAGTAATGGCGGGGCCGTAGAAATGCTGGACTGGGTGCAGGTCGCGCCAAAATCGGGTCCCCACAACACGCGTTGTTGTCTGCTAAGCGTGCGTTTGCTTTGGAGAAAACGTGGGATAGGTACATCCTAGTTTTTTAGTTTTGTATACGATGGATTAAGAGGGATGAGAAAATGTTATTTTTAACCTTGTTAGTAACCGTGAACTGATCATAGATCAGTTGGATAGGTTCCCGGGTTAAGTCCTCGACTTGGCATAAGTGCTCGCATTTTTCTGGATTTATTCCAGCATTTAACGGTACTATGCTTTCAGTGGTAGACGACGTCCCTGTCGACAGCGAGACGCCTGTGGTGATTTCGTGAATCTCGAAATCTGCCGGCCCAGTCCTTTGGAGGTGCTCATGGGGATAGGGTTTGCGTACATGTGTTCATAGGGGTGAGTGTGCTTCCGTGTTGTGGGCGTCTGCATTGTACTGTGTAATTCTAAAAAAAACCTTGTTAGTAACCGTCGTCTGAAACCTCACCTGTCATATACTCGTAGCTTTTTTTTTTTGCCGAACTTATCTTCTCGCGTGGGCAGGATCCAAACCAAACACATGCTAAAGCGCCATTTGAATCCCATGAGATTCCAAGAATCCAGATAAAAAGATCACAAGAGTTTTATTGAATTTTGGGATTCTAAAAGTTCATGAGTTCAACCCCAGTAAAATCTATACCGTCTGGATGACGCACTACAATTCTAGGATTTTTTTTATTGGGATTCTCAGCATCCCTGGATTCAAACAGGGGCCTCCACGGCGTGTTCCTTTAAGGCCTCGTTCATTTTCTTCGGTATGGGCAGTTCTAGGCTGGAATTATTCCAGTCGTTATACAAATTATCGAAGGAATTCTCCGTTCCAGGCCTAGCTAGGAACGGTTCTTAGGAAACCGAACGGGGCCTAAGTGAAGCTAATAGCTTGTTTGATTCTCTTCCCAGCTAGCCTGGCTCGCATCAGCGATGTAGGCCCTGACCGGCCAGTGAATGTTTGGTTTCCTGCACTCTTGGAGCCTGTCCAGAGGGAGCATTTGTTTGGTTCCTAGCTGTAGCTGTATTCACCGTCTCTCAGATGAGCCACGAGGCATCCGTGCTCGTGCCCGCTGGAGCCGGGCTCTCTAGAAACGAAAACGGAATTCGTTTCCCTCAGCGGCTCGGCCGCGAAGAAACAAGTAACCAAACAAGCTATAAAACTCTCTCTTTTCAGAGGCATCACTGCCCACACTGTGAGTCCTTCCCAATACCGATATGCGACAACTAAAAGATGAGTGAGATGAATGTTGAAGCGTCGGTGCCTATTCATTAAACAAGTATTTTATTTGCTGTTGAGTCGTGCACCTGTGAGGGAAGAATAGATGATGTACTAGTGATTTAATTTAGGGTGTGTTTAGTTGGTGAAAAGTAGGTGAAAAGTTCCTGTATCACTTTTCGTTGTTATTTGACAAATATTATCCAACCATGAAGTAACTAAGCTCAAAAGATTCATCTCGACATTTACATACAAACTGTGCAATTAGTTATTTTTTTTATCTACATTTAATACTCCATGCATGCGTTCAAATATTTGATGTGATGGGTGGAAGAGGAAATATTTTGGGTTTGGATGGGAATGAACACACCCTTATTCTTTTGTACTCAGACTATCCGCACTCATCCATCCTCTATATCATCCTCTATAAGGAATATTCCATCCTAGTCATTCCTCTATACCACTTTCTCTCGCATTCATCCATCCTCTATATCATCCTCTATATCTCCAGTGGGACCCACCACCTATTTTTTTAAGCCCCTCCCCCCTCCCGGCCCCCACTCTCTCTCCCCCCCACGCCCCATCCCTCCCTCCCCGTTCTCTCCCTCCCGGGCGGCCTCCCTCCCTCCCCACTCTCTCTCCCGGCCGCCATCCCTCCCTTCCCGTTCTCTCCCTCTCTCGACGGCGCGCGGCGAGCCGCCCCTCCCCACTCCCTGCTCCCTCCTCCCTCCTACTCCGTCCTCGCGGCTGTGGTGGAGGCCCGGCGGCTCAGCGGTGGTGGAGGCCCGCTCGGCGCGGTGGAGCTCGGAGCTCGGAGCTGGGCGGCCTCCACTCCTCCGACGCGCCCCATCCCCGGCTCCTCGACATCGACGGCGAAGGGCTCAAGGGCAGCGGGCACCGGAGGGAGGCGGACGGGCACGGCGCCCTCCTCGTGCTCCACGGCGGCGGCGGGCGGATCTGGGGCTGTCGGCAGCGGATCTCCTCGACGGCGGCGGATGTCGGGCCGCCCCCTCCCTGCTCCCTGCTCCGGCGTGGCGCGGTGCTCGGCGTGGCGACGGAGGACGGCGCAGCGGCGGCATCCCTGCTCCTCCTCTTCCTTCGCTCCCCCCTCGTGGCGCGGACGGAGCTCGGGCCGTGTGGGCCCCGCGCCACGGCGGCAAGTAGCGGACGTCCGCTACTCCGCTGGGAATAGCGGATCCGCGGCGGTAGCGTGCCGGATAGCGGACGCCGCTGCAGCTCTCCCCGTCCGCTATGTGGACCTGCAGTACGCGTTTAGCGTACCCAGTGCGACTCGTCTCAGTGACTGTGTCCTACAACACTGTAGTAAAAAAGAGCGTGCCGTCATACAGTACGGAGAACAACGACAGCGCACATGCGGTAATCAGGCATCGATGACCGTACGTCCGAGCCACTGGGCTATCACATCAGGAGGCGCGCCCAGCTCGCACCCGGACGCTTCTGAGGACGTCGTCTACCGAACGTGACTATCAGAAGGTTCAAGAAATGGACAGCGAGCGGCGGAACTAACGAGCGGAACGACGAAATTTAACTCGCACGTATCGTCGTATCCATTCACACCTGAGCCAGCTAGCTTAGGTGGTAGGGCCTTCTTTGTCAGAGTTTAACAACACTACTGGTAACGGTCTCTCGGACTGTTTCCTAGACGCGCGCGCGTCTCTAAAAGCCACCGCAGCATCCGGCATTTCAGTCTTTAAGTTTCTTTCTCGTCTACAGAGGGCGTCCGGTGCAGCTGATCCTTGAGCACTGCTTATCCTCCCTTTCTTCCTTCGGCGGCCAAGTCTTGACTGGACACAAGCATATATAACCACCGAGTTGGTGAGATATGAAGTTTAACTGTGTTTGTTGCGACTTCGGCTCGGAGCCATCTCGCTAGCTGGTAAGAACGAATTTCTAGTTAACAATGCATGCTTCAATTACCTACTAGCTACCTGCTTCATGCCTGATCTCCCTTTCCATCAATCCCATCTTCAGACCGTCCACCATCTTCGTCGACGCTTGGATATGAGTAGCAGCACTGCCACTGGCTAGGTAGCTTGTACGTACCACAAGTACGCAAGCCAGCACATCAGAGAAAACCGAGAGAGACACAGATCAACCAATAATGGCGGAGCTCGCCATTGAGATCTCCAAGACGGCTGTCCAGCTGGTGGCCGATAAAGTGAAGACCGCCATCAAGGAGGAGGAGGAGCAGTGGCAGATCGTGGAGCGTGACCTGGTGTTCATCACGGGGGAGTTCGAGATGATGCAGTCCTTCCTCGACACCGCCGACGGGGAGCGCATCCGGAACCATGTGGTGAGGACTTGGGTGCGGCAGGTCCGCGACCTGTCCTACGACGTGGAGGACTGTATTGACTTCGTCCTCCATCTGGACCCGAACAAGCGCTCATGGTTGCTACGGTTGCTGTCGTCCTGTTCCTGGCCCTGGAGCAAGCCGAGAGCAGCGCGGCATGTGGATGCAGCCGTCGCCGACATAACGCAGCTCAAGGCCCGGGTCATGGACGTGAGCCAGAGGAACACGCGTTACAACCTCATCAGCGACAGCGGCTCCAAACCGGGCGCTCAGGTGGAGCAGACGGCCGCTGCTGCTCGCAGCCCCACTCCTACTCCCAACACAAGGGCATTCAACGTCCTCACCCCCGACGCGCCAAACAGCAAGACTGCCATCTCTGATCTTGCCGATGTTATCAATCTGGACGATGAGGATCTTCGAGTAATATCTGTTCATGCAACTGAAGGTGACCTTGGGACGATATCTGTCATCAGGCAGTTGTTCTACGAGGATAAAACAATCCACGACAACTTTGCATGCCGTGCCTGGGTGAAGCTACTGCATCCTTTCAACCCCCACGAGTTCATCCGCAACGTGGTGGCTCAGTTCTTGACCAACATACCAGGCCAGGATCAAAACGTGATCATAGGCGTCCACGTGATGAAGCAGTTGGAGAAAATCAATCTCGTGGACATGTTCGTCGAGGAGGTCGATACACATAGGTACCTGATCGTCCTCGAAGGCGTGTCCAGCATGGAGCAGTGGGATGCTATCAGGACCTACCTGCCAAATAGGAGGAATAAGAGCCGGATCATCGTGTCGACGCACCACGTCGGCATCGCAAGACTGTGTACCGGGAAGCCATACCGAGTGTCGGTGCTCAAGCAGTCTTCAGCTGATCATCCCTCTCATATCTTTTATTCTTGTTATCATGACAAGGTAAATCCCCTAGACTTTGGCATTTTTTTTCTTCTATATACATGTCACTGCTGCTCGCCATCTGTGTTTAGAAAGAAATCTTTTGCTTCGATATGTGTGTGTGTATAGTCACATTCCAAAACTAAGGATTTATTGGGTACATTACTTTAGTGTGCTATCTTCGTAGGAAGAATAGAATCGGTGGAATAGTTGATATATTGTTGAGCCATGTGGGAGTACTAATGCTTGAGGGCAAGCAGCCTCCCTTAGAGATCCTTTATGAATACAAACAATCCTAATCTATTGTATCCGAATATACTTTAGGAGCAACTTCAAGAGTCTCTCTATATCCTTCCTAATTTATAGGAATAGATATTTTAGTGAAAAAAAACTCTCCAACAACTTTTCCAATTAGGTTGTCGCAAAAAAAAACTTTTCCAATTAGGTCTCTATTCTAGATTTCTTGCTAGCTAAAGACAGAGAGTGGAATGGCTCTATAAAGTGTGCACAAGATATAGAGAAGTTGTTAGAGGGTGAAAATTAAGATATAAAGAGTGATTTCTTTTATTCAAGTGGCTCTCGAAAAATGATGATTTAGAGTGTGAGTTTAAGAAAGTCTCTCGAAGATGCTCCCTCTCCCCTGTAGTCACAGTAGAAGCAATGCAGACGCTGAGACAAGAAAAAAAACTGAAAGTTGTAACCAATAAGGTGACATAACCACGGTCAAAATGATCGACGCGTCATGAACGGTGTTGCTAGAGTGGAAATCGACGAGGTTGTTCTTCAAGCAAGGCAGTAGACCTTTGTGCCAATGTTGAGTTAGGTGAACATGAGGGCAAAGTAGCTTTGGTCGAAAATGTCGTGCTAGGGATAGTCATGGACGATGTAGTCATGGTCGGATAGCCGATGTTGAGGTAGTCGAAACCACAGGCACAAAAGAGGCGCCATGTGATGATGGAGATGAATCAATGCAGTCATCATTGAAGGGGCTTGTTGATGCAATTAGGGCCACACACCAGCAAGGTATAGTACGCCCGAGGCCAAACATGGCCAAAGACGCAGCGAGAAAATGCCTAAAGGAAACAAGGCCGACCAGTAGGATGGCCAAGTGGATTTGACAACCATTTTTTTGCCCCAAAAGCTTGCAAACACCTCCCGGGAAGACCCGGCGGGGAGGAGCATAATGAAGTGCTAGACAACAAGCGGTACGGTGCGGAAGCGAACGATGTCCAATTAAGGATCTGAACCTAGTTAAAGTTACGTTTAACCCGAAAGTAGAAAAGAAAGCAAGGTCATTATCTTGAAAGAGAACACGGAAGCAAAACATGCCATCCAGATTGAACATTAACTTAACTCTTCTTGATATCATAAAGATCGACAAACTTGAGCTTTAACTAAAAACATTTTACAACACATGTGTTTATGGGTATATAGGAGATGTATATGAAGAAGTGTGAGTCTAGCATCTACTCCCATCTTGCAAAGTATCAACCAAGCTTGTGCGTCTGAGAGAAAATTGCTTTAACAAAGCTATTTAAACCACAATTGAATTAAGTATCAATTTAATAGCTACAATCACTACTATAGAAACAATTTTTACCAATGTTTCCATTCTAAGTAGAGGCAACTCTATCAAAATCCACATCTAGAAATGAATTTGTAGAGATTATTGGCAATTTGGTCTGCCGCTAAAAATAGGTGCAGCATAGTAAAATTCATAGTTTTTCCCAATGAAGTCGGAAGGATACAAACATTAAATCAAAGTTGTAGTGTTCGAAGAGATATACAACTTTGAAGTTGACAATGTATCCATTTGAAATAATTTAAGGTCGGAAAATTCATAGCTTTTCTCAATGAAGTCTTTCTCAGATTAAAACTTTTTAGCTATTTTTGACCTGATTTACAAATTCTAGAAAAAAGATTTTTAGAGGTGGCTGGATTTTGGACCCTCTCTAGAAATTGAGTTCTAGAGGCGGCTGAGATTTGGACCATCTCTAAATAATTTTTTATTTTCTAGAGACGCACAGGTAGAGGAGCCACCTGTACAAACGATATGCAATCACCTCTAAAAAGGCTGACTGTAGTTGTGAATAGAGGGCCGGGGTAAGTGAACTCAGAAGAAAATAAAGATAAAACTCTGGATTTGTATAATGGTGAAAATCATAAATCATTTGTGTACTTTTTTTTGGTGTCTTGGATCTTGGCACTCTCTTCGGTAAGTTAGTCCAACCTAAGTAGTTTGAGTTAAGACAAGTATAAGAAGTTGATTTATCTGCCGACACACTAGTAATAATATATTGATGCCTTAATATATTTATTACAGAAGGGCCTCAGAAAACAAGAACAAGCCGTCGACTCAGCTGACCTTTTTGGGCGTGACGAGGAAATAGATGGGCTTCTTCAGCTCATCCAGGGGCGCCGTCATATCTCCGTGTGGGGGCCTCCTGGCATTGGGAAAACAACTCTCATGAAAGCCGTGTTCGATAGATCTGATTTCATAAGGCGGGCTTGGGCCAACGTATCTGATCCATTCAACGGCGACGGCCTCTCCCAGGACATTGCTAAGGGATTGAAGGATCGTAGGCGTTTACCAAAATCAAAAGGGTTAACACCTATCCAGTTTCTTAAACGACTGCTTTTTGAGCTCGAGCGGTACCTCGTCGTGATCGACGACCTGAAGTCCGTGCAACAATGGGATTTCATAAATGACAACATTACAAGTAATATGCCGGGTAAATCCTGTGTCGTCGTTATCACCGCAAATGAGAGCATCGCCACATATTGTGCGCAAGGCTCAAACAGTGCAGTGTACAGAGTTAAGGGTATTGAAGCTGATACAGCCCTTCGTCTCTTCGAGGAAAAGGTGTGTATGCGCTGAACTACATACTTTAAGGTTTCCTTTGGAACATACGAAAATTTTCCATTTTCCCATGAAAATGAATTAGTTCGTGTGAAATTCTTGTATGAATCTTGTAAAATTCCTGCATTCCAAAAGGGTCCTAATTTGTATTCAAAGCGTTAAACATTCAAATATTACAAACATTGCTCGCTTCTCTACAAATATTCGATAGCTATGACCTTTATCTATCCACGCGCTTTGTACAGGAACACAATTCTTGACATACTAGTAGTCACTGCGTGCATTTGCACAGGCTACACATATACTATATTTAACTTTATGGTCATAGTAACATTTATTAAAATTTAATTGTAATGGAATCTTAATCTTAATCTTAACATTAGTAGTTAGAGACTCAAAAGTAGCATCGACGCTAATCCTCACAAGATGTGTTAGGAAAAAATAGACCCTAGAAATTATTGTAATAATTAGAAATATTTGGTCTTTAATTTTGTGGACTGTAACCATTATCCCCAAAAATAACGATTGGAATTATTCTATTTTTGACACAAGTGTAAATTTAGATGCAAGTTTCAGGGGTTACGTATATTATCTATCATAACAGTAAGCAGGGAATTAGATGCAATACTTAGATCATGTTTATTAATGGCATAGGTGGGAAGTTTAAATATAGATTCATGGGTAACCTTTTGTTGATTCACACAATGGCATAGGTGTGTAATTATTTGAAGTCAGAATTAACCCAATGTCTATTATTATCGGTGGTGATTAGAGTATACAAAACTGATAGGATTTATATTTTTTCCTAGCCTGATATGTATTTAGTTAAAACATAAGCTTAAGTTATATAAGCACTTATTGCATCTATATATGTGACTTCATAAATCTATTGTTTAGATTTCTACTTCTAATCTAGTTGTTGCAACTTTTTTTTATCTAATGTTAAGTTAAAACTCTAGTGCTTATATATCTTTTATTTAAATTTTCTTTTTTTAAAAAAATATTATAGGTTCTAAGTTACCTTCTTGGTTCTTACAATAGCATAAATAGTCGTTACAAAGGTTATATGTGTAGTAACATTGTTTTATAAAACATAGAGAGCTAAAAATTAAATTACCAATATTGATGTGATAATAAAGGTTTAGTCAAAATATATAAAGTTATTTAGAATAACAACTTATGGAATTTATTATCTTGGAGTATTAATATTACTTAAAGTGAATTGTTAGTGTCATTGCTATGTGGTTTGTTAAGGGAACATTTTTCCACGCTTGATAATCTATACTTGATCTACATGGTGGAATATAACAATATGCTTACTTTTAACTTAATGACACTAGAATTGTGTAACTTAGGAATATATAAAGCATACGTTATGGATATCGAATTATTTTTCATGATAGCTTAATAAATATTTATATCTAGATTTGGGAGATTTTTTTGTTTATTTTTATGACAACTAAGGTGGATAATTTAGATAAACATTAATTAAAATGCAAACTTAGTGGTTCCATTGCATTATCTTTTATAATGGTAGAAGTAGTATTTTTATAAAAAAGTATAGGGGTTATGTTAAATGATTTTTCATAATGGCAGTGTACTTATTTTGAATTATGTTTTAATAAACTTTAGGGAGGATTATTTTAAACTATGTTTTGTAATGATAGAGGTGAGTAAGCTATATACAAATGTGGGGGTTATTTTTTAATTATCTTTCTTAATGGTAGAGGTACATAATTTAGATAAAAAATTAGGTAGTTACTTTATGTATTTTTTTATAATCACAGAGGTGGGTAATTCCTTATAGAACACAATAGATCCAATAGCTATTATTGACGATGATGATTAGAATCGGCCAAACTAAATGCCAGATGTTTCTGAGTATTGTGAGAATTTCTAAAATTTATCTTTGTTTCTAGCGCTTTAGGTGAGAATTAATGTGGGACATCTAATTAGTAATAGTATGATGCTAAATTTGTCCTTGAGTCTTTTAGTACTTAAATAACATAGGGTTCCATGCGGTGCTGGAGCGTAGGTTAATGGCCGGGCTAGTATAAAAACAAACAAACGTATTCATACTGAATACACATCTCAGACGGCAAAGTTGAGGACAGACCTAGAGAAAATAAATTGATGAGTTGATATCAAATATGATGTAGTGTTCATATTTTAGTTACATTGTAGTCCATACGTTTTTAAAATTTTAGTTAAATAAACTTACTTTTGTAGTTATACTTTATATTTCTATGTGCCCAAAAATTACAATTTATTATATTACTAGTCCATCAACTCGTTCTCTCACACATACTAGAATTTTAGGAGATATAAGTATTATGTACTATTTAATAATCCCTTCATTGTAAATTATAAGACATTTTGGCTTTTCTAGATATATTGTTTTTACTATATACCTAGACAGTACATCTATGTGTATAGCAAAAGCTATATATTTAGAAAACTCAAAACATCTTATAATTTGGAATGGATGGAGTACATCTGACTAATAAAAAATTACTTATATTAAATTATATGTTTTTCTCTTTATTTATTTTCTAATATAATAAACATAGTAGATACTTTGTAGTCTATATCTAGTTATCATAAACTTATTAATTACTATTTTTCAAAGAGCTAATCTATATTTTTTATCCATATTCATATTTTTTTCTTTGTATGGCACCTCTATATATTTTAAATATGCAATTACTCTGAAACCTTACTGTTAATCATGGTGGCTCTTGCATCATGTATCTTATGAGTCATGAATCAAAATTTGGATTTTTCAAATTTTTTTCTTATGGGTTACTATGGATTTTCTTCTCTCCTAGATTTAAGTTGAAGTTATTGCGCTTATTCTATATTTCATAAACTCTCCTTTTTGCACTTTTTTAAAATAAGGATTTTAGGTCATAGAGTATATTCTTAAGTACTACAATAGCATAAGCCATTATTTGAAACATTATCGCTTAAGATAAGTCAAGTCAAAGAGCTTGAAATGAGATCTCGGACATGGGCACCGGTGCTAACCTCAAGATAATTTTAATACTTAAACCTTATAATGATCCACTTTTTACTCTAAACTATTCTTAACGGCCTAGGAAAATATAGCCACCAATGGTATCCCACACTTCTCAAGATGATTGAATTTCACTATCAAGGAATTATATTTATAGTTATGGTTATACTATCAATGTAGACATAGCAAATATTTTAGCTAAAATACATAAATATATCTAAAGTAACAATGTTGTGATGATCCTGCTTGGGGTTGGCCGGTTGGGGGCGACCTAGGGCTGGGCGTGGGCGGTTGGGGCGCCGCTGGGGGCGGCAGCAAGGAGGCAGGGGCGGCGGCGTGGGGGAGAGTAGAGGGAGGTGGCACACAAGAGAGAGAGAGAAGAAGAGGATAGGGGAATAGATTCTTTCTTTGCTTAAGATTGAAAGGTTACATTGTCTCTCTCTATTTATAGTTCTGAGAAACTTAGTCCCTAAGCAATCTAGACTTGCACACCAAGAAACTAGGAGTCCTTATAGATTTGGACTGCTTTCATTACAAGTAAAACTATTTATTTCCTAATAGATTTGATCTATTTATGTGGTTTGTTAAGTGAACAATTTTCCTTTGTTTCATAAGTTGTTAAAATAAATATTTATCCTAATCTATACATGTTTGTTTGATATATATATATATATATATATATATATATATATATATATATATATATAGTGGAACATAGCATTATATATCGTACTTTATGGTATTGATTTTTTTAGTAATACATAGCTTTCGGAGATTTTTTGTTTATTTTTTATAATGGCTAACGTACATACAAATATAATGGTAATACCTTATATTGTTTTTCACAATGACATATAAAGGTAATACCTTATGTATTTCATAATGGTAGCGGTGGGTAATTTTTTATAAACTACAATAGATCCGATGGCTAATATCGGTAATGATGATTAGAGTCTAGCAAATCGAAGGCCGGATGTTTCTGATTATTGTGAGAATTTCTAGGATTTATCTTTTTTTCCTATCGTGTCTCGTGAGAATTAATATGGTGCCTCCATTGGGGCTTCTAATTACTAATAGTAAGGTTGTGAGAATTTCTAGAATTTATCTTTTTTTCCTAACACGTCTGGTGAGAATTAACATGCCTCTGTCGGAGCTTCTAATTAGTAATAGTAAGATAAAATTGTGCTACTCTCGCATTAATGTTATATTTGGAGTTAAGCTGTTGTTTGTAGCAGTGTGAATGACATTTGGATTTTGCAATGACCGTTGCAGTAGGTGAACTAATGCTCGTTTTGAACTCTTTGGCCTAATAAATGACATAGGCATCATCATTTACGGAGGATGAAGGCAACACTTCAGCTGAAGTGGTATGGCGTCTCATATCCATGTGCAGCGGTCTTCCCCGATTTATTACGACTATAGCTGACCACGTGGCTAATAAACAACGTACTATTCAAGATCGCGTGGTGGAGATGAGGCTTCTGAATGACAACTTTATGCATGAGATGCAGAACAACCCAAGTTTCGGTTGCTTAAAGGGCGTATTCGCCTGGCTGCATTCCAACTTTGAAGCTTCACCGCCACTCCTCAAGAAATGCATCTTCTACCTGTCGATTTTTCCTCGGGGCAGCTTTGTTCGGCGGAAGCGTCTGGTGAGGCGGTGGGCTGCAGAGGGCTTTTCGGGGGGCACCCACTGGAATACTAGCTTGGAGAAAGCGGAATTGCTCATCGACAAGCTTGTCGACCTTGGCGTCATGCAGGCGATTCCATTTCCATCACCAGGTCGTCCAGGTGGTGGTGCCAATGCCATAAGCAAGAAGTCATCATCATGTCAAGTGAACTCTGTGTTCCTCGAGTACATCATCTCGCGTCAAATGGAAGAGAGAACTTTCCTTCCACTGGAAGTGTCCATACTGGAGGGGACTGCTTGCAACTTATTCACACAGCCCATGGGGCGGCACCTGGCAATCCGGAGCAGCTGGGAGCGGGACGAGTTCGATTTTAACAGCTTGGACTTGTCCCGTTTACGTTCCCTGACAGTGTCTGGAAAGTGGCAGCCATTCTTCATCTCCGAGAAGATGAGAGTGCTCCGGGTGCTCGATCTGGAGGGCACCACAAAAATAAATGTGCAGGACAACAGCTTCAAGCAAATAGGGTCCATGCTGCCTCGCCTCAAGTACCTGTCCCTTCGAGGATGCAAGGAAGTTTGTAGCCTGCCAGATTCGTTGGGTGAACTGAGCCAGCTCCAGACTCTGGATATCAGAGGCACCTCTGTTGCCAAGCTGCCACCAAGCATCGTCAAGCTGCACAAGTTACAGTACATCAGTGCCGGCAACATGCGGTTGCGTTACAACAAAGCTGGTGCATCGAGGAGGTGGAGGAGAGCGCGAAAGCAGCTTTCGTCCTTGCTCTCCAAGTTTCGGGGACGCCCAGAAGCTCCACAAGGCAGCGCCAGCGTCGTGGTGCCGATTGGGATTGAGAAGCTGGAGGCCCTGCGCACGCTGAGCGTCATCAACGCCAATGCTTCAGCTTCAGGTGGGGAGTTCGTTCTGAGAGACGTCAAGAAGCTTACAAAACTGTCCAAGCTTGGAGTGTACGGCCTCGCCAAGGAAAACAGCAGGGAGTTCTGGTCTCTCGTCTCGGGCCACAAACACATGGAGTCCTTGTCAGTGTGGGGCGGGGTGTTTCCTCCCAGATATGTCGGGTTTCCTCCCAGTCTCACCAAGTTGACTCTGGATATGCCTTCGTGTGTGTTGATGCCAGTAGGCCTTAGGCTCCTCGGGGAGCTGGAAAAGCTGCGTACTCTACGCATTCGCGTCGACAGTGCCACTGCTCGGGGCACTTTGTTGTTGGGTGCCTTTGTCCAGCTGAAGGTCCTGCATGTTGCTTGCAAGGGCAGCTTCAGGGTGAAGTTTCCTGAGGATGCCATGAAAGGGCTTGAACAGTTAACTTTGGAGACGGAGGCATCGATAACAATACTAGGCGGCTTGGAGCAGCTTGGGAAGCTAAAATGGCTGCGTACCATGTGCCTTCGCTTCCACAAGTATCTTGCCACAGACACCACAAATGAAGAGGATGAGCCTCCCGCAGAGCTCCAGTTTGGCAATGAGGACTGTTTTGGCCAGCTCAAGGTCCTCGAGGTTGTTTCCAAGGCCCGCTTGCTTGTGAAGTTCCATAAAGGAGCAATGGAAAGGCTCGAGCAGTTAACTTTGCGGACGGATGAATCGATAAAACTAGACGGCATGGATCATCTTGGCAACCTGAAAAGGCTACATACTCTGTGCCTTCGGTTTGCCGACACGGATCAAGACAAGGACCTCCATATTGTTGAGGAGCAACAGTCTACCTCCTCAGCGCCTGACAATGATGACCCTTATCTGGATTTCCTCGGGCGATTTACTATCACTCCACCGCGTGATGGCCCTTTTGGCAGTTTGATGGTCCTCGAGATTGCGTGCACCATGTCGGGACTACGCGTGAAGTTTGCTGCAGGAGCCATGAGGAGGCTGATGAAGCTAACTCTACGGACGGCGACGTTGTTGACACCAGAGGATATGAAGGAAATTGGGAAACTAGAAACGCTTGGTGCCCTACGCCTTGACTTCGACAAGTGTCAAGATGAAGAGGGAGAACTCCAGTTTGGCGAGGAGCAAAACACTGTTGGGGTTGGGGCTAGCAGTTCAAGATCTACACCACCTCAACATTTTGGCAATCTGAAGGTTCTCGAGATTATTTACAGATCCAGATTACAGGTAAAGTTTGCAGAACATGCCATGAAAAATCTTGAGCGCCTGAACCTTCACAGCTTGATTGGGTCGTCAGACCTTAATTTCTCGGGGTTAGACGACCACCACCTGCAGTCACTCAGGCAAGTCTCGATCAAAGCTTCCTCAGCTTACCGCAACGTACTCAAGCAAGCCCTGGAGCGCCAGCTTGTTGGCCATAAAAACAAACCTGTTGTGACGCTCCTGGAGCAGGAACCACATTCGTCCTGATGGCTGATGGCTACATGCTATTATGCAAAGCCGGACACGCGTAAGAATGACCATGTTCGTTCTTCTCGCTTTGCTTTTAATTTTCTCTCCTTGTGCATACAGCCTTGTACAATGCATGTCTGGTTTTATATGTAACTGCCAGAGGTAGTAACTTATACATACTACGCTGGTGAACACCTGAACTACATGTTTCTTATGTGTTTTCTTCTCAAAATAATTGGAATGCGACTACATGGAAGCTCTCCAGTTGCATGGAAACGTTCATCACTGTATCCTGTGCTATGGTAATTAATTGTTCCATTGCTATATATCTTGTAATTTACTTAGAATTATAATTCATGTATTTTGACCTAATTGAAAGGGCTCCTTCCACCATCGGCTCAGTAACCAAAGAAGCCATAACAGCCAGTGAAAAGAAAGACTCCATTAGCTCTCATTTCCTTTCCAAGAGTGGTGGTAAAGGAATCCTGCTACAATAAACAGTGCCCCTACCCAGTAGCAGCGCCAAGATTTGCTTAAGATTAGGGCTCCTACCGAACGGTGAAAACTATCCATTATGCCCCGGCCCTACCCAGTAGGAAACCATTAATGTCACACATATAGAATAACTAAAATGAAGATGCAATGAAAGACCCTAGAGGACATGAGAGCAAAGAAATTGGCAAACACCACCCAACAAGCAATGGCCGCTCGCCACCATAAAAGTAGATCAAAGCTTGGAGAATAGGAGAGCAAGGGGAGTGGAGGGTGGACCGGGCTATGGATGGCTGCCTTGTTGATAGCACTGCAGGCCGCTGCCCCCGCTAGCCGGCAAGCAACAACCACGCTCGAGAGGGTTTGCCTGAAGGAGGGGCAGTGGAAGGCTTTTAGCGGCGGCGGTGTGTCGCTCCCCGAGTCGCCTCGGAGGAGACGACGCATGAGTCTTCTCTCCCTTGCCAACCTCTAACAATACTAGAATATTAGCTATCTGACATCAATCCTTTGTCGTAGAATGAAACCTAGACCAGTGTTAGAGCTAGTCAATTTTCACGTCTAGGGCCACTATCTAAGTATGTAAGGTGTACTCTAAAAAAGTATGTAAGCTGTCCATATCGGGTCAAATACCGATATTACTACAAAACTAATGCATAAATGTGCAGTTTTAGATGACATTTCATTCATACACTCAAATTCACAACACACTTGTTAAAAACATGAAAGTAGCAAAAAGAATCTAAGTAGTGATGCCTCATGATTTGATATTTTGTTTGATGATTGCCTCTTATATAATGGCATGTGAACCTAAATCTACACATACAGGTTGAGCATTTCAAAATTAAATATTAGAGATGCAAATATAATCTACAAACTTCAAATTGGTTAATAGACAAAGTTTGGTACGAGTGCAGCTAACATACCACTTACTCTTTTGAGATAATGGAGTAACTTTTGCACCCTGAGACTTTAGTCTTAAAAATGGTATAAATATAGCTTACATACTTTGTTTTGAGAGTACAGCTTACATACTTAGATAGTGTCACACCCAAAATTTTCAATTTTGGATTATGCATGAAAAACACTAAATAAAATAAATGATTTCAATATTTGAATTAATTTATTAGATAAGTTAAGTTGCTGCTAATTTAAATATAGAAAATTGTGGTTTTAAACTTTTTCATATTAATTTGATAATGTGGTGTTTGTGTGATGCTTGTCTTTGGTGTTGGTGAGTGCTATTATTTTGAAAATACCATAGGACGACGTTTACTTCTCATCGGAAATTTTTTTGGTATTTTCTGGATTTAAAATTTCAATTTCCGTGAGCTTAATCTTTTTCCTTGATCTCTTCATCAATCTTTTCATGAGCTCAAAATTATTTAGTTGAGTTCCTTATCCTTCCAAGAGTCTCCAGGATTTTCCCGTGATTTTTCTGAGCTCCGGGCTATTTTTCGCGGCCAAAAAGGTAATTCTAGATTTTCTGGAATTATTTTTATTCGCGGAATTAAAATAATCCCGAAATTAAGAAAATCCGAAAAGTTTCCAAACCCTACGACTATATATATGCCGCCGTAGTCCTCGACGCCTTGGTTCAGAAGTACAACCCTTATCGCGAGCCGCCGCTCGTAGCTCCCTCCACCTCTCGCCGAAGTTCTGCATCTACAACTTGCGTTCCGGCGAACTTCCGACGAGCTTTTCCGGCCAAACCGTCGCGTCCCGACGCCAGCCACCACCACCAAGAGGCAGCCCTCGTCGTTCTCTACACCGTGGTATATTCGTTTACGCGAATCCATCGCCGTTTCATCGAGTTCCCATCTCATCTTGCTTTTCTCCGGTGAGGTTCCACCATGGCTGACCGGAGCTCCTCCAAGCTCAAGGTAGAAGATGATATTATTTACAGTTTTGCCACTAAACTTGTTTTGATCATAAAATCTTCGTTTTAACTCCGATTTGACCCGTTCAAGTTGTGTTAGGTTCGTATTTGCGAGCTCTACATGTTAGTGTAGCTGTACAATAGGTTTGGAAAATTTAATTTTTGAGATTATATTAAAGTAATTATTTATCTATAGGAAATCTTAGAAAATTCATAACTTTCACGTTTTAAATCCGAATTTCGTGATCTTTACGCCTGTGTGATCGTAGTAACGTGTAGAAGAGTTTTACAAACTTTTTATACTGTTTTGCTACCATTGGTGTACTGTTTTAATTATGTTTCTTTGTTTGCTTCGTGTATGATTGCTCGGATGATTGTGTGTTGATGCTTGATGATCGAGTATAGACGGTGAGCAGTTTCTTGACGATCAGGAGTATTATTTTGAGCCAGATCAGCAGTATCATCAGGAAAGCTTTAATCAAGGCAAGTATAACATGGGACTATCCATGTTGTCCTATTCACTGAAATTATCATACATATGCATGTGTCTTCCTTGACAACCATAGAGATTATAACTTAGCTATGGATATCTTGATTCCTTGTCAACCTTGGGGTATGCATTTGAGTAGCTATTGCTAGTGCTTAATTATGAACACTGATCATGTAATTTGACTAATGAATTAAGCAACCAACCATTAAGATGATTTTATTACTGTTGAAAAAGGGGCTAGAGCAAGGGGTTATATTGTTGCTCTGGTTTCTCTCCATAAGGACTTATCTGTAAGTGATAACCGGGATTGACAGTACAACTGTGAGGGCTATATGGCTCTGGCTTTAGTTGTTCAAGAGACCTTTTCTAGCTTGTTAGTGGTTACCTTAAGTGGCGTAAGAATGGCTTGTCACGTTGGGTGTAGGACAGCCTCTAGTCTATGAGTATAGCCGAGAAGGAATTATGCCATTTGAAAAGGGGGTTCCTACATCTGCCTGCCGAGTGAATCTAATGGCCCTAACTTGTTAGACGAACTTTTGAATGGCTTTATATGGTTCTCTAGTGTTTGGGTTTGATCTCCCCACACATTTGGAAATCATGACTCACAGTGAAAGTGTACACCTCTGCGTAGAGTTAAAAACTGGTATACTAGCCGTGCTCACGGATACGAGCGGCCTTTGGGATTCTTACAGAATAGTTTATCATCATTATTATATAATGCTTAATTATTGTTGTTATTATTATGCTCATGTTAATTCTATTTATTATTCTTATTACAATTGATCATTGGCTCATTAATGGAAATTGGTTCATCTTGATGCTACTCAATTGCTAATTATATGATGATTAAAAGCTAAACGCAGTCAAACAGTGTCTAGCCTTTTTGAGCCTCATGAACCCTATGTTATACTTGTTGAGTTCAACATGGACTCACTCTTGCTATTTTCACCACACCCCAGTGTGTAGTAAGGTGTTGCTCAGAAGAAAGACGATAAAGAGGTAGTGGAGTTTCTAGAAGTCTTTCAGAAGTGTTTGGCATATGGAGCCACCAGTCAGCCGTCCCTAAGAAGAATGGAGCCTGAAGTTTAGTCACCGTTCCGTGATACTCTGATGTAAGTGTTAATATAGCTATATATACGTTATATAATAACATTGTTTCTGATACTTTTTCATTCTGACATATGTGTGGATTTACTGGGCACACATATGATTAGTCTGGTTTTGTTCTTTAGAAAACCGGGTGTGACAGAGTGGTATCATAGCGGTGTTGACTGTAGGACGTATGCCAAGTAGCACTGGACGTATTCTAAAACTCATTTTACTATAAAACTATTTTGTCATCCTTTGACACATTGATTTTGGCTATTTTCACTTCCTTGTCCTGTTGTATCCCCTCCTTGATATAGCTTCCTTTGAGCTATTATTTCTTACTCCCTTGGATTTTGTTTTACGTTGTTTTTATTAAAAGTTTTCTGATCTTATCTTGTTCTAAAGTTCGATGGTCTTTCATTATCCATAATCTTCCCTTAGGATGACCACCATTATTGAAGCAGCACGTGTAGTACCGATGATGTGATGTGTGCTTGTTTTGCTTGATGTGTTGCTTGTGTGTTGCCTTGTTCTCGTGTTTCAAAGGTGGCTCGGAAGGTATAAGTCTTGAGGAGTAGCTCGATCCATGTTAAGTGGGGTAGGTTTTACGTAATACTCCGCATGCTGATTTCTATAGCAGTCTGCAATGTTTCTGTTATATCTCAAGATATAGACATGAGAAATTTATGAAATTTTACTGGGAATAACTAGACTTCTGTATATTTTCAAACCCACTGGACTTACCTTTTATCTATTTTGAGCTAAGAGATATACCTGTTCTAAGTTGAGGTTACTGCACAGTCTGGAATTCTGGAACAGTTTTGGCTAAGCTCTGTTTTTTATTAATTTAATGACAGAACCTGGAAAAGTGTTATTAATAAAAGTTGTAGATAATTTCATAAGCTTTGTAACCATGTAAAGATCACTTCATTGGGATCTTTGTAGCTCGAGTTATGCCAGATTTACTGAACTGTTAAAATTGGAATTCGCCCAGAAATTTTCTGCATTACTTCCTTATCTTGTATAAGTGAATATATCATTGGATATCTTTGAATCTCATTGATTTGCCTTGGAATCTTATATTAGAGATGATTATGGTTATCTAGTATAAAAGGAGATGCAAGTTACTTTAGTGTCCCCTAGTTTCTTTTTCTTAAGGGGGTAGCAAAGTTGTGAGTATTGCAAGATGAAGGTTTCGTATGTCCTAGTGCTTCACTTGGAAGAAGTGGTTATCTCTATGATTGGAAGTCTATTCATGTGCTAGTGTTGTTTGCTTGGGATCAGTGCTTTGTTGGATCATCTACAAGAAGCTCGGGTATTCGTCAGGATTGGTCTTCACTTCAAGCTATCATCAGTTGGGAGTTCAATATTCAATTCAACATACTCTATACAAGTTAGCATGGACGACATAGGAAGGAGATGTTGGAAGTCTATAGTTAGTTTCATGAAAACTTAGATGACATCACCACCATATCAAGTATGTTTAGTAAGTTCTAAGTGAAGGACTTATCATTAGCAGCAAGCCTTAAAGAAAGTGTTGCCTTCAATGACATTGCCAGGTGGAACAAAATCTTTGTTAAGTGGGGTAGTGTCCGCTACCATCATTAATCTCAAGCGACGAGGTACGAAGAACTGAAGATCAAACTTTATCTTTGTTGTCATCTTTTGGCTATACTCAATCCATATCTTATATCTCATCAGCACAAATCAAAGAAGCATGAAGACTTGAAGATTAGTGTCATCTATCTCTCTAATCTCTCTGAATCTTGTTCCTACCATATTCTGTCTTTTTAGAACAATCTATCTTCCTTAGCTTATATCTCTATTTTTAGACGCCCAAAAATCATGAATAAATTCTAGATAACAGTAGACTTCAATATCTTTCTTTGACCGTAAGAACCACCCTGATAGCTATTATGGTTTGGGAGTTATGAGAATCACAAGGCGACGCATCTGTGCTGTCAGCAACCTGAAATAGTTTCTGTTGTGCACAGTTTTCGCCTACCTTAACTACAGAATCTGGAGAAGTGTTCTATAAGAAAGTTATAGTAAATTTGATAAGCTTTCCAACGGTATAAGCTACAATATCATAGGATTCATAGAACTCGAGTTATAACTGTATCTCTGCACTGCTATTTTTCTCCTCGCGAGGAAGTGCAGGTTACTTGTTCTTGCATATGCTCATGAATCTCTTTGGGATGACAGAAGGACACAATGGTAGTTATCACTCAGAAACAAATGCAATCTATCCTGTGGTGTTCTCTAGTTGATCTCTTCTTAAGGGGGTTTGCCGAACTAAAGACGATACAAGATGGAGGTTTTATATGTTCTGTTTCGTCATCTGGAAGCATCAGTTTATTTACATGGTTGCAAAGTCACTATCGAGTGCAGGTATCTTTTCTTAGGGTTGGTAACCTGTTGGAATCATCTACAAGGATTGTAAGGGTCTAAAGGAGACGTTTACAAAGTTGGTTTTATGTTTGTGGCATCGTCATTGGATAAGAGTTGATGATGAAAGAGTGAAGACTTGCAGAATCAACTTTATCTTTCTCCCTGGTCTCTTCAAATCTCGGGACGAGATTCCTGTTAAGTGGGGTAGAATTGTCACACCCAAAATTTTCAATTTTGGATTGTGCATGAAAAACACTAAATAAAATAAATGATTTCAATATTTGAATTAATTTATGAGATAAGTTAAGTTGCTGCTAATTTAAATATAGAAAATTGTGGTTTTAAACTTTTTCATACTAATTTGATAATGTGGTGTTTGTGTGATGCTTGTCTTTGGTGTTGGTGAGTGCTATTATTTTGAAAATACCATAGGACGACGTTTACTTCTCATCAGAAATTTTTTTGGTATTTTCTGGATTTAAAATTTCAGTTTCCGTGAGCTTAATCTTTTTCCTTGATCTCTTCATCAATCTTTTCATGAGCTCAAAATTATTTAGTTGAGTTCCTTATCCTTCCAAGAGTCTCCAGGATTTTTTTCGTGATTTTTCTGAGCTCCGGGCTATTTTTCGCGGCCAAAAAGGTAATTCTAGATTTTCTGGAATTATTTTTATTCGCGGAATTAAAATAATCCTGAAATTAAGAAAATCCGAAAAGTTTCCAAACCCTATGACTATATACATGCCGGCATAGTCCTCGACGCCCTGGTTTTAGAAGTACAACCCTTATCGCGAGCCGCCGCTCGTAGCTCCCTCCACCTCTCGCCGGAGTTCTGCATCTACAGCTTGTGTTCCGACGAACTTCCACGAGCTTTTCCGGCCAAACCGTCGCGTCCCGACGCCAGCCATCACCACCAAGAGGCAGCCCTCGTCGTTCTCTACACCGTGGTATATCCGTTTACACGAATCCATCGCCGTTTTATCGAGTTCCCATCTCATCTTACTTTTCTCCGGCGAGGTTCCACCATGGCTGACCGGAGCTCCTCCGAACTCAAGGTAGAAGATGATATTATTTACAGTTTTGCCACTAAACTTATTTTGATCATAAAATCTTCGTTTTAACTCCGATTTGACCCGTTCAAGTTGCGTTAGGTTTGTATTTGCGAGCTCTACATATTAGTGTAGCTGTACAATAGGTTTGGAAAATTTAATTTTCGAGACTTACCTTTTTATCTATTTTGAGCTAAGAGATATACTTGTTCTAAGTTGAGGTTACTGCACAGTCTGGAATTCTGGAACAGTTTTGGCTAAGCTCTGTTTTTTATTAATTTAATGACAGAACCTGGAAAAGTGTTATTAATAAAAGTTGTAGATAATTTCATAAGCTTTCCAACCATGTAAAGATCACTTCATTTGGATCTTTGTAGCTCGAGTTATGCCAGATTTACTAAACTGTTAAAATTGGACATTTTAGCACCACGTGGTTTACGAATTGTCCTCCATATCTTTCCCTCCATGTCCACAACAACTATCACAGAGTATTCAAGCATGTGCGTAAAACCATTAAGAAAAACACTTCTCGATTTTGAACAGAGCACAATATCCTCGTCCCATTCAGATTCCTTAAAGATTCATGCTGCAGTTTTAGATGAGTAGATCTCTACACCTACGCATGCACCCTCCACCTCCACAAATTCAATCACACAGAAATACGAGGACATTGTCGGGTCGAAACCTAAGGGTGCCTGACCAATAGAATGGATGCTATGCGGTAGTACAAGCCATTTCTTGGTCCCCAGATTGCAAACAACATAGCAACGTAATCCATCAGGCCCAACACACCAGCAGAGGATGAGGCTGCTGTAGCAATCTGGGACTAGGACTTTGTCATGGGGGAAGGGCAAGAAGGACAAGGAAGGCCGTTCATAGGTGATGTTGGTGAAGTGGTGATTGTCGTTCCACCAGCTGCCATAGAAGAAGCAGGTGACAGTCTGGGAAAGCTTCTTCCGGTGATAGGAGTCGGAGATGACGCGCTTCCAAGAGCGATAGATGCACTTGTAGTAGCACAAGGATCGGGCGGTGAAGCGGCAGAAGATATCGTCAAGGACATCGTCTATAAGGCTGCCCATTGCGTTTCTCTTGTTGGGGGCCTCCTTCATTTGGAAGACCGAGGACACCACCCACTGAAGAGATGATACTGCCCTGACATGGAATTGCATCAATAAACATAGTAAAGAGATGAGTTTCAAGAAGAACGGACGGCGATGGAAGTAATGCATTATTACACTTGCCTTTGGATCTAGAGATTGTGAGCTCGAACGCCGGTGGATTTGTGCGGGCAAGCTGGCGATGTTCTTCAGGGCCGAGGAAGAGCTGTCCCGCTGGTGAGTGGTGGCTTGCACAGAGGTGAGTACGGTCTGTGTCGCCACTGAGTAGTGGTGACCAAAGGAGCGGTGCTGAGGAACAGCAACAATGAGGATGAGAGGAGGTGTGTGTGTATGGGGGGCCGGGGGTTGCGGGCTCCTTGCTTAACTTTTACGAGCTGCGGGAATCAAAATTCCATCAAAACATGTAAATTCCGCGCGAGGGCTCAAACACCAGAAATTTTGGAATTATAAGCGATGGTGAATGGATAGTACAATCATCAGCGGCTTGGTCCTATTACCACTCGGACACCTCAGTATGATACGGTGATGGACAATAAGGCACACAAATTTAACGTTTAGCATGTACATTTCATACCAAATAAGTAGGCCAACATTTCATACCAAGCTAACAAGCATGCCAAAAGCTAAAATGCAGATATTAATTTGTTGTAAACATAATAATTACGCTGACACTATGCAAAAGCTAAAAGGCCTTCATATGTACATCACTACTTGCATAATTAATCATTGTCCATGCATGTCCTAGTCGACCTCCATGGGATTGTTGTGAATCTCCATAAGATCCTACGATCCTAGTTGACTTGCACGGGATCATTGTCAATCTCCATGTCATCTCAAGCCTTGACCACTACAACCCTGTCCACATCCATTGGTACACTTTCATGTAGCTCATCGTCTTTGTTCACAAAACACTGATTCGGGTGAACTAATACTAAGGACAATAAGGCTCACAAGCTGCACTCCACAGAGATAAAAGAGCACAAACTCCAAAACAAGAAGATGCATTTTCATCTATAGATCCAAGAAAAGTACTATAGCTAGGTTTGGGTCTAGATTGATAAAGGTCTGATTCGCTACAAAGGAAGATGAAATCAAGTGAAGTTACCTTAGATTCGGATGGAGCAGCGAAGCGGCGACTGTGCGCTGAAGATTTGTTCGATGACGAGGAAGGAGGTGATGGAGCATAGAGCACAAGAGAAGCTGCCTTCCATCCACCGATAGCAGGGTGAAGTAGTGCAAGGGAGCAGAGTGGGTATGGAGGGGAGGGAGGTGTGGTAGGACCGTAGGAGTGTATATACAGTTCTATAAATTAGTTGTCCTTGTAGCAGGGCCCAGTATCCAGGGAAGTAGGATGCCTCTGACACATTAATTGATACCCGGATCTACTTGCATTTATAGTTCAATAATTTGAACACTTGGTTAATCACCTTGCATTTAGATCAATAATATTTGTACAAAAGTGACAGATTTCAGTCCGACACATCAATTGATACTTGAATCTAATGCAATAAACTAAGGAACTTGCCAATGAACATGCCAAGAATAGTAGGTTAAGGATCTATATGGTAACTTTTTTAGTTCGAGGTCCCAAATGAAAATTAGCAGTAGATTGAGAACTCAAAAGCGAGCTTTTCTGCTATGGCGCAGCCAAGGACTGTGAATTAGAATATGCACATTTATTTGGGTGGTGATTAGGTGATTTCCCATTCAGATATTTAGGTAACCTATGAATCACGTTAAGCTATGCAATAAGGATTGGTCATGCATTGAGGAGTGGTTCTAGAAAAAACTCAGTAGCTAGAAAGGAAAATTACTTTTGGTTGGTGGGAGACTGGTTGTTATTAATTTGGTGCTAACTAGCTTAATGATATTTATGTTATGTTTTTTTGAAGTCCCTAAAGGAGTGCTTCAAAATTAGATTACTATAGCTCCCGTTTTTCCTGGCACTGTGATGAACACAAGAAGAAATGTCGTCTGACTAAGTGAAGTGTTCCTGTACACCAAAAGATTTTGGTGGGCTAGGAATACTAAATCTAGAAATACAAAATAGATGTCTTTTGAGTAAAAAGTTGTTTCGTTTGATCAATAAGGATGGGGTTTGGTAGAACCTTCTAAGAAGGAAATATCTGTCTAATAAATCTCTTACTCAGGTGAAACATCGGCATGGGGATTCTCATTTTTGGGTTGGCCTAGCTTGTGGCACTTTTAAGGTGCAAAGCAGGGAGCAAGTGAGATTTTGGGAGGATGTGTGGTTAGGAGACAAACCTTTTAGAGAGGTTTACCCTAATTTATATAGAATTATGAGGAGGAAAGATGATACGGTGGCAAATGTCCTAGGGACAGTACCACTTAATGTGTCTTTTAGACGTGGATTGGTTAATGGAAATCAAAGAGCTTGGTTTGACTTAGTATCAAAAACAAGTTCACCTTTCTAACCGGAAAGATGTATTATCATGGAATCTTAGTAAGAATGGCTTGTTCACTGTCCAGTCCATGTATAAGACGCGCTGATCCGGCAAGGCGTTCTCCTTGAGAAAAGCCCTATCTGAAAGCTAAAGTATAAATATTTTCTTGTGGTATTTAAAAAAGGGGTAACACTTACGAAAGATAATTTAGCGTAGATATATTGGCAAGGAAGTGTCAAGTGTTGTCTATGCAGTTCAGTTGAAACTATCCAACAATTGTTCTTTGACGGTCACTTTGCTAGTTTTGTTTGGAATACTGTGCATATCACTTTTGGAATTCAACCACCACTTGCTTTGCTAATGTTTTTGGTTCTTGGCTTCATGTGTTACGTCCTAAAATCAAAAACCAAATTTTACTAGGTGCAGCCGCACTTTGGTGGGCGCTATGGTTGAATAGAAATGATATGGTTTTTAACAAGGCTAAATCTAACATTATTAAACAGGTAATTTCTAGCGCGACGTTTTTAATCCTACATTGGTCCATGCTTCATAGAGAGGATTAAGACGGGCTGCAGAAGTTGAGACACCTTAATTTTGGCAGTTTTCACGAAGTTTGGATGGAGCTTTACAAATTGTATCACGGTTTAGTTTTCCTTGTTTGCTGCGCTCACTAACTTGGTCGAACTTTTTTTCACGTGTGTGCAAGCTCTATGGCTATTTTTAATTATGACTATCAGTTATGTACCATTCATAGATGGCAGAGGTTGGAACTTTATTCCCTTATCCTAAAAAGAAGATGGTCACTTTTTTAATCACTACTACAGATTGACCAATCACCAACGCATCTATCACCGCCGGTGTCATTAAAAACAATGGTGATAACTATCACCAATGGTTCGTAATATGAACCGTTGGTGATGAGGGTACCATCGCCGGTTCGTAAGAACGTCTTGGTCGATAACTATCACCGCCGCTTCGTCTTACCAACCGACAGTGATAGTCCATCATCACAGCCGGTTTGCACCACCAGCCGGTGGTGATCATGTGCTCCTTATCACTGCCGCCTCGCCATATGAACCAGCGGTGAAGACATTTTCACCGCCAGCTCGTTGTATGATACGGCGGTAATAACCACGCTGCAGTATAAATAAATTCATAACTTTTTCAAATAAAGTCATATGAAAACAAACTTTGTATCAAAGTTGTAGATCTTGATGCAATCGACAACTTTGTAGTAGATGACTTTTCATTTGAAACCATGTATGGTCCAGAATTCTGTTTGAAGCGCTCAAATTTTGAAATTCAATTTTTTCGAATTATACAAACGACCATAGATGGAAAAACGACAAAAAGCAAAGTCGTAGATCTCGATGAGATATACAACTTTGTAGTTGACAACTAATTCATTAGAAATCATTTATAGTCTCAAATTTGTATCTGAAGTTTTAAAATTTTAAAACGGCAAAATTTTCAAACAAGCTCGGATGAAAAATCGACCAAAACTAAAGTTGTAGATCTCGATGAGAATGTCACACCCATTTTTAAGGACAAAAATAGGATGCATAAAGTACTCATGTGCGCCCCAGGACATGATCGCACACATAAGTAGACAAATTACATAGTATCATCACAGTGCTTATTACATAGCGAATAAATAGTTAAACATAGTCTTGAACTGTAAATAATAATAACTAATAGTAAATCTCCAGCGGAAACTCCACACAAGGACACGGTTGACTGGTTGACACCAAGACTAGTACTCATTACGATAATCTTCCTCATAATCTTCATCTGTTATGGTGGAAATAGCAAGGGTGAGTCCATGTCGAACTCAACAAATATAACACAGGGTTCATGAGGCTCAAAAGGCTAGACACTGTTTGACTGCGTTTAGCTTTTAGTCATCATATATTTAGCAATTGTGTAGCATCAAGATGAACCAATTCCCAATAGTGAACAAATGATCAATTGTAATTAAGAATAATGAATAACATTAACATGAGCATAATATCAACAACAAGTAAACATGATATAGCAATGATGATCATCTATCTGTAAATGTTCTAAGGCCGCTCGTATCTGTGAGCACGGCTAGTATACCAGTTTTTAACTCTGCGCAGAGGTGTACACTTTCACTATGAGTCATGACTTCCAAATGCATGAGTTAGCTAGGCCTAATATACCGGAAATCATATAAAGCCACTCAAAAGTTCGTCTAACAAGTTAAGGCCACTCAAAAAAAAATTTCTAGATCCGCCACTGCCTGAATAAAGCTGAGAATGGGTTGGTTGGCTGGGGTTGGGCCACACCGTCGACCAGCTCACAGTCACCGGAGCTGAGTGTCGCCCCTGAGCTAAGCTGCGCCACATGGTTGGCCAAGTGGCCAGGCTGTAGAAATAGAATGAACAGCATACTCGTCGTCTGATCTGAGTCACGGACTGACGGACATGCGAGTGGGACGCCCATGTACACAGTGAGATAGATGGAGACACAACACAGCTGAGATCATGGAAGGTTTGAGCAGCCACGGTGAACAGAACAGACCGACAGCATGCACGCATGGAGTCATCGGCCATGGCCGCATGATGCATGCACATGCCTCAAGTCAAGGTCGTCGTCGTCGTCGCTGTCTTCCGTGGCTTGCTTGGGGACCACGACCACGACCGTCCTTACTGTGCAAATTTAATCATTATATATGTAAATGTCACATGCACGGCGCCAACTACCTTACTGCAAACAATGCTCATGTATCCGTGCCCTCTGGTGTGTTTGGATAGACTAAAGTTTAGTCCACGGTTTAGACGCCAAATAGAAGGCCTAAACATGAACTAATCATGGTCTAACAAAAACTAATAGAGGCTAATTGATGAGTAAAACAGAGACTTCTCAAGGAAGAAAGAAAAACAGAGGTAGAAAATTCCTTCGCTGGATGAAGCCAGCTCCCTTCACTCCCTTCAGACAAGCTTCAGGATAACCATCAAACTGAATTGAAAGCCTGGTCCAGCTCACTCCACCAAGGATAGCCTCCAAAGTTTGCCGCAACAGAACAGAGCCTTCCATCTTCATCAACAGCTTCCCCGCGATGAAACTTCATGTAGTGTTTAGGCGACTGTATGGAAGCCACCTCACTCAAGTTGCTGCAGCTTGAATCTTGTGGATATACTCGACCAACAACTCCCTTTTTTCCTCTGGGCATAGAATTTTCCAATTCATGAGATGCCCAGAGATCCTGAAGAGTAGCATTTCCATGCTCCTCCACCCAATTCTCTGAAAACACAAATCATTTCTAAGCTTCCAAATAGACCAAATTACTGCAGAAGAAACCATATTGACCAAGCAGTGCTTTTTATTACTCAACCAATATTTTCCAACTTCTACCATATTTTCTCCTACTTGATAACCGAGAATATCAGAAATGATATGCCAGCACTGCTTAGCAACAACACATTCAAAAAACACATGCTGGAGAGTTTCTTTTTCTGAGCAGAACAAACAGCTCTCATCATCTACTTTCCTGCGCTTAGCTAGGTTGTCTCTAGTAAGAGCCTTATTTTTGAAAACAAGCCAAAGAAAAAAGTGAACTCTAGGAGGAATTTTGAGACTCCAAACTGAAGAAACATGAACTGGCTTAATACCTCGAAAGTTGATAATCCTATATAGGGATTGAGAGGAATATTTCCCTCAAGAGTTAAACTGCCAAATCATCTCATCAGGTTCATCAGAAAGTTGAACAGTGGCTGCTAACTCAACTAATTCAAGCCAAGACTGATACAAATTTTCAGAGACATTTCTCCTAAAGGTACATTTCAACTGTTCTCCATCCCACAATTCAGCAAAAGATTTGTTTTGCTCATTGACAATTCTATATAGAGGCCAGTACTAAATAGACAGGGGGGAAGAACCTAGCCAATTATCTTCCCATAATCTAACCTTTTTCCCATTCCCTACCTTCCATTTATACCCAAATCTAGCTGCTTTAGTCGCCCACATAAAGCCTTTAAAGAAACTAGAAGCCCCTACTGTTTTTGAACATAAAATATTAGGCTTAGCGGTCTCATACTTATAATCTAAAAGCTCGGTCCAGAGCTTTTCTTTGTCAATATTATACCTTTTGAGCCAGGAGGCAAGAAGACTAGTGTTAAGATCCCTGAGACTGGACAAGCCCAAGCCTCCCTGTTCTTTAGTCATAGAAACCAACTCCCAGTTTGCCAAGTGGTACTTATGATTCTCTACAGAGTCATTCCACAAATAGTTGTCCATATGAGTGTTCAAAATTTTAATTGCCCACTTAGGAAACTTGATGAAAGATAATAAGTACACCGGAATACTAGCTAAGCAGGTCTTCAACAGCATGGC
The DNA here is from genome assembly GCA_022457205.1 of Saccharum spontaneum. NCBI lineage: Eukaryota > Viridiplantae > Streptophyta > Magnoliopsida > Poales > Poaceae > Saccharum > Saccharum spontaneum. The sequence goes on along the minus strand of CM039595.1, from coordinate 65,922,171 downwards.
TCTTGCAGCCAAGGAAAGTAATTTTCCTCTCCAACCAGCAACCTTTTTCAAAAGCTTATCCACTAAAGGTTGGATGTCCTCTCTACTCAAATTTTCTAATTGATGAGTAGAACTTATTAAAAAAATAAATAGTTTATGACTCTATGTTTATGGAAACTGCTCCAATACTCCTTCTCTAGAAAATTGTACACACCTAAAGCAACCTATATCTATTTATTAATCATTTTCGTAAAATCTGGGCACGAGTGGACTCGACCCGTCCATGCCGGGCCTTGTGCCCAATCTAGGAACCCAAAAGGGAGTCGTAATCATGATCTCTGCCTAGTACGGTCCACTTCCTACGGCACCAGTTTTTCCTTCGCGCCGCCACCGCCGCCGCATCCTGGTCATCCCCGGCCACCACATCCCTAAGCCTCATTCTCCATCTGGCCCTGTTGTCGCCACTGCATCCATGTTCACCCCCTTCACCTTGTTTATCTGCTAAGGACATTGCAGCCGTAATCTGTACTCCCTCCGGGTTGCTACGTGAAGTCGTTTTGGACAACGACAGCACGGTCTCCAAAATATAACTTTGACTTCTTATTTTTCTAAAAATATTTATTGAAAATTGATATATGTATATTTCTATGAAAGTATTTTTCAAGACATAGCTATTCATATGGTTTTCACATTTTTCAAGACAAAGCTATCTCATGAACCGCTCATCTCACGTGTACCCGCCACAGGTACCTCATAGAGAGGCTCAGGTCACACTCTCCTAACAAGACTTGGCCAAAGACTCCTCATACAACCCTGTCTGGTCGACTCGACCCTCACCACACACCTAAGACACATGCTAGAATCTCTCATCCGCGGTATAAACCATATATCTGTGGCACCAAGTGCCTAATCCACACACAAGCATGTCGACCCTATGCATAAAATCCTTGGATATCGCGTAGTAGTAGAAGTAAATAACAAGTGTATGTAAAGCGAGCGTCTATCCTATCAATGAGTATGCAGGAGGAAGGTTGTGACAATATATAGGTTCCAATTTCTACCATACATCCTATAACAAGAATATAGCAGAAAGTAAAGCCCTAGCTATCTATTGGATGCCAAATGGGATTCTACGAGGTTGGTGGGATGTGGCACCTGCAATCCAGTCATCTCTGAGCTCCTCAAAGTACTCATAGTCCTCCTCGTCAAGCTGGGGCTCCTTTGGTGCAGTCAAACGAGACCACGGTCGTGATAAGCAACTACTATAGATATTCATAAAGAACCAATGGAAATTCAAACGATCCAAATGCACTCAAACACAAGCCTATGACGTAGAGCTCATTTTTTAAAAAAAAGGACTCTAGTTTAATATTTTTTTGAGGTCATATGAATTTCCTATGAATTTTCAAAGATTAAACTATTTTCTAAAAAAAGAGAAAGGAGAGAGAAACACCCGGTGTCGCGGGTCGAAACCGTGGCATGCATTGTTGTTCGTCGGATGTCACTAAGTGTGGGTCTCCGGTGGCTTGGGTGGACTCGAGAACACAAAGAACATAGAGAGGACACAACGATTTATCCTGGTTAGGGCTATCGGGGCCTTATGTCTAGCAGTAGATGTTTCTTGTATTCCAAAGCACCTAAATCGTGGGGTTACAACATGGTGTAAGAAATTTGGAAGGGGGTCGCTCGGTGCTATCCTAGGCTCATCGGCGGTGAGGTTTCTTCCTCATCGGAGAGGAAGAAGACGATGGTGGGAGGAGCTCTCGGTACTCTTCTCAGGGTGGCTCTGCTCTCGGTGCAGAGCTCCCAGTTGTCGTCATGAGGACTCTGTTCAATTGGCTTGATTTCGTTTGCCTTCTCTAGTCATCCTCCCCCTCTATAGGATCCGACCTCCCCTTATATATTGAGGTAGGTTGGGTACATGGCGGTTTAGGGGATTTAGCCTATGGTCTACATGCGCCAGACTCTAGGACAGCGTTGCTGTGATGTGGATGGACCTCGGCGTTGTCGTGGAGCTGGATAAGCCCTAGGCATCGTCCGGCTGCTCTACTCTGACGCTCTGACCATCAGGCCATGTCGGCTTGGACCGGCTTCCACCAGGTGCACCTTCTGGAAGCTTCCTTGGTGGTGAAGGCGTCTAGCTTGAGGGATTGATGAGCGGACCCAGAAGCCCCTGAAGCCGGCAGAGGGGTTTTGTCTCCTTCTGTGGCGCCCTGTGTGTGACTTTGTCGAAAGAGTGGATGATAGTGCTGCGCTCATTGGGCAACGCTGAGAAGCCTCCCGAGCCTTGAGCGCTCAAGGCACTAGGTTCCAGCCCAGACCTCGGCCTGCGCTAGAGGAAGAGCCAAGGATTAGGCTCGGGCTACCATTGAACGGGAGTCTAGGGCTTGGGCGAGCCTCGAGCCCTGAGCAGAGGTTGAGGGCTTGCTCGGGTTCCACCCAATCCTTGGCGGGAAGGTGCATGCGAGCGCACCTGATGGGTGTAGCCCCCAAGCCCTCGACCGATCCTGGAGGGATCGGTCGGCGGATCCTTCGGTCAGGAACCTCTTACCCCTAGACTTAACATATCCCTATGTTATAGTCTCATCACCCGGGCATGACACAATAGACTCAGGGCGGGTGCACCATGGACTACACGCTGGTCCATGGTGGACCGGGTGCAAGCAGCGCCAGCACACGTGGTGCACAGTGCACCGAGCGCACGTGCAGGTAAAAAGGGTGCGTGCTCCCGCTTGCCTTCATGCCCAGTGTTCAACCTGGGGCTTCAAAGGCTCGCCGACACCGAGCTCACACGGCAAGCTTGGTGGCGGCCCAATGTAGGTTTTATGACTCCTAGGGTTCACACCGCTGCATCTTCTTGTTCTTTCTGGCCCGCAGTCAGCACCTCTGCTCGCGCGCGTGTCCTCAGGGGCGGGGAGGCAGTAGGGCAACCGCCGGTGGTGGGCTCCAGGGCGGCTCGGGTGGTGGTGATTGGCGGCGGTGGAGGGAGGAAGCGGGGAAGGTAGTGTTAGGCAACGAAGGAGGTGGCTACGACAGCAGGACAAACACGATGAAGAAGACAAAGAAGAAGCACGAGTGGATAGTTGGACCCGCGCGGGGTATAGGACAACACCTCGGCGCCATGGTCTACGGCGCCAAGCCTCTACCACGTCGACGCCAAGTCAGATGGCCACGCAATCAGGGCCTCCAACCTCTGCGCCATGGGTTATGGCACGGAGACATGTTACCTTGGAGCTGTGACTTATGGCGCTGACCCCCCTAAGTCCAAAAACAGAATTAAGATGTCCAGGGGTCTAAATGTGAATATTTTTTAAGAAAAGGGCTAAAAAATAAAAAAAACAGAAATTGTGACTCATCTGCGATACAAAACGTTGATGTGTGGACACGGAACACTAGACGGTGTGGTCGATTGACCTGCAACGACTAGACTGGATGCCGGGACGCTGTGTTCTGTGTTGGGTGTAGACTTGTGGATGACAGACGGCAAAATTGTGAACGCGATTGAACAATTGATGTGGCGGCCATTGGTGATTTCTCTTTGATCTTGCGACGAGCAGTAGGATCGGAACGTCGAAGGTCCACCCATGCAATCGAGCCATCAACACGTTACTATGTGCGACAAGTTGGTGGTGCATATACCGTATAATATATATAATATACATTTGGCTGATCCAGCATATGCCGGGGCATACCCGGCATATAACCTGTAGATCAATCCCTGCCCGATGCTCTGCTTGGAAGAGCATGAAGAGTCCGATGAGCGGGTCTAGGGCGTTAGTGAGACAAAGGGAGGGGAGGAGCTCCCACAGATAGGCTGCGGTTGGCAATAGTTGGGGCACAATGTATGGTTGTTGGGCTGACCCAGTAGATCTACCTTGGATCTCTCCCAAACACTTTTCTCAGCAATAGTGGGATTACAGATCCTTAATGAAGCTGCTACATGATGGATCTAGTGCTCCACATCTGGTTTGAGAGTACTGGAGCTCTGTTAAACAAAGCCTTATTTACCCTCTCCATCTATCTACTACTCTTTTCGATATCGTCTTCTAGGTACCCCAATGGTTACTTATGTAAACAAAAAGCTGTCGTATTGTAGTTCAGTGGAGTATATATTGTATAGTACATGGCGCAAAAAGAAAGATTGTTGTTTGAGACTTGTTGTGAGAATGAACTTGACAAGTACTGAACCTTGCATGTCAAAGCATATGTGCTGTCATATTACTAGTGCATAGCATAGCTAGGAAGGAAGGAAAATGTTGTCATCGTTTGGCAGGTCACTGCACACCGTGAACACGACTTGTGTTGTGTGTGCAACCGTGTTCTCCTGATTGCTGTTCTGGATCGTTTTCGCATCCCCTAAACATAATTCTCGGTATATGACTGAATCAGAGATGTGACGCTGCTTGAGAAATGATGCTCGTTAATAATTACTGCACATCGTCGTACAGTAAATTCGCCCTTTTCTCACTCTTGCTCTCTTAATCTTCTTGAAGAGAGACCAATTAGCGTCTTCATTTTTAAAAGGCTGTCATGTTGGATGTATACAACCGTGCATATCCTGGTGATCATTCCGGACTCCTAGTCCAATTAATACGGACGGAGTATTAGTAGAATACAGTAGTGTTATGAGGTAGAGGATGTTTCTTCTATGTTTAAATTGAAGACATACGTGATTGGTGTTCTGTACTGCTGAATGAAGCTGAGAATGGGGGTTGGTCGAAGACGGCTTGCCGTTGCCGGTGAAAATATAATGGAAGGACAGCCTGGCAACATAGCATACTCGTCGTGGTCTCGTCGGAGTCACGAGCATGCGAGTGTGAATGTGATGAGACACGACAGTGAGATCAAGGACGGTTTGAGCTGCGACGGTGAACAGAACAGAGCGACAGCAACCACTCATGGAGTCATGGGCCATGCTGGATGCTGGATGCTGGATGCCCTTGGCCATAAGTTCAGCCGAGGCTTTGGTTGGGGCCACGACCACGACCGGCCTTATTACTGATATAATAAATGCCAAGTGCACGGCGCCAACAACCTGACTGCACACAATGACTTGATGTATCCGTGCGCTCGGAGCACTACACCACCTGGCATCGGCGGCACAAGGCTCATGGCCAGGCCAGGCCAGCTGCACTGTGAACCAGAACCAGGCGCGGCACCACAACAATTGAGGCCTTGTTCTCTTCCCTTCCAAATTTCAAGTTTTTTCACTCTCTCTATCACATCAATTTTTGTACGTATGCATAGAGCATTAAATGTTAGTAAAATAAATAACTAATTGCACATATTAGTTGTAAATCACGAGACGAATCTTTTAAGCCTAGTTAACCCATGATTGAACTATATTTATTAAATACAGACGAAAGTGCTACAGTTAAAAAAATTCTAACTTTCAACTATCTAAACCAGGCCTGAGTCCGCGCTAGTACTAGTGATCATTGTACTGGAGTGGCACTATAGTAGCAGGCTTTCAATGAAAGCTGTTCCCTGGCATAACCACCACCGAACGTGACCAGCAGCAGGCTTTGAAGTCCGAGGACCCCGCCGCCCACGTCCCGGCCACGGCGGGGTAGGGTTTCACTGACCGCTCGGCAGAATTCTGATAAGATCTTGCCATGCCTGCGGCGACCTTCTCCTTTCTCTCCAGCAGCCGCCGCTAAGAGCCTGTTTAGTTGGCAAAATTTTTAGCGAAATGTAACTGTAGCAGTTTCATTGTTATTTGGTAATTAGCGTCCAATCATGGTCTAATTAGATTTAAAAGATTTGTCTCGTCCATTTCGTCTAAACTGTGTAATTAGTTTTATTTTTTATCTATATTTAATGCTTCATGCATGCGTCCAAAGATTCGATGTGACGGGGAATCTGAAAAATTTGGCAAAATTTTTGGCATCTAAACGGTACCTAAGTCCTTGGTTGCCCCTATATCAACCTCGCCCAGCCGCCTCCTCTACCACCTGCTCCGCCAAAGTCGCCACCATCTCTCCCGTCTCCACCACCGGGCCGGCCAGCCTGCCTTCCCCAACATCCTTTCTAAGCCCGTGAGAGATGGAGAAGAGGAGAGGGGCTGACTCACCACTGCACGCGCATCATGTGATAGCGCAGTTGGGCGACCAGTCGCTAAATAAACTTTGCGTTTCAAGTCACACCAAATCACCACATCTGCACATATCGAAACAATGGCAATATCTGGGCAAAAATGGAGGGCTCGTGGGCATTAAGATATTTCTATTGAGTACCTAGCTATTCCTTCCATCCATAAAACAATATAATTCTTATTTTCTAGAGTCAAACAATTTAAAGTTTGACCAAAGTTATATAAAACATTTATCATACAAGAAGGCTACTATCGGTGATATGTACCTAGGGTACCTCATCCTCATTGCATGGAAAACAAGATAAATGGGACAGGGTAGACCGAGCAGGCTACACGAGAAGCCCATACTAGAGGGTACATCATCTACTTGGAAGACAAGACATAGCAAGATATACTTAGAAACCAACTCTATCAGGTAGATTTTGTTGTATCAAAGTAGAAAACCCACATATAAACCGATCTGGACTCTATCTATAACTCCACCTCCTGGACTATATCAACCCGCCTCAATGGGCTCATCTTCCCATGGCAGCCCTCATCGGCAGCCTGTCGTGGCTCTCGCCGTCGACTCATTTTCCGATGGCAGCCCTCATCGGCAGCCTGCAGCATTCCTTGACGTTCATTGTAGACCACATCGCTCTCAACAGAGTTAGCCAAACAGGCACAATTCCACAAACTCTTTTTCATAAAAAATCGGAGTTGAGGGCCAACTTGAGGCTTTTTGTACAGTACCTAAAGAAATACATTATAAATTCTAGGGTTTTTTGAGCAGCTCCATGGAGGAGAGTTGATTAGGGTTTAGGTTTAGTAGAGTGGAGCCGTCCCAAATAAACTCTATAATTGCGGTGAGTGAATGGACAGTAATGGCGGGGCCGTAGAAATGCTGGACTGGGTGCAGGTCGCGCCAAAATCGGGTCCCCACAACACGCGTTGTTGTCTGCTAAGCGTGCGTTTGCTTTGGAGAAAACGTGGGATAGGTACATCCTAGTTTTTTAGTTTTGTATACGATGGATTAAGAGGGATGAGAAAATGTTATTTTTAACCTTGTTAGTAACCGTGAACTGATCATAGATCAGTTGGATAGGTTCCCGGGTTAAGTCCTCGACTTGGCATAAGTGCTCGCATTTTCCTGGATTTATTCCAGCATTTAACGGTACTATGCTTTCAGTGGTAGACGACGTCCCTGTCGACAGCGAGACGCCTGTAGTGATTTCGTGAATCTCGAAATCTGCCGGCCCAGTCCTTTGGAGGTGCTCATGGGGATAGGGTTTGCGTACATGTGTTCATAGGGGTGAGTGTGCTTCCGTGTTGTGGGCGTCTGCATTGTACTGTGTAATTCTAAAAAAAACCTTGTTAGTAACCGTCGTCTGAAACCTCACCTGTCATATACTCGTAGCTTTTTTTTTTTTGCCGAACTTATCTTCTCGCGTGGGCAGGATCCAAACCAAACACATGCTAAAGCGCCATTTGAATCCCATGAGATTCCAAGAATCCAGATAAAAAGATCACAAGAGTTTTATTGAATTTTGGGATTCTAAAAGTTCATGAGTTCAACCCCAGTAAAATCTATACCGTCTGGATGACGCACTACAATTCTAGGATTTTTTTTATTGGGATTCTCAGCATCCCTGGATTCAAACAGGAGCCTCCACGGCGTGTTCCTTTAAGGCCTCGTTCATTTTCTTCGGTATGGGCAGTTCTAGGCTGGAATTATTCCAGTCGTTATACAAATTATCGAAGGAATTCTCCGTTCCAGGCCTAGCTGGGAACGGTTCTTAGGAAACCGAACGGGGCCTAAGTGAAGCTAATAGCTTGTTTGATTCTCTTCCCAGCTAGCCTGGCTCGCATCAGCGATGTAGGCCCTGACCGGCCAGGCTGGGACGGTGCAGGCAGTGAATGTTTGGTTTCCTGCACTCTTGGAGCCTGTCCAGAGGGAGCATTTGTTTGGTTCCTAGCTGTAGCTGTATTCACCGTCTCTCAGATGAGCCACGAGGCATCCGTGCTCGTGCCCGCGGGAGCCGGGCTCTCTAGAAACGAAAACGGAATTCGTTTCCCTCAGCGGCTCGGCCGCGAAGAAACAAGTAACCAAACAAGCTATAAAACTCTCTCTTTTCAGAGGCATCACTGCCCACACTGTGAGTCCTTCCCAATACCGATATGCGACAACTAAAAGATGAGTGAGATGAATGTTGAAGCGTCGGTGCCTATTCATTAAACAAGTATTTTATTTGCTGTTGAGTCGTGCACCTGTGAGGGAAGAATAGATGATGTACTAGTGATTTAATTTAGGGTGTGTTTAGTTGGTGAAAAGTAGATGAAAAGTTCTTGTATCACTTTTCGTTGTTATTTGATAAATATTATCCAACCATGAAGTAACTAGGCTCAAAAGATTCATCTCGACATTTACATACAAACTGTGCAATTAGTTATTTTTTTTATCTACATTTAATACTCCATGCATGCGTTCAAATATTTGATGTGATGGGTGGAAGAGGAAATATTTTGGGTTTGGATGGGAATGAACACACCCTTATTCTTTTGTACTCAGACTATCCGCACTCATCCATCCTCTATATCATCCTCTATAAGGAATATTCCATCCTAGTCATTCCTCTATACCACTTTCTCTCGCATCCATTCATCCTCTATATCATCCTCTATATCTCCAGTGGGACCCACCACCTATTTTTTTAACCCCCTCCCCCCTCCTGGCCCCCACTCTCTCTCCCCCCACGCCCCATCCCTCCCTCCCCGTTCTCTCCCTCCCGGGCGGCCTCCCTCCCTCCCCACTCTCTCTCCCGGCCGCCCCTCCCCACTCCCTGCTCCCTCCTCCCTCCTACTCCGCCCTCGCGGCTGTGGTGGAGGCCCGGCGGCTCAGCGGTGGTGGAGGCCCGCTCGGCGCGGTGGAGCTCGGAGCTCGGAGCTGGGCGGCCTCCACTCCTCCGACGCGCCCCATCCCCGGCTCCTCGACATCGACGGCGAAGGGCTCAAGGGCAGCGGGCACCGGAGGGAGGCGGACGGGCACGGCGCCCTCCTCGTGCTCCACGGCGGCGGCGGGCGAATCTGGGGCTGTCGGCAGCGGATCTCCTCGACGGTGGCGGATGTCGGGCCGCCCCCTCCCTGCTCCCTGCTCCGGCGTGGCACGGTGCTCGGCGTGGCGACGGAGGACGGCGCAGCGGCGGCATCCCTGCTCCTCCTCTTCCTTCGCTCCCCCTCGTGGCGCGGACGGAGCTCGGGCCGTGTGGGCCCCGCGCCACGGCGGCAAGTAGCGGACGTCCGCTACTCCGCTGGGAATAGCGGATCCGCGGCGGTAGCGTGCCGGATAGCGGACGCCGCTGCAGCTCTCCCCGTCCGCTATGTGGACCTGCAGTACGCGTTTAGCGTACCCAGTGCGACTCGTCTCAGTGACTGTGTCCTACAACACTGTAGTAAAAAAGAGCGTGCCGTCATACAGTACGGAGAACAACGACAGCGCACATGCGGTAATCAGGCATCGATGACCGTACGTCCGAGCCACTGGGCTATCACATCAGGAGGCGCGCCCAGCTCGCACCCGGACGCTTCTGAGGACGTCGTCTACCGAACGTGACTATCAGAAGGTTCAAGAAATGGACAGCGAGCGGCGGAACTAACGAGCGGAACGACGAAATTTAACTCGCACGTATCGTCGTATCCATTCACACCTGAGCCAGCTAGCTTAGGTGGTAGGGCCTTCTTTGTCAGAGTTTAACAACACTACTGGTAACGGTCTCTCGGACTGTTTCCTAGACGCGCGCGCGTCTCTAAAAGCCACCGCAGCATCCGGCATTTCAGTCTTTAAGTTTCTTTCTCGTCTACAGAGGGCGTCCGGTGCAGCTGATCCTTGAGCACTGCTTATCCTCCCTTTCTTCCTTCGGCGGCCAAGTCTTGACTGGACACAAGCATATATAACCACCGAGTTGGTGAGATATGAAGTTTAACTGTGTTTGTTGCGACTTCGGCTCGGAGCCATCTCGCTAGCTGGTAAGAACGAATTTCTAGTTAACAATGCATGCTTCAATTACCTACTAGCTACCTGCTTCATGCCTGATCTCCCTTTCCATCAATCCCATCTTCAGACCGTCCACCATCTTCGTCGACGCTTGGATATGAGTAGCAGCACTGCCACTGGCTAGGTAGCTTGTACGTACCACAAGTACGCAAGCCAGCACATCAGAGAAAACCGAGAGAGACACAGATCAACCAATAATGGCGGAGCTCGCCATTGAGATCTCCAAGACGGCTGTCCAGCTGGTGGCCGATAAAGTGAAGACAGCCATCAAGGAGGAGGAGCAGCAGTGGCAGATCGTGGAGCGTGACCTGGAGTTCATCACGGGGGAGTTCGAGATGATGCAGTCCTTCCTCGACACCGCTGACGGGGAGCGCATCCGGAACCATGTGGTGAGGACCTGGGTGCGGCAGGTCCGCCACCTGTCCTACGACGTGGAGGACTGTATTGACTTCGTCCTCCATCTGGACACGAACAAGCGCTCATGGTGGCTCCGGCTGTTGCCGTCCTGGCCATGGCCCTGGAGCAAGCCAAGAGCGGCGGCGCTTCCTGTAGATGAAGCCGTCGCCAACATAATGCAGCTCAAGGCGCGGGTCATGGACGTGAGCCAGAGGAACACGCGCTACAACCTCATCAGCGACAGCGGCTACAAACCGGGCGCCGCTCAGGTGGAGTAGACGACTGCCGACGCTGCTCCCAGCCTCGTTCCCAACACACACTACTGGGAACGCCCTCTTTGCCGACAGCTTGAAGCTGTCGGCGAAGTCCTTAATCCTGTCGGCAAAGCCCTGTCGGCGAAGTTATTGTCGGCAAAGGTCTCTTTCCCGACAGGCATGTTTGGTCTGTCGGTGTTGCTTCGCCGACAGCCACGTGTTCAGTCGGCGAAGGAAACTGCGTCGTCAAGACGGCTGCCGTCTCCTTCGCCGACAGCCACCTGTAGGCTGTCGGCAAAGGCTTCGCTGACAGCCTCTATTACTGTCGACAAAGGCTTTGCCGACAGTACTCCTGGGCTGTCGGGAAAGGCTTTGCCGACAGTACCTGCCGGGGCTGTCCGCAAAGCCTATGGCAGATGCTGTCGGCAAAGAAAGGCTGTCTCGCTGGGAAAATGCCCAGCTTTGCCGACAGCATTGGCCTATGCTGTCGGCAAAGCTGGGCAATATATTTTTTTTCTTTTGTTTTTGCTGTTTTCTTGCATTTAAACCACATTTATCGCATATATATATACCACAGAACCATATTTATTCACAACAATATAGCATATGAACCACATTTGTGCATCGAATTCGGTCTAAACGTGAATCCACACATCAACACCGTCAAATCCATCGATACATGTCCAGAATACACATAACGTCGCGAAACGAGTATATACATGTCCAACATACACATAGGATGTTCATCAGTACTGGTCTAGGGGTCTAACAATAGTCCAGAAGAGGGAGGCAAAGGTACCTAGCTCGTGGCGTCGTCCCCAGGAGTCTCAGAGCCCCCACCTTGGTCCGACGGAGACCACCCTGGCTGCGGCTGAGTCCACCTTGGCTGCAGCTGTGTCCACCCTGACTGCGGCGCCGCCTCGTACTGCCAGTAGGGAGGCCGAGGCCCCTGCTGCGCCGACGCCTGCGGCCACGAGGAGTAGCCCTGCGACTGTGGAGGAGGAGGCCACACGTACTGCTGCGTGGGGTACGTCGGGTGCGCTGGCCAGGTGTGCACTGGCCATGAGAGAACACTGGCGCGGGCAGCCATTGCCATACCTGAAAAATCCAGCAAGTATGGCTCAAAATTTTGTAACCTTTTTTAAAACCAGAGGTAGATATCTATGAAAATAAAATATATGATAATTAATAAAAAATCAGCCAAAAAGGCACTTTACGTGTGTACTGCCGGAAGAAATCAAGCAAGAAACCAGATTGCTGATCTACAAATACAATCAACCAAAGTGGTGCAGCTACAACTTTGCTACAGTATGCAGTAGCAAGAACCCTTCACGGCAGTAAACACACCAAATACTACAGCAATGCAACAACAGCAAAAAGGATTGAAAAATTGAGTGTTTTGGACATAGCAGTTGGGTAACTATATTCAGAGAGTTTCTAACACAACAGAAATACTACAGCAATGCAACAGGATTTAGATAGTTTAAGACAGCAGCAGTGACATGTTAGTGAGATAACTCTATAAGCTGCTAAGTTACTTGTTTAGTTATGGCTGTAAGTAGTACACTGGATTAATACTTCTATTTCTTAAAACCAAATAAATATAGAGAATACCTTAGATTTAAGTACTGGATTAGCACATGCCAGTGCAACTCTACTTGTGATTTTGCTGTGGTGACAATACCTTAGATTGAAGTATACATCAGTACCTCACAGATCTACAGATTCTTGTCCATATCAAACACAAGAACAAATTACTCTGTCTCCAACATTCACCTAGCAAAATATGAGGCAAACCTAACCATAGCCGAAACTCACTAAGGCCAGGTGCCTAGTTGTGAACTCTACTGCACCAATTTCTTAGAGTGGGGACTTCACCGTGCGCAAACACCAGATCAATCAGTTAATCAACCAATTAGCCACCATCCAGATCAGTTAATCACACCCTATATGCGTTTCAGTAGACAAAGAACAAAAGATTTGGGAAGAAACCAAAAGAATAATCATCAAGCTGGAAGGTGGCACCGCTGGAGCTCATGAATCAAAATGGCAAATCAAACTAATTACTAAGTCTCACATATGCAAATCAAAACACCAATCCAGTCATAGAAAATACACCAGAGATACACTATAGGGGATTCCTTGAGGTAATCACTACATCCAAATACACGCTCCGTCAGAAACTATGATTCGAACTGGAGGTGCATGCTTATGTTTGCAGCTGAACAATTAAAAAATATGCACGGGAGGGAGAAAGACCTGGTCATCTTGGATGCAGAAGGCCTCCATGTTCACTCTTGCATTGCACCCACGCTGGTGAAGGCCACGCCACCAGATCCCGAGTCCTAGCTCACCATGGCCACGGGTGTAACCAATCTGACCAACCAAAGGTGCAAAGTCTGAACTTTTTTTTTATCATAAGAATAACAAGAACCTGCAGCTACATCTATAGGAAATTCTGAAGCAGCACGGAGGCAAAGCAGCGAAGCACGGATTAAATTACTCGCTAATTATACAGCTACTAGAAGATCTAATTAAACATGAAAAAGTAAGTCGAGATTACTAACTGAAGCATGTAAGTATTGGACAGGCCATAAACAGGAAAGCAGTAGCATGGCTAAATAAACAAGTATCACATATGTACGAGTATGCAACACTCAGACTCATTACCGTTTATACAAAGATTAAATAATGCAAACACCACGGTGCCATGAAATGGGCATTGCACATATTGAAACAATGTCGTGGTGTTATGTAGCCATCGTATTGGGCGCTGCTACTGAATGCACTTCACAGAATACTAATGAGGCACTCAAAGTAGCGTTTGCATTATTATTGGGCTCGTACAACCACAGTTTAATCAACAATAAAATAAATTGTTGCCAGCCAACACATTTACAAGATAGACATTGGCATGCCACATGCCGGGACCTTAGCCAAAAAGATTGAACTAATAAGAGCTTCAATTATTACGCAATGATGGAATTTAAAAATCCCAACCTGCAATTCGGCCCCCAATTTGAGACAGGGAAATAGCACACCTGCACTGTTGGAGACCCCCTGCTGCCCACTGAAACCAGACTCGCTGCTGCCAGCAACGCTAATGGCCACCTGCACCAGACGTACCCCGAGCAGACTTGGGACACGCCGCCGGGAGCGCTAATAGCCACTGGCTGCTGGATGCCAGGGAAGCTAGCTCGCGCTGCCGCCAGATCTCAGAGGGATTGTACTGCTTGCTAGAAAAAGAAAACAAGAAGACCAAGATCTTACTTTGGATTTGACTGTACATACAAGGAGCTTATTCACAAGGTGCTCGGTGCTCACCTCCTAAAGCCGAGCATCGCCCCCGACCCGGAGAGCGACACGAGGCTGCGCATCTGGATGCCACCGCGTCGGATCCACGCTCCCCCACTAGATCGAGGCACTATGATGCAGGGAGCGGTGGGCGACGAAGCTGTGAATTCGACAACCACGACTTGAAGTCCCCTTCCCCCCACCAGATCGGGGCGTCGCAACACAGGGCTCCTCCATGGTCGAGGGCGTCGTGGCTATTTCGAAGCGAGGAGAGGCAGCTGGTCCTCGGATCGAGAGGAAGTGGTGGATGCTGCGGGGAAGAGGAGGCTTTTACCTGGCCTTCTTCGTCACGGCTCCCTCCGGCGGTGCTGGTGGTTTCCTTCGACATGTTCTCTGCCAGCATGTATGTATTCATACTCCGTATGAACATGTATGTATTCATACTTCCTATAGACACGTACTGTTTCATACTCATTATAAACATGTATGTACTCATACTCTCATGATACTATGTGCCCATACTCCTTTGGTAGGTACACGTATATACTCACTAGTTCAAGACCGTATGCTTCAAGAGAATATGAAAAGAAAACCATTTCACCAGTCATGTACGGACGTGTATGTAATGCTCCTTTTTCTGAATGGGATGTACATATACTCATTTGTCAAACAAGTATACACATATACTCATCCCCCCAAAGTATTCATATATACTCGGTCTTCGAAACATGTATATACTAATACTGCTTGGATGTATATAGTCGGCGCAAAAAAATTGTGTATAAAATATTCTCCTTTAGCTATGTGTTGAACGTGTATATATGGGTCATATAATAAGAAAATCAAGCATGCATATTTAAATAAGTATGCGCACATACTGCTTCCTCTCTTGTACGTGTAAGTATGTAAATATACTCTATTTTTTCTAAGTATGTATCCATACTTTAATAAAGTTAATTCATGCAGGTTTCAAACCAACGTTTTCTGAACTGATGGCAGCCAACAAAGTAGATAATTAGCATGGGAATACCTGACGAAGCGAACTTGCTTAGTAGTATGCCTACATACTCAGAGTATGAAGGATGTGTACATACTTACAGTATAAAATACGTGTACATACTCAGTGTATGAAGTATGTGTGCATACTCAGTGTATGTGGTCTGGTATGCATTGATACTCTTGCTTATGTTTTAGAATAAAAAATTGTATATAGTCTGGTATGCACGCATACTCTTGGTGTATGTATGCATACTCCATTGCAAAAAGGTATGTACAATTACTCTATTCCAAAATGTATGTATGGATACCCCATTCCAAAAAGTATGTATAAATACTCTAATCTAAACAGTATGTCTGATACTCTATTCCAAAAGGTATATATAGGTACTCCTTATCTTAGATAACACATATATATTCCCTACTGATTAGTATGTATTCATACTCATAAACAAGCAAGCTTAATCCAGATATGAATGACGGCGAGCGAGAAACACAGCGACTGTACAATATATATATTATTTTATTTATTTATTCATTAAGTATGTGCATGCGGCATGCCTAATTGGATGCTCCTCCCGATATCCACTAACCTGTACGGACCCTGTGTCTCCCGTTAGCTTCGTCGGGTCGGGACTGCCTCGCGTGCGTATACTCAGATAGGAGTAACTACTCGTGCGCGTAGGGATATATATATATATATATATATATATATATATATATATATAGGGTGAGTTTTCTATATTCTCGGGAGTAGTTACTCCCATCTTCAATAAACTATATTGTGTATAGGTGCATACTCATTTATCACCTTTAGTATGTTTATATATACTTATTTTAAGATACTCTGAATCTTACTACGTAAAAAAATTTAGCAGAGCTCATACTTTTTAATATATTACTAAAATGCCACTATAGGAGGAGAAGGGCTGGCTCTTAGGCGCCAAATCTCTGTCCTTTGGCGCCAACAGCGGCGTCTCTGGCGCCAAAGCCAATTGGCCTGGGAATGGCACAGGGGAAACGAAAAAGTTCAGACGTCCAAACAAGCCCAAGGGCAACTGAGTCATTCTCTAGAGCCGTTACCCACCGTTAGGAGCAAATGCCGACGGAATGGCGTGAGGGAAACGAAAAGTTCGAGCGAGGGCATGTAGGTGACGACCAACTTTTGAGGGGTACGCAGGAGTATGACATCTTTTTTAAGGGTAGACAGGTAAAAGCCTCGGGGAAGAGAGGAGTGAGGGAGAGGTGGCTGAAGAGTTAGGGTTCGTTGATATTTATTCAACATGGGATGAATCTTAGCCGTTCATTTGATCCAATGGCTCAGATAACGCGGTTCAACATGGGCTGAGATGGGCTAAAATTTATCAGTTGGGCCAGCCGAGCTGAGGCTGTTTTTACCGTTCTAGTTTAAAATTTTTATCTTTTTTTATTTATAAGTGAAGTTTAGTGATATATTAATGTTCGTTATTGGAATAAATGGAATCCTAAACCATGTTTAAATTGATTGTTTGAGGCCCTAAACAAATTCAAGTAAAAATGTTGTCAACTAAAAATTTGTATAACTTTTCGAGATCTACAACTTTTATTTTGGTAGTTTCTCTATTCGAGGTAGTTTATAAAATTTGAATTTCAAATTTGAGAAATTCAAACGTAGTTTTCCTTGACAAGATGATTTTAAATTAAAAAGTTGTCAACTATAAAGTTTCATAACTTTTCGATATCAACAACTTTCGTTTTTGTTGTTTGTCCATCCGAGATTGTTTAAAAAATTCAAATTTCAAATTTTTAGAAATTCAAACGTAGTTTTCCTTGATAAGATGATTTCAAATCAAAACGTTATCAACTACAAAGTTTCATAACTTTTCGAGGTCTACAACTTTTATTTTGGTTGTTTCTCGATCCACGGTCGTTTGAAAAATCTAAATTTTAAATTTGAGAAATTCAAACGTAGTTTTTCTTGGCAAGATAATTTCAAATAAAAAAGTTGTCGACTACAAAGTTTCATAACTTTTCAAGATCTACAACTTTTGTTTTGGTCATTTATTCATCTGACATAGTGGTAATAACATTGTTCACAAATTTTACATATCCCTCTTGTAGTTATGAAACTATATGAAACTATAAGAGATATGTAAATTTTGTGAACAAAGTTACTACCACTTTATCGGATGAAAAAATGACAAAACTAAAAGTTGTAGATCTTGATGAGTTATATAACTTTTATGTTCATGACCTTTTTAGCTGAAATCATTAATGTTATAAAATGATGTTTGAAGTTGCCATTTTTTGAAATTCAAAATTCAAATAGATAAAACACAATCACATGAAAAAATGGGCAAAATAATAGATGTAAAAACACAATAAATTAATAGAGAATGATTTTAGAATTTTTTAGGAAAAAATTATCAAATTTGAAGTTAGTACGAGGGAGAAAGACTAGCTACAAGTTTTAGCCAGAGATTAAAAAGAGAAATCAGAGTTCTTCGACAATTTCAAAATTAAATTTCAAACAACATTTTGAAGCACTAAATGAGTTCAAATGAAAAAGTTGTAAACAACAAAATTTTATAACTTTTTGAGATCTACAACTTTTATTTTAGTCATTTCTCCATCCGAAGTCATTTGAAAAAATTCGAATTTTAATGATTAATTTTAACTGTTTGGTGTCTATTTGTAGGAGCGGCTCAATATTTATAGGCATATTTGTTTAGTATTTATTTTCATGTAAGTTTCATTAGACTACGCCATAAGAGGTGGAGTGGAGGTACATGCAGGGCGCCGCCGCGCCTGAGTCCGAGGAGGGGGGGACCGCTTAATCCCTTCGCCGGTGGCGCGCCTAGCCCTCCACCGGCCGCCGTCGCCCGCGTGCCGCTGCTAGGGTTAGCCGGTAGGGAGAGGTCGAGAGCCGAGAGTCGACGAGAAGGGACGGCGTTGGTCGATTGGGGGCGGGATCGGAAGATGGCTTGGTCGGTGACTGGGGGATCGGGAGAAAAATATAGCAAAATTGGCCTATGTTGATCACAAGTGGAGATGTCTGGGTTTTGAGCATCCGACGTCGTAGCTTGCTCCAAACTTTCTCAAATTTTTATCGTAGCCTCCACATGCGATAACAAGACACCCCGACAAGTTTCGTGTTTTTCCGACTTCGTTTGGATTTTATATAATTAAAAAACACTTCTACCACTCCTGGATGGTCGTGTTACGTGGACATGGACTTCGAACTTTTGGGTGAGTTTATGGACACCGCCTCAAAACACACTCTCCAACATGAATATCATTTTTCGAATGGCTACGTTTCATTATTTCATGCACCTGCAGTTCAATTTTAGATTATACGAGAAAATTCAAGTAAACAAAATAAATTAGCAAAATATAGCAAAATGTTATAAAAAGGGCTCAAATTAGAACATATGCTTGTAAACAATATAATTAGGCCATATAAAAAGTTTGAAGTCAAAATTCAAAAAAATGCAAACTCTTTGCCGACAGCATGGCTAGGCTGTCGGCAAAGAGATATCTTTGCCGACAGCATAAAGACGTGCTGTCGGCGAAGTTAACGGCGTCTGTCCACCGTTTTCCCAGCCAGTTCTTTGCCGACAGGATTTCTTTGCCGACAACAACACTGTCGGCAAAGATATCCTTTGCCGACAGGGTTTGTTCACCGACAGCAGGGAGCCTATGGGCTGTTGGCAAAGAATTCTTTGCCGACAGCGGGGATAGGCTGTCGGCAAGGACTTCCTTCGCCGACAGCCCTGGGGCTGGCTGTCGGCAAAATGTGGGGCTGTCGGCGAAGTTCCTTTCTCCCGTAATGACAAGGGCGGCATTCAACATCCTCACCCCCGACGCGCCAAACAGCAAGATTGCCATCTCTCATCTTGCCGAGGTTATCAATCTGGACGATGAGGATCTTCGAGTAATATCTGTTCATGCAACTGAAGGTGATGACCTTGGGACGATATCTGTCATCAGGCAGTTGTTCTACGATGATAAAAAAATCCTCGGCAACTTTGCACGCCGTGCCTGGGTGAAGCTACTGCATCCTTTCAACCCCCACGAGTTCATCCGCAACGTGGTGGCTCAGTTCTTAACCAACTTACCAGGCCAAGATGAAAGCGTGATCATAGGCGTCCACGTGATGAAGCAGCTGGAGAAAAACAATCTCGTCGACATGTTCGTCGAGGAGGTCAACACACAAAGGTACCTGATCGTCCTGGAAGGCGTGTACAGCATGGAGCAATGGGATGCCATCAGGACCTACCTGCCAAACAGGAGTAATAAGAGCCGGATCATCGTGTCGACGCACCACGCCGGGATCGCAAGGCTCTGTACCCGGAAGCCGTATCGAGTGTCTCTGCTCAAGCAGTCTTCAGCTGATCACTCCGCTCATATCTTTTATTCTTGCCATGATGATGAGGTAAATGCCCTGGACTTGGTAATTTTTTTTATCCTATACTAGATAAATACCTGTGCGTTGCACAAAAAAAATATAATATATCATGATAATGGTAGTACGAGGGCATGTTTGGATCGTGGGAAAAAAAATCCTGTTCATACGTTTTTCCGTGAAATTGAACTGATTCTAGAGAAATTATTGTGAGATTCCTATGAAACTCCTGCATTCCAAACTGGCCCTGAGCGTGTAACAAGCACCAAGTAACAAATATGAGTTCAAAAATATTGATTTTCACAATAAAAAATTAGAAGTATTGTAGCAAGGCACGTAGCACATGTGGCCTGAGTACATGAGTGGGCAGTCGGCATGGCCCGTTAGTCGTCGTTTCGTGCCGTCAGACGCGCACGATGTATATATCTCATAGAATACAGAAAGTATACAAGGAAAATAGGGAAAAAGAAATTTAATTAATTAGAGTAAATAAAATAAAAAAGAGCATACTTCTAGTCACGTACCTGAGAAAGACAAGAAAAGAGCGTACGTATAAAATAAAGTGAAATATAGAAGTAAAACATGAGAAAAATAAATTAAATAAAGATATAAATAATAATAATAATAATAATAATAATAACCAAAGGAAAAGAAAAGGAAAAAAAGGGAAAACTCACGTACCTGGAGAGCGTTGTCTGGCCCGTGGGAACGCACGCGCCTCCGCTATTGCTCGAACGCGTGGGCGCTTCCGCTTTCTTGCCTTTTCGCGTGGGCCGCTAGCTCTGTGGGCTGCGTGGGCCTCGCTTCTCATTCGCACGAACGGAGGCACACATCCCCTGCTACCACCTGTCCACCTTCCGCCCAGCAGCTCCTGCGTGTCCTTTTTACCAAATTAAATTAAATATAACAGTCTACTCTCGAGTTAACAATTTTGTTTGGAACGTAGTTACAACTTTCCGCGGTCGCCTGCACGTCCTTCCCACCAAACTAAGACCCTATTTGGATGGCATGGTCTAAACTATATCTTCTAAACTTTAGACACTCCAAATAGAAGGTCTAAAGTACTGTATAATGTTTAGTCAACCTCATAAAAACTTTAGACTACACAAGTAAGCAAAAACTGTATAAATTTTAGTACTCAATTTTAGCCATCTAAACTGCGGACCAGAGAATCCAAATTAAGCAGGCCCTATAACAAATGTAAGCGGTAAGCCTACTACTGACTTACAGCTTCATTTGTAATATATATTACAACTTTGTTCATAATGTCGTTACAACTAACGCTTATTTGATTATTATTTGAATACTACTCTCTACCAACTCATCTGACACAACTCTGATACGCATGCATACACATAATTTTTGCATGATTCAACATTTCAAAATGGACATCTCACAAACCGCAAGTCTGATTAATAAACTATTTGAAGATTTTTGTTAAAAAAAGTGGGCCCAAAAAAATGAGATTCGTGAAGGCTATGTTTTGAGTTACTACTTAGCTACAACTCCGTGTAGTTTATAGTTATAAATTGTTTTTTATAGAGAGAAACAGTTACATTATCTCAGAAACACAGCTGCAAATAAATAAAGGGACTAGTCATCTACAACTTAGTGTAGTTTGTTGTTATAAATTGATTTAGTTAGAGAGAAACAGTTGCACTATCTCATAAAAAACAATTGCAACCAAATAAAAGGACACAGTTACCATATGAGCTCATTTACAACTTAGTGTAGTTTGTATTTATAAATTGTTTTTTATATAAAACCGGTTATATTGTCTTAGAAACAACTGCAACCAAAATAAAGGACATATTTAGAATGCGAGTTACTACTCAGTTATAATTTAGTGTCATTTATAGTTATAGATTGCTTTTTAGAGAGAAACATTATCTCAGAGACACAACTGCAACCAAATAAAATATTGTATCATCTAAAAATTAATCAACTTCAGGTTATCTTTGAGTCAGAATTTTTAGGTTTACTAAAATGTCCTCCCTCTAGGTTGGTAAAAGAAGTCGTTTTAGACAACGACACGGTCTCTAAAGCATAACTTTGACTTTATTTTTCTATAAAAATATTTATTTAAAAGTGATATATGTATACTTTTATGAAAGTATATTTCAAGACAAATCTATTCATATGGTATTTACATTTCCAAACTTAACAACTTAAAAGTTATTCATGATTTATATTCCTAATGTTTGACCCAAACCTTGTCCAAAATGAATTTTTTTACCAACCTGGAGGGAGTATACAAAAGAGCACCAATATTTATAACACTAAATTGGTATTTGGTCAGTCTCATTGAGAGTTCCACCAAAGTTTTATTTGCATTTAATAAGCTGTCACATAAGCGTTGATGATGGTGTTGCAACATTTTTAATAAGCGAGAGAAGAAGTGAGTTTCATAGGGATGAAACTTTTTTTGGCACGACTACTGGCTCTTTATGAGTCATGAAATTAAATGTCTATGAAGGTATAGAATGAAACTTACGTTGAGAGTGGGTGCTTCATCTAAATTTCATTACCTTTCATCTAAGTTCTATTACCACGCCACGAAACTCCTCACTGAGACTTGTCTTATTAGCTAGATACACCATACTCCTAAAAACTATACTTTCATTGGATACTTATTAGTGTCTTGGATCTTGGTATTCTCTTGTGTACAAAGTCGAACTTAAAGTAGTTTGAGTTAAGACAAGTTTAAGAAGTTGAATTATCTTATTCTTTTTACAAAATGAAGTTGATTTATCTGCTGACATACCAGTAATATATTGCTACCTTAATATATTTATCACAGAAGGAGCTCCGAAAACAAGAACAAGCCGTCAACTCAGCTGGCCTTTTTGGGCGTGACGAGGAAATAGACGGGCTTCTTCAGCTGATCCAGGGGCGCCGTCATATCTCCGTGTGGGGGCCTCCTGGCATTGGGAAAACAACTCTCATGAAAGCCGTGTACGAAAGATCTGATTTCATTAGCCGGGCTTGGGCCAACGTATCTGATCCATTCAACGGCGACGGCCTCTCCCAGGTTACTAAGGAATTGATGGATCGTAGGCGTTTAGCAAAAACCGGAAGGCAAGTCTTAAAACGACTGCTTTTTAAGCTTTTAGGGTTTGAGCGGTCCCTTGTCGTGATCGACGACCTGAAGTCCAAGCAAGAATGGGATTTCATAAATGACAACATTATTACAAGTAATATACCGGGTGAATCCTGTGTCGTCGTCATCACCGCAAATGAGAGCATCGCCACGTATTGTGCGCAAGGCTCAAACAGTACAGTGTACAGAGTTAAGGGTCTTGAAGCGGATACAGCCCTTCGTCTCTTCGAGGAAAAGGTGTGTATAATGCGCTGAACTACTACTACTAAGTAATAAGCTGACTTTTGTTTTCCTTGGTTTCTTGGATCTCCTGATTCACCGATAAAAAAAACCAAATTGATGGCTAGACGTTTGTGATTGTCGTGAGAATTTCTAGTATTTATATTTTTTCTAACGGGATGTGATATTTTTTAAATATATATAGGGGTTGTTTGTAAGAGTAAATTTCACTGGCAGTCCTCGAACTTGTCCTGAGTTCTCATATAGGTCCCAGTACTTTTAAATTACACTTTCAACTCCCTAAACTTGTATCATGACCGAGCACATGACGAGGAACAGTGGCTGAGTAGGCAGGAAGCGTCGTTGAGTCATTTGGCTCTTGATATCTGTAATGGAGGAGTTGGGCTTGGCCCAGTCGGGATTAGGGGCTCGGCCCACTTCAGGTTGGCGGTGAGGTGGCATTTATAAGCTATTGTAATGAACTAGAGATGGGTTATGCAATGAATAACAAACTCTGAAAGCTCCCAATCCTTCCCCTATCCTTCTTGTTCTCCGGTTCTTCCCCAACTCCTCTTCTGATACTCTGAATCCTTCCCTAATCCGTCTAAGATCGTGACAATTTGGTATCAGAGCCGTCATGTTCTCCCATCTTGATCGCGTTCGTAATTCCTGACGGCCGGAATCGTCGCTTTCACTTCGGTGTTGGCGATTGTGTCCAGAGGTCCGTTTCTAGGTTGAGCGGGTCGGTGGTGAAACACGTGGTGATCCTACCTTCGTTTCGGGGTGTCGCGGTTGGATTCGTGCTGGCGCCGACGAAGCCCACCAAATTGCAGCAACAAATGGCGACGAACATCGAAGATTTGGTGAAGCAGTTCTAGGGTTTTCAGTCGATGATGAAGTAGGCGCTAGATGAATCCATGGGGGCCATGATGCTCAAGCAAGATGCTACGGCAGCGCGCCTTCTTCGTCTGGAGCACGCACCACCAGCACCACCACCACCCCCGCCCCCGCCTCCGCCTCCACCCAGACAGAGTGGCCCCGGGATGCAGCTCGACCTCAACACCGCCGCACGGGCATCTGCGTCAACGACCGACACGCCTGTGGGCCATGGATCGCCTCACGACCACCTGGATGAGGGTGGGGGTGTCCTTGGACCTCTTCCTCACCAGGGCTCAGGTGCGCTACCCAAATCTCGCCCACGCTCCCCTAACGGGTGACTTCGGATCGGGAATTTGGGGGTCGTCCGCATGTGCCCAAGATGGAGTTCCCAAAATTTGATGGCACGAATCCCCGGTTATGGCGAGATCAGTGTCAGGTGTATTTTGAGGTGTATTACGTGGTACCATTTCTGAAGACTCGGTTTGCCAGACTGAATTTCATTGGTCCGGCTGCAATTTGGCTTCAGACTGAAGAGCGTAGGGGTCGGATTCAGGACAGGGATCAGTTTGTGCAACTGTCTTGGCAAAATATGATAAGGATCAGTATCCCTTACAGTTGAGATAGTTGGATTCACTCAAGCAAGTGGGTTCAGTTCTTGACTATCAGACCAAATTCGAAGAACTTGCTCACAGGATCTTGCTGTATAACCCATCATTTGACGATACATTCTTTGTTACTCGGTTTCTTGGGGGCTTGAAGGAGGAAATTCGCTATGCAATTGCCTTGCACAGGCCAAAGACAGTCCAGATCGCAAGTAAGTTGGCTTCACTTCAGGAGTTAGAGTTGGAATTGCAGAAACCCAATCCTTCACACCGGTCTAACAGTGGCAGGGCTCAGTCTAAGTTGGTCTGGCAGGCTAACAGAACTAAACCTGTGCATAAGAAGGAGTATAAGAATGCCGACTCTGAGGATAAGCTAGCTGCTCTCAGGTCTTACAGGAGGGCCAATGGCCTATGTTTCATTTGTGGAGAAAAGTGGACAGGAAAAGGACACAAATGCCCCACTCATGTGTCTATACATGTGCTTTAGGAATTGATGGATGCAGTACATGTTGAACTTGAGTCTGATTATACATCAGATGAGGAAGATACTGAGGTGGCTGCTGGTCAAGTGCTAATGACAGTTTAGCAATCTGCTATTGACATTAAGAAAAGCAGAACTCTTAGGTTCAGAGGTTGTATTGGGCAGCAGGAAATATTGATTTTGCTTGACTCAGGTAGCTCAGGAACCTTTGTCAGTTCAAACTTGGTTGAAAAGTTGCATATGTCTGCACTTAGCTGTGAATCCATTTAGTACATGTCTGCTGATGGAGCTGCTATGTTATCTGATGGATTCATTCCCCAATTGCAGTGGCATATCCAAGGCCATAACTTCCAATTTGACACAAGAGTGTTGCCCTTCAAAGGATATGATCTTATTCTAGGGGCTAATTGGCTTGAACAACAGGGTCCCATGTGGTTTCATTGGAAAAAGAAATGGATAAGGTTCACACATCAGGGAAAAAGAATTCTGTTGAAGGGAGTTAGGGATGATATAGTCAGTTGTACACAAGTGCCTGGGCATAGGTTGAAAGGGTTATTGGAAAGAGGAGCCATTACTCATATGCTGGAGCTTAAGCATACCCAAACTGTTAGTTCACCTGATTCAGAATTATCAGTAGCTGCTATTACTAATGAGGACAGTTCTATTGAAGTGAACTCTATTCTAGCATCAGTACAATCCTTGGTAAAGCAATATGATATGCTCTTTCAGGAACCTACCAGCCTGCCACCACAGAGATCTTATGATCATCAAATCCCTCTTATCCTAGGGGCATAACTAGTGAATGTAAGGCCTTAAAGGTATGCTCCTCAGCAGAAGACTAAGATAGAGAGACAAGTTAATGAAATGTTGAAAACTGGAATCATTAAGCACAGTGTGAGCTCTTTTGCTTCACCAGTTCTTCTAGTAAAGAAAAAAGATGGAACTTAGAGGTTCTGTGTAGATTATAGGCATCTCAATAACATCACTATTAAGAACAAACATCCATTACCAGTTGTGGATGAGTTGCTAGATGAATTAGCTAGGGCTTCTTTTTTCTCCAAATTGGACTGCAGATCAGGGTATCATCAAATAAGGATTGTGGAAGGAGATGAGCTCAAAACTGCTTTTAAAACCCACAGTGGCCTGTATGAGTTCAATGTGATGCCCTATGGCCTTACTAATGCCCTTGCAACATTCTAGGGAGCTATGAATATCATTTTTGCACCATTACTGAGAAAATGTGTGTTGGTTTTCATGGATGATATACTGGTTTTCAGTAAATCAATGGAAGAGCATGTCCAGCATCTGAAGCAAGTCTTTCAGATTTTACAAGACAATCAGTTTCTTCTCAAGAGATCAAAGTGTGAGTTTGCAAAAACCTCTCTGGAATACCTTGGGCACATTGTCTCTGTTGATGGAGTGGCCACTGAACCTTCAAAAATCCAAGCTGTAACTCAATGGCCAGTACCAACTAATGTTAAGCACTTAAGAGGATTTTTGGGTCTCACTGGCTATTATAGGAGGTTCATTAAGCATTATGGCATTCTTATTAAACCACTGAACCAGATGCTTAAGAAGGGAATTTAGTTTCAGTGGACTCCAATGGCTCAGGATGTATTTTTGCTGTTGAAAAAGGCTCTAACTGAGGCTCCAGTACTGGGTATACCAGACTTCTCTAAGCCATTTGTGATTGAAACAGATGCCAGTGATTTGGGGATAGGAGCAGTGTTGATGCAGGATGGACATCCAATCTCTTTTCTCAGTAAGGCCTTCAGCTCTAGATCTCAAGCCTTTTCTACATATGAGAAAGAATGTCTGGCAATAATAATGGTTGTGGAAAAATGGAGGTCTTATTTGCATGGTCAGGAATTCACTATAAAAACTGACCATAAAAGTTTACTGCACTTGGATGATCACAAGGTAGTATCTAGAGTGCAACAAAAAGCCCTGTTAAAACTCATGGATCTGAAATACAAGATACAGTACAAGAAAGGGATCTCAAATGCTGCTGCAGATGCCTTGTCTAGAATGCCTGAACAGCCAACTCTTTTGGCTATTTCAGTTAGTACACCATCTTGGCTTGAAAAGCTCCAGCAGGGTTATGAGGATGATGAGGAAGCTAGGAAGCTTTTGGTACAATTGAGTTTATAATCTGTCAATGACTAAGGTTTTACATTGTACAATAGAATTATCAAACATAAGGATAGATTCTGGGTGGGCAACAATTTGTTGGCTCAACAGCATATCTTGCAGGCATTTCATGCAAGTGGAGTGGGTGGACACTCAGGTATTTAGGCCACATATCATAGAGTCAAAGCTCTTTTCTCCTGGCCAAAACTGAAGCAAAGTGTTACTCAATTTGTCCAGAGCTGCCAAGTTTGTTAGCAAGCCAAGAATGAACATGTTAAACTACCAGGACTGCTCCAACCATTATCTGTTCCACCTCAGGCTTGGTACACTGTGAGTATGGATTTCATAGAGGGTTTGCCCAAATCAAACAAGTTTGATGTGATTATGGTGGTAGTAGACAAAATTTCAAAATATGCCCACTTTTTGCCCCTGCCTCACCCATATACAGTCCTGCAAGTTGCCCAAACTTATTTCAACAATATCTACAAGTTGCATGGTTTACCCAGTGCTATTATCTCTGATAGAGACATGGTGTTCACTAGTCATTTTTTTGCAGCAACTGTTTACACTTTCTGATACACAATTGCTCATGAGCTCCTCCTATCACCCACAAACAGATGGTCAAAATGAAAGAGTTAACCAATGTTTGGAGGCTTTCCTAAGGTGCACAGTTCATTCTTGTCCAAGATACTATCATAAATGGCTCCCCTTAGTAGAATTTTGGCATAATACATCTTATCAGTCTGCTCTAGGTACTCCATTTGAGGTCTTGTATGGACACCCTCCAAAGCAGTTGGGCATCACTGATCCTCAAGCTGTGACTGTTCTAGATTTGGCATCATGGTTGGCTGACAGGAACTTGCTATCCAAACTCGTTCAGCAGCAATTATTGAGGGCTCAACAGAGAATGAAGCATCAGTCTGATAAAAATAGATCAGAGAGGGAATTCAGTGTTGGAGACTTGGTCTATCTGAAGCTTCAACCTCACATTCAGTCATCTGTGGCATTTAGGAGTAATCATAAGCTCTCCTTCATATTTTTTGGTCCATACAAGATTTTGGCTAGAGTGGGATCAGTTGCTTACAAACTTGAGTTGCCAGCCTCAGTGGCCATCCACCCTGTGGTACATGTATCACAGATCAAGAAGCATGTTCCACCCAATACTGAAGTTCTGGATACACTGCATTCAGTTTCTACTGATCCTTCTATCTGGCTTATTCCAGTATAGGTTGAAAGGATCAAGATGCCCAAGAGGGGGGGTGAATTGGGCTTTTCTAAAAATTAATTGCAAGAATTAAAACCTACAAGCCGGAATTCACCCCTAGTGCCTACTTGTGTTCCTAGAGAGTCTACCGTTAAAAAGTTTTGCACCCTAGTTTCCAATCCTAGTCTAGCATGGCAATTCTAGGAATGTAAACAAGCAATGAAAGTAAATACGAGAAAGTAATTGCTTGAATGTAAAGGGGCAAGGAACACGGCGATGTTTTTCTGAGGTATCGGAGAGTCGCCACTCCCCACTAGTCCTCGTTGGAGCACCCGCGCAAGGGTGTCGCTCCCCCTTGATCCGCGCAAGGATCAAGTGCTCTCTACGGGTTGATTCTTCGACACTTCGTCGCGGCGAATCACCCAAAACCGCTCACAACTTGAGTTGGGTCATCCACAAGCTCCGCCGGATGATCACCAAACTCCCAATCACCACCAAGTCGTCTAGGTGATGGCGATCACCAAGAGTAACAAGCTAGAACTCTCACTTGACCACAACGAGCCCAAATGAGGAGATGGATGCACACTTGCTACTCTCTAATCACTAGTGAGGAATCTCAAACTTTGATTCTCAAATCTCTATCCTCACTAGAGCTCTTGCACTCCCTTGCACTCTAAAGGGTTTTCTCAGATGTTTGAATGAGCAAGAGACCTCTAAAAGAGGTGGAGGGGTTGTATTTATACACCCCTCAAAGAAAACGAACCGTTATTTTCTGACACGGGGTCATCGGACGCGCCGGTGCAAAGGACCGGACGCGCCGGTCGCCCGTAACGGTCAAAACGCGATTTTGAACTGAACCACCGGACGCACCGGTCAGGGGTGACCGGACGCGTCCGATCGTGCAAGGGTGCTTACTGTACTCGCACCGGACGCGAGGCCGCGTCCGATGGCTGAAGACCGGACGCGTCCGGTCCTCTCTGGACCTTACTGGACTCGCACCGGACTCGCCGATCAAGTCTAGGTCGCGTCCGACGGGCGTTCTCCCAGAGTGACACGTGTCAGCGACTGACCACCGCGTCCGGTCCTCGCGAGGACCGCGTCCGGTGGTCAAGGCCGAAACCCTAGCGCAGAGTGTACTCACCGGACGCGTCCGGTGCTCCCGAAGAGCGCGTCCGGTGACTGGAAAACAGCCCGAAACTTCTCGAAACGCGTCGCAACTTCAACCAAGTTGCTTCCAACTGAACTTTGAGCTATTCTAGGGTTGCCTAGCGCCAAGTTTAACAAGTGTGCACCACACCTAAACATAGGACTCGCCTAGGTCAAGCTACTCATTCATGCCCCCCTTTATAGTACGGCCAAAAGAGAAAAACGAAGATCCTAACGACTATTCCGAATGTGTCTCAACACTTCGTCATCCGGAACTAACCGTCCTTAATCTTGACGTCACTCTTTTGAAAACCGAAACGATTTCCATCAAGGGACACGAATACCACAATGCTCAAAGCAGTTATCACCTCCATGACCTAACTTACCAAGTTTCTGCAAAACACACGTTAGTCATGGTAATAAAGTGTTGTCATTAATTGCCGAAACCAAACCTTGGGGCCTAGATGCTTTCAATCTCCCCCTTTTTGGTGATTGATGACAACACTAAGTTTCAATGGATTAGAGTGAAGGTTTTCGAGCATGCTTGGTTCACATAAGCAAAAGACAATAAGCATAAAAGGGTTAGGAATTGCTTATGTGCTCCAAGCCAAAAGAGTGTACTTCATAAGATAAGACAAAAGGCGTTAGCACACATAAAGATATAGCTCATAAGTAATCGGAGTAAGGCACGGAAGCACAACCTTAGAGCTATAGCTAAAACGGTGACATATATTAATCACTGAGACGAATAACACATTAAGACTCAAGGTTTACGACTCGACGACAATGTCACACGAATGCAGTACTGAAAATAAACATGATATGCAAGAATGTAGCACACGAAAAACGAAAACCCACTAACAAACTCCCCCTGAAACTACTCTCTCTCCCCCTTTGGCACCAAGTGCCAAAAAGCTAATCTAATCTGACGGGGGGACAGACGGAGTCGTGTCGGGTGCCGAGGTGCGCGGAGTGATCACGAAGTGAAGCGAATCGCCCTCGGAGTCGGAGCTATCTGGCTGACCCTCTGAAGAAGCACGTGGCTGCGAAGCGGTCTGGGTCTGAGCAGGAACAGGCACTGACTGTGTAGCAACAAGTGGATCTGTCTGAGTGACCTGAGCCTGAAGTGCGCCAGTAGCTGGGGGATCTGTCGAGGCAACTGAAGAAGGGAGGGTCTCTGTAGTCCCGGTCCCTGTCACTGGTGGAACGACTGCCTCAGAAGCTGACAACTCTGACGAAGTGTGAAACGTAGTGGTGTGCGAGGGTGTCGGCTGACCAGTCAACTCGCTGTAGGTGGCACTGAAATCACCAATAGGTGTGCCTGTCAGGAGATGCGGGCGAGGCTGATCTGACGGTGTGAACCCCGTATGTATAGGAGTGAAGCTCGGGGACTGAAAAGACTGGGGAACCTGCTGCTGTGGAGATGTGAACTGAAAGCTCGGCTGTCCCTGACTCGATGGACCACTGGAATGCAAAGCCGGAGCCATGATAGATGCAGGCGGAGGAACCCCAACTGTGATGAGATGCCGCAGAAGATCCATGTACTGCTGCTGACTCTGTCGCTGCATCTCAACCTGTTGCCTCTGGATCTCTAGCTGCTGTCTCTGAAACTCGTCCTGGCGAGCCTGAATCTGTGCTAGTGCTGCAGCTGTGTCCTGTGCCTAGCGCTGTATCTGCTGCTGCTGCTGCTCCTGAGCCTGGGTCAACCTCTCAAGGATAGCCACCATGGCTGGGTCTGAGCGGGAGGCTGAGCCAGATCCACCGGCCTCGTGGTCGTGAGACCGAGGAGACCGGTACCTGGGGATGGGCTGGTAGTCCTCATCAGTGCTGTCAGAAGTGACATCCTCAGGTATCTCAGCAGTCTGAGCCTCAAGGTCTGCGAGCTCTGCCTCGGCAAGCTCGTCAACTCTAGCGTCCTGCTCAGCTGCTGTCTCAGGAACATCTGGGCGCTCACGCTGTCCTGGCGCTGGGGCCTGATCTCTAGTGACAGAGGCCCAAAGCTGTCGAATATCATAGTCAGGGAATGCTGTGGTAGTGTTGGCAATCTCTGCCCTGATCTCTGGTGGCATCTGGATAGCAGATCTGATGATGAAACAAATCCAGTGGGCATAGGGAAGCTGACGGTTACCCTTGAAGCCCTCAGCAATGGTGTCCTCCATCTCACTCAGGATAAGATCCCAGATATCAAACTGTCGCTGTGAAAGGAGGTGGTATACAACCCAAAGCTGCATCCTCGTCAGTCCCTCTCTGTAGCCAAGTCTGGGCAGCAAAGTGCGTCTGAGTATAGCATCCAAGACTCGGGCAAGTGGCGTCAGGCTGGCAGGAGTACGACGTGACCCTTCGCCAAAAGGCTCGCGAAAGCAGGGTCGAACCAGGTCGGTGGGTGGCACTGAACCGCCGTGAGGGCGTCTGGAAGGTGGAGTCTGGCCATAGCACAACTGATGGATCCTCGTGTCAGAAGCAGGTAGTCTGAGGATCTCTCGGGCTCTGGAGCTGTAGAGTCTGTGATCGCGGCCTCTGAATGCGAAGTGAATAAACTCATGGGCAGGATCAATCCACAGTGAAGCATAGAACTCCCTGACGCATGTGCCGCAGTAAGCACCTGTCCGTCCAAGAAGATCTGATAAGCCAGGCAGATAGGACAGGTGAGGACGGAGCTGCTCTCCCACAACATCAACCAATGCCTCTAGTCGACATACCCTCTGAGGTCTGAAAGCAATGCCACTGTCAACTAGGGCCCTGTAGAAGTCCTCCTGAAGTGGGGTATAGAAACCCTCTGAAGCTCTGGGATCTCTGACAGGTGGAAACCATCGGCTGACCTCCACAAATCTCAAGCTCTTCACCTGACGTGCTGAAGCACCCCTCAGGTCTAAGTGCTCGACCGGGGGTGACCCTCTAACTCTGGGAGGAGGTCGTGCTCCACGACGCTGGCCCTCTGGCCTGGGTGTCACCTGTGAACGAGCACGTGTGGAACGGCGACGTGGTGGAGACTGAGCTGCCGGCTCCTCTGTATCCTCAGTGGCCTGTGGAGCCTCAGTGGCCTGGGTAGACTCAGTAGCGGGTGTAGTCTCTGTAGCCTGTGTCTGCTCTGAGGGTGGATCAACTGACATCTACTCTGAAGGTGCAGTAGCCTCGGTGCCCTCAGTGGCCTCAGTGCCGAGCTGTCGACCTTCAAGATGAAAGCGACGCTCGCCTATGTGCAAGCCACTGCGTCTGCCACCTCTCTCTGCCTGGTCTGCAGCGTCTGCCACGGCCTGAGCGATCTCTGCATCTGACGGTGTCTTCCTCTTCTTCCTGGCTGCAATCTTGATGCGCTTACCACGCGCAATCTCATCACGACGGGGAGGACTGTTGTCCCCGTCACCAGGAGCACCACCGGCGTTCTTGCAACGCACCATACTGATCGACTGCCTGAAAACCTCTATGAGATGATGAACTGACACTCGAGAGGCTTGGCCTCAATCCGTATCCGCAGGCTTGGCCTCGGATTAAGCAAACAGATCTGACCCGACACACCGACTGACTCGCTGCACGTATGGAATAGAGAGATATACTATAAGCACATATATATCTAAAGATACGAAACCCTAGATAGCAAGCACGTGAGATACGAAGTGAAAACGTGACGCGAAGCTACCTCGGATCGACGAGACGACGGTGAAGGGATGCGGTGACCTAGTTCGCGAGAACCCCCGAGATCGGCGATCGAGCACTGAAACGACCAATCGAGATATGCAATGGAGAGTTATGGTCAATGGCAAGCCCTAACGATGGAATTTGAAAGGACTTGAATGAAAAAACGGAATCGAGACGATACCTCGACGAACCCTAGAAACCCTAGGTTAGGGTTTAGGAGGAAATCGAAGAAATCTCGGGCAAGCTAGGGCACGAGGTGGAGAACGAGTAGCTCAGGCGCACGGGGGAGTAGATGCGGCGCTCGTGAGGCTCTTGGCAGGGGTTGGCTCGCCGGCGGTGAGGAACAGGCGGCGATTTTGGCGGCGGCGCGGCGAGGAGCGGCAGAGGCGCGGGCGCAGCGGGGCAGCGCGGCTGGGCAGCGTGCGGCCAAGGAGGTGGCTGGAGCGCGTGAGGGCGGCAGAGAAGCTCGCCGGAGGCGAGGACGAGAGCAAGGGCGCGGTGCTCCGGCGAATCGACGGCTAGGGTTAGGCGGCGGCGGAAGTCGCGAGCGGTGAAGAAAAGAAAGAAAAACGAAACGGTTTTTATGAGAGGCGCAGATCCGCTCGATACGGTGTGGACTGACCGGACGCGGTTAGAGTCCGGTCGCTGAGTGCTCGGGAATTCATCGCGGAGCACCGGACGCGGTGGTGGTAGCCGGGACCGGACGCGGTGGTCGTCAGAGGCGCGTCCGGTGCAGCGTCCGGTGCCTAGATCTGGACTTTGTCTTCTGGATGACCGGACGCGCTGGTGGACGCCGGGACCGGACGCGGTGGTGAAGCAACACTGCGTCCGGTGCAGCGTCCGGTCGCTGTTTTTCGCCATTCTTCGTTCCGAACTCCGACGCGACTTCTCCCAATCAAGTTCCAATTCAAAGAAACACAAATAAACACCAATTGGAACCTGATATGAGTGACCTCACTCAAACCCTCAAATTTTTAAAATATTTTGCCTTAGGCTAGTATTATTTTTACGAAAATAGGCAATAAACACCCGAGGAGCAACGTATGGCCATGCAATAGAGTTTTTGGACCTTTAGGAGCGTCAAATGCTCTCTCTATTCATGGACGAACACAGAGGTTGCTCAAAGCTAAACCGAAAAGAAACGACAAACAAACAACCATGCATATGCAATGCAATACAAGAAAGTAAAGCTAGGTTGCTTGTCAAGTTTGATCCACGGTTAGGCTTCTTCACTCCTCCAAAGGAGGGTTATCGTAACC
The DNA here is from genome assembly GCA_022457205.1 of Saccharum spontaneum. NCBI lineage: Eukaryota > Viridiplantae > Streptophyta > Magnoliopsida > Poales > Poaceae > Saccharum > Saccharum spontaneum. The sequence goes on along the minus strand of CM039595.1, from coordinate 65,888,088 downwards.
GTGTTAGCCAAGCCCTAAATGCATTGCGATAAAGTAAACGTGACATATGATATAATGCAATGCAAGGGACAACACGCGCTCATTTTTTAAAGTTACTAGAATCAAGCACATTAAGTTCAGTTCTTAGCCTACAAAAGGTAGCCTCGTCCAAAGGTTTAGTGAAGATATCCGCTAATTGATTTTCACTTCGTACACCTTCTAGTGATATGTCATTTTTAGCAACGTGATCTCTTAGAAAGTGATGGCGGATATCAATGTGCTTGGTGCGAGAGTGTTGTACCGGATTGTTAGCAATTTTAACGGCACTTTCATTGTCACATAAAAGTGGCACCTTTTCAAGAACAACTCCATAGTCTAGGAGGGTTTGTTTCATATATAAGATTTGTGCACAACAAGCCCCCGCGGCAATGTATTCCGCCTCGGCGGTGGACAAAGCCACACTATTTTGCTTTTTAGATGACCAAGATACTAGTGATCTCCCAAGCAAATGGCACCCTCCGGATGTGCTTTTTCTATCAATTTTGCAACCGGCATAATCCGAGTCGGAATAGCCAACTAGTTGGAATCTAGCTCCTTTGGGATACCATAGACCAATGCTTGGGGTGTGCTTAAGATATCTTAGGATTCTTTTTACGGCACTTAAGTGAGGTTCTTTAGGGCACGCTTGAAAGCGAGCACACATGCACACACTAAACATGATATCGGGCCTAGATGCGGTAAGGTACAACAAGCTACCAATCATAGAACGGTAGAGAGTTTGATCAACCGGTTTACCTCCCTCATCTAGGTCGAGATGTCCATTTGATGGCATTGGGGTCTTGATTGGCTTGCATTCTTCCATCTTGAATCTTTTGAGAAGATCCTTGGTATACTTTTCTTGAGAGATGAAAATCCCTTCTCTCATTTGCTTGACTTGAAAACCAAGGAAGAATGTGAGCTCACCAATCATTGACATCTCGAACTCCTTCGACATCAATTCACCAAACTCCTTGCAATAATCTTCATTTGTTGACCCGAAGATGATATCATCAACATACACTTGACAAATGAAGATCTCCCCATTAAGCTTCTTGGTGAATAGTGTGGTGTCGACCTTCCCGATGGTGAAGCCCTTCTCAATGAGGAAGTCCCGGAGGCGCTCATACCACGCTCTAGGGGCTTGCTTGAGCCCATATAGCGCCTTGGACAACCTATAAACATGATTAGGATATCTAGGGTCTTCAAACCCGGGAGGTTGATTGACATAGACTAGTTCATTTATAAAGCCATTTAAGAATGCACTTTTCACATCCATTTGATATAGTTTCATATCATGATGTGATGCATATGCAAGGAGGATACGAATGGCTTCAAGTCTTGCAACGGGTGCAAAGGTCTCTCCAAAATCAAGACCTTCAACTTGAGAGAACCCCTTTGCAACTAGTCTTGCCTTGTTCCTCACTACTATGCCTTGGTCATCTTGTTTGTTTCGGAACACCCACTTGGTTCCAATGACTCTTGCACCTTTAGGATGCTCTTCAAGTGTCCATACTTGGTTGCGGGTGAAGTTGTTCAATTCTTCATGCATGGCATTCACCCAATCCGGATCTTGAAGAGCTTCTTCTACATTCTTAGGTTCAACACAAGAGACAAAAGAGTGATGTTCAACGAAAGAAGCTAGCTTTTGAGATCGAGTCATTACTCCCTTAGTAGGACTCCCTATGATGAGTTCTTGTGGATGAGCTTGAAGTAGAGGTGAGTTTCTTCTATCAATCACTTGAGGAGGTGGATGGGGAGCATCAACATCTTGTGCTTGTGCCTCGGCTTGTTCATGAGAGACATAGGTATCTTTATTTTCAACTCTCTCATTCTTGTCATCATCTTGAGGCACATGTGATGATGATGGTGGATCAAGGATTTGCACATCGTCTTCATCATCCTTTGGCTTGATGTCTCCCACGGGCATGTTCTTCATGGCCTCCCTCAAGGGTTCATCACCTACATCATCACAATTCTCAATTGCTCCTTGGGAGCCGTTAGATTCATCAAATTCCACATCATATGTTTCTTCAACCAAACCGGTGGTGTGGTTAAATACTCTATATGCTTTGGACTTTGATGAGTAACCAACAAGAAAACCAATATCACAACGTCTTTGAAACTTCCCTAGGTGTTGACGCTTCTTGTAGATGTAGCATTTGCAACCAAACACCCGGAAGAATGAGACGTCCGGCTTCTTCCCATTAAGCAACTCATAGGGGGTCTTGCCAAGAAACTTTTGGAGGAAGAGGCGATTTGAAGCATAGCATGCGGTGTTGATTGCCTCGGCCCAAAACTTTTCCGGAGTGTTGTACTCATCTAACATTGTTCTTGCAAGAGTGATCAAAGTCCGGTTCTTTCTCTCAACTACACCATTTTGTTGAGGAGTGTAGGTTGAAGAAACCTCATGCTTGATTCCAATTTCATCACAATAAGCTTCAATGTTGGTGTTGTCAAACTCTTTGCCATTGTCACTTCTAATCTTCTTTATCTTGACTTCAAATTCATTTTGAGCTCTCTTTGCAAACTTCTTGAAGCAACTTGCCACTTCGGATTTGTCATGTAGGAAGAAAGTCCATGTATATCTTGAGTAGTCATCCACTATCACAAGACAATAGAGATTACCACCCAAGCTCTTGTATGTTGTAGGCCCAAACAAATCCATGTGTAGAAGTTCTAGCACTCTTGAGGTTGACATGAAAGCCTTGGTTGGATGAGTGTTTGCAACTTGTTTGCCCGCTTGACATGCACTACAAGGTTTGTCCTTTTCAAACTTCACATCCTTCAATCCTCTTACTAGTTCTTTCTTCAAAAGCTTGTTGAGAGTGCTCATTCCAACATGTGCAAGCCTCCTATGCCAAAGCCAACCAAGTGAGGTCTTGGTGAACAAACATGTCATTAAATTTGCATCTTCGGAGGTGAAGTCAACAAGATAAAGATTGTTATATCTAAAGCCTTTGAATATCACTTGCTTGTCATCTATCTTTGAAACTTCAACTTCATTTGGTGTGAACAAGCATTGGAAGCCAAGGTCACAAAGTTGCCCAACGGATAACAAGTTGAAACTCAATGAAGCAACATAGAGCACATTTGAGAGTGAGTGATCATTTGATATTGCAATCTTGCCTATACCCTTGACTTTGCTCTTTGAATTATCCCCAAATGTGATCTTCTCTTGACATATCCCATTCTCTTCAATGGAGGTGAACATACGAGGATCACCGGTCATATGTTGAGTGCAACCACTATCAATAACCCAATGAGATCCACCGGTCTTGTAGTTCACCTACACACAAGAGATCAAGCTTTTTGTTTAGGGACCCAAACTTGAGAGGGGCCCTTGACTTTCTCAACTAGTGACTTGGCAACCCATATTTTCTTTGGCCTATTCTTGTTTGGGGGACCCAAAAACATGACTTTCATCTTTCCATTTGAATCTTTTCTTAGCATGTAATGAGCATTGAAGGCAAAGGGTCTAGCATGCTTGGGCAAGGGTTGTGGTGGTGGAGTTTTGCATTCATGAGCAAAGTGACCTTCTTGACCACACTCAACACATCTCTTTGGCTTGGGCTTTGACTTGCTTTGTTGTTGAGCTTTTGCTTTCTTCTCTTGATTTGCCAAGTACCCAATACCACTTCTATCCATCTTTATTACGGTGTTCATGAGGAGCTCACTTTGCAAATATTGGCCTCTTGTGAACTTGCTTAGGCCGGTCTTGAGATGCTCTTTTTCTTGCTTGAGCTTCTTGTTTTCTTCAATAAGTGACTCATTTGTTGGTTGCTTCTCAAGAGCCATCAAACCTTTGAGCTTCTTGTTCTCATTTGCAAGCTTCTCATTCTCACACTTGATCTTGGCATAATTATCATGGTTGCATGCCTCAACCACACTCTTGCCTTTGCTACTAGAACCTTGCTCAATGCTTTCAATGATCAAATCATCACATGATGTAGCTATATCACACTTAACAACATGGTTAGTAGCATCATGTGTCTCAAGAGCAAGTTCATTAGCAACCACAAGACTATCATAGTCAATTTTTAATGTGGTGTATTTGTCTTTTAGAGAGCTATGTCTAGTGATGAGCTCATCATGCTTCTTCTCAAGTTTATCATGTTGATCTTTAAGCTCTTTGTTAGAGGATTTGAGCTCCTTGAGAGTGGAAGACATAATTTCATTTTGATCTCTAAGCTCACCACTAGTCTTTTGAGCATTTTCAAGCTTAGATGAGAGTGATTCATTTTCATTTTGAAGATCATCATTTTCACTTCTAGTCCTTCTTATGATTTTAGTGTATTTGTTTAGCAATTTTACAAGTTCATCATAAGAAGGTGCATCAAATTCATCATCACTATCACTATCATCATCATCATCACTATCATGGTTTTGTACCTTTCGTTCACCCTTGGCCATAAGGCATAGGTGAGTAGTGGACGATGATGGTGAAGAAGGCGGTGAAGGTGGTGGTGAAGATGTCGGTGAAGATGATGGCCCCATCACAAATGCGGCAACCTTCTCTTTCTCATCATCGCTCTCATCTTCGGAGGAGCCACAAGATGATTCAATGTCGGTGAGCCAATCACCAACAATATAAGCCTTTCCACCCTTCTTCTTCTTGTAGAACTCCTTCTTCTTGCCATCCTTCTTCTTGTATGGCTTGTTCTTCTTCTTCTCATCTTCTTCATCACTTGAATCATTTTTCTTGCCCTTGTTCTTGTTCTTGAACTTGACTTTTGGTGGTCTAGGGCATTGATGAGCTAGGTGGCCAAGTTCACCACAATTGTAGCAATCCATCTCCGAGATGGGCTTTCTCTTGCTACTTGTGAAGAATTTCTTTTTCTTGCCATCGAACTTGATGCCACTCTTGTTGAGCTTCTTTAGCATCTTGGTGGTCTTCCTCACCATGAGTGCAAGTGATTCATCATCGATATCACTTTCACTTGAGCTTTCTTGCACGATCATGGCTTGGCCCTTCTTCTTCTTCTTGTCATGGCTAGCTTTGAAGGCCAAGTCTTTCTTCTTGGAAGATGATGAGCCCTCTTCCGGAGTGATGTGCATGTACATCTCATGAGCATTGATCTTCCCCAATACTTGAGTCGGTGTTGCGGTGGAGAGATCACTTTGATGAAGCACGGTGACAATGTGACCATACTTCTCAACGGGAAGCACACTCAAGATCCTCCTTGCAACATCCGATTGACTCATTTGAGTGAGCCCAAGAGCATTGAGGTCCTCTACAAGAACATTCAAGCGAGTGTACATGTCATTAGCACTTTCTTTGGGAAGCATCTCAAAAGAATTAATTTTCTTTAAAGCAATATGATAGCGTTCCTCACGCTCACTCTTAGTTCCCTCATGGAGAGCACAAAGATTTTGCCACAAGTCATGAGCGTTCTTTGCATTACGCACACGATTGAAGATATCTTTGCCTAAGCCCCGGTAGAGTACATTTTTGGCCTTTGCATTCCACCGGTCGTACTTCTCCTCGTCACCCGTGGGGTTTGCGGGATCCTTGATAGCGGGAAGCCCTTCGGTTGCGGCTCTAAGGCAAGCGACATCTATGGCTTCGAGATGCGCCTCCATGCGGATTTTCCAATATGGAAAATCATCCCCCTCAAAGGTGGGAGGTGGTCCTTCCCCGTTAGACATCTTGCTCTAGGCGGTAAAGCCTAAATTAGGAGCAACACGGCTCCGATACCAATTGAAAGGATCAAGATGCCCAAGAGGGGGGGTGAATTGGGCTTTTCTAAAAATTAATTGCAAGAATTAAAACCTACAAGCCGGAATTCACCCCTAGTGCCTACTTGTGTTCCTAGAGAGTCTACCGTTAAAAAGTTTTGCACCCTAGTTTCCAATCCTAGTCTAGCATGGCAATTCTAGGAATGTAAAACAAGCAATGAAAGTAAATACGAGAAAGTAATTGCTTGAATGTAAAGGGGCAAGGAACACGGCGATGTTTTTCCGAGGTATCGGAGAGTCGCCACTCCCCACTAGTCCTCGTTGGAGCACCCGCGCAAGGGTGTCGCTCCCCCTTGATCCGTGCAAGGATCAAGTGCTCTCTACGGGTTGATTCTTCGACACTCCGTCGCGGCGAATCACCCAAAACCGCTCACAACTTGAGTTGGGTCATCCACAAGCTCCGCCGGATGATCACCAAACTCCCAATCACCACCAAGCCGTCTAGGTGATGGCGATCACCAAGAGTAACAAGCTAGAACTCTCACTTGACCACAACGAGCCCAAATGAGGAGATGGATGCACACTTGCTACTCTCTAATCACTAGTGAGGAATCTCAAACTTTGATTCTCAAATCTCTATCCTCACTAGAGCTCTTGCACTCCCTTGCACTCTAAAGGGTTTTCTCAGATGTTTGAATGAGCAAGAGACCTCTAAAAGAGGTGGAGGGGTTGTATTTATACATCCCTCAAAGAAAACAAACCGTTATTTTCTGACACGGGGTCACCGGACGCGCCGGTGCAAAGGACCGGACGCGCCGGTCGCCCGTAACGGTCAAAACGCGATTTTGAACTGAACCACCGGACGCGCCGGTCAGGGGTGACCGGACGCGTCCGATCGTGCAAGGGTGCTTACTGTACTCGCACCGGACGCGTCCGGTCCTCTCTGGACCTTACTGGACTCGCACCGGACTCGCCGATCAAGTCCAGGTCGCGTCCGACGGGCGTTCTCCCAGAGTGACACGTGTCAGCGACTGACCACCGCGTCCGGTCCTCGCGAGGACCGCGTCCGGTGGTCAAGGCCGAAACCCTAACGCAGAGTGTACTCACCGGACGCGTCCGGTGCTCCCGAAGAGCGCGTCCGGTGACTGGAAAACAGCCCGAAACTTCTCGAAACGCGTCGCAACTTCAACCAAGTTGCTTCCAACAGAACTTTGAGCTATTCTAGGGTTGCCTAGCGCCAAGTTTAACAAGTGTGCACCACACCTAAACATAGGACTCGCCTAGGTCAAGCTACTCATTCATGCCCCCCTTTATAGTATGGCCAAAAGAGAAAAACGAAGATCCTAACGACTATTCCGAATGTGTCTCAACACTTCGTCATCCGGAACTAACCGTCCTTAATCTTGACGTCACTCTTTTGAAAACCAAAACGATTTCCATCAAGGGACACGAATACCACAGTGCTCAAAGCAGTTATCACCTCCATGACCTAACTTACCAAGTTTCTGCAAAACACACGTTAGTCATGGTAATAAAGTGTTGTCATTAATTGCCGAAACCAAACCTTGGGGCCTAGATGCTTTCATAGGTATTGGATACTTGAGCTATATGGTGTGGAGGAGCACTAGCCAATCAGGTATTGGTCCAACGGTTTGGTCAGCCGCCAGCTTTGGCCTCTTGCAAAGATGTTGAGGACCTTCGTCGGCGTTATCGATTAGCTTGGGGACAAGCTATCGCAAAAGGAGGGGGCAATGTCATGACCTGACACATGACGAGGAATAGTGGCTGAGTAGGCAGGAAGCGTCGTTGAGTCATTTGGCTCTTGATATCTATAATGGAGGAGTTAGGCTTGGCCCAGTAGGGACTAGGGGCTCGACCCACTTCAGGTTGGCGGTGACACAACGTTTATAAGTCGTTGTACTGAACTAGAGAGGGGTTATGCAATGAATAACAAACTCTGAAACCTCCCAATCCTTCCCCTATCCTTCCTGTTCTCCGGTTCTTCCCCAACTCCTCCAATACTCCAAATCCTCCTCTAATCCATCTAAGATCGTGACAACTTGTCCCCAAGTTCTCATTCAGGTCTCGATAGTTTTAAGTTGCACATTTAGCTCCCTAAATTTGTTCCAAGCTCTCATCCCAGTCCTGTTACTTTCAAAATACACTCAATTGCCTAAACTTGTATTATTATACCATCCTAGCCCATCCCCTTCTCCCACGCTTTGTTGTATGTGCCCACCACATGATGCATCCACATCGCATTGCACTGTGTTCGTCCACCCACAATGGTGTAGTGCACGGAGGACGAGTGTTGGGCATTCTTAACGTCATTACCAAAAGTAGACTTAGTTTTCTAATTCTGATAACGGCGCCAAAAATGCCGAACCTATCCCTCATGCCACTTAAGCCAAGTTGTCATCCCCAGCATGACATGAGAGACGCGGTATTGAAATATGCAACTGCTCTTCTAAATAAATAATAAATAAGATCTGCAAGCGCACAAATTAATACCGATGTAGCATTTTAACCGGGAAGTATTCCAGGTATCGTTATTTATATTTTTACCACTGGGAAGGGATTACTAACATCAATGTTGATTATGGAATGGAATATAGGAATGAGTATCAATCATTGCATGTATAAGTGAGAGCATTCATCTATCTCTTGCATACAGGGGTAAGTGTCACATAAAATATAGATAAAGTATGAATGGTGACAAAGATAATTAATCTGATCAGCTAGCCACATATAATAATGATAAGCACCTCAACAGATATTCTAGCAAGTCATTAGCATGGTATTAGGACGAACTACAAGGATATTTCCTAAGTTATTCTTAACTATAAAGTCTAGCATATCATAGTTAGTGCAAGTACACTTGGCAATCATTGCGAGAAAGGACTACGCCCATGCATAGTGATATTATCAAGGAAGATGAGAAACATAGCAATCACTCCCCCGTAATAATGTTGATCTGCCTGCCTTACATACGGGAGGGGGACTATATAAGAACCAACGAAGCTGTCACCATCGCGGACCACCCCACGATCCGGCATATAAGGTGCAATCGCAGATAAATATGGTCTAAGCACCACGCCTACACAATATTTATCATTTACCCATGGATCCGATGGATAAACGCTATACAATCCTAAACATGTATATAATTCCAATCTAACTAAGCCAAGCGTATAACTACGATAAACTAAGAACAATATAATCGCAAACATAAACAAGTAGAGCATAGTCATAATCAATATATTGAAATAGAACAAAGTTGTATTCATAATATTGAAGAACAAAGATGAACAATGAAGAACAGTAAAGGAATTACCAAGAATCCTCTTGACAGATCCGGAAACCAATCGAAGATTGACTCCTCCTAGTTCTAATCCTATGTAGCTATGCTATACTAGAGATCTAGTTGATGTGGTGGCTCTAGGGCTTGATCAGAGACTCTCCTCCTGAGATTAGGGTTTGAGGAATTGAGAATGAGGGAGTGCCTCCTCCAGGGGCCAGGGGTCCTGCTTATATAGCCCCCTCAAGTGAACGTGGGCCATCGGATCAAACCGACATTAATCGCATGGTTTTCCTTGATCCCTTAGGTCGGTGGAGCATAATCCGCGAGACAGAGCCTGATTGGCTCTCAGGCTAGGGCGGGCGCCCTAGGGAGCAGGGCGGGCGCCCTGCCTCCGGGCCCGTTCGGCCTCCCGTTCGATCTCATGGCTTCTGGAGTCTTCTAGATGATAGAAAATCGGTGAACACGTTATTATCTCTATGTAAACCCGACGTGTGGGCCTTTCCTCCGTATTTTCTGATAACCCCCTGCAGAAACAGACAAACACCAAAACTCGTGGAATTCTGTTAGATAAAACCCTAAGTCTAGGTGTTGGTTGCATTTGGATCCTTTTCTTTATTTATTTGATAACTATATTTGGTACTTAAGGACCGTCAACAAACTCCCCCAAGCTTACCTCTTGCTCGTCCCTGAGCAAGGATAGACTCATTATGGATCAGAAGTTGCTGCAACGCCTTTGAACGTTGACGGTACATATGCTTTCAAATAAAGTCTCATCCCTGAGTTAGAGTAAACTGTCAAGACTTAAAACTTACTCATTTTACCTTTCACCATGGGGCTTGCAACCGTCACCTGCATCTTGAGTGGTTAAAAGATAGAACGGTCTAGTCAAACGCCATGTCTCTTATTCTTGATCAGCTATAGCTCTGGAGTTTTAGCAAATTTTTTCAAATAAAACTCAGAGATTCCTTGTATGACTTTCTCGGGTCTCTCTTTTGTGGTATTTCTGGATCCTTACCAAGGCAGTAATGGTATATGCCTTCTCTCTCAAAGTATGTGGTATTTATGGTATAAGGCGTAGTGACATTGCCTTCTCTCTCACCCTACTCTAATAAGGCTTTGATATCTGGAGCTCATAGGTGGGAGATACAGTATACATACTCATAGAACATTTATTGCATAGTCAAACCATGGATCCAGAGAAACAAGTCAATAAGTCAAATCAAGATGTGCATGTGTGGTGAATGAGTGGTGTATGGTGATGATGGTGATAACAAAAGTCTAATGCTCTTTTTGAGGGAATACATACATTTCTTGCTTTTTAAAACTTTTGAGGGGAATGAGATGCTCTATTTTTTTTTCTCTCAGGTGGGTATCTTGTACCCCTAATTCTACTGTCGGACACTTGTCCATTTTTACCTCTCGTCTCACTTTTTCTTTCTTCGAGGTTCCGAGCACTTGCTTCTTTTTATTTCCTCGTATTTATATTTTTTTTAGAGCAATCTCCCTCTTTTGAAAATATAGCAAGTGGTAGTAGAAATGACTTGAGCATTAACTTCACAGGGAATAACAGGAATGGGATAATGTTTTTTGCTATTCTCTCCCAGGTCAGGAGTAGAATAATTTTGGGTGAATCTGGAGATGGAAATGAGTGGATATATATGGATGTGTACTTCCGGAGTAGAAGCAGCATATATGAGTGAACGTGCAAGTGAATCTTGATTTTAACCATATGACAAGTTCCTAAGGGTCTACACAGCTTGACCACACTCAATGCCCATAAGCAGTAAGTAGTAAAAGTGCGGCTCTTAATCTAACAAGCATGTATATATGGCTGTGGTAGGAATTTAAACTCTCATCATACAGGAACTCATCATGCAACATTTTAAAGATTTTTAAAGATAAAATTCTCCAGAATTCTAGCATCTCTAAGAACAGATAAACAGCAGCTCAACCTTCCCATATCTTATCCGCTAACAACTTAGACTTCAGATCAAGTTCTCTTCCCACTAGTTCAGGTTTAGAGCCAGTTTTAAATTATAACAGTTATGTCTAAACTAGAGAGAGAACAAATTTGAAAATTAGGCAGAGCAACTATTCATCATATCCATGCTAGAATTTTATTTTCAAGATTCAGTTTAGCATAGCTACTTTATTTATTTATTAAACTAAGCAAATATATATAAACACAAAATATTTATTTGGGTTTTCATGATTATGCATCTTTTTATTTTAATAAAGCATAGGTATAAATGTAGATAAAAATACTTATCGGGATAAATGGGGGTGCTCTCCCCCAAGCTGGATCTTGACGTAATTTCTTCTGATGTAGCTAGCAGGTGCAAAGGTGTATTTGAATGTCGGCAGCACCCTGACAACGATTAGGATGTCCTCCATCTGCTAGTCTTTCTGAATTCTGTGGAGCTCAAATAGACAACAAAGCTTCGTGGAACTTGATTAAGCGTTAGCATAAATATCTAGCCTTTATCATGTTTGAGCTTCCTTGATAAATGTCACTCTCTATTTTTATTTTCATTTTTATAGAACAGAAAAAATATATTATTATTATTATATATTTTTTTATGCCACCACAGTGAATGTACTTATGGGTTTTATGCCACTCGCATACTCACATGGGGCTTACTGTTTTCAACATTTTTTTAGACAGAATGAACATGATTAACTGAGCAATAATTAAAGGGAAAATGATAACTACCAAGTTTACCTCTTGGCACGGCGTTCGGTGTTTTTAAGTCCTCCGAACAGGACTTCTTTTCTTCTTAGTTGTCCTGGGATTTGGGTGGCGTAGACGGTGGTTCCGGCAGCGCCTCCTCTTCTTGTGTAACTGTCTTCGCCTTCCATACCCGACTTGGTGCTTCGGTCTCCTGTTGTGTATCCTCAGGCCTTATGACCTCTCCTTCATAGTCTGCCCATACGTCCTTGATGATTTGCCTCCTTTGGTTACGGTTACGTCGCCTTCTTCTTATCCTGACCTGCTTAGAATCTTCAACTATATAGTTAGGGTCATTAAAGTAGCGGCGTATCTTCTCAGAGGGGAAATGCATATGGACTTCTCCGGTTCCAATGTAGATGATTGCTTTGAAGGTGCCTAGGAACGGTCTTCCTAGGATGATGGGTGGATCGTACTCGTCGTCTCCCATGTCAATGACCTGAAAGTTTGTATGGACAAAATGATCGTTAATTTTAATAGGGACATCGGTTACTATACCTTCGACCTTTCGGGATGTCTGATCTGCCATCTGGAGCTGAGTGTATGTTGGTTTTAAGGGCATGGTCCCGTACAAGAACTGATAGGTGACTGTGGCCATTATGTTGACGCCTGATCCAGCGTCGCAGAGCGCCTTCTGAAAGGAGTATCCATTGATTGAGTACTCAATGCTTGGCATACCTGGGTCGTCCTTCTTGATTAGGAACGGCGACTTGGGTCGTCGGTCTTGACCTCCTTGAACTGCAGTGACCATCTTAGCTGATTCGGTCCATCCTTGGTTGTTCTTGTTCTGCTTGTTCCTCCTGTTGGTCCTCTTCCTTGGTTCATGTTGGGGTTGCTCTGGGATTTGTGTAATCTTGTTCTTGAAGGAAAACGTCTCCTTCCTCCCCTTGATGTTGAAGTTGATCTTCGCAGCGCTGGCGTAGATGACAGCTCCCGAGGTGTTCAGGAATGGCCTTCCCAGAATAACTGGTGACCTCTCATCGGACCCGGTCTCTATCACCACGAAGTCAGCTGGAGCGTACGAGGTACCAACTCGGACACACATGTTCTTTAATATTCCTTTAGGAAAGCTTGGTGTCCGATCTGCAAGCTGCAAACACATAGTTGTTTCTGATAAAGAATTTTTCATAGAGTACCCTGGGCATAATGTTGACGCTGGAGCCAAAGTCACAGAGTGCTTCTGGGAAGTCCACCATGCCGATGGAGATCGGGATGACGGGGCGTCCTGGATCGCCTCTCTTGACTGGCAGAAGGTCATTATGTACTCCGACAGCGGGATTACTCCAATAGTTACCTGCATCAAACATGTCTACAAGATTTGCAGATTCTAATCCTTCCGGTTGTGATGGTATACCGGGGTTAGTAGCAGGAACAACAGCAGCTATTTGATTTAACTGAGATTCAATCATTTTATTAAAGCTAATTTAGTTTTTGATGGCAGTAGAGAAATTATCCATTCTATTATTTATGTTTTCTAGTATTTTATCATTGGATGCCAATTTATTAGACAAGTTATCCATTAGCTTTCCTTGATTAGACACTAACTCTCTCAGGGGTGGAAAATTATTGTTGTTGTTGTAAGAGTTATTACCTTGATAATTACCTGAGTAGTTACCTGAGTAGTTAGGCCTCTGTTGATTCCAACCTTGATTTTGTTGAGGACGGTTGTAGTTGTTGTTGTTGTTGATGTACCTTGCATCCTCAAGCATCTCAGGGCAGTGATTGCCTGAGTGTCCAGTGTCTCCACATTCCTCACAAGTCATGTGAGAGTCGTAGACGTTCATGACTTCTCTTTTGTCTCCAGCTTTGTCATCGAGCTTTTTCATGAGTAGGTCTAACTTTGCAGACAGCATGTCTACCTCCTTGAGCTGGTGCATACCTCCACCCTTCTTGCGTGTTTGAGTCCTCTCTTCGTTCCAACCTTGGTTGGACGCCATCGTCTCCACAAGGGCTGTAGCTTGTGGTATGGTGAGTGATAGAAATGCACCTCCAGCTGCAGCATCCATGGTCTCACGAGCACTAGTGATGAGCCCATGATAGAAAGTCTGCATAAGTAGCCAGCTCTCCATTCCATGATGGGGACATTCTAGGATGTAATCTTGAAAGCGCTCCCATGCTTCTAGATTCATCATGTTGTTGCAGAAAACTTGTAATCTTCCCACGGAGAGCATTGGTCTTGCCCATGGGAAAGAACTTAGCCAGAAAGTTCGTAGAGCAGAGTGCCCACGTAGTGTTCTTATCCTTCGTCGCGTAGAACCACTGCTTCACTCTCCCCAATAGTGAGAATGGGAAAAAGCGAAGTAGTATGGCGTCTCTGGGAACATCTAATAAAGTGAATGTGCTGCAAATCTCCAGGAAGTGTTGGAGATGAGCACTTGCATCTTCGTGCGGCTTCCCACAAAACTGGTTGGCTTTTACCATGTTGATGAGCCCTGGCTTGAGCTCAAAGTTCTTGTCGATGGCCGCGGCAGGTCCAGTGCGGATGTTGTCCGTAGTGGGAGCTGAGAACTCGCGGATCGTCTTGTTCGCCATGGCTGCGAACTCTATTGACAAATTCCGGATGAAACTTCGGCGGTCTTCTGGATTGGATGAAGTGTTGCGTCGAAGTGTTAACTTCTTGAGCTTGGCTCTTGCCTCTCTGATTAATGCTTCGGGGTTGTCAACAAAATTTTCTGGAAGATGTCCTCTATTCATACATCACCCTGCAAAACAATAAGAATGGAAAAAAAATACAGGGGTAAATCTGTATGGGAGAATTGATGATCTCAATCACTTAATGATGCGAATGATGACTCAAATTCCGTATTCATTCCTTGTTAGTAAATCAACCTTCCCCGGCAACGGCGCCAAAAATGCTTGTTGGGCATTCTTAACATCATTACCAAAAGTAGACTTAGTTTTCTAATTCTGATAACGGCGCCAAAAATACCGAACCTATCCCTCATGCCACTTAAGCCAAGTTGTCATCCCCAGCATGACATGAGAGACGTGGTATTGAAATATGCAACTGCTCTTCTAAATAAATAATAAATAAGATCTGCAAGCACACAGATTAATACCGATGTAGCATTTTAACCGGGAAGTATTCCAGGTATCGTTATTTATATTTTTACCACTGGGAAGGGATTACTAACATCAATGTTGATTATGGAATGGAATATAGGAATGAGTATCAATCATTGCATGTATAAGTGAGAGCATTCATCTATCTCTTGCATACAGGGGTAAGTGTCACATAAAATATAGATAAAGTATGAATGGTGACAAAGATAATTAATCTGATCAGCTAGCCACATATAATAATGATAAGCACCTCAACAGATATTCTAGCAAGTCATTAGCATGGTATTAGGACGAACTACAAGGATATTTCCTAAGTTATTCTTAACTATAAAGTCTAGCATATCATAGTTAGTGCAAGTACACTTGGCAATCATTGCGAGAAAGGACTACGCCCATGCATAGTGATATTATCAAGGAAGATGAGAAACATAGCAATCACTCCCCCGTAATAATGTTGCTCTGCCTGCCTTACACACGGGAGGGGGACTATATAGGAACCAACGAAGCTGTCACCATCGCGGACCACCCCACGATCCGGCATATAAGGTGCAATCGCAGATAAATATGGTCTAAGCACCACGCCTACACAATATTTATCATTTACCCATGGATCCGATGGATAAACGCTATATGATCCTAAACATGTATATAATTCCAATCTAACTAAGCCAAGCGTATAACTACGATAAACTAAGAACAATATAATCGCAAACATAAACAAGTAGAGCATAGTCATAATCAATATATTGAAATAGAACAAAGTTGTATTCATAATATTGAAGAACAAAGATGAACAATGAAGAACAGTAAAGGAATTACCAAGAATCCTCTTGACAGATCCGGAAACCAATCGAAGATTGACTCCTCCTAGTTCTAATCCTATGTAGCTATGCTATACTAGAGATCTAGTTGATGTGGTGGCTCTAGGGCTTGATCAGAGACTCTCCTCCTGAGATTAGGGTTTGAGGAATTGAGAATGAGGGAGTGCCTCCTCCAGGGGCCAGGGGTCCTGCTTATATAGCCCCTTCAAGTGAACGTGGGCCGTCGGATCAAACCGACATTAATCGCATGGTTTTCCTTGATCCCTTAGGTCGGTGGAGCATAATCCGCGAGACAGAGCCTGATTGGCTCTCAGGCTAGGGCGGGCGCCCTAGGGAGCAGGGCGGGCGCCCTGCCTCCGGGCCCGTTCGGCCTCCCGTTCGATCTCGTGGCTTCTGGAGTCTTCTAGATGATAGAAAATCGGTGAACACGTTATTATCTCTATGTAAACCCGACGTGTGGGCCTTTCCTCTGTATTTTCTGATAACCCCCTGTAGAAACAGACAAACACCAAAACTCGTGGAATTCTGTTAGATAAAACCCTAAGTCTAGGTGTTGGTTGCATTTGGATCCTTTTCTTTATTTATTTGATAACTATATTTGGTACTTAAGGACCGTCAACAAACTCCCCCAAGCTTACCTCTTGCTCGTCCCTGAGCAAGGATAGACTCATTATGGATCAGAAGTTGCTGCAACGCCTTTGAACGTTGACGGTACATATGCTTTCAAATAAAGTCTCATCCCTGAGTTAGAGTAAACTGTCAAGACTTAAAACTTACTCATTTTACCTTTCACCATGGGGCTTGCAACCGTCACCTGCATCTTGAGTGGTTAAAAGATAGAACGGTCTAGTCAAACGCCATATCTCTTATTCTTGATCAGCTATAGCTCTGGAGTTTTAGCAAATTTTTTCAAATAAAACTCAGAGATTCCTTGTATGACTTTCTCGGGTCTCTCTTTTGTGGTATTTCTGGATCCTTACCAAGGCAGTAATGGTATATGCCTTCTCTCTCAAAGTATGTGGTATTTATGGTATAAGGCGTAGTGACATTGCCTTCTCTCTCACCCTACTCTAATAAGGCTTTGATATCTGGAGCTCATAGGTGGGAGATACAGTATACATACTCATAGAACATTTATTGCATAGTCAAACCATGGATCCAGAGAAACAAGTCAATAAATCAAATCAAGATGTGCATGTGTGGTGAATGAGTGGTGTATGGTGATGATGGTGATAACAAAAGTCTAATGCTCTTTTTGAGGGAATACATACATTTCTTGCTTTTTAAAACTTTTGAGGGGAATGAGATGCTCTATTTTTTTTCTCTCAGGTGGGTATCTTGTACCCCTAATTCTACTGTCGGACACTTGTCCATTTTTACCTCTCGTCTCACTTTTTCTTTCTTCGAGGTTCCGAGCACTTGCTTCTTTTTATTTCCTCGTATTTATATTTTTTTTAGAGCAATCTCCCTCTTTTGAAAATATAGCAAGTGGTAGTAGAAATGACTTGAGCATTAACTTCACAGGGAATAACAGGAATGGGATAATGTTTTTTGCTATTCTCTCCCGGGTCAGGAGTAGAATAATTTTGGGTGAATCTGGAGATGGAAATGAGTGGATATATATGGATGCGTACTTCCGGAGTAGAAGCAGCATATATGAGTGAACGTGCAAGTGAATCTTGATTTTAACCACATGACAAGTTCCTAAGGGTCTACACAGCTTGACCACACTCAATGCCCATAAGCAGTAAGTAGTAAAAGTGCGGCTCTTAATCTAACAAGCATGTATATATGGCTGTGGTAGGAATTTAAACTCTCATCATACAGGAACTCATCATGCAACATTTTAAAGATTTTTGAAGATAAAATTCTCCAGAATTCTAGCATCTCTAAGAACAGATAAACAGCAGCTCAACCTTCCCATATCTTATCCGCTAACAACTTAGACTTCAGATCAAGTTCTCTTCCCACTAGTTCAGGTTTAGAGCCAGTTTTAAATTATAACAGTTATGTCTAAACTAGAGAGAGAACAAATTTGAAAATTAGGCAGAGCAACTATTCATCATATCCATGCTAGAATTTTATTTTCAAGATTCAGTTTAGCATAGCTACTTTATTTATTTATTAAACTAAGCAAATATATATAAACACGAAATATTTATTTGGGTTTTCATGATTATGCATCTTTTTATTTTAATAAAGCATAGGTATAAATGTAGATAAAAATACTTATCGGGATAAATGGGGGTGCTCTCCCCCAAGCTGGATCTTGACGTAATTTCTTCTGATGTAGCTAGCAGGTGCAAAGGTGTATTTGAATGTCGGCAGCACCCTGACAACGATTAGGATGTCCTCCATCTGCTAGTCTTCCTGAATTCTGTGGAGCTCAAATAGACAACAAAGCTTCGTGGAACTTGATTAAGCGTTAGCATAAATATCTAGCCTTTATCATGTTTGAGCTTCCTTGATAAATGTCACTCTCTATTTTTATTTTCATTTTTATAGAACAGAAAAAATATATTATTATTATTATATATTTTTTTATGCCACCACAGTGAATGTACTTATGGGTTTTATGCCACTCGCATACTCACATGGGGCTTACTGTTTTCAACATTTTTTTTAGACAGAATGAACATGATTAACTGAGCAATAATTAAAGGGAAAATGATAACTACCAAGTTTACCTCTTGGCACGGCGTTCGGTGTTTTTAAGTCCTCCGAACAGGACTTCTTTTCTTCTTAGTTGTCCTGGGATTTGGGTGGCGTAGACGGTGGCTCCGGCAGCGCCTCCTCTTCTTGTGTAACTGTCTTCGCCTTCCATACCCGACTTGGTGCTTCGGTCTCCTGTTGTGTATCCTCAGGCCTTATGACCTCTCCTTCATAGTCTGCCCATACGTCCTTGATGATTTGCCTCCTTTGGTTACGGTTACGTCGCCTTCTTCTTATCCTGACCTACTTAGAATCTTCAACTATATAGTTAGGGTCATTAAAGTAGCGGCGTATCTTCTCAGAGGGGAAATGCATATGGACTTCTCCGGTTCCAATGTAGATGATTGCTTTGAAGGTGCCTAGGAACGGTCTTCCTAGGATGATGGGTGGATCGTACTCGTCGTCTCCCATGTCAATGACCTGAAAGTTTGTATGGACAAAATGATCGTTAATTTTAATAGGGACATCGGTTACTATACCTTCGACCTTTCGGGATGTCTGATCTGCCATCTGGAGCTGAGTGTATGTTGGTTTTAAGGGCATGGTCCCGTACAAGAACTGATAGGTGACTGTGGCCATTATGTTGACGCCTGATCCAGCGTCGCAGAGCGCCTTCTGAAAGGAGTATCCATTGATTGAGCACTCAATGCTTGGCATACCTGAGTCGTCCTTCTTGATTAGGAACGGCGACTTGGGTCGTCGGTCTTGACCTCCTTGAACTGCAGTGACCATCTTAGCTGATTCGGTCCATCCTTGGTTGTTCTTGTTCTGCTTGTTCCTCCTGTTGGTCCTCTTCCTTGGTTCATGTTGGGGTTGCTCTGGGATTTGTGTAATCTTGTTCTTGAAGGAAAACGTCTCCTTCCTCCCCTTGATGTTGAAGTTGATCTTCGCAGCGCTGGCGTAGATGACAGCTCCCGAGGTGTTCAGGAATGGCCTTCCCAGAATAACTGGTGACCTCTCATCGGACCCGGTCTCTATCACCACGAAGTCAGCTGGAGCGTACGAGGTACCAACTCGGACACACATGTTCTTTAATATTCCTTTAGGAAAGCTTAGTGTCCGATCTGCAAGCTGCAAACACATAGTTGTTTCTGATAAAGAATTTTTCATAGAGTACCCTGGGCATAATGTTGACGCTGGAGCCAAAGTCACAGAGTGCTTCTGGGAAGTCCACCATGCCGATGGAGATCGGGATGACGGGGCGTCCTGGATCGCCTCTCTTGACTGGCAGAAGGTCATTATGTACTCCGACAGCGGGATTACTCCAATAGTTACCTGCATCAAACATGTCTACAAGATTTGCAGATTCTAATCCTTCCGGTTGTGATGGTATACCGGGGTTAGTAGCAGGAACAACAGCAGCTATTTGATTTAACTGAGATTCAATCATTTTATTAAAGCTAATTTGGTTTTTGATGGCAGTAGAGAAATTATCCATTCTATTATTTATGTTTTCTAGTATTTTATCATTGGATGCCAATTTATTAGACAAGTTATCCATTAGCTTTCCTTGATTAGACACTAACTCTCTCAGGGGTGGAAAATTATTGGTGTTGTTGTAAGAGTTATTACCTTGATAATTACCTGAGTAGTTACCTGAGTAGTTAGGCCTCTGTTGATTCCAACCTTGATTTTGTTGAGGACGGTTGTAGTTGTTGTTGTTGTTGATGTACCTTGCATCCTCAAGCATCTCAGGGCAGTGATTGCCTGAGTGTCCAGTGTCTCCACATTCCTCACAAGTCATGTGAGAGTCGTAGACGTTCATAACTTCTCTTTTGTCTCCAGCTTTGTCATCGAGCTTTTTCATGAGTAGGTCTAACTTTGCAGACAGCATGTCTACCTCCTTGAGCTGGTGCATACCTCCACCCTTCTTGCGTGTTTGAGTCCTCTCTTCGTTCCAACCTTGGTTGGATGCCATCGTCTCCACAAGGGCTGTAGCTTGTGGTATGGTGAGTGATAGAAATGCACCTCCAGCTGCAGCATCCATGGTCTCACGAGCACTAGTGATGAGCCCATGATAGAAAGTCTGCATAAGTAGCCAGCTCTCCATTCCATGATGGGGACATTCTAGGATGTAATCTTGAAAGCGCTCCCATGCTTCTAGATTCATCATGTTGTTGCAGAAAACTTGTAATCTTCCCACGGAGAGCATTGGTCTTGCCCATGGGAAAGAACTTAGCCAGAAAGTTCGTAGAGCAGAGTGCCCACGTAGTGTTCTTATCCTTCGTCGCGTAGAACCACTGCTTCACTCTCCCCAATAGTGAGAATGGGAAAAAGCAAAGTAGTATGGCGTCTCTGGGAACATCTAATAAAGTGAATGTGCTGCAAATCTCCAGGAAGTGTTGGAGATGAGCACTTGCATCTTCGTGCGGCTTCCCACAAAACTGGTTGGCTTGTACCATGTTGATGAGCCCTGGCTTGAGCTCAAAGTTCTTGTCGATGGCCGCGGCAGGTCCAGTGCAGATGTTGTCCGTAGTGGGAGCTGAGAACTCGCGGATCGTCTTGTTCGCCATGGCTGCGAACTCTATTGACAAATTCCGGATGAAACTTCGGCGGTCTTCTGGATTGGATGAAGTGTTGCGTCGAAGTGTTAACTTCTTGAGCTTGGCTCTTGCCTCTCTGATTAATGCTTCGGGGTTGTCAACAAAATTTTCTGGAAGATGTCCTCTATTCATACATCACCCTACAAAACAATAAGAATGAAAAAAAATACAGGGGTAAATCTGTATGGGAGAATTGATGATCTCAATCACTTAATGATGCGAATGATGACTCAAATTCCGTATTCATTCCTTGTTAGTAAATCAACCTTCCCCGGCAACGGCGCCAAAAATGCTTGTTGGGCATTCTTAACATCATTACCAAAAGTAGACTTAGTTTTCTAATTCTGATAACGGCGCCAAAAATACCGAACCTATCCCTCATGCCACTTAAGCCAAGTTGTCATCCCCAGCATGACATGAGAGACGCGGTATTGAAATATGCAACTGCTCTTCTAAATAAATAATAAATAAGATCTGCAAGCACACAGATTAATACCGATGTAGCATTTTAACCGGGAAGTATTCCAGGTATCGTTATTTATATTTTTACCACTGGGAAGGGATTACTAACATCAATGTTGATTATGGAATGGAATATAGGAATGAGTATCAATCATTGCATGTATAAGTGAGAGCATTCATCTATCTCTTGCATACAGGGGTAAGTGTCACATAAAATATAGATAAAGTATGAATGGTGACAAAGATAATTAATCTGATCAGCTAGCCACATATAATAATGATAAGCACCTCAACAGATATTCTAGCAAGTCATTAGCATGGTATTAGGACGAACTACAAGGATATTTCCTAAGTTATTCTTAACTATAAAGTCTAGCATATCATAGTTAGTGCAAGTACACTTGGCAATCATTGCGAGAAAGGACTACGCCCATGCATAGTGATATTATCAAGGAAGATGAGAAACATAGCAATCACTCCCCCGTAATAATGTTGCTCTGCCTGCCTTACACACGGGAGGGGGACTATATAGGAACCAACGAAGCTGTCACCATCGCGGACCACCCCACGATCCGGCATATAAGGTGCAATCGCAGATAAATATGGTCTAAGCACCACGCCTACACAATATTTATCATTTACCCATGGATCCGATGGATAAACGCTATATGATCCTAAACATGTATATAATTCCAATCTAACTAAGCCAAGCGTATAACTACGATAAACTAAGAACAATATAATCGCAAACATAAACAAGTAGAGCATAGTCATAATCAATATATTGAAATAGAACAAAGTTGTATTCATAATATTGAAGAACAAAGATGAACAATGAAGAACAGTAAAGGAATTACCAAGAATCCTCTTGACAGATCCGGAAACCAATCGAAGATTGACTCCTCCTAGTTCTAATCCTATGTAGCTATGCTATACTAGAGATCTAGTTGATGTGGTGGCTCTAGGGCTTGATCAGAGACTCTCCTCCTGAGATTAGGGTTTGAGGAATTGAGAATGAGGGAGTGCCTCCTCCAGGGGCCAGGGGTCCTGCTTATATAGCCCCCTCAGGTGAACGTGGGCCGTCGGATCAAACCGACATTAATCGCACGGTTTTCCTTGATCCCTTAGGTCGGTGGAGCATAATCCGCGAGACGGAGCCTGATTGGCTCTCAGGCTAGGGCGGGCGCCCTAGGGAGCAGGGCGGGCGCCCTGCCTCCGGGCCCGTTCGGCCTCCCGTTCGATCTCGTGGCTTCTGGAGTCTTCTAGATGATAGAAAATCGGTGAACACGTTATTATCTCTATGTAAACCCGACGTGTGGGCCTTTCCTCTGTATTTTCTGATAACCCCCTGCAGAAACAGACAAACACCAAAACTCGTGGAATTCTGTCAGATAAAACCCTAAGTCTAGGTGTTGGTTGCATTTGGATCCTTTTCTTTATTTATTTGATAACTATATTTGGTACTTAAGGACCGTCAACAACGAGATGTGTGGTAGGAGGTTAGGAGGAATGTACAGACATTGTGGCTCTTCTCGATTCCGCTTGACTCGCTCCTGCTCCACCTCATCATGGCACTGGCCCCCTGCCTCGTGGCAATCGCATTTAGCACCGTCGCCGCCACCACTGCACACCTTCCTCTCCAGTGCTGAGCAAGAGCTCATGCTCATCCTCGCCATCTCCTCATACTCAGTTCCTAAATCTCCTAGCCATCATCAACTCCCTCGGCAGTGGCAGGGCCATCACTACAGTAGATTTGGGTGAGTGTAGCACACGACATGGTTGTGCGACAAGCACGACATGGCAGCATGGCAGGCACAACATTGACGGACTAGGGTCCTATGGGTTCCCAATAGGGTCAACTACTTGGATGGGCCCTGGGCTGTCTCACGATCTTTTGGAGGACACGAGACAAGGTGACGTGGACTTCAAGCTATTCAATATCAACTTAGTCTTACTAGGAAAGTTGGATTCTATGACAGAACTTGGACTCTTCTATTGTAATCGAGTAGGACTAGATACGTGCCCTTCCCCTCTCCCCTATATAAAGAGAGGTACGGTGCACCCCTTGTACACACAATCATACCAATCAATTCAACGCAAAAGGCTACACGCCGACTGGACGTAAAGGCTATTACTCGATTACGAGGGCCCAAACCAGTATAATCCGTTCATCTCTTTGCGTTCACCGTCAGGTTCTGCATAGGTCAAATCCCACCAACGAGTTGTTGGTCATCAAACACCGACAGCTGGCACGTCAGATAGGGGCTTTTGGTGACTTCGCGATCGAGAGCTCGACAGACCACGACAACATGATTTTCTCAGTGGGATCCACCTTCATCTTCGGCTCATGGATCTGCACAGCAGACGACCACGACCTGCTCTAGTGTTGTCTCATGGAGATCCTGGCGCTTCAAGCTTCTCCAGCAGCCTCAATAGTTACGCTGGATCTTCTCGCCGAGAAGTTTTCTCACCTTTCGATTTCCAATCCAACTCGGACTCGGGAGTCCACAAAGAACCAAGACTCTAACTCAGACATGAGCAATCTGTCCAAGTTGGAGATCCCATCTGATGTCCACGTCAAAGATCTGAGTCGTTTTCCACGAGGACTCAAGAATTCAGCTTTAATCTATCAAGTTACAATCAACTATCTCTTGCAGTCAGAGCAAGAGATCCAGCTGATAGATGCCCAGAAGGGTTTGGTCTTATCCATCATGCCCGAGGGAGGCATTGTTCATTGGTCGGGTGCCCGACCCCGCACTTCATCATCAGATCCATCTTGTTTGATCTGCATGGTAGAGCTCTTGCCTTTCTAGAACAGCAGCACCCTTCCATCCAATGACACAGGCTCCACAAAGATTTTGTCTAGCACCACAACTGCAGAGTTTGGAACCCATACTGCGTCAAGTCATACCTGAGAAGTTTTCATGATGCATCAACCAGCATAGATCTCTATGCCACAAACTCCTGACATTCAAGAGGGGGAAGAGACCCTATCCAACATCTCACCGGATGCCCCGGCACCCGAGAACAAGATGGATGAGCAGAGGACAACTAGGGAGAACAAGAACAAGGCATGACAAGCTCGACGTAACTGAGCCCAACACCGCAAGGTAAAGTAGGAACAGTACCAGTTGCCCTGCTGTGAAGTTGAACGACAACGCTTGGCCATAGAAGCTAAGGCCGAACAACGCTACCTAGATCAAGAAAGGAATCGGCAACGCTGAGAACATGACAACATGAGGGCTTCCGCATCAAGAAACCTTGACGCTGACTTCATGGAAGTCATTGGCCACAGGGTTTTCACTACACCCTACGCCAACGTTTACACTCTAGCGATAGAGCTAGCTGCTATAGAGAACCCAACTGATGATCAATGGCGTCACCTAGTCATCCTGGAGTCCATAGCCCAACAGATGAAAGCAGCAAAAGCGACTTTAGCCGCCAACCCTTCTCAAGGGCCAGAGCCACGCCCTCTTGCTAACTCTTAGCAAGGGACTACACAGCGAGTGTACCAGCTCTTTCATGTCTCAGGCCTCAGGGTAACCAGAACAGGAATCAGGGTGCAGCGCAGTCGGCCTACCACCACCAAGGGCATTACCACAACAGTAGGGAGGGCAAAGGCGAGTCCGAGTATAGGGAAGCCGGCATCTCCCCCAACAGATTCACATGTTTCTCGAATAGACTCCTTTCAATCTGACTACCCTACAAGTTCAAGCCATCTAACCACTCTAGGTATGGTGGGAAGATAGAGCCCAATCAATGGTTACGTATCTACTCTCAGTCAATCGAACTGTTTGGAGGCCACGATAATATTAAGGTTCTATATTTCCCCATGGCACTCAAGACCATGCCACTCGCCTGGTTTGACAAACTACATCCCAACTCCATCGATACTTGGGAACAGCTCTAGCGCAAGTTCTGTGAAAACTTTTGTGGGGTCGTGACCCACCCAAGCACTCGGATCGAGCTCAGAACATGCAAACAGAAACCAGATGAAACTTTCTAGGAGTACTATTGCTGCTTTGCAGAGTTACGAGCCTAAGTCTATGATATTACAGATAGAGAGGTGAAGAGCCTAGCGTGGCAACATTGATGCGGCACCACACTGATGATGCAACTAGAAAGGAGTGTGGTAGTAGTGCGAGCATGGTGCAACGCTGCCAGCTACGTTACATGGATACGTGAGGTTGGCCACGTATCCCATATCGGATACGTATCTGATACGGATACGCACCGGATACGCGATGGATACGTATCCATGAAGTATCGGTAAAAGAATAAATAAAACTAAATTCCGACACGTGGACTGATACGTATCCAATCCGTTTGGGTGTTTGGCGATATGGCCTGTCCCACACGCACTGAGTGGGCTGCTCACCGGCCACGCGCTGGGCAAGCTCCGCGCTGCATTCGCGCCAGGCAGGCTGCCCGCCGGCCACGCACCGCACCGCACCCAGATCCGTGGATCCAGAGCAGCAGAGGTGGAGAGCGCGGCTTGGAGGAGGCTAGCGGCGAGTGCGGCTGGGAGGCAGGGCCTTCAGTTCGTGGCAGAGGAGTCGCCGAGTCGGGAACGATGCGCGGCGGTGGCAGCCATTGCAGAGGAGGCAGAGAAGCAGGGACGGGGGTGGCTGAGGGTGCGAGCGGCGCGGAGGAGGCAGGGACGGGGGCAGCGACCGGCGGAGAGGAGGCAGGGACGGGGGCAGCAAGCAGCGTGGAGGACGGGAGAGGCAGGGATGGAGGCGGCGGGCACCGCGACCAGTCGTGCGGTCGATGGTACGAAGGGATAGGGTGGGGGATGAAGTCAGAGATAAGGTTTGCTGCTCAGATATGGGCTTCGGCTGGTTTATGGGCCTTTCTATACATCTCTTGGCACATAGGTGTCCTGTTTTTTTCTTTTCAAAACGCCCTGCCTAGGCTCTAGGCTATGGGTCAGCGCCTAGAAACCCCTGTTTTGTAATAATAGTACACTTAATTAGATAATTGTGACATTTTATTGTTAGCAGTTTCAAATTCAGACATGCATTATTCTTATTTTTATTTTATTTTTTAAATAGTAAACATATCCGCGTATCGAGCTTTTTGGAAAATTGTCGTATCCGCGTATCCGTATCCTTCCGATACCGATACACGTATCCGTATCCGTGCAACTTAGGCTGCCAGGCTACGTGAGTAATAAGGTGGGCATGTGCGGTG
Source organism: Saccharum spontaneum (assembly GCA_022457205.1). Lineage (NCBI taxonomy): Eukaryota > Viridiplantae > Streptophyta > Magnoliopsida > Poales > Poaceae > Saccharum > Saccharum spontaneum. The sequence goes on along the minus strand of CM039595.1, from coordinate 65,861,571 downwards.
TGGTGGATGTGAGAATGGTGGTTGTTCAATACATAATATAGGGTTACCTAAATCCCTAGAATAGCGCCATGACAGTATGGTTAACCCCCTGGCTGATTTCCTAATCAACATGGGCTCAGTGGCTACACCTGTCATGTGTGCTCCGCCTACTTCAAGAAGGGTCTCAAGCATCTTGAAGATAGATATGGAGGGAAGAGCCAAGGCTGAATCCCGAGTGCTAGTGGGCTCGGCTAGGATTAGGAAGTTCGTGACCTCGAAAGGCGTTAACTAACCTCGAAGAGGTGCTAACTGACCCTAGCTGATAGGCGCTAGCTGACCAAGGGAGGCCACAATGGCCATCGTACGACCTTGGCCGAGCTTCCCATCCTGAACTATGTCATGAATATTCCTCTGAAATATAATAGATGCCCTAACCTTGACACGGGGGTAGAGCCACAAAGCGTCAGGCCTTGTCGTGACTCTGTTCCCTCCCCTTCTAGAGACAGTGTTGGCCGCTCCCGACTTAGGGTCACACTGGGGGCATGACGCAACGCGACAAAAGCCAGAGCCAAGGCACACCCAGGCCTGCTGGTCATTGCCTCGCAACATGCAAGCACAACCTTACCGTGCAGTGGACACCCGGAGGAAGATGATCCAGACACGACACAATGGCTTCTCCAGCTTTTGATTATCAGCATCGGAGCTCAAAAGGAGCTATCAGGTATCATTTAGCACTATCGGCCATGGCATCAACGAGGGACGGCGTCCAGCGCCACCACCAAGCCGAAGAATAAGGACACGAAACCTTAGAACCCCCCCCCCCACAAACCACTCTCCTTGTGCGTCCTATGCCCTCCGTAATATAAGGTTGGGCTCAGGGTCTGTACGGGGGAGAACGACAAGTTGAAACATAGATCAAACCCTTTATCATTAGCTAATGCTGTCCTACCACCTCTTTCTCGCTCGTTGTAAGAACTCGATTAAGCATTCTAACATGAAGAAACCATTGCTGGACATAGGGCTTAGGTGCCCAAACCAGGATAGATCCCTTGTCTCTTGAGTGCTAAAGCCATCGGAATCGCACACATTGGTCCACCGATCGGATCACTAATGGTTGCTATGAATTGAACCCACAACAACTGGCGCTTGGGTGGATGGACCACAACGGTGCAATAATACAACTTTTAAAACCTAGTGTGCAATTTGCATGTACCGGGACCGAAATGAGAACCTTGGGTCAAGATTAGGGAGCCGAGCGTGTAATTTGCATGTACCGGTACTAGGATGACAAATTAGGACAGGTTTAGAGTGCAATTTAATGGTACTGGGACCCGGATAAGAACTCGAGACAAGTTCAATGACCGCTAGTGAAATCTTTTCATAATAGCACAGTAGGTAATGTTTTTCTAGAACATAATAGATCCAATGACTGTTATTGACAATGATGATTATATTCTACAAAAATTTTTAGAATTTAGTTTCTTTTTCTAGCGCTTTGAGTGAGAATTTACTTGAAGCCTCTAAATAGTATTAGTACAATGCTAAATTTATCCATGAATCTTTTAGTACTTCAATGACAAAAGGTTCTCTCCATCGGCCGTGGTAGAGTATGGAATAATGAGGTAGTATAAAAACAAACAACACATCTTAGACGGCACAGTTGATGAGATTGAATTAATTTCAAATAATTTGTAGCGTTCGTATTTTAGTTACATTGTACTCCATATGCATGATTTTAAAATTTTAGTTCAATAAATTTACTTTTGTGATTATACTTACATATTTCTATGTGCCCAGAAATTGCAATTTATATTATTGTGCTACTCCCGCATTATATTACACTGTTACGTTTGTCATTGAAGTTTTTGTTTGCAGTAGTGTCAATAACATTTGGATTTTGCAATGAGCGTTGCAGTATCAGGTGAACTAATGCTTGTTTTAAACTTTTTGGCCCAAATAAAATAGGCATCATTTACGGAGGATGAAGGCAACCCTTCTTCAGCTGAAGGATTACGGCGTCTCATATCGATGTGCAGCGGTCTTCCCCAATTTATTACGACTTTAGCTGGCCACGTGGCTAAGAAACCACGTATTCACGATCGCGAGGTGGAGATGAGGCTTCTGAGTGACAACTTTATGCACGAGATGCAGAACAACCCAAGTTTTGGGTGCTTAAAGGGCGTATTCGCCTGGCTGCATTCCAACTTTGAAGCTTCTCCACAACTCCTTAGGAAATGCATCTTCTACCTGTCAATTTTTCCTCGGGGCAGCATTATTCGGCGGAAACGTCTGGTGTGGCGGTGGGCTGCAGAGGGCTTCTCGGGGGGCACCCACCGGAATAGCTTGGAGGAAGCGGAAATGCTCATCAACAAGCTTGTCGACCTTGGCGTCATGCAGGCGATTCCATTTCCAGCACCTGGTGGTGGTGGTGCCATAAGCAAGAAGTCATCATCATCATGTCAAGTGAACTCTTTGTTCCTCGAGTACATCATCTCGCGTCAAATGGAAGAGAGAACTTTCCTTCCACTGGAAGTGTCCATACTGGAGGGGACTGTTGCTTCCAACATGACGCAGCCCATGGGAATGGGACGACACCTGGCAATCCGGAGCAGCTGGGAGCGGGACGAGTTCGATTTCAACACCTTGGAATTCTCCCGGCTACGTTCCCTGACAGTGTCTGGAGAGTGGCAGCCCTTCTTCATCATGGAGAAGATGAGAGTGCTTCGGGTGCTTGATCTGGAGGGGACCTCAAGAATAAATGTACAGGACAACAGCTTCAAGCAAATAGGGATCCTGCTGCCTCGCCTCAAGCTGCTGTCCCTTCGAGGATGCAAGGAGGTTTGTAGCCTGCCAGATTCATTGGGTGAACTTAGGCAGCTCCAGACTCTGGATATCAGAGGCACCTCTGTTGCCAAGTTGCCACCAAGCATCGTCAAGCTGCACAAGTTACAGAACATTTGCGCCGGCACCATGCACTTGGGTCGTTACAACGAGGCATCAAGTCGGAGGAGGACCTGGAGGAGCAGAGTGCCAGAGCAGCTTTCGTCCTTGCTCTCCAAGTTTCGGGGACAGCCAGCTCCACAAGGCAGCGGCGGCGGCGGCGGCAACAGCAGCGTCGTGGTGCCAATTGGGATTGAGAAGCTTGAGGCCCTGCGCACGCTGAGTGTCGTCAACGCCAATGTTTCAGCTTCGGGTGGAGAGTTCGTTCTGAGAGATGTCAAGAAGCTTACAAAACTGTCCAAACTTGGAGTGTGCGGCCTCGCCAAGGAAAACAGCAGGGAGTTCTGGTCTCTCGTCTCGGGCCACAAACACATGGAATCCTTGGAAGTGTGGGGCGGGGCTTTTCCTCCAAAACATGGCAAGTTTCCTCCCAATCTCACCAAGTTGACTCTGGATATGCCGCCTTCCTATGAGTTGACGCCACTAAACCTTGAGCTCCTCCGGGCGCTGCAAAAGCTGCGTACTCTACGTCTTCTCGTCGACAGTGCCATTGCTGGGGGCACATTGCTGTTGGGTCCCTTTGGCCAGCTGAAGGTCCTCCTTCTTGTTTGCAAGGCCAGCTTCAGTGTGAAGTTCCCTGAGGGTGCCATGGAAGGACTTGAGCAGTTAACTTTAGAGACGGAGGCATCGTTAACAATAATAGACGGGATGGAGCAGCTAGGGAAGCTAAAACGGCTACGTACCCTGTGCCTTCGCTTCCACATGTATCTTGCCACAGACACCACAGAGCTCCAGTTTGGCAATAACGACGACTCCTTTGGCCAGCTCAAGGTCCTCAACGTTGTTTCCAAGGCCTGCTTACTTGTCAAGGTCCCTCAAGGAGCCATGAAAGGGCTCGAACAGTTAACTTTGCAGACGGATGAATCGATAAGGCTAGATGGCTTGAATCATCTTGGCAAGCTGAAGAGGTTGCATACCCTGTGCCTTTCCTTCGCCAACACGGATCAAGGCAGGGATCTCCAGTTCGGTGATGAGCAGCAACAGACTTGTTCCAATTCCAGCTCTACCTCTTCACCGCCTGCTGATGACCCTTTTGGCAGTTTGAAGGTCCTCGAGTTTGCTTGCACCATGTCCGTACCACACCTCAAGTTTGCTGCAGGAGCCATGAAAAAGCTGATGAAGCTAACTTTACGGACGGCGACACTGTTGACACCACAAGATATGAAGGAACTTGGGAAGCTAAGAAAGCTTAGTACCCTACGCCTTGACCTCGACAAGTGCCAAGACCATGAAGGAGAGCTCCAGTTTGGTGAGGAGCAAAAGACTGTTGCGGCTAGCAGTTCAAGCTCTACACCACCTGAACATTTTGGCAAGCTCAAAGTTCTCGAGATTGTTTACAGCTCCAAATTACATGTGAAGTTTAATGCGATGAAAAATCTTGAGCAGCTGAAGCTTCACTGCTTGATTGGGTCGCCAGACGTTGATTTCTCAGGGTTAGACGACCACCATCTGCAGTCACTCAGGCAAGTCTCGATCAAAGCTTTCAAAGCTTACGGCAACGTACTCAAGTGAGTCTTGGAGCACCAGCTTGAAGGCCATAAAAACAAACCTGTTGTGACGCACCTGGAGCAGGAACCACATTCGTCCTGATGGCTGATCGCTACATGCTATTATGCTAAGCTGGACACGCGTAAGAATTATCATGTTCGTTCTTATCGCTTTGCTTTTAATTTTTCTCTGCCCCTGTGTATACAGCCTTGCACAATGCATGTCTGGTTTTATATGTAACTGCCAGAGGCAGTAACCTATATATATTACGCTGGTGAACACTGAACTACATGTTTTTTATGTGTTTTGCTCTCAAAATAATTGGAATGCGACTATATGAAAGCTCTCCAGTTATATGGAAATGTTCATCACTGTATCCTGTGCTATGGTAATTAATTGTTCCATTGCTATATATCTTGCAATTTAGTTAGAATTAGAAGTCACGTATTTTTGACCTATTTAAAAGGGTTTCTTCCACCACCGGCTCAGTAACCAAAGAAGCCATAAGAACCAGTGAAAAGAAAGACTCCATTAGCTCTCATTTCCTTTCCAAGAGTGGCGGTAAAGGAATCCCTGCTACAATAAAAAGTGCCCCTACCCAGTAGCGGCCCCAGAATTTGCTTAAGACCAGGGCTTCTACCGAGCGGTGAAAACTATCCATTATGCCCCAGCCCTATCCAGTAGCAAATCATTAATGTCACACATACAGAATAACTAAAATGAAGATGCAATCAAAGACCCTAGAGGACATGAGGGCAAAGAAATTGGCAAACACCACCCAACAAGCAATGGCCGCTCGCCACCATAAAAGTAGAGCAAAGCTTGGCGAATAGGAGAGCAAGGGGAGTGAGGGTGGACGGGGCTACGGATGGCTGCCTTGTTGACAGCACTGCAGGCCGCGGCCACTGCTAACCGGCAAGCAACAACCACGCCCAAGAGGGTTTGCCTGAGGCGGGTAGGGGGTGGGGAGGGGGGGGGTCTGTTGGGACAAGCATCCTGACAGAGAGTGAGTGAGAGAGGGGCGAGCTCGCTGCAGCTCGACACCTGGGGGTTGACGGCTCTACTCTGGGGTGGAGGCCTTCGTCTAGCGGAGGCACGGGTACAAAAATGGATTTCACGCAATTAATGAGGAAATAATTAGGGTTTTGAATTACACACCATCTTCTCTCCCCCACGGTGATGACTGACTTCCCGCTTTTATAGGGTACGGTTACATCATTTGTCGAGAATAGAAATGTCCCTGGGCAACTAAGGCATATTTCGGTATATTCTTGTATACTGTGTTCATGCCTCCGGGCCATTAGAGTTTTTTTTCTTTTGCAACCGCTTTTGTTGATGGGCTGTTGTCGAGTGTGGGCCTTCAACCCATTAGACCTTCTCATCTCTTGTGCCACCGCCGGTGCCGCTCCTTCTTTTGTTGCGGTTGATCGCCTCAGGCCTTCGCCTGGACTTGCAGCACTTCCCGCCTTCGACTGGTCTTCGCCGCACCATGACCTTCGACTGGTCTTCATAGTGCCTCGGCCTTTGATTTTGCACCATGGCCTTCGACAAATCTTCATAATGCCTAGGCCTCTGATTTTGCACCACGGCCTTCGGCTAATCTTCATAGTGCCTCGGCCTCTGATTTTGCACCATGCCCTTCGACTGATCTTCATAGTGCCCCTGCCTCTGATTTTGCAACACGACCTTCGACTGATCTCAAGCTACTACACTAAATTCTATTGGTCCTCTTCAAGATGGAGTTGACCCATATTCCACATGGGCTCCCCCAACAGGGGCGGTGGAAGGCTGTTAGCGGCGGTGGTGTGTCGCTCCCCAAGCTACCTCGACACATGAGTCTCTCTCTCCCTTGCCAACCTCTAACAATACTAGGATATTAGCTATCTGACATCAATCCTTCGTCGTACAATGAAACCTAGACCAGTGGCAGAGCTAGTCAATTTTCATGTCTAGGGCCACTATCTAAGTATGTAAGGTGTACTCTAAAAAAGGTATATGTAAGCTGTCCGTGTCGGGTCAAATACCGATATTACCACAAAACTATCCCCAAAACTAATTCATAAATGCACAATTTTAGATGATATTTCATTCATACACACTCAAATTCACAACACACTTGTTAAAACACGAAAGTAGCAAAAAAAAAATCTAAGTAGTGATGCCTCATGATTTGGTATTTTGCTTCATGATTGCCTCTTATATCTTAATCAATAATGGCATGTGAACCTAAATCTACACATACAAGTTGAGCATTTCAAAAATTAAATATTAGAGATACAAATATAATCTACAAACTACAAATCGGTTAATGGACAAAAATTGGTACCAGTGCAACATACCACTTATTACTCTTTTGAGATAGTGGAGTAACGTTTTCACCATGAGACTTTAGTCTTAAAATGGTATAAATATAGCTTACATACTTTGTTTTGAGAGTACAGCTTACATACTTAGATAGTGGCCCTAGGCATGAAAATTGACTAGCTACACCACTACACGTAAATGTGAAACACATGATTGATATGTGCCCAAGTGTGAGTGATGAGTGATTGTTAAGGAGATGATCAGAGCTCTGACTAAGTGTGTGCGAGACTAATGGAGGAACAAGTGAGTGTATGCAACATGTCCTTAGCTTGTGATGTACATGCGAGGATGTTGTTGGAAACGGTATTGACCAAAGTCAAGACGATGAGTGGTCTAAGTCATGGTGGGTGCACAAGCACTTGGTGATCGGCCACTTAAAGACAAGCGAGACACGTGTGAATATCATGGACAAGACGTAGCGGCTACACAACTCTAGTTGGTTTGGCGGTTTTCGGCCTCAAAACCACGGGTGGCAAGGTTGCCGGTTTAGGCCTCGAAACTAGGGAGTTGCAATCTTGCAGCTTGGTGGAAAAGTGGCAGCATCATGAAGCTTGCGTCGAGAGCAAAGTAGTGAAGGACCCAAGACCATCGGATACACGTGAAAAAATCTAGACAGTTTCACCCCTTAGGGGTGTGTATCTAGTTTTAGCTTCTAGAGGTATTCTAGTCTTTCGCCATGAGCCCACCAACCATGTAGGGTTGGGCGCCCCCGATCAGGGCGCGAGAACAAGGCCCAAAGGCCGTTAGGCCTATTGGTGTGAAGATCATACTAACATTCTCCCCCTTGATCTCTCATCACTTTCTTCGTTCTTTAATTTCTTACTCAAAACTTTCGATTCATATTTTTCTTGCTTCTAGCCTATTCCATTACAGATTAGTGCATTGAACTGTCTCATCGTCACAGCAATTAGTGCCGTTAGACTAACAGCCATAACATATTTCTCTGTTTTGGAATGAAACTTTCTTCTGGGCCCTTCATATGTTCGGGAATCATAGGCTTTCCCTTAAACCCATGCCGGTTACGTGTTCTCTGAACACGTTGGGTGGTAAGCCCTTTGTGAGTGGATCCGTGAGCATTTTATCTGTACTTATATGCCCAAGATTTATTATATGATTCCGAACTTTATCTTTCACAACATAGTACTTTATGTCAATGTGTTTGGCAGCACCACTTGACCTATTGTTGTGAGCATACTGTATCGCTGGGTTATTATCACAATACAACCTCATCGGGTCATTTATATTGTCAATCACTTTCAATCCGGGTATGAATTTCTTTAGCCAATTCACCTGCCCCGTTGCCTCATAGCATGCTACAAACTCGGCATACATCGTCGAGGATGTAGTTACAGTTTGTTTGGAGCTTTTTCACGATATAGCCCCTCCTGCGAGAGTAAACATATATCCTGACGTGGATTTTCTTTCTTCTCCAGTATAATCGGAATCTGAATATCCCTCTATCCGCAGGGAATCAGATCTTCTATACGTTAGCATGAGACCTTTCGTACCCTGCAAATAACGCAGGACTTTCTTCACTAATTTCCAATGTTCTATTCCTGGATTCTTTTGATATCTGTCAAGTAACCCGGTAACAAAAGCTAATTCAGGGCGTGTACACACTTGAGCATATTGTAAACTTCCAACTGCTGAAGCATACGGTACCGCTTTCATTTGAACAATCTCATATTCGTTCTTGGGACATTGATGTCCCCCAAATCTATCGCCCTTGACAATAGGAGCAGGTGAAGGACTGCACGCATGCATACTAAATTTCTTCAGAACTTTTTCTATGTATGCCTTTTGCGATAATCCTAGAACCCCCTTTCTTCTGTCTCGGTGAATCTCTATTTCCAAAACGAACGAGGCCTCACCGAGATCTTTCATATCAAAGTTTGAGGACAAGAATTTCTTCGTTTCCATTAGTAGATTGATATCACTACTAGCAAGCAAGATATCATCCACATACAAAATTAGGAATATATACTTTCCATTCTTGAACTTTGCGTAAACGCAATTGTCCTCAACATTTTCCTTAAACCAAAACCTTTTATCGTTCTATCAAACTTCAAATACCACTGTCTTGAAGCTTGCTTCAATCCGTAGATTGATTTCTTTAGGCGGCATCCCATATTTTCTTTTTCTTTTACAACAAAACCTTTCAGTTGTGCTATATAAACATTTTCTTCCAAATCCCCATTAAGGAACGCCGTCCTTACATCCATTTGATGTAACTCCAAATCATAGTGGGCTACAAGTGTTATTATAATTTTGAAGGAATCTTTACATGAGACTGGAGAAAACGTCTCATTGTAATCCCTTGGTACTTCGTCAAGGTAATGGATTATCTGAGTGCTAATACATCAAGTTGGGCACAACCCATCACTTTGCCCATCAAAGCATTCTTGCAACCAGTCACTGAATTGACCTCTGTGTTGTTTCGTGATCCATGCCTCTAACCTCCCCGAGTGTTGCACTTGTAGTTCTTGCATGTTTTTGTCAAAGAATAGCGAGATTATAGTTGATTATTGCAGAAGAGCAAAGTGTGCTTGCTTAAAAGCAGCAAGGTCATCTACAAGTACATGTTTCTCACCGATTGTTCCTTTGCCTTGTAGCATTCCCTCATGACGAGACACTAGAACATAGACCCGAGTGATATCTAGATAGTATGTGCAAAACTCAATTGCCTCCTCTATTGTCCATCCTTGACCACCCACCCCTCCAGACTGGATCTGTTTCTAACATACTTCCTAAAATCCTCATCATCCTCTCAAAAGGAAACATTTGGTCCAATTGCATTGGCCCAAGGGCTTTAATCTAGTCGACTAGGTGGACAAGAATATGGACTCATATATCGAAGAAAGTTGGTGGGAAATGCATCTCAAGACTACATAGAGTATGAACTATGTCTTGTTGTAGCTTGTCCGATGTGTTCACATCAATGATCTCTTGTGAGATCGCATTGAAGAACCAGCATAGCTTTATGAATGGGTCATAGACCTTGTCAGGGAGAATATCCCTAATTAGAAAAAATAAAGAGTAAGAAAGGGTTCCTGATGCAAATATACAAGAGATCTTGATGTAAAATTGTCTTTTATATTTTAAAAGTGAATTATTGAAACTGTTGGAAATGATCTTATTTATTCCTTCTAGTAATTTTTGGCGAGTTGAAAAACTCCATGGTTTTAGAAAAAAATTATTGGAAACTCTTGAAGATGCTGCCAAAGTCTGTACATCAGTAGGCCTGGAAACATATCGGATTCATGTAGAAATTTGAAACAGTTTTTTCATGTTGTAAAACATGCAGACCACCATAGTGTATCATTTGAAAATCTGGCTGCCTTCGTTTTTCTGTTAGTTGCAGGTTTCGGGGTTTGAAATTAGCGTCTGATGAGAGCATCCCGCATTACAAAGCCCAATACTATCCAGACAATTTTTTGGACAGCAGCAGACGACTATGCTGTTCGGTGAAGTGACGAGTTGAATCCTAAACAAATTTTAGCAAGCCATTCCCACAAATTATTCACAACCAGAATTTTAGATTTTTCCTAGTGATGTGAGCTTCTACTAGTATTTTAACATTCAAAATTTAGTATAAACTTTCATTACCAAATGCCTCCTAGTGAGGATTCTCATGTGTTATGACTAGTGGTGGTGTTTTATTACTTGACATTAGGAGAATTCCACCATTTTTGCAGTGATTGGTGGGCTAGCAAATGACAGACGACGTGGTGGATAAGTACAAGACACTAGTATCCAAATTAGAGAACCTAACATATAGCTCTTAGTGATAAAAAAAAGTACTGAAGACGCATACAACATGTACTGGATCTATTTACTACGAATTAATCTGCTATCAGCCAGCTCAGACTGACGCTGAGCGCCCAACCATAGAATTGTTGAAGTCCCGGATTTGACACCAAAACATCCCCTATATTTTGTTGGGTTTTGAGATTCTTCAACCCTGTTCGCTTGAACTTATCAGCCAGGCTTATCAGCCATGATATGGTGTTTTCTCTCACAACAAAATAGCACCAGCCGGCATATCAGCCGCAGAAACCAACTAGCGAACAGGCTTTTCGAACTCAGTTACCCGATGGAGAAGTATGAAAATTTATACAAGAGTAAGTTGAGATATGCATGCATATATGAATATTTCTATACTTGCTGCGATAAAAATTTTGCAATTGTCTTTGGGGTATTATTCGAGCTTCGGCGGTGTGCACACATGGTACAAGTTGAAAATATAATACAAAACGAACTAAGAAGTGGATGGATGTAAAGATCAACTGGCCGTTACATTAATTTTTAAACCGTGTGTACTCCCTCTATCTAAAAAAGAATGCAATTATAGAAACCGTGCCGGTCAATCAAAGTCAAGTTTGACCAAGTTTATAGTAAATAGTATTAGCATTTATGTATCCAAATAAATTTATTATGAAAATATATTATATAACTAATTTAATGGTACTTATTTTGTTTCATGAGTGTTAATAATTTTTCATATAATTTTAGTCAAAGTTTAAACCGTTTGACTCCTCGGAATATAAGAATTGCGTGCTTTTGTGTAGGGAGGGAGTAGTATAGAGGGTCTCTCCTTTTGTATATGTAGCACGCATTGTTTCGTGTTACAATGCCATAAGCAACCACTTGAAGCACCTCTGTACTTGAAAATACATGTAACTGTGCCCTATGTAAGGGAGACTCAAACCCCAATGAAAAAGATATCACTTTTTGGCGCACCATCCAAGAAGTCTCTTGCCTCGGTATTCATGATTGAGCCCAACAAAGGCTAAGCCCCCGCGCAAGGGCCTTCGCTGGCTCGAGTTGAGCAAGACTGAGACTAGCATCCTATCGGGATCCCGCAATCCAAACATTGGTGCCCACTATGCTAGGCCACAAGCACATAAAACATGCCACCCAAGAGAAAAGCCTTCGCGCTAGGAAGGCCTCGGCGTAACACTCGACGCACTTATGCCACCGCGCATGGCCAACAAGAGAACCCGGGGGTCGAAGAGGAGGAGCCAAACGTGCCGGAGGCGGAACAACCAGCGCCAGCGGTGGCACAACCAACCCTTGACCCAACACTAGAGCAGTTACTCCAACAACTACAAGCCGAGTTGCAGAGAGCCTAGCAGCAAAGAGACAGGCTAGGCGCAGCTGCAGTTGCAAATCAAAGAGCAGCGCTCGCAGCTAAACAAGCAGAAATCTAGAGCCTACTCCCAAACCATCCTTCATCGGCCCATACACATCAAATAATGCACCCCCATTCATACAAAGTCAAATCAACTCCTAGTTAAACCCACAGCCACAGCTGACCTTCGGAACCCCAATCAGCCTAACACCGCTAGCAAAGCCAATAAACAACAAGTCTCCCTTATCCGAAGGTCTCTGAACATCACCATGGTCATCATCTACGAACAAGCCTGTATCCTTACCCAAGTATAATGGATAGACAAACTCTCGTGAATTCATCATGAGCTATGAGGCACCAATGGCCTTCGCTTGAGGGAATGACATTGTCCTGGCAAAATCCTATCATTGCAGCGGAAGGAGATGCCCTCATTTGGTACTCCATGCTCAAACCCAAGTCTTTGTACTCGTGGGAGAATCTACAAAACAAAATCATGGAGAAGTTTCAAGGCTTTCGATGAGGACATCACTACTTCAGATGCACCCGCTGACCCTCTAATGAACTGAGCTCAAATGCGAAAAATAATCTAGAGGTGAGCTCGTTTTTAAATGTTTCTTTTCATAGTTTTGAGAATACAAACATAATCACTACAGGAAAACGCCTCTTTGCCGACTGCTTGCCCCGGTCGGCAAAGGCATAAACCCAGTCGGCAAAGGCTTTGCCGACCGCAAAGCCACGTGGCAGTCGGCAAAGAGCAGTCGGCAAAGCCTGGGTCGGCAAAGGCGGATTTGCTGACTGCCACGTGGCACACAGTCGGCAAAGCCTTTGCCAACTGCCACGCCAGCAGTCGGCATAGCCACGTGGCGCCGTTAGCCCTGACGGCAGGCTTTGCCGACTGCTGGTTCCTCGGCAGTCGGCAAAGAATTTTTTTTTCAAAAATTATTTGCCGACTGGCCGACAGCTCGGCAGTCGGCAAAGAAAGAAGATATAGCGACAGACTGTTAGACGCTATCTATATAGCGACAGACTGCATAAGGGTCTTCTGCTGGAGCCAGGCATCGAGGGTGTCAACTGAACATGCAGAAGATGCATTTATACCAAGCTGGCGTGGAGATTGTCCATAGAGTGCCTCGAACGGTGAGCAGTTGATGGCAGAGTGCCACGTGGTATTGTACCAGAACTCTGCAAGGTGAAGCCAAGCAAACCACTTACTTGGAGCCGCATTGGCAAAACAGCGAAGGAAAGTCTCCATGCACTGGTTGACCCGCTCCGTTTGTCCATCAGACTGTGGATGGTAAGCAGAGCTGAGGCGAAGATCAACGCCAGCCAAGCTAAAAAGTTCTCGCCAAAGTTGACTTGTAAAGATCCGGTCTCTATCAGACACCAAGGCTGTGGGCAGACCATGAAGGCGATATATATGTTGCATGAACATCATAGCAACTGAAAGAGCAGTAAAAGGATGCTTCAAGGCGACAAAATAGCTGTATTTGGAGAAAAGGTCGACTACAACCAGTATGCAATTGTATCCCTGAGATGTAGGTAAACCTTCGACAAAATCCAAGGACACCACTTGCCAGGCGGCAGAAGGGGTTGCAAGTGGTTGTAATAGACCTGGATATTTGATGCGCTCGGGTTTGGCTTGCTGACAAGTGGGACAACTTTTGACAAAGGTAGCAATCTGCTTCATCATACCTGGCCAGGCGAAAAGAGCTTGAATACGCTTAACCGTGGCGGGAATTCCAGAGTGCCCTCCAACTGGTGAACTGTGCAATGCTTCAATCAACTGTTGCTATAGAGTGGTATTGTGGCCAACCCAAATGTGTTTCTTGTACTTGAGATTGTCATTGTCAATGGAGAAGTGTGGGACTGCAGCTGCATTAGTTGCCAACTTCGCCAACAGGGCAGTCGAATGAGGATCAGACTGATAACCAGAGATGATGTCAGTACACCATTGCGCGGTAACCACCGAAATGGCCAAACAATTTTCCGCTGAGTGGGTTCGACGGGACAAGGAATCAGCTGCGCTGTTATCACTGCCTTTCTTATACACAATACGGTATTGCAGTCCCAACAGTTTAGTGAATACTCGCTGCTGCCATACAGTATGAAGGCGCTGATCATTGAGGTAAACAAGAGCTTTCTGGTCTGTGTAAATAATGAATTCAGCCAATTGAAGGTAAGAGCACCGGTGGTCCACGGCGATCAAGATGGCAAGGTACTCTTTTTCATATGTCAAAAGTCCTTGATTTTTAGCTCCCAGTGGCTTACTGATATATGCTAGGGGATGGCCGTTTTGCAGAAGTACAGCCCCCACACCAGTTTGACATGCATCAGTCTCGATGGCAAAGACTTGAGAAAAATCTGGAATGCCCAAAACTGGTGCAGAACACAGAGCTTGTTTGAGTGTGTCAAAGGCAAGCTGATGCTCAGAAGTCCAAACAAAGATGGTGTGTTTCTTGAGCAGGTTGGTGAGCGGGCGTGCTATGATTGCAAAGTTGCGGACAAATTTTCTGTAGTAACCTGCGAGGCCTAGAAAGCCACGGAGCTGACGCACATTGGATGGTGTCGGCCACTGCTGAACCGCAGAGAGCTTGGCTGGGTCAGTATGAACTCCTTTGCCTCTCAAAATATGTCCCAAATAGTGTATCTCTTGCTGTGCAAATTGACATTTCTTGAGCTTCACGACCCACTGATCGTTAGCAAGAAGAGCAAGCACCTGCTGTAAATGTAGTAGATGGTCCTCATAGGATGAACTGTACACCAAAATGTCATCGAAGAACACAATCACGCACTTGCGCAGAAGTGGAGCTAGAGTGCTATTCATAGCACCATGGAAAGTGCCAGGGGCGCTTGACAGGCCAAAAGGAACCACTGTGAACTCATAATGTCCAGCATGGGTGGAAAAAGCTGTTTTGTGTTCTTCACCGAGTTGCAGCCGGATTTGGTGGTAACCAGAGTATAAATCTAGAATTGAAAACCAAGATGCTTGGCCAAGCTCATCAATCAACTGATCAAAAACAGGAATGGGGTACACAGACTTGATCGTCAATGCATTGAGGTAACGGTAATCAACACAGAACCGCCAGGACCCATCCTTCTTGCGTACCAGCAGAACTGGAGAAGAGTATGGTGAAGAACTGGGTTGTATCAATCCTTGGGACAACATATTTTGCACTTGAGTGTCAATTTCATCCTTGAGCTGTGGTGGGTAGCGGTAAGCTCGAATGTTAACTGGAGTAGATCCACTGACAAGGGGTATGGCATGGTCACATGCACGCTTGGGAAGCAAAGAGTTAGGCACTGAAAACACTATTGGGAACGCATCCAGTACACGCTGTATGTCTGGTGGTAAGGGCACTGGTTGATCATCACCTGATTGAACCTCAACAGATAACAACTGAAAAATCAGCTCAGGAGCGTCAGTGGAGGGAATGCCATGAAGTATCAGCTGATCACCCGCATAGGGAAGAGAAAGCCACTTGGCCTGCCAGTGAATTTCCATCGGACTGTAAAGTTCAAGCCAGTCCATGCCCAAGATGAGATCATAAGAACTGAGCTGAAGGATTCGCAGATCATGCTGGAAACAATGGCCCTGCACAGAAAACTCACAGCCCAAAATAGAAGACGTACAGCGCAAGATCTGTCCATTGGCAACCTTAACTGAAGCCAGTGCAGGTACCCGAGCTAACTGAGGAAGTTGATCAGCGACTGAAGCAGCCAAGAAGGAGGAGGAGCTTCCAGAATCCACCAAAATAACAATAGGAATACCATGAACCGTGCCATGGAACCGAATGGTACGGTGGCCATTGGAGCCCATTCGAGCATCATGGGAGAGAGCTAAAAACACTTGTTCATCAGTTTCTTCAGGACTCTCAGGCGATGGTTCAATGTTGAGGAAATCAAGCACCTCCTGCATAGCTTGCAACTAAATAGTAGCGGCGCACTTATGACCACGCACCCATTTCTCAGCACAAACCTCACAGAGTCCCCAGGCGCGACGATAAGCCCGGAGCGTGGTCAGTTTGTCATCTTGGCCTTTTACTGGTGCCTTGTCAACTGGCGGCCCGTCAGCGCCTGGTGTCCGGCCCCATGGTAGCGCTGGCTTGGCATAATGCTTGTAACCTGACTTGGTATTGTCAGCTTTGGGCACCGGAGTGGCCACCTCTTCCTGCAACAACGCCAAGGAATACGCAGTATCGAGCGTGGTAGGACGCTGCAAAGTAACCACCATTCTGATGTCATCTCATAACCCATCCACGAATCGGGTAGTGAAGTAATGCATGTCGGGATAGAGTTGGTAGGCTTTGAGTTGCTCAAAAAGAGTGGAAAAACGATCGACATAGTCGGTGACAGTGGAGGTTTGGCTGATATGAAACATTTGGTGAACCAAGCGATCTCGCTGATCACGGCCAAAGCGGTCGTGAAGGGACTGACAGAAATCAGGCCAGGGAATACGATCAGGCTGGGGAATGGATTCAATCCAGCGTGCGGCAACACCGCGGAAATTCATGCGGGAGATTTTGACCCATTGACGCAGAGGAACCTCATACATATCGAAGTAATCCTCAGCTTGGGAGATCCACAGGCGAGTGGTCTCACCCTCATAGATAGGAAAATTTTGCTTAGGGAGTTTGCCCAGATTTGGTGGGTTGGGTTCAGTGGTATGGTTACGAGCATGAACATCATAAGCGTCCCCATGAAACAGAGAAACAACAGGTTTAGGCTCGGGATGCATACCATTGGCCGGGGAATGGCATTGGGAAGAAATTCCTCCAATCCCATCCACCCGTGGAGTCGGTTCGACGTGGTGCCCGTTGGGCCGAGCAGCCGATGTCCCCGCAGAGAAACGCGCAGCGGTCTGCTCCGACGGCTGAGGTGGCTGGGAGATCAATCCGGTCGACGCCGAAGCGTTGTCGAGGAAAGTCCGATCCCAATACTTAGTGAGTTTGTCCACCTTCAGCTTGAGATCATCCACCATGCCTTCAGATTCCTGGCGCCAACCTTCCAGTTCACCCGCGGTCTTCACGAGGCTGATGACGCGTTCGTCCTGGTGTTGTTCCGACTCGTAGATGAGGTTGTTCTGGCGGAGCTCGGAGTCAAGGATGCGGTGTTCCCAGGCGAGGTCGGAGTCGGCGAGACGCTTGGAGATGGAATCGTCAACCTTAGTGAGGCGTTTGGTGAGGGAGTCGTCGACGTCGGCGATGCGCTTGGTGAAGGCCTCGTCGACCGCCGAGAACCACTGCTCGAGGGCGCGGCTGCTGTCTGCGAATCGCGAATCCAACTTCCGATCCGACTCGGCGAAGCGCTCCGCGATCTGGTTCTTCTGCTCGGAGAAGAGGCGGTGCATCTCGTCCAGCAGGAGCTTGGAGTCCGGATTCATGGCGCCACGGCTCCAAGCGAAGCGGGTGTAATGTGGATGGGGTGGTGGGGGTGGCGGCGGCAGCGGTGGTGAGTGAGCCAGCGCCAGGGATCGAATCGGTTCGCTCGCGTGCCTGGGAATGTCGGAGATCAAACTCGATGGGAACGAGTCGACCTCAACAACCCGAGGCGTTTGCAAGCAATCAACGATTCGAGGAAAAACAGAGAAGAGCGGAAGGAATCGGTGAAATCTGATACCAGATGTAAGCAGGAAGATGGGGGAAAACAGAATAGCAAGCACGAATCAGAGATTAGGACGAGTTCTTAGCATGGATTAAGAATAGAGGAGTACTTGAGTTACAGAGTTGTTCATGTTCATTTTTCTTCCCCTTCTCTCTGTCTCCCTCTCCTCCTACATATACCAGATGGCTACGGCTCTCATGCCAGCTGGTGTGGGTCACTCCCACTGCGGCCCATGGACGCGCGTACTGGGCTTGCGGTCTCGTTCTCCTCGATGCGGCCCACGATCAGCTTGAATGTTGTCGTGGTGGATCAGTTGGCCAGCGTCGCCCACTCCTTCTTCCTGGTTCGCTGATGCAGTCGTATGGTTGCTGACAGCGTTGTACTTCTTTTGGTTGTCTAGCTGGAACAAAAGAAGTAAGTCTGCCGCACCATGATATGTGTCTGGACCATGCATGGCCCGATCAGGGGGTGGCAGCTACCAACCGTGGGGGTTAGAATACCCCTTGTGTAGCTGGATATTTTTGCTAGATTATGGCCCTATTTGCTTCTCTTATCAGCCAAGCGAATAGTGTTTTTCTCTCACAACAAATCAGCGAACAATATTTTTCAGCCTAGTTTTTTAGCAAAACGAGCAGTACATAGCAAAATCTACATTTCTGTGAAGGATATATATATTTATTTATAGATTCATGGCGAATTGGCGATTGTGGTAGACCACCATTCATGGATGGAGATGAAAATTAAATGGAGAACATTACGTACATAATTGGTTTGCTGTATCATACCTGTGATAAAATATTACACACAGCTCAAGCTCATCAAAGGACGACAATAGTAATAGTCAAGCAATAACAAACTCGAAACTTATCCAATAATGACATCTCACCGTACCATGCATGCTTACTACAGTCGCTAAGACTAGTAGAGAGGGTCCATCGGACGCACACAGCGTGGCACGACCAAATAGCATCAGGAAACCAGAGCGTGATGAGAGCACGCACGGCCGAGGTTAGCTAGAGCGGGGCGTGCCACGCCATGCGCGTCTGACATCAATTCTCTCCGGATGATACGAACCTTCTCCTTTCTCCAGCGCTGCCTGGCCAGTTATAACTACATTTGCTTTGCTTGCGGAAACGCCATGACGACCGCGACACACACGTACGGTACGCAGCGCAATGCCGGCTTCGATGCAGCGACGAGGCTAAATACGAGAGGCCACAGCCCACAGAGCTGATGGAGGGAATGACAATTAAGCCCCTCGCGTACGTACCTACCATTATCACTTTACTATTGGTGTGAAAGGCCCACTGTTTTGGCGCCTATAAACGACGACGATGGGATACGTATGCAGCATGGCAGCCTCGTGGGCAATGCCCATCACTACGACACACGTACATATCCTTTAACAATGTACTAGTACACTGTGCATGCGACATACACGTGTCTATGATTATGGCAAGCAACGTCTTATTATTGTAAGGAAAAAAATTGTGACTGTAAGATGTATTGCGATTTTTAGGACCCAGGTCTATGTAACAAGTTTGATGGGAAATCAAGCATAATTACATGGCACGAATCTATAAGGGTCACCGGATCAAGCACACCATCATCTCGGTACGGTGATGATCATGTAGTGGCGGTTTAGCTTGGCTATTTTTTTTCGGGTGTCTTGAATAAAATTGCAGAGCTCTTAGATTTAAATGTTAGAATTGATCTCCTCCAGCCCGGCCTTGATCCAACGCCCTGATTGGGGGCGTCCAGCCTTTCAAGGTTGGTGGGCCCCCGTCGCCCTGCGCAGTATAAAGAGGAGGTGGGGTCTGGGACACGAGTCACAAGGTTCACTTGCAGCTGCCACTCCCCACTGTCCTAACCCTAAGCCGATCTCGAGGGTGCACAGCCAGCGGCGGGAAGCTCCGCCACCAAGTCCACCGCCGCCTCTTCTCCACGCCGCAACGTCCACTGCACCACCGGCGTCTCCACTTCCTCCTTGCCACTGCCACATCCTCGTCGGTGCTACTGCGACTTCTACACCGTCTCAAGGGAGTGGACTCGAACAGGATCTGCTCAAGGTAATGATGGGCAATTTCCTATCCCTAAAGAAATATACTCTCTAGATCTACTCACTGTGATCCGCATAACTCAACATTAAAATCCTCAATCACAACTTATTGATGAAGCAATCCTCTAAGAGTTTTAAGGATTAGTAGTTCTTTTTTCTAAATATAACCTTAAAGCGACATATTGTTTCAGCAATGAAACAAACAATCGTACACGTGGCTAGAGCTTCACTATTTAATATCTCCAGAGCCCTATGAAAGATAGGCTAGCTCATCGATAGCAGCAATATCCCAAGATCACTTAACCCTGTAAATATGAACTACCATAGGGTATATATATATGGTTCCTATATAAATTAGGCAAATAAGAAAATTTCAATGTTATTGTTATGTGTGAGATTTGGACATCTTTTTACCAAATACAGATATGAGAAAGAACATGTAGCTCACTTTACACCAAATGACAAATTCACCCATATATATAAGAATATTCTACGCTAGAATCAGGGTGATGATTCAAGAATGGGCTGTTGATAATTCAAGAATGTGCGTCACATATAATTTTTTGGAAGTGGAGTATCTATGTAAAATGGGCTGTTGATTTACTGCAGAGATTTTTATTTATATGATTTGAATGAATGAAGCGCCGATTGTATGAATGGTAGATGATGCTAGTATATTAGCTTGTACCTTGTGCATATCTACTCATCTCTTCTCCCAAACCTTTTGTGCCTTTTTTTCTTTTTGCAGACTCTTCAACCGTGTATGTGTCTATCCCACAGTCTCAAGCTCTAAATATTGTATCAATCGAGTTATTACAAAAGGATTCATAAGTAATAAGTAAAATGTAGGTAAGATTAAAAAAATCAATACATCAATTAACCTCCTTGATTCATCAAGAGTTCAATTTATATGACCACCAGTTTAAATATTTGTTTAACCCTCACTGGACACGACTTTATTTGCAATACTAACTCAATTCCAAACCATGTGTCGCTTACTTTTCTCCTGCTCGAGCACTCTCTAACCCAAGTTTTGCAATTCCACCTTAACCTAAATTGTGTAAAAGTCATTCGTCGGAACATTGCATTACATGGTGGTGTTTTCCATCTAAAACAATGATTGCATATGCGAAAATTTCTACTACCAGCAATTGTTTCCCAGCAGTAAGTTGCATATTAGCCTTGGCCTTGCTAAGTAAAGACTCATTCTTCAGAAAACTGCAATGAGAAAACTGTTGCATTTAAATTTGAGAAAAACTACAAATTTTTACATGGAAACATCTGATGGGAATCCCTTCGTGCTAAATGCAAAGAAGTATCTATTGGGTAAAAAATAAATACATTTTAGACCGGCCTTCTGAGCACTCCTTACATAACATTTAAATCGCTTCCTAATTTCAACATTGTCAAATGCTAGAAACAAACATAGGATCAATATCAATAATTACTATCGTGATACTAGCCCAAATAGTCAACCACCAAGATGAATTTTGCAACTTGCTGGGCGCCACCTTCTCCTTAATTTTGTCATGGACCGATGGACGGAAGAGAGCTTGAATAAATTAGAGCAGTTAAGGATCGTCATCTCTACTGGATTATTTCTTTGCTTACGACTATATAAGATTTTTGCTGATGTAGAGGGGAGAGAGAAAGAGGTCGTTGTTTTGTGATACAACCACCTCATGAACTAAAACTTAGGATTTGAAACAACTATTCTACCATTGTATGTGTTGTTGTTGCCATGTAACTCACAATTTAACTTTTATTCTATGCATAAATTAAGGAATTATGAGTTCCTACGAGACAGCTTAAAAAACAAGCATTGTACATGACAGTAGCTAATGGACAGTCCTGTCTCCTTTGGGACGATCTCTGGAATGGTGAAGTGAGGAAATTACAGTTCCCAGAACTATACTCTTATGCAAAAAACAAAACAATTACTCTTAGCAAAGCTCAAAGTGTTGCAATCTTTCATGAACTTTTCAACCTACCAGTCTCAGTTGAAGCATTCACCCAAATGCAAGAGCTGGAATTTGAACTTCTGAATTTGGAGCCAAGTGATCTGTATGATACTTGGACATACATTTGGGGATCACCTATCTTCTCAGCCTCTAAAGCGTATAGACATCTGATTGGGCATTCAAATGCAGATCCAATCTTCAAGCTGCTATGGAAAACCTCTTGTCAAGGAAAACACAAGATCTTTTTTTGGCTCATTCTTAGAGACAGGTTAAGTACTAGAAACATGATCAGGAGAAGAGGAATGTTTCTGGAAGACTATCATTGCGTGCTATGTCACCAATCCATTGAAGAAACTGTTATGCATCTCTTCTTCTATTGCCCATTTGCCAGGGACTGCTGGGCCATAATAAACTTCTCCTTTGCTGATCATCTTTCAGTACCACAGATCTTTCAAGCTTGGAAAAGAAAGCTCCTGGTGGATTTTTCGCTGGATATTTTCATCATCTGGTGCTGGGCAATATGGCTGGTTAGAAACGATGTAATCTTCAGAAACAGAAACCCCTCGGTACAGGAATGCAAGCGTTATGTAACAGTGGAAGCACTTCTTTTACTTCACAGAACAAAGACCAGGATCACCCATCTACTAGAATCATGGATCAGTTCTCACTTGTGAACTTCTTTGTTTTTGTTTTCCCCTGGCTCTTCTTCCTGTCCTTTGATGCAGTGGCGGATGCATGTGTAACCTGTGGGGCCACCTGGCCCCACAGGTTTTGAGGAAATTAGTAGAAATTTACTGTAGCATATATGGCATGGCCCCGCAGCTCTTACTAGCTGGCCCCACAGGTTTTGATTGCTGGATCCGCCACTGCTTTGATGTACCCTGATCACCCCCCCTCTGCTTTGCTTTGCTTTGCTTGCTTGAACCTGAGCTACTTGTATTTTACTTCAGTTTATTCTTAATTTATTTTGCAGTAGGAGCCCCTGGCTCCTCCTGTTTCTTCAAAAAAAAAGTTGTCTCATTAAAATTACGTGGCACTGCATAAGACCACCAATAAGACAATATCAATGCTCTTGTCCTTACGACCGGCACAGTAAGCCTGGCCCATGTGCATGCTCAACACGATCCACCAGCGGAAAGCAGCAGCTAGCCTGCTTTGGGTTTTCCCACTTGGTCTTGGGCGGCCTGCGCGTTTTCTTTGTGCGTGCTGGACTGGACTGGACTGGACCATGCTATGAGTGGACGACAATAGGCCATATATATTCGGCCTGCCTGCCTGCCTGCTGTAGTCGCACTACATACATACGTATACGTATATTATATATAATATATCCGTGTCGGTGTAATAAACAAGTAGAAAGAGACGTGAAATTTCTTGTAAATAAAACTGGTAAAAATCAATTCAATCCGTCACCATTAATTGGCATCAGGGGTTTGCTGGATTTGCGCTATGCATGTATAGATCGTGCAAACCGTGAATCTTTCAGCGACATATGCATCATATACACACTCCTAGCACGCCGATCGATCGAGTACACACTTTCGGGCCGGCTGGTACAGGTGGTAGGTAGCTAGGTCGGTATCATATATAACAATGGAGCCCCTAAGATAAACACCCCAGCGACACCAAGAAGAACCAAAGCTGCCGTATCCTACAATGATCGAGTACACATATGCAGGCCAAGGTTAGTTATATGAATAAAAGATAGTGTATGTGTATGCTACTATACAAATTACTTACACATACCTTACGTGACAATGGCCGCTCCAGCTCCAAGGGAGCAGCAGCATCTGCTTGTCTTGCGGCTGGGGCGGACGATACTACATTGACATCCACCACATTATTAGTCACGCTTGCTGCTGCAGGTTGCTGGTTGACGCCTGCAGCACCTGCTCCTGATCCTTCTGAGCTCAGCGACGCTGCTGCTGTGCAGACCTTGCTCATCTCCTGGTACTGAGACACGTCGTCGAAGTAGGCGCCCATGCCGCGGTGGTACCAGTAGTCGACGCCCACCACCTGCCCCTGTGGCCCGCCGAACGCCGCCGGGGCGGGCGGCGGCGGCGGCGAGAGGAACGGGAAGCCGCCGCCTCCTGGTTCTCGTTGGGTCGTAGCTCTAGCTCGGTCGGCCCTGGTGACGACGACGGTGGCGCAGTGCGATCGGCAGATGCAGCAGCGGCGGTCGCTGTGGAAGAAGCGGATGCGGGCCGCGCACCGGACGCACACCTCCCGGTGGCCGCACGGGGTCACCGCCACCCACTCCATGGGCTCCATGCACACCGCACACGACGACATGTTGGCGGCTGCTGCTTCGTCGTCTTCGGCTTCGGCTTCGGCTTCGTCCACGTCGATGACAACATGGTGGCTACTCCCTGCAGGGTCGGTTTCCGCCATGCTTATTGGCTTATTGCGTACTTTTTTTTTTTGTGGAAACAAAACTTTATTAAAAATTAAATAATATCCTTACAAGAGAGGGATACAATCCACTCTGGAAAACAAGCAAAAAAACATTGACAATCCTTCAAACTAATAGCAAACTGCGCTAATTCATGCGCTAACTTATTCTGCTCCCTACTAATATTAATAAACTCTAGCTTGCAAAGCTGGGAACCCACTGCACGCGTCTCCTCAATGAATTGCCACAGGATGGAACGATCACGCCCAGTCGCAATGAGCTTGGACACCACCGTTTGACAATCTGACTCTAGGGTCATCGGAATGTCAGGCCACCTGAGAGCCATATTAACTCCCTCCAGACACGCTCTAGCTTCTGCTTCTTCGGCATCCCTGCAATAAGAAATTGTACGCCAAGCCGTCAGCTTAAGTCTCCCTTCCCAATCTCTAATCACCACACCAACAGCAGCTTCTCCCGATATTGGGTTGAAGGCAGCGTCAACATTGATCTTGAAAGTATCCTGTACCGGCAATCTCCATCGTTTCCTTTCCTTCACCCCTTTCTGTTTCTGAATTCCACCCAGCATACTGCATTTGCCTTTGATGTCATGCTGTACTCCCTGTTGTCGGATCATGAGCAGTGAATCCATGTAACGAGTTAAGAAGGTAACCGAGCTAGCAATGAAAGGAGGGGTACCGTCATGAATAACCTTATTACGGATGTTCCAAGTGTGCCAGAACAACATAAATAAATTTGCCAAAGTTTCAACGGAATTATTGTACACCAGCATCAGTAGCCATTCCGGCTCGGCCTGAGACAGTTCCTGCTCCGCTGGCAATGTCCAGTGATCTCTCATGGCTTGCCTAAGGGCCAAGGCGTGAGGGCAAACCACCAAAGCATGATAGATATCCTCAACATGTTGGCCACATAGTTGACAGACGTCCTGATCCTCAATATGACGGTATTTCTTATTTGCTCTAGTTGGTAAGCCATTGTTAGCAGCTTTCATGGTGAAAACACTGACCTTTGAAGGCACCTGAACCTGCCACAATTTCTTCCATGCTGCTCGGCCCTGCTCTGAATTAGAACTAGTACCAATATTTCCAGCTTCATAGAAATTCCGAACAGCCAACTTGTAAGCACTACGAACAGAAAATATACCTGTTTTCTCATAGTGCCAGGCTACAAAATCAGGTGCATCAACTGAGGGTAGTTTGATTTTGAAAATCTCAGCCGCATCACAAGGGTAGAAATATCTACGTACAGCAGTCTCATTCCATGAACCAGTATCATCAATGAGGTGATGCACCCAACGGAGTCGACAGAGCCGGCTTGGGCCAACCGGTTTCAGACCATAACCCCTAGGCAGCCAGTTGTCGCGCCAAATCTGAATTGATCGACCATCCCCCACCCGATGTATAATTCCTTGTTTCAACAACTCCAGACCATACTCAACAGCTCGCCAGGTCTGTGATGATTCGCCTGCTGGTGCACGATCTAGTAGTTTGCTGTTCGGGTAATATTTAGCTTTTAGGATTCTTGCACAAAGACTGTCAGGGAAAACTAGTAGTCTCCAAGCCTGACGAGCCAGCATTGCCTGATTCATCAACCGGAGGTCCTTGAACCCCATGCCCCCAAAAGCTTTCGGCAGCACCAACTTCTCCCAAGGGATCCACTGCATTTTCCGACGGCCGTTTTCAGCACCCCACCAGAATGCCCGAACCTGCTTCATAAGCTCATCACATAAGGTAAGCGGAAGCTTAAAAATACTCATGATATAAATGGGGAGCGCCTGAGCGACCGATTTAATCAACACCTCTTTCCCAGCAGCTGATAGGTGCTTTTCCTTCCAAGCTGTCATTCTCTTGTAAAAACGTTCCTCAATTGTTTGGAACAAACCACGACGAACACGACCATTTGGAGTTGGGAGGCCCAAATATTTTGCCTCAAAATCCACTCTTTGAACTCCCAAAACATTCCTGACTTGGGTCGATAAATTCTGATCCAGATTCTCATTAACCAACATGGAACATTTACTTGGGCTAAGCAACTGCCCAGAGCACTTCTCGAAGGTGGTAATCACCGATTTAACAACCTGGGCCTGCTCCATATTTGCTTTAAAAAATAACAAGCTATCGTCAGCAAAAAGGAGATGTGATACACTGGGAGCTCTCCGGCAAACCCTCACCCCCTCCAGGCGACCAAGACATTCATTGTGTTTCAACAGTGTAGAAAGGCCATCAGCAACTAGCAAGAACAAATATGGAGAAAGCGGATCACCTTGCCGTAGACCACGTGATGGGGAAAAGGAGTACGAAGGCACCCCATTGAAGCGTACTGAGTAGCGCACAGTCGACACACATGCCATGATCCACTGTACCCACTGACTTTGAAAGCCCAGCTTCTCCAACAACTTTTTTAAGAATCCCCAATCCACCCGATCATACGCCTTCGATAAATCCAGCTTATACGCACAAAAATCCTTGCCACTGCCCCTCTGGATAGCATGAATGCATTCAAAAGCAATTAGAGCATTATCAGTAATAAGCCTACCTGGAACAAAAGCACTCTGCTCCACTGAAATGATACTATCCAGAATTGGTCTAAGTCGATTCACCAAACACTTTGAAATCACCTTGTAAATTACGTTACACAAGCTTATTGGCCTGAAATCTTTGAGTTCCACTGGTTCAGATCCTTTAGGAATAAGCACAATTGCAGTATCATTAACCCCAGAAGGTAGGAAACCATCTCTAAAAAATCCCTGCACAGCAGCAACTACATCCTCCTTTACCACCTCCCAATGCCTTTGAAAGAAACGTGCCGGAAAACCATCAGGCCCCGGGGCTTTGAGTGGCCCCATTTGAAATAAGGCATCTGATATCTCCTCTGGTGTAAAGTCACGACATAGCTCCTGATTCATGGCTTCCGAAATTTTTGGTGCAACAAGATGAATGAGATCATCAGGTTCCACACTCGGATCAGCAGTATACAAGTTGGAGAAGAAATCAGTTGCCATCCGCTGCATTTGTTTTGGATCATCACACCAGTCTCCATTGTCAGCTTTCAGCTTTTTAATTTTATTTTTACGTGCACGCCAAACAGCCTGCTTGTGGAAATAGCTTGTGTTTTGATCACCCTCCTTTAGCCAGGCTATCCGAGACCGCTGCAACCACATCATTTCTTCTCGATACAACAATTCATCCATCCGGTCCGAGATTTGGCGCACTGCTGCTCTGTTGCACAACGGATCAGATCTTGCTTCTTCCAGCTTCACCCTCAGCTCCTCCAATTCCGCTGTGACCCGGCCAAAATTATTTTTGCTCCAAGATCGCAGGGCGTTCCGAACATGTTTAAGAGCAGCCACTACACCTCCCAGCCCTTCTCTACTAGAATCAGTACACCAAGCAGTCTTGATCTCATCAGCAAGAGAATCAAGGCGCTCCCACATAATCTCATACCTGAAAATCCTTGGCTTGTGGCGCTCCCAGCTTTCTTTCCTTATCTCCAGAAATAGTGGGCAATGATCTGAACGTGACGACACTAGGTGATGAAGAACTGTCTCACCAAACAAATCACGCCACTCCGAACACGCCACCGCTCTATCCAATCTGACCTTCACATTAGCATCTCCATCACGCCCATTGTCATAAGTATAGGGAAGTCCCGAGAATCCCAAATCCGTAAAACCACAATCAACCAGCATATCACGGAAGGCCACCATCTGTCTCTCCGGTCGCGGACACGCTGAAAAATGTTCATAGCCCCACATGGCCTCATTAAAGTCACCAATGGCCAGCCACGGCTCTTGAGATCGCCCCCGCAATCGCCTCATTAACTCCCACATAACATGCCTCTGATCAGTACGTGGCTCCCCATATACAAAGGTGATACGCATCCTGACAGCCGATGGATTTTCTCGAACATGGACATCAATAAATCTTTGATGCTTTTCAATCAACGAAACATCCAGCGCCTCGTGCCAGAAGAGAGCCAGACCCCCTCCTGTACCTACACTGTCCACAGTAATACAATGTTTTAATCCCAACCTCCATCTCAAATTTTCGACTCGGTTCCCTTTCATCCGTGTCTCTGACAAGAAAACCAAGCCCGGGCTTTTAGCTCTAACTAGAGCCACAAGCTCTTGAACTGTCCGGGGGAGCCCCAACCCCCGGCAGTTCCAGCTGAAAAGATTCATGGCTCCTGACGGGCCTCGCCGTGAGGACCCGTCAGGTTATTGTAAAGCTGGACACCCTCCTTCTTGCTGTACACATCGTCACCATCCTGCACCTTCCTTCGCTTGCTAGAAGCATCCAGAACTTCAGAGCTTTCACTGAGATCCTGGTTAACTACATTGATTTCCAGGTCACGACGCTTACCAAGAATTCCCAGGTCGTGCTTTAACAATGCAGCATTATGTTGAACAATTTCTCGCAACTCAGGATCTAGGTTATCTCCTCGACAAACTGCGACAAGTCGCTCAGCCTCCCCTTCTGACATCGCTGGGCAATCAGCCCGAGCCTTTCTGACTTCCTCAGAGACCGAGTCTAGTCCCATAGCTCCCTGGTTCATTGTTGCCACTGGCCTCTGAGTACTATTGTCGGACACGGAACAGTGCAACACCTTGAATTTTCGTTGAGCAGTTGGACGCTTGGTTTCAGCCATACGGTCCTCCCACTCCCTTGCAACATCTCGCGCAACTTCAGACATCTTATTGTGTAGAACAGATTGAACCGGGGCCTGCGGAGCAAGCCCATTATCTCCTATTTCCTCGCCATGTATACCACCTCCAGCAGCCTGTAGACAGCCACTCTGGAACACAACAGGAGGTAACATCAGTGGGGTATCATACACCCCCAGAGCCTGCACCTTACGAGCAATATCATGGGTCGCATCGGCCTCCTTTGAACCAGCCCCTGCAGTAGCATTGGGGTCAGTGGTCTTTCCCGCAGCAGGCCGCTCCTTTGCCCTATCAGTCTCCTTGCCTTTTCCATGTTTATCAGGCTGCAGCCTATCATCATCCTGCCCATCAAAATTCAGGTTTCTTTTGGCCAGTACATTTTGTCGATCCGGAATTGGAGTCACAAATTTCTTTTCTGGAGAAGCACGGAGATGTAGACCAAACCTCACTTTTCGGTCCTTTTTCGGGAGCAAACAGTCCTTCTCCACATGCCCCACATGGCCACAATATCTACAGAATTTTGGAATTCGCTCATACTTGACATGGAGACGAAGCATATCTCCAGAAACCTTATCTTTCACCTTCAACCACCTTGTCAATGGTTTATCTACCGGCATAAGAACCCTAATCCTCATATGATCATCCCAGAAGCGCCCTTTAGAGTCTCTACCCACAGCCACCACTTTGCCAACATTACTTCCAAGAATCTGCCCAGTCGGCTCATTCATTAAATTGAGAGGCATATCTTCAATATTTATCCAGACTGGCATCAAATTAAGCACAAGATCCGATGGCCTAATCTTGCCATCATAAGCAGCAGTGAGGAAAGGATCACCACGATAGATCCATGGCCCCCCATGTAGCACAAAACTCTTATCCCCATCTGATCTCAACTCAATAAGAAAACGATTATCTTTCAGCCTCTTGACATCAGGAACATAATTCAGACGCCAAGCTCGTTTCAGAGTTTCAAACAAACCCATGAAGCTATAGCCACGTACCGTAAGAAAGCGGCCAATTATCACAAACTGGTGGGCCGTCGCAGCATCCGCCGCATCGAAGTCGAGGACGATCGGAGGTGAGTCGTCGTCCTCTTCCTCTGAGAGCAGCCCCTGATCTTCAATTTCCTCCTCCTCCATGTCGGCTCCCGCCTCCAGCAGATCTTTTTTCGCATGAGAACTCTCAACTCCTATCTCCATCACCGCGACCAGGGCCAAGAGGAACGCTGCCACAAACGATTTCAGGTGGGAAAGATCACCAAAGATCCCCCTGATCACCCCCGTCGTTATGGACAAGGGAACCTCAAAACCCTAGATGAAACCGCAGCGAGGAAAACTTGCCAAAACCCTCCAAAAGCACTAAAGGGAAATAACCACGTAGAGGGTAGCCAGGCGGAGAGATGTAGGACTCTCCCTGGCGTGGGGAAGATGGACTCCCCCTGCAGCTCCCGTCCTGCCCTAGTCGCCGCCAGGAAGTCGGCGAGTCAAGGGAGACGTAGCGCTTGCCCGGCGGCGAGTTTTGATGGCTTATTGCGTACTTTATTACAAAATCGATCGTTGAAAAGCGGCACGCCGTTTAGCTGATGCACGCACAACGCGGAGATCGCCGGCGAGTATGTGCTGTTGCGTGGGGAGAACTAGCGCGACACGGACTCGAGCGCCGTATTAGCCTTCCGCACAGGTGTACCGTATCTGCAGCTCATCCGTATAGGAGAAACTGCTTTTCTTTCTTTTCTTTTGATAAGAAATTCTCCACGTCTTTTTTTGGATAAAATGCATCAAGCTCTTAAACTAGCTATGCTAGGCTCCACAACTATTGTTGTAGCTCATCATATGTACTCTATGCCCCCCCTATCCATACCTAGCTAGCTAATGACTATGGGCATTGCTTTCTTCCCACTGCTTTCGTCCAGGCAAGTTAGCAATCCCGTTATATTACCAAGGCCTTCCCTTTTATGAGGCAGTCACAAGGAAGATTATGTACCCCAACTCTTAAAAACAGGCACGTGACTAACGATATGCTCGTATTGGTGATGTTATTATTGCTGTAATCAAGGATGCAGTGCCCCAAATGCCTCTAGAAAGATCCAAAGTAATTCCCAAGTGAGTTTTACGGGCCCTCTAGACCAGAAGCTTCTCAAGCTCAAGAGTACACTAGCTAGCGGAGCCTGAAAACGCTTGCTTGCAAAATTCTAATTCTTCCATAAATTCATATAAATTTCTCCAGCCCAACGGTTTTTTTTAAGTGTCCACGTTTATTTAGGGCCTAAACTCGAAGGTGGTCGATGTAATAGAGTAGGCCTCAGGCTCTGCCCAAGAACGACCTGTGGTGGTATGGAAGGTACAGACTTCGCAAGCGTCCCGCACTCCCTAAGAAAGAAACTCCTGAACCATCACAAGCAAATAAACGTATTCCTAAGCTTAATGCACGAAAACAAGAAAAGATGAAATAATAAAAAAAAAGCTCTGCGAGGATATATAGCTCAGAGACGACGAACAAAAATGCGTTCATTTGCCTCAAACTTTAGAGGAGCGAACCCCCCCTCCTTACCGTATGTGTGACTCTCACCGCATACGACTCGACTCACCAAACCAAAGCTCGGATAATTGGAATTTTGGAAATGGTGGCCCAATCGAACGCTCGTAATCCGTATGGAGGACATGTCTTGTTATTATATACTTGACGCCATATATAGACCCTTGTTTCTACGGAACGCCTAGCGCCCGGACGTCCGGACACAGCTCCTTGCTCCGCCCCGTATGCTCGGACTCGCGGCAATCCGCCCTGCCCCACTCCGTTTCACATGCCACCCCACCCGCTCCGTTGCACGCGCGCGGGCCCTGTGGGACCGTCCCACCCGTTCCTTTCCACGCACGCATGCGGTTTCGCTCGCTCTACTTTGCACGCGCAAGCCGGGATTTGAAAAGCATATGTACTTTTGCAATCGTCAAAACTAGTTTTGCAACATACAGAGGAAAACACTTACAATATGTGTTTGAAAACATATGAAACATTTGGAACATAAATTTATAACACACATGTGAAGCCATTGTAACACATGGAACATCCAGATCTATTTTGCAACATTCAAATAAAAACATTTGCAACATACGTGTGTATCCATTGCAACACATGCAACATCCCCGATATACTCTCACTGCTCCGGGTCTCGCCACTCCGGATCTTGGACTCGGACGCGACAGTGGATGGAAGGCTGTCGGTCTTGCACGAGCTAGGGCCGGAGAAGGATGGAAGCGCTCAGATCTCGCTGCTTCGGGTCATGGAGTGGGGCGCGACAGTGGATGGAAGGCCGCTGGTCTTGCACGAACTAGCACCAGAGAAGGATGGACGTGCTCGGATCTCACTGCTCTGGGTCTCACCGCTACGGATCGTGGAGTGGGGCGTGACAGTGAATGGAGGCGCGACAAGGGATGGAGCGTGGCACCGCCGAGGCACGCCACGAGAGGGGGCGCGCTTGGGCAAGAGGGGGCGCGCGCGGCTTGGGCGGGAGGGGAGCGCACGGCTCGGGCAGAGGCGCGGCGTGTGCGAGGGGCGGAGGCGTTGCTTGTGCATAGGCGCGTCGCGTCCGATGGAACGAAAACCGCGGTAAGGGAAGGGGGCTGGAGGATGAGCAGAGTGGATTTTTTGAGAGAGATGGGAGCCGGTTCTACGCAGGTCAAGCCACGTCCGAACGGGAGTCACGGGACGGACGCCCATAGAGAATCATTTATCGTTGTTTCTATCTGTTTATATCTAGAAATATTATATTACTACGTACTAGCGAATATATACATGTGAAGTACGCACTTGATTATATGATCTTAATATTTAAATAAACACCTTAGTACGTGATGGAGAAATGATAGCATCTACAATTGCCAAACGTCATAGAAAATGTAAGAAAGAAAACATCAGTTCTAACCATTTTGAAATAACCATACTATAAAGCGTGATTTTTTTTAAAAAAAAAGTGAGCATCCCTAAAGTCCTAAACTTGTAGTGCGGTGTCAACCAAGTCCCAAAGTACCATTTTTTTATCGGTAATGATACAGTGAAGACGTCCGGACGACGTCGGACGCACCCGACGGGCGTGACACGGTGCGACCCGTCCCGCTCGAGCCTGCTCCCCTCCCCTTATCAATTCGTCAGACCACCGTGACCCACCTGCTCGCCTTCTCCTCCCTTTCACTCGCTGCCCGCGCGCGCCTCGCTCTCTCCGCCGCTGCGCCCTCGCTCTCCCCTGTCTGCCCTCCCCACGCGCGCCGCCGGCTCGTCATCACTTCCTTGCTCTCTCCGGTGAAGCCACTTCCCTCTCTTTTGGCTCTCCTACCTCCGTGGCTTCCTTCGAAGTTGACGGCGGCGGCGGTCTCTTCGGCCTTTCATTCCAGCGGATCCATGGGAGCCCGACCTCCCCCGTGGCGGATCCATGGGAGACGCTGTAGATCTAGCGTCGTGGGCGCCTCCTCCACCCTCGCGCGCCCTCCCTCACCACGACGGGGGCATGGGGGGCTTCCCCCGTGGCGGATCCATGGTGCACTTGGTCCCCCGTGGTGGATCCATGGGGAGGCGGTGCAGATCCAGTTGTTCGGTGGCGTTTCTCCACCATGGCGCGCCTCCCCCACCTCGACGGCGGCATGGGGGGCCTCCCCCGGTGGGGGATGCATGTAGCAGCGGCCCCCCGTGGTGGATCCATGGGGAGCGATTCAGATCTGACGGTGCTGGCGGCGTTTCCTCTCTCCTCTCCTCCTATTTCAGTAGTGTTTTTTCTGTTGTTTCATTTGCTCGAAATGTATGTTTCAGTAGAACTATTTAGATGTTGGAGAAGCAGATCTGGGCATGTTGTATGAGCTTTCTTCCCTCCCTCCTCCTTTTTTCTCTTTGCCTTGTTGCAGTGGTTCTTTTTGCATTGTTGCAATAGTGTTTTCAGTTGGTGTTGATGTGTGTTTGAGATCTTGTTTCATTTTTTTTCAACCGCATGGTGAAGTAGTTGTCGCCTGCTGTTGCAGTAGGCGTTTGGGTAATGTTTCAATAGTTTTCATGCTCTTTTGGTGCAATAGGTGTTCGTGGTGTTTTTCTTTTTTGTTTCAGTAGTTATTTAGTTGTTGTTGCATTAGTTGTCTTGCTTTGGTGCAGTAGGCAGTCGTTCTATGTTGAAGCTTCATTTTCATGCATTGTTTCAGTAAGTGTTTGGTAGTTGTTTCAGTAAGTGTTTGGTTGTCGTTGCAGTAGGCATCATGCCTTGGTGCAGTAGGCGTTCCTTTGTCAGTTGCATCTTCAGCGTCTGCATGGTGCTGCAAGATGCAGTTTGCGGGGTGGGGATGTTGCAGTGTGGGGAAGGGGCGATGGTTGCTTTGGGGGCATGACGAAGGTCTGGAGATGAGGGGAGCGGATCCCCGCACGTGGCCGGGTTGCGTTCAATCCGTCGCCCCGCTCGCGTGGGGACGTTGCGGGTTCCGTATTAGGTCTGGAGATGAGGGGAGCGGATTCCCGCGCGCGGCCGGGTTGCGTTCGATTCGTCCCCGCGCGCGCGTGGGGACGTTGCGGGTTCTGCGTTCGGGGGTGGAAGCGAGAGCGGGCTAGAATCCTTATCCGGCGGCGCGTCCGGATGCTAACGCCCGGATCCGGACGTCCAGGCGCTAACAGTGCCGTTTTTTTATTTCTGGGTGCAATGATCTCATTGCGGGTGCTTTGTAAGGTCCCAAGGGGCGCCCACCCAGCAGCCCGTTTGATGACAAAATGCCAACGCGGATGATAGCTGCTGGATCTTGACCAATAGGTGGCTTATTACTTGCTTGGGCCGCCTAGCCCGGCCCATGCCCTGGCCTACTACGTGCTGTGTTGTTCGGCTGACATTCTTCTTTTACTGTATAGTTGAGCCCACCAAGCACAGTTGGAAAGCCTTATACGATCAATATTAAGTATATGGGTATTCAATTACATGGCAATCTATTTTTCATCGACAGCTGATCCGCCGGTGACGATAGCGGACGAGGCAAGGTCAAGAACCGCAAACCGTCGCTGCCTCCACGACACCAGCAAATTGACGCAGCGGCCCACAAGACCACGGCCCATGCAGCGCAGCCCAACCATTTTTTGTTGTGTTCGATTATTCTTGTCATTTTTTTATTTTTCTTTTTTTCCATCTTTTATTCCTTTTTTATTTTTATTTTCTTTTCTTCTATTTCTTTTTTGCTTTCCTTCCCTTTTTCATTTTTCTTTTTCGTTGTCTTTTATTATTCTTTTTGTTTCCTTTTTATATTTTCATTTTTTTATTCTATGTTCCTTTTCTTTTTTGCTTTCCTTTCGTTCTTTTATTTTTCTTTTCTTTTTTTTTTCTTTTTCATGGACTTTTGTCATTCTTTTCATTTTATTTATTCTTTTACTATTTTTATTTTACTCTATTAATTTTTATTTCCTTTTTCTTTTTCTTTTTCTTTCTTTTGTTTCCTTTCCTTACTTCTATTTAATTTTGTATTTTTCTTTATTTTTGTTTTAACATTTATACATATTAAATTTCTTTTTTATATAGAATTAATAATTATATTTATTTTATTTTCTATTTTTGTATTTTATTTTTTATTTTTGTTTCTTATTCTAATTATAATTTTATGTTTCACTTTTTTATTTACAGATACGCGTGGTGTTCAAGTAGTATATATGCAATGTTCTATGATGTATTTTTTTTATGTCCGCGAATAGAAATGTAATGTTATACGATGTATTTTATACATTGATGTTCTAGGATATATTTTGTGATGTTCGGTACCTTTTTTATTTGACTCTAATTAATTACTTCACTAACTTTTTTATTTTATTAGACATTTCATGATATTTTGCGATGTTCACCTAGTATACATATGATGTTCTATGCTATATTTTGTGATGTTGGTGTAGTGTTAATGTGATGTTCTACGATGAATTTGTGATGTTCGGTAGTATACATTAATGTTTCATGATATAATTTGTGATGTTCGGTAGCTTTTTTCTTCTTTTTATTTGACTCTAATTAATTACTCACTAATTTTGTTATTTTATTTTACATTTCATGATATTTGCAATATTTATGTAGTATACATTTGATGTTCTATTTTATAGCTGGTGATGTTCGTGTAGTGTTAACGTGATGTTCTACAATGGGATTATGATGTTCGCTAGTATACATTAATGTTTTATGATATATTTTATGATGTTCAGTAGCTTTTTTCTTCTTTTTACTTCACTCTAATTAATTACTCACTAATTTTATTATTTTATTTTACATTCCATGATATTTGCGATGTTCACGTAGTATACATTTGATGTTCTAATCTATACTTTGTGATGTTCGTATAGTGTAAATGTGATATTCTACAATGGATTTATGATATTCCATATTATATATAAATATCTTTTTCTAAATATACCCAAGTTTTTTCTTCTCCTTTTTTCTTTTTGTTTTTAGTATTATAGATATAACATTTTTTATTTTTTATGAGACGTTCCATGACATAATTTTGTCTACAATATTATTTTATAAGGTGAAATATGTTTTCTCAAACGTAAATCCGTTTAAAAAGATAAATGTTTTACATCTAATGCCAGACGTTCATAAGGTGTAGTGGTAGCCTGGTAGGATAGTGATATTTTTTAAAGCAAATGGTCCCATCTCACACTATTTTTGGTTGTTTTATTTTCTATTTTCCTTCTTCTGATCTCAGGCGTGAGAAGCGGAGCAGAAGGCACGGCGTCCTGGGAAGGGCGGCGCGAGCGGAAGCTAAAGCGTGGTGAAGGAAGGCCGCGAGCAGGAGCGGCCTAGTAACCAAACTGAAATCGGCCCACTTCTAGGCTGTGCTCGTGACATGGAAAAAAATAAAGGGGGTCGGCGGCTAGGGGCGCCCATCAACAACTGCAACAGTGACCACAAAAGCTCGCTAGCCGGCTCAGACGTTTTGGTTTGCCGATCCTGGTCCTTGATGCCATTAATAAGCATGGTGAACAAGATCCACCAGCGCAAAGAAGCGCGAAGCTCCACGGCCTTAATTTGCACTGTAATCGTAGCTTTGATTCCTTCGTCATTTTGACCGGAAACCGGACATCCCAATATATAATACGAATATGTATACAATAAGATGGTCCTCAAAAGCTTAAAACCGACCTTAGCTCAGTTGGTAGAGCGGAGGACTGTAGTCGTTGCAGATTAATCCTTAGGTCGCTGGTTCGATTCCGGCAGGTCGGATTTTTTTTCCTTATTTTCCTTTCAAACCATTTTGCTCCTTTTTTTTTCTTTGAAACCATTTTGCAGTTTTATTTCTTACACAGATTTATTTTTTATTTATTTCTTCGTTCCCAGACTCGTTTTTATTTCAGGCAAGCTACCGGTGAGGCAACGAGCTACTAGACACGAGGCGAGGCGTCGGTCCTTGGTGCATGCACGTGGCATTCACGTGTTGTGGCCGGCAGACCACAAGACTCAGGTCAGGTCAGGTCAGGTCAGGCTGGCGGCCGGCACTTTTGCTGCTGCGGCGGGAGGTGCAGGTGGGTTAGCTCTCCACTCGCCACGTACTCCTACTACCTGGGCGCGTGGCCGGGACAGCAGGGTGATCACAAAAACACGGCCTTATTTTTTTTTCAAAAATACACAGGAGCTCAGCCTATCATTTATTTAATTTAAAACGAAGAAGAGTTTACAGTATGTTAGTGTTACAGCGGCAGCCGGACAGAGCGCTCCCAGTCGGCTTGCAGCCGCTTTAATCCATCGTTCCGCTTCAGCTTTGATGATTTAATTTGCAGGAGCTCACTGATTGAGATTGCGACGCCTCGGAAGCATCTCGCGTTGCCCTCCTTCCACAATCGCCACGACGCTAGAGCGAACAGCGAGTTCATGTCTTTCTCGTGCGTTCCGTAAACGGGGCTTTATTAACAATTTGTGTTACTAAATAGGTACACTGTGAAAATATATTCTATAATTAATCTTATGATATTCATTTGGTCTCGTAAATATTACTATCTTTTATGGATTTGATCAAATTTAAAACTATTTAATTTCGTGAATAATGATAATTATATATTTTTTTTCACGGGACAGAGGCGTCTTCTAGCTAGCGTAGCACGTCCGTCCATGACGGCATGCCATAGCCGGCCGCCCAGCGAGTCGTGGCACGTATACGCATGCACCGCCCTGCACGCGCGCGCCATCATGTTCGCGTCGGCGGCCGGCCCCAGGCGCCAGGCCGGCTCCGCCGGTCGACCCCAAGTGAAACCGGCGCCCGGCCGGTGACTGACGCCTCCGGCTGTGCAGGGTCCGGTGCCACGCGGATGGCGGCGAGCGCGGCGCCGGTGGAGGCGGCAGCCACGTCGGTGGCCGTCGAGCGTTTTTCTGATGTCTCATTCCACATCTATCAACTGATATAAAGTTAAAATTAAGCTAATTTATTAGTTTTAACAAGGCCATCACATATACTAGCTTGTTCTAAAAAATGCACATATTTGATTGATGCTATCAAACATGGCCATTGTATCGTAGGATCGAGATCCAATCAGATTTTCAAGTTGTATAATTTATATAAGATTTATAATATGTGGTAAGACTTAATTAAGCTCATATAATATTGGTTTTAACTACTTTATTTGACCTTTTTTAAGTGTAAATGGCTCTTATCACCTGCTATTAAACAATAAGAAGAAAAGCCTAATTTACCTCCCTCAACTATCGAGATTGTCTGATTTCCGATCAAAAAATAGTTTCACACTTTATTAAGAAGTAAAAATCAGACCACCACAATAGTTGAGGAAAGTAAGGCCTTGTTTAGTCTGTGAAAGAAAAAATTTTAGGTGTCACATCAGATGTTTAATGAGATGTTGGAAGGGGCTTTCAGATACCAATTAAAAAATAAATTACATAACTCACCTGGAAACCACAAGACGAATTTATTAAGCCTAATTAAGCCGTCATTGACACATGTGTGTTACTGTAGCACTTAAGGCTAATCATAGACTAATTAGACTTAAAAGATTCTTCTCGTTGTTTTCCAACCAAACTGTGCTATTAGTTTTTTTTCATGTATGTGTCTAAACATTTGATGTGATGAGATGAAAATTTTTTGGGTGGAAAGCCTAAATTGGATTCTTTTCCAAACAATAATAATGCATCTGGACAGTTTTGTAGCGTACATGGGCCGTTATGTTAGAATGGCCTCCTGTACAAACTATATATAGGTCCATGATATATGCACCGTACCACCGTAAAAATGATATCGCAATCCTACTAGTAATTAATCGCGTGGACACCTAAGCTGAATGCGTGAACTCGAGTGGTGGTGCCACGTGTACCTCAGAAAATTGAAAAGGTTCTAGCCACGATCGATCGCCTGGCAAACACTATAAACATGGGCGCGTTGATTCAAGCACAATAGGTCAAGAGTAAGTATGGGCAACACTCTTATCGAGCTACATTGCATCTAAATTATTAATTATAAAACTAGTTGTTGTACTATTTATTATTTGTATTCCTTTTTTTTTTGCGAGGAGCTAATACGTACGTGCATTCGTCACAGCAGTTTTGTGTGGTGTTAAGAGCGAGGAGCTAATACGTACGTGCGTTCGTCATAGCCGTTGATTCACAGCAGCATGCATGCATCTGGGATGAGCCGGCAGCTGCTGGCAGGCATGCCGGCGACCCGTCGGTGCGCTGTAGGGGCGGGCGGGCGGGCGGCAACCGGCCGGCGAGCGAGGAGCCAGCGGCAGCGGTAGCGTCCATGCATCAATGCATGCACGCCGCCCGACTGCATCTGCATGCATGCATGAGCGTGCACACGGCACACCCGTCACCCTACGTGGATGGCGGCGAGGTTCCCCAGGCCACGTGGACGGCGGCGCAGGTCGTCGTGTCATCGTGTGGGCCCTCCGGTCCCTGTTCGTGGAACTTGGATCATCCATGACAGGGATCGTGGGGAGACGGATCATCACGATTCCTCGGCGTGCACAGTGCACACGCACGCGCAAACGTATGCGCCGATGAGCCCTAGGGTCGTCGGCGACCGGCCAGACAGTAGCTAGCGTCCATGCCGCCGCCCGACCAGACGAGCGCGGTGGCATCGGGTGGGCCGTGGGCGCGGCGAGGTGCCCAGGCCACCTGGATGGCGACGCGGCGGCGCAGGTGGCCGTGCGCCTGGTCCTTGTTCGGTGCGCTGGTGGGGTTGTTGTGTTCCGGCCTTCCGGCACTTGAGTTCGGCTGGCAGGTCGGTCAGTGGGCTAGACCGGGCCGCGCACTCGGCGCTTGGGCTTCGCTAGTCGCTGAACATCCAGTGCAGGGCCCACTCGCTACAGCCGTGTCAGAGCTAGCTTTTGCCGGGCATTCTTGGGTGCAACCGTCGGACATTTACATTCTATTTTTTAATTACACAAGACAATGCAGACCTCAAACAGAAATGTCCTGCTTATTATCAAAAAATGGTCTGCTTATCTTTGAATGAACCGGCACGAGAAAATATCCTGCTCATTTGTTGCAACAAAGAAAGTTAGTACTAAGTTAAACTATATTTAGTATGCAATGGCGGATCTAGGAATTCATAGAAGAGAGGGCTCAACTCATCTTCAACCTCTAAAGCCCCTCCTCCATCTCTTTCGTGCCTATAAAAATTAGGAAGAGCTCCATTGTCGCGGCAGCGGTAGGGGGGCCTTGAGCCGCGCCCGCCCCACCGCTGGATCCGCCCCTGTTAGTATGACTAAATTTATATGATATGATGTCGTAAGAATTATTCTTTGCTTTTAGAAACTTTATCAAATCTAGAGCAATTTAACTGAGGACAACTTGAACACTTTAGGTTTTTATTAGGGCGAAGATTGTATGGCTTCTCATATGCTCCCTTCCATATATATATGTTAGAATTGATGTTGTTTTGGACATGTACACATGTCCATAAAATAACTCTCACCAGTGGTTTGCAAAATAATATATTTATGACATTTAAAAAATTATAAATACAGGATTTTAAAATATGAATCTAATTATGCCATTTTCAAATATGAAAGCTCAACATGTAAAAATAATTTGTAATAAATTTTTTGAAACAACCGACTTCTTTTTGTGATTGGAGGAACAACTAGGTAGCGGTTTGGCGACTTCGTGCACATATATATGGCCACTGACAAATAAAATGTACTATTATGTATTCAAAGGCATATTAGTTAGTTCAGTTTGCTTGAGCTTTTTTCCTAAGCTAGAAAGAAATTTGCTCCCTCTGTCCCATAGAAAATATCATTCTAACATTTAAAATTTGTCTACAAAGAGTGTTACTATAGGAAAACGTATGGGTTTCACCTAGATACTTTCTACTCTGCTCACTACAACAGACATTATAGCTAATTTTTTGTAGGGGTATTTGATCATTTGACAATTATTGCATTTGCTTTTCAAATAAAGATACAACCTTTTGAAACTAGCTTCTAAAAAACATTTTTTTGTTTAATTTTGAAAATCCTTTGTCAAGGATCAGTTTTGTTCCGACAGTGGAAAATCCTTTGTCAAGGAGCGTTACATGTTCCGCGATCCTCGTTCCACGACCCGATCGTTCCGGAAACTTTGTGACTGTGGTCAGAGCTGCAGGCTTTTGCCGGGCATTCTTGGGTGCAACCGTCGGACATTTACATTCTATTTTTTAATTACACAGGACAATGTAGACCTCAAACAAAAATGTCCTGCTTATTATCAAAAAATGGTCTGCTTATCTTTGAATGAACCGGCACGAGAAAATATCCTGCTCATTTGTTGCAACAAAGGAAGTTAGTACTAAGTTAAACTATGTTTAGTGTGACTAAATTTATATGATATGATGTCGTAAGAATTATTCTTTGCCTTTAGAAACTTTATCAAATCTAGAGCAATTTAACTGAGGACAACTTGAACACTTTAGGTTTTTATTAGGGCGAAGATTGTATGGCTTCTCATATGCTCCCTTCCATATATATATTAGAATTAATGCTGTTTTGGACATGTACACATGGCCATAAAATAACTCTCACCAGTGGTTTGCAAAATAATAAATTTATGACATTTAAAAAATTATAAGTACAGGATTTTAAAATATGAATCTAATTATGCCATTTTCAAATATGCAAGCTCAACATGTAAAAATAATTTGTAATAAATTTTTTAAAACAACCAACTTCTTTTTGTGATTGGAGGAACAACTAGGTAGAAGTTTGGCGACTTCGTGCACATATATTGTATTCAAAGGCATATTAGTTAGTTCAGTTTGTTTGAGCTTTTTTCCTAAGCTAGAAAGAAATTTGCTTCCTCTGTCCCATAGAAAATGTCATTCTAACATTTAAAATTTATCTACAAAGAGTGTTACTATAGGAAAACATATGGGTTTCACCTAGATACTTTCTACTCTGCTCACTACAACAGACATTATAGCTAATTTTTTGTAGGGGTATTTGATCATTTGACAATTATTACATTGCTTTTCAAATAAAGATACAACCTTTTGAAACTAGCTTCTAAAAAACAGTTTTTGTTTAATTTTGACTTCTTTGACAGATGTGCAAAAACCAGTAGAATCTAAATTGGACCCTCACAATTAGCTCTGGGCATAATTAACCGAAGACCGAACCGAACTAACCGAGACCGAAACCGAAGTGACCGAGACCGAAAATTTCGGTCACAAGTTCGGTCTTCAGTTTGAAGTAACCGAACTAACCGGACTTAGTTCGGTCATTACCCTCGGGTAACCGAACTAACCGAATTAACCGAACATTTGAATTTTATTGACATAATATGTAATTTAGACTATTATTAGTGATATAATATTTATTCTAGTGGGTTTATATCAACATTCACTCTTATCACTATGTTTAATCTATATTTTGTATTGTATTTTTGCCTTGAAATAGAAAAAATATTGGTAAAATTTGCTACAAATTACAATATTTAGTAGTTGTTTTGTGAAGTCCGGTTAGTTCGGTCGTGACCGAGACCGAACCGAACTAACCGAGACCGAACTTGCTCGGTTCTGAGTTTTGAAACTAACCGATCGGTCTCCGTTTTTAGATGACCGAACTTTCGAAATGACTGAAGACCGAGACCGATCGGTTCGGTCAGACCGAACGCCCAGGGCTACTCACAATGCAGAAACATTACAAAGTTCACTGTTCACACCGAAACCACCTGTCCCTAGGCCTAAGTTGGCTCGATCTCTTAGGGCCCTTTGGAACAAAGGATTCACAAAACATAGGGATAGGAAAAATGTAGGAATGAAATGTCCTAGCACTTCAAATCATATAGGGTTTAGATGTCTTTGGAAGCAATATAGGAAAAGCATAGGAAAGAAAACAAGAGGTTGAAGCTCATGTTTTGTTTCCTCTAAAATTCCTTCACAATGGGCCAATCCATAGGAATTTCATAGGAATTGTTGAAAAAGATTCCTTTGTTCCAAAGGGCTTCATAGGAATTTTTCCGATAGGATTTATATCCTTCAAAATTCCTATACTTTTCCTCCATTCCAAAGGAGAGCGGTTTTTTTTTCAATGTGGACGTGTACATAAACAAATCCTAGGTGCCTT
This sequence comes from Saccharum spontaneum, assembly GCA_022457205.1. Classification (NCBI taxonomy): domain Eukaryota; kingdom Viridiplantae; phylum Streptophyta; class Magnoliopsida; order Poales; family Poaceae; genus Saccharum; species Saccharum spontaneum. The sequence goes on along the minus strand of CM039595.1, from coordinate 65,818,374 downwards.
AAACTACGTCTTATAGCCTAGTACGCGTGACGCGTCTACTGAGCTCGTGAGTTGCAAACTTGCAATTGCCATACCTTCCTTGGCGTAAAAACTCTGACCTGCAGGGACCACCACCGGTTCGCCAGCATTGAATGCGTGCACTACGTCCGGTGTAAACATTGGTCCCATGACCAATTAAACAATTGGTTTGGGATAGTATAATCCTAATCCCTTGGACACCTAAGCTGGGGGCAGTGGATTAAAAAGCAGAGTTGCTTGCATGATGGATGGGAGGGAGCTCCTCTAATCCGTTCCATGGAATAAGAAATTGGGATGTGACAAAAGGTGGTAATGCTGTCTTTTCTTTTGTCATCAAAAGTGGCAGCTGGTCTGCCTTTCCATGGAGGCAGAATTGCAGAAAAAGAGATCAATTAAAAGTGGTGAGCTTGAAAAACAGGAACACGAAGTCAGTGATGAGGATGATAAGATTTTAATATAATTAAAGGAATTGCCCATGATATAAATAAATATAACAAAACCCGATTTTGAACTACATATAGCTTAGTCACCGTTGATATATATTTCTTTACAAGATGAATAATAAAGATAACTAGGGTCAAACATTTCTTTTTCTCGTGATTTACTTTCTGAGTCATCAACCTACCACGGAGTAAACCCCCTCCGTCCCAAAAAAGAGTGACGTTTTTAACTTTCAGACATCGTGTTTGATCGTTCGTCTTATTTAAATTTTTTGTATAAATTATAAAATAAATAAATTAATATTAAAATATCTCTAATAATAAAATAAATCATAACAAAATATATGTATTTATAAAAAATTTGAATAAAACGGATAGTCAAAAAGATGTCTAAAAATAAAAAATAATACTTTTTTTTTGAACGAAGGGAGTATGTTTGAAAATGAGAGGAAGAAAGGCCATAAGCAACGAGGAGGGGGAAGAAAAAGATCTGTACCAGAGAAACGTGGTCATGCTCTCAAGGATGTGACTCCCCGTGGCCCAAAGGGAAGCACCCAACTGTCAGTCTGTCACCATTTGGGTCACATGAAAAATCGCTATTGGATACGTACTCACATCATTCAGATTACACAAAAATCATTCCTGCTGCTGCTAATCAGATGCCACCACATATATCATGGGCTCCATCACCAAGAACCGAGCCATCTGATCCCAAAAGTAGAAAAAAGCAGAGTGGAGCATACCTTCCGTTTTAGGAAGGTGAGAAGAGGGGAACTGGGGAGTTAGGACTTGCGAGAGGGGGAGCCAGGGATTCTAGCGCGGGAGAGTGGATCAGCGGCGGAGGAGATGGTGCAGCGGGAGAAGCTCGTGTGCCTGGCCAAGCTCGCCGAGCAGGCGGAGCGATACGACGGTGAGGGATCCCGTTCTTGCGCCTCTGCTTAATGCCGGTCTGCCCTGCAGTCTGTAGTGTTGTTCTTGGTGCCTTGCATTTTGGGGAAATCCGTGGTCTCTTCTTAGGCGGAACGGAATTAGGTGTCTTTGGCCTTCGATTCGATGCGTTTGCTTCGGTCTCTGCTTTACTTGCTTGAACTCATGAACAGTAACCTGCCGGCCGCAGCAGCAACTGTTTTGTTTTGGGATTTTTCTTTCTGTGCCGGAGAAAAAAAAATCCTCAGAATCTGCAGCAGTTCGATCACTGCGTCCCTTCTGCGTAGCGATTCCTGGCTAATTTCATTTTTTTTTGTTGAATTTTGGACTGTATGAATTATTTACAGAAACGCTGGGGGCAGGCGTATTCTGCTCTGATATAAATAAAGATATGATTTTTATGGCGATTTTGGGGGGCCAATCTTTCGATTGATGCGTATTTATGACACGTTTCTGTTACTTCTAGTTATGTCAATTTGTGTCTGCTGAAGGGACTAACGGAATTATTTGTGTCCAATGGTTTGTGGGGGCCAATTCTACGAATGCCCTTGAGTTGCTTTTCTACTGCCTTTGATCTTGCTATGAGAAAAGGAATGATCTTGGTATCATGGGTGATGCAATGAGAAGAGAAAAAAAAAGAAGTAAATATATCTCTATCCATTCTATTTATAGGCTTGGTACCAATGACCGCTATTAGACTCTACAGGTGTGGAATAAGTGAAGCTGTGGAACCCAACATCTATGTTCACATTCAGATTTTAGTTTAGTGTGAAAAGAAGTTTAGCAATATATAAAGTCATATCCTTTCTGCTGTCTAGAGTGGTTTCATCTAGTGGCCTAGTGCCCACTATGCTGGAATGGGCATAATTCTAGACTCCTTCGAATTGTTATGCCCAACTTCTGGAACCCAATTTTTTTTTAGCAATTTGGCCACAACTGGATGCTTATATATCGCTTATTTCTTTATACTGCAAATTATTTCATTATGTTCTCTAGGATTCTTTAACCTGGGACTTGTCAATCAATATATGGACCTGAGCACTAATAGGAACATTTTGACATAAAAAACATATGACTACTTCCATAAAGGCCCCTGTTGCGTTAATCTTGGAGGTGCTATGAGGTTCTTGTGTCCATGTAAGCTTTAATATTCCCTCTTAAAAGTGCAGACACCGTTACAGGTCTGCAGTTCTCCATTCTTCTTGTTTATAGGAACCTCCTGCCTCCTAAGGATCAGTTTAGCTGTCATCTTCCTCTTTCTTTGGCAAATCTAAGAACTTTTGGAAGTAAATGGAAACATGACATAAAATTCACTACAGTAATTCTTCAATTTTAACTCAATCCATGATTATTATGGCAGATATGGTGGAATTCATGAAGAATCTTGCTAGGATGGATGTGGATATGAGTGCTGAAGAAAGGTATTTGTTCTCAGTTGGTTTCAAGAACACTATCGGGGCAAAGAGAGCATCATGGAGAATCATTTGCTCACATGAGCAAAAGGTCACAACTGATCGTCAGACTGGTGTGATGATAGATGCCTATAAGAGGAAAGTAGAAGATGAACTAAGGAAGGTTTGCAATGAAGTATTGTCAATCATCGCTATTCATTGCCTTCCCTTGGCCAATGCGGATGAAAATGTTGTGTTCTTTTATAAGATGTATGTACAGGTTCCTTGATTCAGCAATCTGTTTCTTATTTGCCTTTTGCTTTTCTGATGATGCCCTATTTTCTAATGATTATGTTCAGAGTTTATTTTCTATCGGTATCTCATTAACTTTCCAGGTAAATTGATATTGCTTTTGCCAAGACAGTACAATTTTGAGCTCAAAATCTCTTTTGAAGAGCTCATTTCCTCGAAAAGTTTTTGTTGTAAATCATTTGCAAAGCTTTCATGATTGATCATCATTATGGTAGCAGGAGCTCCAGAAAATGGTGTGTGTGTGTGGAGGTAGGGGTGGGGGTGGGGATAAACTGTCTGGTTATGGTTTGATAGGTTGTGGGTCATATATCCATGGCTCACCGCTCACCTGACTATATTTGTGCTAGAATTCGTTGGAATTCCTATTTTTGTTTTCAAATGTGGCATTACATATGCAAATAAAATAAAAATATATATGCCAAAGCAAAGGATATGAAGAAATGATATACACAATCACAATATTCATTGTATGTGTTTTAGAATCTGTGCATATTTTTAGAGAAGCACAAAGGTACTTCTCGTAATGGTACTAGATTTAGATGATTTACTATCTATTTTTCGATAAAGAAAACAATAAGCCACTTCTTTCCTAGTGGAGTTGCTACTGAGTACTGGATTTAGCTGAAGCTTCTTCAGTTTATCAATACATGTAAAGCTTTCTTGTAATAGTGTGTTATCAGGTAAGAAGTTCAAAAAGGTAGGAAAAGAAATAAGTTTAAATAGTTGAGCCATCTGCTGGTCTCCAGATGTTCAGCGAGTCAAGTGGCTTTAATTTAATGATATGAGATTTTGTTACATTGGCCTTCATTTTTAGTCTCTTTATTATGAAAGTTACTATATATGAGTGTTCTTCAGTCTTACAAAATTGTTTCCATTATATGGTAAGTATAGTGAAAATTTTTAAATAGCCTACTTTATTTCTGAGAAATAATTACCATGATTATCTTGGTATCTCATTATCCTGTCCATGACTGTTTTGGATACATCAACATTGGACAATTGAATGGTGTTTCAGTAGTTCTGAAGTGCTTGATCAGTCCATTGTGTATCTGATGCTGTAGGATGATACAAGGAATTTTACATGGTCTATGTGTGACCCTGGTAATCTATTGACATTAGGTCTGATTATCATTTCACTGATAATGTCTCCACCGTAGCGCATGCATGTTGACATCGTACTCCTGTCCTACAATATTTTCCTTACCTGCTTTAGATTTGACTCCTAGACTGTTGCAGGAAAGGTGACTACTATCGTTACTTGGCTGAATTTAGCACTGGAACTGAAAAGAAAGCTGCCTCTGATCAGTCGCTTATGGCCTATCAGGTGCTAAATCTTCCAAATATTATACATGGGCTCAAATGAACTTTTCGGTAAAGCCTATCCCTTCCTGTTAAAATAACAAACATTTGCTGCAGCATGCCATGGTTGTCGCCTCCAGTGAGCTCTCACCTGCCCACCAGATCCGGCTTGGCCTTGCTCTCAATTTGTCAGTCTTCTTTTATGAGATAATGAACTCTCTTGAGAGGTCACTCATCTTCAATGGCTTGTTTCTCCCTTTTCATTGATGTTTCAAATTCATAGATATTCCTATCCACTCATGTTTCATGTTTTGAAACATGGGCTTACTTGCAAAGAGGTGACTATTTTCAAATAAACCATTCACCTGCTGCAGATTCGTTATTACTAAGTTAAATTATTTTGTTTTTCCCAAAAGGCATTTTGAGACATTTAGCTATTTTCATAATTAAACCTCACGAACACAATATTTAGTTAAAAATGCGTTTTACAGTCTGAATCCACTGGATGCTAGTTGGGCACATGACAGATTCATTGGTTCTGCCCTTTTTTTATGAAAGGCATCTGAGATTATGTTTGTTTTCCCCCCTCCTGGAAGCTGCACTTGGCCACGTGATAGATGTGGTGTCATTCCAGTATGCCACTTGACAGGCCACTAGTGTTTAATTGCATCAAGTTCAGTCTCTGAGTTTCATGGTTACCTCTCTTTTCAGAGCTTGCCAAGTGGCAAAACAAGCATTTGATGAGGCTCTTACTGAGATAAATTCTGGTGAAGGGGTTTACAAGGATAGCACACTTATGATGCAGCTTCTGAAGGACAACTTAGCATTGTGGACAGCTGAACTAACTGCAGGTAATCCATCTTCGCAAAAATACTTTGTTACCGTTAACTAATGGTCACATAAACCTTTTTATCAGAGACAAGAAATGAAGTTGTAACTTCCTTTTTTATGTGGTATCATCTTAAAATATAATTTGTTCTGTAGAAAGAGCAAGTAGTAGAAATTTGTTTTTATGTCCTTTTTCATTTCATCTAGATTATTTTGTAGTATAACTTATAAGCTGTCAAATTCCTCGTAGAATAATGGCTAGTGGGTACTTGGATCTGCCATATGGAGGAACAATGACTTAACTTCAAGTTAAAAGATATGCACACATTTTGCAGACCACACTGAGTCACTACAGAAGATTTGATGAGGGAGTTGCTAGGCATAAACAATTATTAGTAATCAGCCTATAATGACATAAATAACTTGGATGTCAAGTTTAACTGTGCCTGATTATTTGCTATAGAGTGGCCTGCTGAGTACTGATAATGCTTTACTTTACTTGACATTCGGTTGGGCGGAAGCTTTCCTTCATATTCATTTATATGATGATAAAACTTACAGAATATTACTTATCATAAATACCTATTCAGTTTCAATGGCTGAATACTCACAATGTGCCTAGAAAATGCATTCATCCTTACATGGTACTAATTTAGGAATTGGAGATTAGGGATTAGGACCTAACTAGTTATTTAATATTAATAAATTCTCGACATAATTACAACACAAAGATTTAACCAACATGTGTTTCTTCATTTTGACAGGTGAAGCATCCAAGGATAATGATGTCGACATGGAGGTATAGTGCCTGTGCCTATGACTCGAATTTGGATATGTTAGTAAAACTCCATCCGCTTAAGTCTCTTCAATGTATCTGAAAGAATGAAGTGGTCAAAATATTACTATTTGTTTGTCTTATATAAATGATTTCCAATATAAAAACCTGGATCTTACATCACGGCCTCAGCTTGCATTAACGAGTGAAGTGAAATACAAAGTTTGTTCCCATCAGACACTAAATTTTGAAAGAAGACTGTTCTGTTGATGTACTTCAAGTTATTGGCATCTTCCATTTTATATAATTTCCCAATCTTCTTTCATTTTTTTGCATGTTAGCTTCTAAAGTGCAAATCCTTCTTGAAATCTGGACAGAAGTCCATGTCCTACCCATCCAGAATTGCAAATTTTTATTAGCAAGCTGCAGTAGTTGCTGGCAAATTTGAAGTTTGTACGATCTTACAGTACTGACATGTTCTAAGATGGCGGTTGACAATGCGCAGATACATCTTCATTGTTTGTGTAGGGTTGACAATGCGCTGATACATCTTCAATGTTTGTGTAGGGTTGATTGATATGTGCTCAAGGAACACATAACGCACGCAAAATATCCAAGCTGCGATGCTGCCAACCTGGGTCCGCAAGTTTTTCTGCATCAGAATTCAGAAGAGCCTCGTGTATTTTTCTGAAGTCTTCTGTTCCTCTGTTTTGGCCATCGTTTGGTCCTAGAGTCAGTGTCCCTACTAAGTGTTTCTCAGAGGTCTGGACTGGTGACCATCCAACAAGCTTTGGTCATATTTTGTGGAGCTTGTGCTGGTGACCACCCAGCTCTGATGTTATGTTTTTTTTTTCGGTGCTTCGAAGGCTTCGTCTTGTACACCGATGACAAACTGTCTCTCTTATCAATGCATTAAAGACTGTCGCTGTCGTTATTAATCTGGCTATGCTGTTCCTGGTGATGCTGTATTGGCAGTAACAGTGATGAGAGTGAGTTTTGAGCTAAATACACTGGAAAACCATCTAAGCTCTGCAATTTTGCTCATGAATATGGTTTTTTTTTTTGAGGGGGATGCTGATCAAGATGTGGGTGCGTATGCACGGGGGTGCAGATTTTACTGTCTGGTTGTCAGGACCCTGGTGGGCTGTTGGACCGGCCAATGGTCAAGAGAAGTGGGCTGGGCCATCTTGGGCCCATTGAAGCAAAGCAAACGACCACCCTGGCCACGGTGCAGTGGGCCGCATCCAGGCTCGCCGCTGCCACCGGTCGGCCTTCGGCAAGCCGGCGAGCGATCACCCCGGCATTTTCTTCTTAAAAAATTGGCTTCCTCGACCTCGATGTTGCCACCGGAAGCAGCCATCACCGACCCTGCGGCAACAAGTGCGAGCTGCACATACCAAGTGGGCAAAAACGGCCATGAACAGGACAGCCGCCGCAGTTTTGTATATGTAGTATTCCCCTGGCTGAAAAAGTGCCGCCTGGGCAGCCCGACTATTGTCCTCATCGAGCTGCCTCTACAATGACAAGGATTCCAGATGAGGGAGATCCGACATGGCAGGAAAGGATAATGCTTGGTTGAGGTAGGGTGTCCAGACGGACGCAGACTGACCGACCCGTCCGCCCGCGCTGCGCATCGCATGCCCCCACCCGTGCTGCGCACTCGGCCCACGCGGTTTCACTGCCTTCACTACGTCTCTCGCTGTGGCCGCACTCCATCCACCTGCCGAGGTCTATACCGCCGATGAGCTTCACACCGGCGACCTCCGTCCCACCTCGTGGCATCAATCCGTGTCAACGAGCCCTCCATTTGCCCAAACAGCAAGTATATGAGCACATGTTGCAACCGTATATTTATTGCATTTCAGATGTATGTTTCATATGTTTGAAGTAAATGTTGCATGCGTTTCATCTGGATGTTTCAAAAGTAGATATAGTGTTCCTTTGGATGGCCTCGTAATGTTAAAATTGAGTTTTGACTTTTGAGTGTGACTTTTGTGTGGTTAAACTTTTGTGCAATAAGTGGTCTAATTCTCTTGTTGACAAGAGATGAAGCTGGATATATTTCCATTATCTAAAAAATATGCTGTAATGGCTATACCCGTATGTTGCAAGTGTACGTTTCAAATGTTTCAGCTGTTTCAGACATATGTTGCAAGTGTTTTATTCAGATGTTACATATGTTGAAGCAATTATACACATATATTGCAAGTGTATGTTCTAAATGTTTCACCTATTTCAAACGTATGTTGCAGCAAGTGTCAGCTGTTTCAGACTTATGTTGCAAATGTTTTATCCGGATGTTGCATATGTTGCAGTGGCTATACATGTATGTTGCAAGCGTATGTTCCAAATGTTTTACCTGTTTCAGACGTATGTTTCAGCGAATGCTTCATGTTGCAAGTGTTTTTATTAATATGCATGGGAAACGAGCGCAAGCGGAGACGGTCCCCACGGGCACAGGCGGTCCCCACATGCGCGCGTGAAGTGAAGCGGATGCGGGCGGTCCGATGTGCATGCGTAGCAGTAGGTGCGGGCATGCAGTAGTAGACTAGTAGGCGAGGGCGGATAGGCCGGCGCGGGGAAGGAACAACAGCATGCACAAATAGACGGGACATACGTGGACGAGTAGGCGCAGCAGCATGCGCAGCAGGTGGGACTAAGGATGGCAACGGGGCGGTTTCGGGTCAGATATCCGCGGGTTTTGGGTCTTACGGGTTCGGGTTCGGGGATGATTTCTCACCCACGGTTTTTAGGTTTGGGGCCCTGAAACCTATCGGGTTCAGTTTGGGGTTTGGCTTTCCACCCATGGATATCCGAAATAAATTTTTTGGAATTAAAACTCGTGTTGTGCAATATGCTAATAATAACTTGTTTACTTAGATTATTAAATTTATTCTAAGTTGCCTGATGAAAACATTTATTATTTGTTGCCTTTTGTTTATACATGTGAATATGTGTATATATATCATGCATATGTTTATTAGAAAGTCCTTATTGCTCTTACTATGTTGCCACATAAAGCGGGTTTCGGGTATCCATTCGGGTTTTGGGTATCCGCGGGTTTGATTTTGAGGATGGATTATCATCTAAATCGGTGTTCGGTGTGGTTTCGGGTTTCGATTTCGGGTTTCGGGTTTGGGTGCACAGAGACTCCACCCGATCTGAATCTGCCCCGTTGCCATCCGGCGCGGGCATCCAGACAGGGGCTAGCGTCCGGATGTCCTGGCGCTGGCCACACCAGGCAGAAAAAAATGTGGCTAGGTGTTGTTCCGGTTGTTGTAGGCCACTCCGAGCTCGTGCAGGTGGCTAAGGTTCTCGATCCAGAATGCCCTCATCGCCTGCGGGCCCGCGTTCGTGCTGACGTTAACAACACCTAGCGCGTGCAAGCTGGAAAGCCTTCCCAAGCTTTCTAGGTACCTTCGACGCCATTAGCAAGTCGATCGATCGGTTCGGTGGTCAGCTTTCACAACGGCCAGGGATGACATGACACCGCCATAGTAGCACGTGATCATCGATCTTTCAAACATGCGGCCGCTGTTGCTATCATCTGATAGATTGTGGTCCTTGTCTCGTGAGAGGTGAGAAAGAAAAAAATCTGACGTCGACAACAGAGCCGTCTCTATAGTTTTACAGGCCCTTGTACAAGCACTGTCGTAAGGGCCCGTTAAACTAAACTTTTCATATGAAGATTGAAGTATATAACACTATGCCAGAAAAGGCTATCAGTGACGCGTCTAGAGGGTCATCAGTGACGCGTAAAAGACGCGTCACTATTCTTACGTCTGTGATAAGGGCACATCAGTGACGCGTAAAAACGCGTCACTAATAGAAAAATATTAGTGACGCGTATTTAGGACACGTGTCACTAACAATGGAAACACGCGTCACTAATGACGGTAAAACGCGTCACTGATAATAAGATACGAGTGACGCTTCTTTAGTACACGCGTCACTAACAACGAGAAAACGCGTCACTAATAAGGCCATATCAGCGACACGCGGTGAGAACCCGTGTCACTAATAAGGCTATATCAGTGACACATAGCGAGAACACGCGTCACTAATAAGGATATGAGTGACACGCACTAAGAATACGCGTCACTGATAATTTGATATCAGTGACTCATGTCTAAGTAACGTGTCACTGATAACATACAACAAGTGACGCGTGTTAATGATACACGTCTCAGATATGATCATACAGTGATACGTGTTTTTCATCAGAACCACACATTGTTCACAGAATATATATATATATATATATATATATATATATATATATATATATATATATATATATATATATATATATATATATATATATATATAACAACATGTTTGCAGGCATTTATGCACGTACTTATACTAAAACAAAAAGAACACGGCTAATCCTAACACCTTGGCACCACATATGGGCAGGACATGCAGATCCATCATCAGCCCACTATTCTCCCTGACTCCTAGTGAAATGTGTGATGCCGACTGGTGTAGCTGTATTGCTGATTGTGTGAAACCTGAAGTAGAAAGAGTTGCATTTCAGAATGATAATTAGATTATTAACCAAACAGGATATGATGAAGAATGAGATTGCCCAAAGCAATTTCTTAGTTTCTAAAATTGGCAGGTGAACAGGTTGGAAATAGAACACCCGTGAAGCAGCACAGAGCAAGAAGCAATGGATAAATTACTCAAATGGTTGAGATTTGTTTCATGATATCAATCTATAAAAGCGGCATCATGTTCTTTTATGGGCTCAATGTAGACTTGTATAGCATTTTTATTAAAATATGGTGGAACATACAGCAGAAGCTTCACATTAGTCTGTAAGGTAAAAAGAACTATAGGTGAATTATAGTGGTAAGCAGATTCACCATGTTGAGTAACTGGAAATAGAAGAACCACGATTCTAAGAAGCATCCTAAACCCTTGCAACACATGCTAATATTGACAGGTATTATCGTGGTGGGAATTGTGTAGGAAAAAAATGAACACCTGTTCTAGTTCAAGTCAGCCAATCAACAATTGTCAGCCTGGCCATGACCATTGGCAAAGTCGTAAGTGTAAGTGGATAATGACCTGCAAAATAATAACAAATGTAATCAATGTGTATCATGTCAAATAAAATCTATGGAGGGAATATCTAGTTTGGTAATACAAAACAATCGCCGCGGCCATCGCCGGGGCACAACCAAAGTGAAAAGCACTAAAACACATCATTTTATTTTGCCACAGGAATAATAATTTTATGAACCCGTCTGTTCCATTAAACGGTAAGTGGTAACTAACCTTGGCTTCAACCATGAAATCTGCATTTGTGATAGTCCATAATATCATTGAGAGGTTTAAAGGATCCTGTGCTTAATCCATTGATGCCTGTTTGTGTACATAAAGAACTGAAAGGAATGTTTCACTGTAAGGAAACCTGAATATGCCCATAAATCTGAGTTTAGCTATCCTTTCTTATTCTATTCCATGCATCAGATTGGGCAACCGCTATGGAAATCATGGGATACGTCTGGTCATGCACATGAAAATTGAGCAGATCTAGGAAGGACCAAATATCGTGGTACATGGAGACGCTTGAGGTTGGTGAGCAGGTTGTTTGGCAAAACCAAATTGGAAAACCTGCTCCGCTGTTTACTATTAGGCACTGAAACATTGGTAATATCAGGGAAATCTGGACATGGTTTTCATAAACATAAACACAGCAGCACGTGATGGCAAAAGTAGTTCATTAGGATAATTTACAAAAGTAATAGGCTGACGAACAGTTTAACTGTTATGAATAACATAAAAGACTCCGAGGGACACAGCGAATCATTCTTTGGCAAAGCATTCATATAACAGCATGACACAATGTGAAATGCGCTATTGTTGACTACTGCTACAAAAGGAAACCAAAAGCATAGATGGGATTACTCGTGAAGAAAATGTAAGTCTGTGTAAGTTTCTTATAGGCCATATTACAAAATAGAATCATATGCTGGCAAAATTTTGCTTGAAGATATGAGATACTCAGTAATGAGGGTGATATTCCAGGTTGTCCCTGGATCATAGCACTTAAATTAAATGACGTATTTCACATTTCTGTTATTTGTATTTACTCAGGATATGTATGATATGGCTTGGTCTCCATCTTCGCTGCAAAAGTCAGAATGGCTGCACATATGCCGCGAATGACCAACTGTTACCACAACTCAAGGAAAGGGATGTGCTGAAAGGTACGATGCATGAGGTATTAGTGCAGAATTTCACCAGTTCAGCTCCCCTCTTCAGCCTGTGTGGATGCAACCTGGAGGGACGCAGATAGTTCAGAGAGGCCATCAAGATTCACATCCTGTATGTATCCCGTATCAGGCAACAGTATACATCAGTGGGTACGTGAACGCAGTTATCAGATAAAAACAAATACTGTGGATCTTCTAGTTCCAAGCTATTGGTACATAAATTCCTTATAGCCCGTATTACAAAATAGGACCATACGTTGGAAAAAAGTCCGTAGCATAGGAAAAATCAAGTTGCACACAGAAAATCGAAAGGTATAGAAAATAACTGGAAACATAGACATGAAAAAGCAATGGAACTAGACCTCAGACATGAAGATCTACAGCTATATGTATGTGGCTATCCCATTGCCTTATTTCTGCAAAACAAAAACCAGACTATGCTTACATGATGTATGTTCATATCAAAATAAATAACGATGGAACAATTGTACGAAATTAATATTCAGGGTGAAGGCATCGACACCAAACCATTCTCTGCTGTAGGTAAAATATCAGAGTGCTAGAGCAAGCAAAAATTTTATTAGGCACTATTGTCCACAGAACGATGAATGAAACTCAGTGAGGATGTTGACCAGTAAACATAGTTGTTGAAATTAATTGTATTAAGTTGAACCATCGCCTTGATTTTAGAGCTGAATGGGAGGACATTGGTAAGGCTAGGAAGGTCACTACATTATTAGCCAATTTATCTGAAGAATATAATTAGAACCCGCAATATTAGAAAATAATGGAAAATGTTACCAAGTGGGAAAATAACAGACTAGAATTATATACCATCCTGAAGGGGGAAATCCAACTGTACTAAACCCCAGGCAACAGAAATGGAATTGCGCATCAAAATGGAAATGAAAAGGCAATATTTTATCTTAGACGAACACAATAAATCACTGCAGCACATGAAGCATCACTGTATAGAAGGGAAATACCAAAAAGATGTGGCTTCTTGTCACTTAATCTAGATGCAACAAATAATCATCGTTGCCTCCTAAATCAAGTCAATCTAAAGTGTGTAATTAGATCAGTCTTGCGATATGATAAGAAAACTAAGTACCTCATAAAGATAACATGATCAAACGGGGATGTACCTGAAATATTTTAGTTTAAGGGTTGCCATCTCTATAGAAGCACTGGATGCCATTGGCCTCTCTGTAACTATTGGGAAAGACAGACCATAATCAGAGAGGGTAAACAATGACCTGAGCAACGACGAATCAAAATCAATACTGCATCAATAAATGCAACCAACGATGTCGTGGAAAATCAATACTGATATTGCAGTCCACCAAATAATAAATTACCTTGCTAGCAGTGGGGTGTGCTCAGTAATAGAACAACCAATAAACTGTGTGAATCAAAGACATCATTGACAATGGACGTATGCTTATTAACAAATGGACAAAATGTAGCAACTAATATGACAACATTGTCATCACAAAGCCAATGAAAATAGCAAGATTTACGCAACAATGAAGTAATTATATAATCATCACGGCACAATTCCATTATCTCAGTCTACAAAAAGTTCATCATTGCACAATCCCCAAACCTCAGTAGACAACATGAATGAAACAATTAATCATCACTGCACAAGGAAGGATATGAGTGTGCACATGATCTGCACACTTATAAAAACAAGAGAACGGCAGGAGACGATGGACCCGGCACCCGGTCACTGAGATCAGGCAAGCTTGGTGGACAAAAGGGGGAGAACAATAAATCTAGGGTAAAATCAATGTTGCCTTACCGGATTGCCTCAATTAACAAAGATGAACCCCCTCCAAATCGCCCATCCAATGGCGAAATCGTGGGGGGGGGGGGGGGGGGGCGGCCACCGACAGCCGGCCGCGTCACGCTGTGCCGCAGGGGCCCGGCCGCGCGGGCGGTGTGGGGGAGAAGAGAGGGGGCCCGTCGGGCCCGACCGCGCTGGCGCGCCGCCCGCCGCCCGCAGGAGGCACCGTCGGCCCGCGCCTGTCACCGCCTCGGGAGGGAAGGAGGGAGAGAGAGGAAGGGGAGAGAGAAAAGGAGGGCGCGCCGCCCGCAGGAGCCGTCGTCGCCTCGGGAGGGAAGGAGCGATAGAGAAAAGGAGGGGAGGCAGGGGAGGAAGATAGCCGCCGCCGTGGCTGCGGCCACAGCCGGGACCCGGGCGCGCCGGTGCGCCGCCGCGTCGGAGGGCGGCCAACGCATGGGCCCAGCTGCCGCGCCGCCGCACGGAGAGAGAGGGAGAGAGAGACGGCGGCACGGGGAGGGCCGGCAAGCGGAGAGGGAGCACACGGGATCGAGAGACCAGATCTGGATCTGAATAAGGAAGTGAGGAGAAGGCAAAATATCCAAGCTGCGATGCTGCCAACCTGGGTCCGCTAGTTTTTCTGCATCAGAATTCAGAAGAGCCTCGTGTATTTTTCTGAAGTCTTCTGTTCCTCTGTTTTGGCCATCGTTTGGTCCTAGAGTCAGAGTCCCTATTAAGTGTTTCTCAGAGGTCTGGACTGGTGACCATCCAACAAGCTTTGGTCATATTTTGTGGAGCTTGTGCTGGTGACCACCCAGCTCTGATGTTATGTTTTTTTTTTCGGTGCTTCGAAGGCATCGTCTTTGTACACCGATGACAAACTGTCTCTCTTATCAATGCATTAAAGACTGTCGCTGTCGTTATTAATCTGGCTATGCTGTTCCTGGTGAATGGTGATGCTGTATTGGCAGTAACAGTGATGAGAGTGAGTTTTGAGCTAAATACACTGGAAAACCATCTAAGCTCTGCAATTTTGCTGATGAATATGTTTTTTGTTTGAGGGGATGCTGATCAATATGTGGGTGCGTATGCACGGGGGTGCAGATTTTACTGTCTGGTTGTCAGGACCTTGGTGGGCTGTTGGACCGGCCAATGGTCAAGAGAAGTGGGCTGGGCCATCTTGGGCCCATTGAAGCAAAGCAAACGATACAGAACTCACTCTGGGAACCCACCCTGGTGGCCACGGTGCGTGGGCCGCATCCAGGCTCGCCGCTGCCACCGGTCGGCCTTCGGCAAGCCGGCGAACGACCACCTCGGCATTTCTTCTTAAAAAATTGGCTTCCTCGACCTCGATGTTGCCACCGGAAGCAGCCATCACCGACCCTGCGGCAACAAGTGCGAGCTGCGCATACCAAGTGGGCAAAAACGGCCATGAACAGGACAGCCGCCGCAGTTTTGTATATGTAGTATTCCCCTGACTGAAAAAGCGCCGCCTGGGCAGCCCGACTATTGTCCTCATCGAGCTGCCTCTGCAATGACAAGGATTCCAGATGAGGGAGATCCGACATGGCAGAAAATGATAATGCTTGGTTGAGGTAGGGCGTCCGGGCGGACTGACAGACAGACTGACCCATCCGCCCGCACTGTGCATCACATGCCCCCACCCGTGCTGCGCACTCGGCCCATGCGGTTTCACCGCCTTCACCGTGTCTCTCGCTGCGGCCGTGCTCCATCCGCCTGCCGAGGTCTGTACCGCCGATGAGCTCCGCACCGGTCAGTGGCGGATCTACAGGGGGCTGGGGGGCTCCTACCCCCCTAATGGCTTGATTTACCACTAAATTACTGTAGTAAAACCTCAAATCATCATTAAATCTTTATGCAAATCAACATCTCCATTGTTTTAGCCCCCTTGATTCCCATTCTGCATCCGCCACTGGCACCGGTGACCTCTGTCTCACCTCGTGGCATCAATCTCCGCGTCAACGAGCCCTCCATTTGCCCAAGCAGCAAGTATATGAGCACATGTTGCAACCGTATGTTTATTGCATTTTAGATTTATGTTTCATATGTTTGATCTAGATGTTACATATGTTTTATCTAGATGTTGCAAAAGTAGATCTAGTGTTCCTTTGATGGCCTCATAATGTTAGAATTGAGTTTTGAGTGAGATTTTTGTGTGGTTAAACTTTTGTGCAATAAGTGGTCTGATTCTCTTGTTGACAAGAGATGAAGCTAGATATATTTCCATCATCTAAAAAAATATGCTGCAATGGCTATATCTGTATGTTGCAAGTGTACATTTCAAATGTTTCAGCTGTTTCAGACGTACATTTGCAAATGTTTTATTCGGATGTACATATGTTGAAGCAGCTATACACATATGTTGCAAGCGTATGTTCCAAATGTTTCACTTGTTTCACATGTATGTAGCAGCAAGTGTCAGCTGTTTCAGATGTATGTTGCAGTTGTTTTATCCGGATGTTGCATATGTTCAGTGGCTATACACGTTTGTTGCAAGCGTATGTTCTAAATGTTTTACCTGTTTCAGACGTATGTTTCAGCAAATGCTTCATGTTGCAAGTGTTTTTATTAATACACATGGGAAGCTATACACATGCGTACGTGCAGCAGTAGACTAGTAGGCGAGGGCAGATGGGCCGGCGCGGGGCAGGAACAACAGCATGCACAAATAGACGGGACATGCGTGGACGAGTAGGCGCAGCAGCATGCGTAGTGGGTGGGACATGCGCGGGCATCGAGACGGGGGCTAGCGTCCGGATGTTCTGGCACTAGGTAGAAAAAAATGTGGCTAAGTGTTGTTCTGGTTGATGTTGGCCACTCTGAGCTTGTGTAGGTGGCTAAGGTTATAAATGTCCATGCAGCCCGAGGCCTGGCGGCCCGGCACGAAGCCCGCATTTTTGGCCTGGCCCAAGCACGGCACGACCCGATGGTCAGCGGGCCCAGGCCGCCTCGGCACGGGGGTACAGGCCGTGCCTGGGCTGTCGCTCAAGCCCGTGGGTTGGCAACGACACGGCCCGGCCTACAAGGGTCGGCCCCGCAGCGGCCCCGCATTCCCCCCACCCCCAGTCCCCCATGGCCTACCAGCCGGCCCAGCCCAACAACTCTCCGCCTCCCCCCTCATAGCGCTAACCCTAAATCCCCCTCCCCTCACACTCTCTCGCCCATCCAGCGCAGGGCCGCAGGCGCGCAGCCCCCTCCCAGCAGCACCGCACTCTCGCCCTCTCGGTCGCGGGTCGTCCCGCTCTCCTCGGCTCCTCCCCTTCTCACCTTGTACATGCACAGTCGC
Organism: Saccharum spontaneum; assembly: GCA_022457205.1. Taxonomy (NCBI): domain Eukaryota; kingdom Viridiplantae; phylum Streptophyta; class Magnoliopsida; order Poales; family Poaceae; genus Saccharum; species Saccharum spontaneum. The sequence goes on along the minus strand of CM039595.1, from coordinate 65,801,064 downwards.
AGGCTCGCATCGCAGCTCGCGCTTCCCTCTCGCGGCCTCGCCTCTTCCCTGCGCACGGCAGCGTCTCCCTCGCGAGCGGCCGTCTTCCTCCCGCGTGGCATCCCCTGCCAGATTCAAGCAGCGACAGCCGGATTCAAGTGCGCCGGCAACCGCCTCCTCGCCCTCCTCCATGCCTCCCCGCGAAGCCCCCACCTCCAGGGCGAGCGCGCCGGCGGCCGAATCTGCCTTGGGGGTGAGCGCGCCGGCGGCAGCGGCCGCCTCCCATGGTTGCCCTGCCTCCTGCTCTCCCCTTCCCTCTCTCTGTGGGCCTCGGGCTGACCCGACACGCTGGATGGGCCGTGTTTCTCGGGCCGGCCAGGCCTGAAAAACGGCCCAGCAGGCTGTGCCTGAGCCGTTGGCCAGGCACGACGCCCGCCTCGGCACGGCCCGCATGGCACGGCGTGCCGTGCCTGGCACGGGCCTGTGCCATGCCAGACCGGGCCGGCCCGTTGGCCATCTATAGCTAAGGTTCTCGATCCAGAATGCCCTCATCGCCTGCGGGCCCGCGTTCGTGCTGACGTTAACAACGCCCAGCGCGTGCAAGCTGGAAAGCCTTCCCAAGCTTTCTAGGTACCTTCCACGCCATTAGCACGTCGATCGATCGGTTCGGTGGTCAGCTTTCACAACGGCCAGGGATGACGTGACACCCCCATAGTAGCACGTGATCATCGATCTTTCAAACATGCGGCCGCTGTTGCTATCATCTGATAGATTGTGGTCCTTGTCTCGTGAGAGGTGTGAAAGAAAAAAAATCTGACGTCGACAATGCATGGGGCCGGCCGCGGCCGGGGTTGTAGCGTGGTCATTTTCGTCGAGGTCACCGTTTTGTGCTGCTCACAAAGGGAGATCAGAGTGCAATGACCTAGCTAGGGGATTTGGGTGGTTTCTCACGATCGCCGTGTCAGTGCCGGTCTCGAGATTTCCGTGGCCTAGAACCAAGGCTGTTTAGTTCCTCCAAAAATGCACTATGCAAAAAAAGATTCCCCATCACATCAAACTTACGATACATGCATGGAGTACTAAATGTAGATGAAATCAAAAACTAATTGTACAGCTTGGTTGTACTTTGCGAGATGAACGTTTTAAACCTAATTAGTCAACGGTTGGACACTATTTGCCAAATAAAGCCAAAATGTGCTACAGTACATTTTTCACCCTTTTCAGGGGAACTAAATACAACCCAAATTAAAAACACCACCCTCTTAATATAAACATTAAATTAAGTATCAGTTAATAAAATGCTACAGTTCCCCCAATCAATCCGTAACACTAAGACCAGCAGGAGTCCACAGTCCACTGCTATGCCCCTGGCGTGTGCCGCCGCCGCCGTGATCGTGACGGACCCGGCCCAACACTGGATCTTTCTTGCCCTCGCTCGCCATCGCGCCGAGCTCGCGCCCCTGCGTGCCCGCGCACGCGACCCTGCTCGTGACGCTCACGTCGCACGTGCTCGCCACCGCTGCCGGGAAGGACTCCATCGACCTCGGCGTCAATCCTGCTTCCGTCCGCGGCGTCCTCATGTTATCTCCTCTGTGATGTGAAGTGCTCGCCATCAGGCGTTTTCATTGATCAGCAGGCAACTCTGTGATGGTGAGCACCTTCACTGCACACCAAGTGTTTGGCTAAATGCTTCAGTCAACTGCAGTGAACCAACCATGGGATCCTCCTCGGATTTGGCTTCTCATTTGGACTTCAATCTTGGTCTGGAATTCCAAGATGAGGTTCGACGGCGCTATAAGTCTCCGGTACATCATCCTTATCCCACTCCCAATGGCTCGTTCTTCCTTCTGGTCACATTCCGTCGTTTCCTGTTCCGCCTGACTGAGGATACGGTTGCTCTGGCACTGCAATCCTGTTTGGGTGGCAAAGCTCTGGACTTTCATGTTCAATTCCTAAGCAACAATCATTTTCGGTTCTCGGTGTTCTCGAAAGATGTTGGCTTCTTTGTTTACAAACTCCGGTTCTCGGTGTTCTCGAAAGATGTTGGCTTCTTTGTTTACAAACTCCGCAGAGTCATTACCAACATGTTTGATATCTATTTTCATCTTTGGAACAATGGCACACCCCACTGGGAACGTGAGAAGCATGCTTGGGAGATCGAGCAAGAAAAAGAATGGACAAAGGTCCTGTAGCACAGTTCAAAAAAGGCTGCTGCTAAGGCTTCAAAATCCCCAAAAAAAAGTTAGTTTTGCTAAACAGCTGGTCCAGCAGTCCTCTCCCAAATGCTCTCCTCCACGGCATCTCAAGTTTTGAGCCTTTACAGTTCAAGTTTCATGCAACATCTCTGAACCTTCTGATCGTCTGGTTTTTGGGAATGCCAAGTTGAATTTTCATGCAGATCATGATCATGTTCATCGGTATTCAAATCTTGAACAGCCACGGGAAATGCAGCGGCAGGGATACATCACATATTTTGAGCAGCCACGGGACATGCAACGGCAGGGAGACATCCCCGCTGCAGGCGATGCTGGCCATTCAAAACTCAAGATCGTCTCTGGACCTTGTACTCGCTGCATGAACATGGGCCACACTCGCCCGAACTGTCCTGGTATGCTCCGGTGTTGGGCCTGCCACAATTTTGGCCACATAAAAAAATATGCTTATCCCGTAGCAGACCCAATCTCATTTGGCAACCGAAACCTCCGAGAGACAAAGACCTCCAGCTCGACCTTGACTTTCAAGCTGATTTCCCGGACCACTCGGCTTCTATTTTCTCAGGACAAAAACAAGCTATTGATGATTTACATCCGCCCTCATCGCCACATTTTCAGCGTGGTGAGGTCCCTGACATCTATCCTGAGGATGTTTTGGGAAACAATGCTACAAATGATGGAAGCTCATCTCCAAGTGATGCCAGCTCAACTCAGATGGAGGATCATGCTCGCTTTGTTGGTTCACAGACCCGTTGTGCAAATATGCTCATGCTCCATAGAAATGGCCTCCCGAGTGATACTGAACTGAGACAGAGGGCAGCAGATATGCTTTATAACTCAAATACAGTACCTCCGAGGTTCACCCTTAGGGGTATTTTTGTAGATGGGGCAAGTAGCTCGAGAAGCCAATAGCAGATGCACAGGCCAATCACCATTGACACCTCTAGATTTGCACATCCTGTTGAAAATGAAGATGCAACCAGATTAGGTGGTCAGAACAGAAGGGTGAACCATCCTCCACCTGAAGCATCTGGTGTGGCAGTTGTAGTATGGCGCCCTGCTCCTGCTGTGGTACTGTTGAGAGCTTTTCCCTATCTCATGGAGTGTCGGTGTATTGCACTGGCCCTTGCAGCATCCAAGATTGGTCCTCCACTGACCATTGATGCTATGGGGATTGTACATGAGGAGGTGGATCTGCAAATTTGGGTTCAGAACTCTGTCCTTGCCAGCCCTGTTATGCTTGAGATGATGTCTGAAGATGAGTTACCCGAGAGTTCAGCTCCTGTCATCCCTGATCTCACCCCGACTGATACACTCTTCTTGTGCGCTTCTGGCCCATCTAATCTTGAAATTCAAATTGAGGGAATCGGGCCTGGTCCAGAAAGCAGCATGGGCCGGGCTGATGGCAACCAAGCTCCTCAGAAACGCAAGGATATGCTCCTCCCAAATCTTGTTTCCATCTCTGATCCACGCACACCTCTAACCCAAACATTTGTGCGTCACAGCACTCGCCTCTCGTCCAACAAGGAGGGTTTCCGCCCGGTCAGAATCGATAAAGAGCCCTCTAAGCGGAGCAAGAATTGGGTGGTAGAAGTCGATGAAGTCACAGGGGAGATAAAACCCATCTCGACTTCTATTCTCAGAGGATGGGGTATACAATGTGGTGTTGACCCTAGCGGTCTCATTGATGATGCACTGTTACAGGCGCCTCCTCCATTTGTTCCCGATGAAGATGATGAAGAACAGTAAAGAAGGGAAGAAGCGGATGGAGAGCACTGGAGCTTCTATGGGCCAGAAGATCGTTTTTGTTTCCAACCAAGTCCATTATCCTATCGTGCTATGGATGTGCCTGTGCTGGAACAGCCTATATTTTGTGTTGCTTTCGGTTAAAGCTGATCACAATGCTCATGTTCGCTATGATTCATATCTATCCTGTGCTGATGATCCTAGTGACGTCAGTGATAGCTGCCCCCATAAATTTGTTATCAATGAATACACGTGATTGGAGCATTCTTTGTTGGAACATTCGGGGCATAAATCGATCAGATAAATGGGATGCAGTGCGAAATAAAATAGAAGAGAGTTCTTGTTCTATCATCTGTCTACAAGAAACAAAGCGAGAGGTTTTTGATATGCAGTAATCCAAAAATTTGCACCGAGAAGGTTTGATAATTTTGATTATATTCCTTCACTTGGAGCATCAGGAGGTTTACTTGTGCTGTGGAACAGCTCAATTTTTGCTAGTAACGTGTTAGAAAAAAGGCAATATGGCATCACAGTGCAGTTTCAGTCTGCCCACACTAATGAAGTTTGGAAACTAACTACAGTCTATGGTCCTTGTGATGAACCGGCTAGATCAGAGTTCATTGAGTGGTTTCGAAATCAGGACATAGAGGACGAAGAAAACTAGATTTTTCTGGGAGATTTCAATTTCTATCGGTCACTTAGCCACAGGAACAGATCAGGGGGGATCTCAATGACACCTTCATATTCAATGACACAATTGGTCACTTGGGCCTGGTGGAGTTGCCATTGAAAGGTAGAGCATATACTTGGAGTAATATGCAGGATAGCCCATTATTAGAACAATTAGACTGGTTTCTTACATCAGCAAATTGGACTATTGAGTATCCAAATACAGAAGTCTTGCCACTTGCTAAGATAACCTCTGATCACTTGCCATGTCAAATCTCCATTGGGACAAAAATACCTAAAACTAATATATTTCGTTTTGAGAATTATTGGGCAGAACAGCATGATTTTATTGAAACAGTGCAAGACTGTTGGGCCAACTCTGCATTCCTGATGGACAGTGCCAGAAACATATCATCAAAGTTTAAAAGCCTGAGACCAAGGTTGAAACAGTGGAGTAAGAAAATTTCCAATCTCCAACTTTTGATATCCAATTGTAATGCAGTCATCAGCACCTTAGATTCAGTGGAGGACCAGAGAGGCCTGTACCATCCTGAAATGAACCTGAGAATTGCAGTCAAAGCTTAGTTAAAAACATGGCTCAAATGTAAGAACATATACTGGCGCAATAGATATATAGTCAACAGAATGAAGTTTGGGGATGAATGCACCAAGTTTTTTCGTGGCATGGCAACTATATCTTACAGAAGAAATTCAATAGCGCAGCTAAAAAATGATCTAGGAGCTTGGATACAAGACCATGCAGGCAAAGCAGGTCTTCTATGGGTCTCTTTCAGGCAAAGAATGGGTACCACAGCATCACCTACAATGACTTTTGACCTCCCACAAATGATTCAGCTAGTTGTGGACCTTGACAGCTTGGTTACACCTTTCATGATTGATGAAATTGACCAAATTGTCAAAAGTATGCCTCCAGACAAAGCTCCAGGGCCAGATGGATTCAATGGGTTATTTCTAAAAAAATGTTGGCAATTGATTAAAGAGGATTTCTACAGATTGTGTTGGTCTCTCTATCACAACAACATCAGCCTAGAGAGCATCAATACATCATACATCACCTTGGTACCCAAGAAAGATAGCCCAGAGACTATGAATTATTTCAGGCCTATTTCATTGATGAATATCTCTCTTAAGCTCATAACAAAGATATTAGCCAACAGACTCTAGTCAGTTATTCTGATATTAGTTCACCAGAACCAGTATGGGTTCATTAGATCAAGAACCATACAGGATTGTCTTGCATGGAGTTATGAATATATTCACTAGTGCCACCAGTCAAAAAGAGAGATAATAATATTGAAGTTAGATTTTGAGAAGGCATTTGATACAATTGAACACTCCACTATCATTCAGATGATGACTCACCTAGGATTGCCTGATAAATAGATGTAGTGGGTGCACAATATACTATCATCTGGCTCTTCAGCTGTGCTTCTAAATGGCATCCCTGGTAAATTCTTTAAATGTAAGAGAGGGGTTCGACAGGGTGACCCTGTCACCATTGTTATTTGTGCTGGCTGCTGAACTTCTTCAGATCATTGTCAACCATGCCTGCAACCTGAACCTGCTATGTAAGCCCTTACCACAACCAGAAGAAGACTTTCCTATAGTGCAATATGCTGATGACACTTTGCTGCTGCTACAAACTGATGCTAGGCAACTATTTTTACTCAAAGCCATACTCCATAGCTTTGCTGAATCGACTAGGTTAAAAGGTGAACTATAGAAAATCCCAAATGTACCCTATCAATGTCACTCCAGAGAAGATGGTCCTCCTTGCAAACACTTTTGGGTGTGATATTGGATCAATGCCCTTCACATATCTTGGTTTGCCCATGGGGACTACCAAGCCAAAAATTGAGGACCTAGCTCCTATGATGGACAGGGTGGAAAGAAGATTATCAGCCTGCTCTACTTGGTTGTCACATAGTGGGAGACTTGAAATGGTGAATTCAGCCATTACACCTATCACCACCTATGCAATGAGCACCATCAAACTACCACAAGGAGTGATTGAGAATATTGACAAGGCAAGGAAACAATGTCTTTGGAGAGGGAATTCTGAAAAGAAGAAAGGTGGGAACTTAGTTGCTTGGGAAACTGTAATGTTGCCAAAGGAAAAAGGAGGACTAGGCATCATAAATCTTAGACTGCAGAATGATGCATTGCTTATGAAACATCTAAGCAAGTTCTATAACAGGGCTGATCTTCCATGGGTAAGAATGGTATGGACCAGGTATTATACAAATCGAGTTCCTCATGCAGCCAGGGAGGTTGGATCTTTTTGGTGGAAGGATATATTGAAGTTGAACCTGTAGTTCAGAGGCATTGCTAAATGCACAATTGGCAATGGTCAATCAGTTTGTTTCTGGGGAGATATTTGGATGAATGATCAGATCATAGCAACAAAATACCCAAGACTTGCATCCTTTGCAAAATCAGACGAAATCTCAGTTTATGCGGTCATGCAAGCAGAGGACTTAGACTCACTCTTCATGCTACCTTTCTCCAATGAAGCCTATGCTGAATTTGTGAGTTTGCAAGAGGAACTACAGATTATGGAATATGATGAGGAGGGCATCGACAATTGGTCACCCATCTGGGGTGACAAATATAGCTCCAAAAGGTTCTATTCATATGCCTTCAAGGAACTAGATGCACACCCTATTTTCAAAATAATATGGAAATGCAAATGCAGCCCACGAGTTAAGTTCTTTGCATGGTTGAATTTGGTTGATCGTCTTAACACCAAAGATATGCTCCCTAGGAGGCATCTAAACATTCAGGGGACCCCGACATGTGTCATGTGCGCAGCAGGGAGTCTAGAGACCATAGAGCACCTATTTTTTGAATGTTCTTTTGCATAGGACTGCTGGTCCAAGCTTGAAATCAATTGGGACCTCTCTCTGAATCCCCTGGACAGATTCATTCAAGCAAGATCTGCCCACCAGTTACCATTCTTCACTGAAGCCATGATCATAGCAGCATGGGAGCTCTGGAAAGTCCGAAATGATAAAGTGTTTGCAAGATGTGATCCAACATTAGCACTTTGGTGGTCGAACTTCAAGAGTCAATGTTTACTACAATCTGTAAGATTCAAAGATGATCTTAGGTCATCCTTTTGTGCTTGGCTAGATGCCTTTAGTTAAGTTTTGTAAGTATGTACTTGTACCTGTACTCCCTCTTTTATAAATGAAATAAAAAAGGCACTATGGGGATCTCCCCCACAGTTTTTGTGTCAAAAAAAGTATCAGTTAATATATATGACATCAATAAAAAGTATTAGCTTTATGAAAAATTATTAAAAAAACAATGTGCAAAGCTATAAAGCAAAAGACAAACTAGGAACTCATAAATTATAATAACTTATTTTCATAATCTATGAATTTATGGCTAAGCCACACTAATGTCCCCCATCAAACTTTCAAAATAGTCTTATTCCATATTCATCACCATGGGTTATATTATGCTTTTAGGCTTGTGCTAAACTCTGGTAGTAATTAATGGTGATGCTTAAAAGAAGTAAAAGATTATGGGCCTGTTTGGTTGCCCCACCACACCCTGTCATGCCTAAAGTTATGTTTGCCCCATGTGCTTAGGTAGGTGTTTGGTTGATTGTTGAAACAAGGCTCACCACGCCTAGAACAAGCATTCGCCACGGTTGTTTGCGTCAAACGTGTGGCATGGTCTTCCTCCACCTCCGCCACAAAACCCTCTGCCGCCATGCCTCCTCCTCCATGGATACGGTGTCGTCCCCACCCCACCTACCATGATGAGTTCTTCTCTGGGGCTGCCCTTGGCCGTGAGGAAGCGGAGCCAGTCGCGAGGACACCCTTTGGCTCGAGGACGCAGAGCCAGTAGCAAACGAGGGTGCCGCGATCGTGTGCCGCCGTGTAGCTACCATCGGGTTGGTTTTGGTGGGTGGCTGGCGTTTTTGCCGCATCGCACTCCCTCACAGCCCCTCCCTGGTATCTATATTTAAGCTATTATTTCTTATCTATCAATCTCACTTTGATCTATTATTTCTTATCTATTATTAATTTGATTGGATTTAGTACAATATAGTTTAACCTACATGTGGTAATATTGCAATGTTTTGTCAAATATTTGTGGCAACCATCCAAAGAACAACCATCAAAATTTTGCTACACCTTAGTGATGTACCAAATGGTCTAATTTTGCCACATAATGGGTGTGGCAAACACCTAACCTTAGGTGTTGCTGGCAACAAACAAACCCATGTAGGTTGTCATGTTTGTTCACGAGAGAAAACATCATCATATATATCACTCCGTCCCATAAAAAGAGTCGCTGTCGGCGTTTGACCACCGATAGCCTGCCACGGGGTACCCGGCACACTTGTTCAGGCTTCAGTGCGTGCTAGAACTCGATGGTAAACACAGAGACAGTCGATTTATACTGGTTCAGGCCCTCGATCGATGATCGAGTAATAACCCTACGTCCAGTCGGCGTTAGGCTTTGCGTTGGATTGATTGTGTTGTATCATTCCTTGTTACAGGGGTGCCCACAACCTCTCTCTATATCGGTAGAGAAGGCTGTGGTGCGGCTACAATCCTAGTCGGATCCAAAGAAGGTGTCCTGAACTAGATATAGAACTTACTTTCCATAGGAGTCCGACTAGTCTGGCCTGTTCTATTCGGATTTGATGTAGTAGACGCCACATCTCTCTTAGCTCCAGCTCGTGGGCCAGGCCAGGGCCCACGACTCATAGTCATATTGCTACAGAACCCTGTGGGTCCCGTATCGACAAGCCCCCGAGCATTTCATGGTTGAACTCGAAGACTTCCTTCATTCCAGGTTCTTTCGACGTGAAGCCTTGAAGTGGTCTTATTCTGATGAAGTCTTTCAAGTGATGTGCGATTTTTCAAAGAAAAAGCGCACTCACTGAGTGTAGCCCCCGAGCCTCTTGCTATTTGGAACAAAAAGTTGGAGGGTCTTGAACTTCGGTTGTCAAAACAAGCTAAAAATCTCTTCTTAGGATATGTACCATGCAGCCCTTGAGCATCCATCTGAGTTCTTTTCGGTTGTTAGGAACTCGGATGGAGGGTCTTCTGTTGTCTTCTTAGGTAGCTGGATTTATATCCGATGTTGGTGGTGGTTGGTAGTTGAATTGAATTCTCTGTAGTCACGAGGTGTATAGTGTCGGTATATTCTTTCGAATATGCTTGTCCTCGAATATTGTTTCCTCATGCGCGTGTCCTCTTGTTACTACTTTCTGTCTTTTCACTGATACCTTTGTCAGGCTTGTTCTGTTGGTGCTCCCAGTCTATATACACCGCTCTTTGGCCTATAAATACCCTCCTGGTGTGCTGCTTCTATTCATCAGGTGTCTTGCCGCATAGTTTGAAATCTCCATAGCCATGATTATGATAGTTTGTGAAGTAGAGCAGTCCCCGGGTGTGAGTTGTGAGTCTTGTAAGTCTTGTAGTAAGTGGAAGAAGTTTTATGATTGAGATTAGAGGTAGACTAATCTCACGGCAGCATTGTACCGGGTAGTACGTGGTGGCAGGTGGAAGAAGTCTTATGATGTGTGATTCGTTCCATCATCCAGTAGCTTTGAGTTGATCTTTCCACTCTGCCTTGCGACTGTCCGGTGCAAATCAGCGTCTGATCTAGGATCACATCGGGCTTGGGTAGACTGATGTCTATGATCCTTGCTTTATCTAGGTTGTCCCACTGTGCTGCTGATATCCGTGTTGGATGCACTGCGTCCTTCCTTTGAAGACAACAGTGTATCCGAGTTGGTTGTCTTCTGCCGTGTTGTAGGTAGGAGCACGTGGTCGTTTCCAGAGCCGGGTTTTGCCTGTGCTCTATGTTGCTGCCTTGCTCATCATAGTACTGAGTTTGTTGGGTCTTGTAATATCTGTAATCTTATGTCCTTTGATGATATTTGTAATAAAAAGTCTTTCTTTCTCCGTTGTTGTCTCCTCTTTGTTGTTTGATTGCTTTTGAGCATGGTCCGGGTTGTTTCCGGAGTATCCGGGTTCTCTGGAGGCGTACTGTAATGTATCATGTGAATCTTATGGATGGCAAGTACTTTATGAATTGTGCAATCTGTGTTATTTCGTTGATGGCGTGGTGTGAAAGGATAAGTCTTGGATCTGCCCGTTGCACTATACCGTTGTGAACGGTTGCTTCACTCGTCGTTTCGGCTGTGTCAGTTATGGCGGAAAATGGACCATTATGTTTCCATGCCGCGTTAAGCAGGCCTGATGGGCCATGTTTTTACCGTTGTAAATCTATTTAAGGGTCCTCCTCTTCTTCTTCTTTCTTACCCTGTCTTTTGCCCTTTACTCATTCAGCCTTTGCAAAAAACCCTAACCTCCGGAGCTCCACCATCGCCCTCGCCGCCGCCGTTGATCTCTTGCCACTAACCCTAGATTGTTGTCATTGTATGGGAAAGAAGAAGTCGTCAAGCAAGTCGAAGGAGGTGTTGGTGGACGAGGAGACGTCGCTCTCGTTCATCGAGAATCAAGAATTTGTCGCTATGAGGGTTGCGGAGAAGCTTTGGCCGGTTCCGACTACCATGGAGGATCAACTGCGTGATTTGGTCAAGGATGGTCTTATCTAGGAGAAAGACTTTGCTGATTGGAAGGTCCCCGGCCAACATCGAGTTCCTACTCCTGGTCCTGGTGAGATCGTTCTGTTTATCTCTTTTGTTTGGGCTGGTCTCTACTTGCCTGCCTCTACTTTTCTTCATCGTTTCCTCCAATATTTTGGGATTTGTCTAAATCATTTGACCCCGAATGGTGTGCTTCACTTGTCTGTATTTGTTCATCTCTGTGAAGCCTTCCTCGGAATCCCCCCTTCTATCTCCTTGTTTTGTTATTTCTTTCGTCTGAAACCACACCCCCGGAGTGATAATATTTCTCCTCTGGGTGGCTATGGGATTCAATTCTGCCAGGGCAAGAAGAATCTCTTTTTCAACTATGACCTGGTTGATTCTATGAAGGAGTGGCGTTCCGAGTGGTTTTACGTCGGAAACATGCTTCCTGCCCTTTCTTTCCACTCTGACTCTGGCCCCTTGGTCAATGACCATTGGGAGAAGAACCTACTGTCGAGCGAAGAGCTCAAGAAGATTCAGCCATTGCTTGATAGAATCTGGGTTCTGAAGCAGCAAGGACTGAATGGCCTTGGGATCGTCGCTAGTTATCTGCGCTGGCGAGTTCAACCCTTGAAGGTGAGGGAGCACTATGGCTTTGAATATTCCGGGGCCAAGGACCCTTCTCGTATGGTCCCAGCTCTGGAGTTAACTAAAGAAGAGGTGCTGGAGCGCCTCAAGAAGATCCTAAAGGGAGTGAGCGTCGTTCCACACATGGTCCTAGAGTACCGTGCTGACAACCCGCCTCCTGCTGTAAGTTGTTTTTCTTCTACGAGTACTTTATTCTTTATATTTCCTTTGTTGCTGGTACTTTCTGTTTTCATTTCCCTTACTCTCTTGTTGTTGTTGTTGTTGTTTATCTATAGGATTTAGGTCAAAATTTCGTTAACCTGATCCCTGTGGATGACCTCCCTTCTGGGGTAAAAGCTATGGAGAACCTTGCTGGAGCGTCTTCAACCAGTAATTCTCAAGCCACCACCATCCTTTCTGGTGCTTCCATTGCGAAAATCGTCCCATACATTGAGTATGTCCCTTGTCTAGTTTCCTGAGCTCCTCGTAGCAGCAAGAGGATGCGAATAGACGACGCTTCTGCCGGGTCATCTTCTATCAAGAAGCCCCGTCAACCAAGTACTTGTCTAGGTACTCAAGTTGTAGGTAGCATGCTCCTAGGTGAGCATTTCCATATTTTTATCGTCTTTGTAGTTTGTTCGTGTTCTCAATCGAGTACGTTTTCCTTTCTCAGACGGTACTGTGGCCGAGTTGCTCGAGGGTGAGGAGGGTGAGGAAGGAGATGCGGCTCTCAACACTCGTCGGTGAGTTGTATTTGTATTTTTGTTTTCTTGCTATTGTTCTTGATCGCTTCTTTTGACTTGTCCTTGTCCCTTCGTAGTAAGCGGTCATCGGGTCTGAGTTCTCCTGTGGCTCAGTTGTCGATGACGCCGTTCTTGGCGCGGGATGGTGATGATGTTTTTTCTGTTGCCATTCCTGTGCTGAAAACCTTCATCTCAGCTTGGGGGTTTCAGTTTGATGAAGAAGTCGGCCAAGTAAGTGAATCCTAGTTAGGTTGTCTGCCTTTGTTTTCTATTTTTCTTGTATTTTTGAGGTTTGTCTGTCATCTCGTAGATCTTCACCTGCTCCTTCTTTGATCCCTCGACCGGCTTCTTTGCATTCCAGTGGTGCGGTGGTATGTACTGAGTCTCATGACTCAGAACGTACGATTAGCGAGGTGGCAGTGAGGGAGATGGTGGCTTCTGATGAACATGCTGCTATAGAGTCGCCTACTCCAGGGATGGTGGTGATCGTGGCGGCAGGTCCATCTGAGGAAGTAGCCGGGGCTTCTAGTGCTTAGGTTGCCTCTATGGTCCCGTCGTTCTCGCATCAGCCTGTTTCTCCTCCTGCTGCCCTTGGTATTAGTAGTCAGGGTCTGGATGACGACATGTTGCAGGAATTCAACGCCACCCGTCGCTTGTCGGAGTTGACTATGGAGTGGGGAGTTCTAGCGGCTGGTGTAGCTTCTTTTGGAGAGAAACTTTAGGTAGGTTTTTCTTGAGTTACTATTTTGCTAGTCTTCTTAGGTTTTATGCCTTGTTCTTTTTTCCTTCATCTTGTTCGATCAGTCTTTTTATCAGGACCATGTCGACTTCTTTTTCTTGACTAAAACCGAGAAGAAGTTGACCTCTGAGATTAGTGCTCTGAAGACAGATCTGGACCTCTATCGTTCCGAGATGGAGATTGAGCATCAGACACATCAGCGAAAGGAGAAATCTCTTCATGCTCAGGTGATCGAGGCGGAGGAGCGGTGGAAAGCTGCAGTCCAGGAAGCCTTGGAAAAGGTGGAGGCCATGAAGAGAGAGTGTGATGGTATTCCAAATTCTCTTGTATTTTGTTCCTCCTTTTTACTTCTTAGTTCTTTCTGCCTGATTTTCCATTACTGTCTTGTTCAGCCCTTCGAAAAGATAAGCAAGTGCTTTTGACTGATATTGAAGATATGAAGATATCGGTCTGGTCTAGTCATAATAGGGCCGAAGAGATAAAGGCTCGTGCCGAAGAAGAGCTTGCTCGTGCCGAGTTGATTAGGCTTGGTGCTGACCGGGATCTTGTGCAGGGGATGAAGACTATTGATGATTTGTCCAAGAAGTTGGCTTCATCTGATCAACGGTTTGCTACAGTGTGGAGATCTTTCAAGACCGTTGCAAAGCTTCTTCGCACTTCTGAAGATGATGGGAAGACCTGGGGCGAGTTCATCCCTCTGATTCCTGAGTGACTCCAGAACTTTGTGAAGGACGGGGTCCGGGCGTGTGTCAAGAACGTTTTGGCTCATGTCCGGGTTCTTGCACCATCTGTTCCTCTGGAAAAGCTTATGGAGGACATTGATGATGATAACTACCTGGAGTCCATCGAGAGTGCAAGTCTGAGGTTGAAGACTTGGCCAACTTTATTGCTGACAAGCTTGATATTCATCTCCCGCCTTCTGATGACGAAGCTGATAGTTAGGTTTTGTAGTATCTAGGCACATCTCTCTTTTTGTAAAGATACATTTTGTATTGTGCTCTTTGTAAAGGAATTCTGCTTCGTTTGATATGTCTTTAATATCTTGCTTTGAATCATTTGAGTGAATCGTTCCTTTTCTAGAATTCTGAATTCTTTAAGTTTGTGTTGGATATCAACCTCGACCTTCGTAGGCGAATTCAGGTTCCTTTGAGTTGTGTGACTCCAGATGGGCTTGCTCTTTGTTGTAGGTCTTGTCGAGTATTGGTGCTGTATCAGTTGGGTTGTTTCATCTGGTGTAGAGTAACTTGGCATAGGGCGAGCGCTATCTGGCTCGGTTGTGAAAACAACCTGGGATAGGTCAAGTACGGAGTACCTCTGGCTCTCATCTAGGTTGTGTTGCAAGCTCAAGCATCTTTTCAGCTCTTTTGCTCTCATCTGGATGTGAAAACAACCTGGGATAGGGCGAGTGCTATCTGGCTCTCATCCGGGCCGTGAAAACAACCCAGGATAGGTTCGAGTGTCAGCCTATCTGCCTTACTCTCATCCAAGCTTGAAAAGACTTGGGATTGCGAGCTCAAGCATCTTTCCAGCTCTTTTGCTCACATCCGGTTATGAAAACAACCCGGGATAGGGCGAGCGCTATCCGGCTCTCATCCAGGCCGTGAAAATAACCCAGGATAGGTTCGAGTGTTGGCCTTTCTGCCTTAATCTCATTCAAGCCTGAAAAAGACTTGGGATTGCGAGCTCAAGCATCTTTTCAGCTCTTTTGCTCTCATCTGGTTGTGAAAACAACCCGGGATTGGTCGAGCGCTATTTGGCTCTCATCCGGGTCGTGACAACAACCCAGGATAGGTTTGAGTGCTGGATTTTGTCAGCCTTCTTACTTTCGTCAAAGCCTGATAATTGTCCAAGTGTTTTGTCTTTTTCCTTTGTAGCAAGGTGAACTCCGTTGTTCTGTCTGTTGGGCTGCTCTGCATGATAAAGTGCACCACTTTCACATCGGTTGCGCTGCACATTTAATGTTGGAATCTGAAGCGCCGTGTTGGCTTTGGTGAAGGGATTGACTCTGCCCTTAATTTTAGGTGGTGAAATTAAATCTATCTTTATCTTGAGGAGGCTATTGGACTGCTTGAAGAGACGGCTTGGCCCTATTTAACTGCCCCCTTCGGTGATTGTTTTCGGCACTTTTGTCTTTTCAATTTTGCCAGAGCCAAGATGGTGAAGAAGAAGTTCATCCAAAGGCGTTGCGTCCATAAGGTTCCGTGCTCGTCGCTCGCTCGTCCTTTAAGAGCTGTGATTATGGTGACCTTGTCGAGCGGAGGTTCTTTGTCGTCAGCTTCTTCGTCGCTGGAGTCATCATCCCTTGGTGTTGTGGGGCTTCAGTGGAGAAGGAGGCTCCGCCTACCAGGACATCGAAACCGGTTCCATCTTTGCGGGAGGTGGAGGATCCAGCGGCTGCTCCTGCGGTCAATCCTGTGTTCATTCCCCTTGTTGATGCAAACTTGATTGTCCTTAGCAGCGGTGGCGAGGATGAAGTTGATTGGGAAGCGCTCATTGCCGAAGATGAAGTCGACTGGGAAGTTCTTGCCTCAGAAGATGACGAAGTCGAGTCTGTGGGTAGTTGGTCTCCGTCGATGATATGATGGTGGCTTGGGCATGCAGGTATTAGCCCTCGCTTTGATGTTGGCGTAAAGGAGATCGAAGGGTGGGCTGCCTAGTTGTATGTCCGGTTGTTGATGTATCCAGTACTTCAGTTTGTTATGTAAATCTTTGTTCTTCCTTAAATCCGAGTAGTTTCCTATGGGGTAATCCATTCCCTGAAGAGTAGTTTCCTGTGGTGTAATCCGTTCCCTAAAGATTGTCTCTATTCTTGAAAAAGGTGTCTTTGTCTTCTTCTGATGATGATTCTGAGGATTAGGCCTTGGCGAGCACCGACACTTCCGCTTATATCCGGAGTAATCTTGATGAGCTCCAGTTTCTCTCATACTTTCTTGCTTATTGAGGTCTTGTATGGACTTAATTTCCATCCATGTCCGAATAATTCTAGATAGAATGAGCTCAAGTGTATTCGCAACTATTTTGCCCTTGTTCCTATGGATTGCGAGCTCAAGCATCTTTTCAGCTCTTTTGCTCTCATCCGATTTGTAAAAACAAATCGGGATAGGTCAAGCACCTCCAGCTCTCATCCAGGCTGTGAAAACAACCTAGGATAGGTTCAAGTGTCGGCCTATCTGCCTTAGTCTCATCCAAGCCTGAAAAGACTTGGGATTGCGAGCTCAAGCATCTTTTCAGCTCTTTTGCTCTTATTCGGTTGTGAAAACAACCCGGGATAGGGCGAGCGCTATCTGGCTCTCATTCAGGCCATGAAAACAACCCAGGATAGGTTCGAGTGTAGGCCTGTCTACCTTACTCTCATCCAAGCCTGAAAAGACTTGGGATTACGAGCTCAAGTATCTTTTCAGCTCTTTTGCTCTCATCCGGTTGTGAAAACAACCCAGGATAGGGCAAGTGCTATCTGGCTCTCATCCAGGCCATGAAAACAACCCAGGATAGGTTCAAGTGTCAGCCTGTCTACCTTACTCTCATCCAAGCCTGAAAAGACTTACGATTGCGAGCTCAAGCATCTTTTCAGCTCTTTTGCTCTCATCCGGTTTGTGATAACAAATCGGGAACGATCATAATAAGACAACTGTTGGCGAGGAATATTATCTTTATTCCATTGACCATGGATCCTAATTACATATCACTTTTATTATTCAATATATTTTGTCTTGAGTTCTTCAAGCGTAGAATCTCCTTAGCTGGCTGATATGCCACGTATTCTTCACTTCTTCCCCATCTTCGGTCATTAACTTGTATGTGCCTGGTCCAGAGACTTTTGTGACAATAAAAGGACCTTCCCATGGGCTGAGTAGTTTAGGTGTCCATCAATTTTTTGTATTCTTCGTAGTACTAAGTCTCTGACTTGTACTGAGCATTGTTTAGTACTTTTGTTGTAGTGGCGCCTTAGACCTTGGAGGTATCCAGCTGACTGAAGGGTAGCGTTTATCTTGACTTCTTCTGTACTGTCAAGTTCTAATCTTCGAGTCTATTCTGTTTCTCCTTCTTCGTATTGCTCTATTTTTGGGGATGTCCAGATCAAATCTGCTGGTAGTACGGCTTCTGATCCATATACTAGAAAAAAGGGGGAGTATCCAGTTGCTCTGCTTACTTGAGTGCGGAGCCCCCATACTACTTTGGGTATTTCTTCAATCCATTTGGAGTCGTAGTCTTCTAGTTCTTTATATAATCTTGGTTTTAATCCGACTAGTATAAGTCCATTGGCTCTTTCTACTTGTCCATTGGCTTCAAGGTGTGCAACTGACGCATAATTTATACTGATGTCATAGTCTTGTGCTCAATTTCTAAATTCGATAGCTGTGAAAGGGGAACCCAAGTCTGTGATGATTCGGTTGGGTATTCCAAAATGGTGCATGATGTCTTGGATGAACTCGACTGCTTTTGTTGCGCTGTATTTTACGAGCGGCTTGTACTTGATCCACTTGGTGAATTTGTTGATTGCGACGAAGATGTATTCAAAACCACTTTGGCCTTTTTGAGTGGTCCTACTTGGTCTAGCCCCCAGCATGCGAATAGCCAGGCGGGAGGGATGCAAATTAGTTCGTCAGCTGGTACGTGAGCTTGCCTCGTGAACATTTGACACCCTTTGCACTGTCTGACTAGTTCTTCTACATCTTTCTAGGCTATTGGCCAATAGAAACCGGTGTGGAATGTTTTGCCCACCAGAGTTCTTAAGGCTCCGTGGTTGCCGCAGCATCCTGAGTGAATTTCTTCTAGGATTTCTTTTCCTTCTTCTCTTGTGATACATTTAAGAAGTATTCCTGATGATGCAGCTCTTCTGTAGAGGTTGTCGCCTATGAGGACGTAGTTCTTGCTTCTTCTGATTATTCTGGTTGCCTCTTCCCTGTTAGCCGGTAGTTTATTTTCTTTGATGTAGTCAATGAAGTCTTGAGTCCATGATCTGGTGATTGCCATGATCTGGGTTGTTGGTGCTGGTGGTTCAGGGGTTATCGCGCTGGCTTGTTTTATGGAGGGAGATGGCAATTCCTCTACGAACACCCCTAGCGGGACCTTCTCCATGTCCGATCCCAGCTTCATGAGGACGTCTGCTGCGATGTTTGAATCCCGTAGAACATGTAGGATTTCTAGTCCTTGGAAATTTTTCTCTAGTTTTTGTACTTTAGCGCAATAGGAGTCTATGTTGTTTTTGGTACAGTCCCAGTCTTTGTTGACTTGATTGATGACTACAACTGAGTCTCCATGGACAAGCAACCTTTTGATTCCGAGAGAAGTCGCGATTCTTAGCCCATGGATGAGTGCTTCATATTCTGCTTCATTGTTTGTGGCTTGCCATAAGATTTGGAGTACGTATTTAAGCTGTTTTCCTTCTGGGGATATGAAAAGAACACCAGAACCTGCTCCGCCTAACTTGAGTGATCCATCGAAGTATATTTTCCAATGATCGAGGAAGGTATCTGGTGCAGGTTGTTGGATTTCTGTCCACTCGGCCACGAAGTCTGTGAGTGCTTGTGATTTTATTGCCTTCCGGGGAGAGAAATCAATATTTAGAGCTCTGAGTTCAACTGCTCACTTTGATATGCGTCCCGTCGCATCTTTATTGCGTAGGATGTCTCCAAGAGAGAAATCTGTTATTACGGTGATCTTGTGGCTTTCAAAGTAGTGCCGAAGCTTGCAGGAAGTGATTAGGAGGGCATAGAGTAGTTTCTGTACGTGCGGGTACCGTATTTTTGAATCTGTCAAAACTTCATTGATGTAGTATACTAGCTGCTGTACTTTGTATACATGCTGTCACACCCAAAATTTTCTATTTTGGGTTGTGCGGGAAAAACGCTAAATAAAATAAATTATTTCAATATCTGAATAAATTTATTAGATAAGTTAAGTTGTTGCTAATTAAATATAGAAAATTGTGGGTTTAAACTTTTTCATATTAAATTAATAATGTGGTGTTTGTGTGATGCTTGTCTTTGGTGTTGGTGAGTGCTATTATTTTTCAAAATACCATAGGACGACGTTTACTTCTCATCAGAAAACTTTTTGGTATTTTCTGGATCCAAAATTCCAATTTCCGTGAGCTTAATCTTTTTCCTTGATCTCTTCATCCATCTTTTCATAAGCTCCAAATACTTTATTAGGGTTCCTCATGTTCCATAATGTCTCTAGAAAATTCCCTCGAATTTTCGGAGTTTTCGGAGTATTTTTCGCGGCTTAAATAATAATTCTGGACTTTTCTAGAATTATTTTATCCACGAAATTAATTAATTCCGAAAATAATAAATATCTTATTTTCCACCAAAGCTTGTGTGCAATAATCCTAAATGTCCATTCATTTATTTACTAATGGGCTTTAATAATTAATTAGGCCTATTAGTAAAGATGGAGGGTGCAACGTCAATTAGCACCATATCGCTAGTTGACGTGAAGGTGGAGAGTCTTCCTCCCTATATATATGTCCGGCCTGCCTGCTAGCCCTGTTTTCCGCTGTTGCCGCCGCCGCTGTCGCCGCCCGTCGCCGCTGTTGCCGTTCGCCGCCGACTCGGCTTGCATCAACGTGCCGCCGTCCAAGCCCTAGACTGTAGCAGCCGCAGCAGCCAGAGCTCTCGCGCCGTCGCCGCAAATTCGTTGCAGCCACCACGCGTCGACCCGCTTGTGCGCAGCTTGCCGCCGAACGTGTACAGGAGCTCTTCGTCGATGCCATCGAGCAGAGGAACCCACCGATTCCGTAGACGCTGTCTGGAGCCTCGCTGCTGTTTGTGACCCTTTGCCGAGTTCCACGTAGAGGATGAAGATTTGTTTGATTCAATATGTGCTATTTGTGACAATGGAGGAGGACAAGCTGAACGTCTGTGATCCTCAGGCGGAGGTGTGGCTCAAGCGCGTCGACGAGCTTCGCCAGGACACCATCGATGAGGATTACAGCAGTTTGTTGGGGTTCTCTTGCCTCTGCCAGTGCACCGTGCACGCTCGTCACCGCGCCTCGATCGGCAAGCGTGTTGTGGACGCGCTGGACGAGGTCAACAAACTGACCGAGGAAGGGAGGCAGTTCAGGACATTTGGGTTCAAGCCGCCGCCGAGGGCCGTCAGTTGGTTACCCCAAACCGAGACCGTTGGGTTGGAGCCCATGCTGACTCGGCTCCATGATTTGCTTGAGAAGGGCGAATCAAGCATAATTGGTGTGTGGGGTCAAGGAGGCATCGGCAAGACAACTCTCCTACACGCCTTCAACAATGATCTCGAAAAGGAAGGTCACAACTATCAGGTTGTTATCTTTATTGAAGTATCCAATTCAGAGACTCTGAACACAGTGGCCGATTGCTAGCTTGATGACATCACATGATGTCATAGGTATGATTTGTGGCCGTTTTTCTTTAGTAAAATAAATCCCGAAATACAATAGAAATACATATACACATACTATCTTGTTTAGGCCATATCTTCCACGTTTTAACTCCGATTTGACCCGTTCAAATTGTGTTAGGTTCATATTTGCGAGCTCTACATGTTAGTGTAGCTGTACAGTAGGTTTAGAAAATTTAATTTTCGAGTTTATATTAAAGTAATTATTTATCTATAGGAAATCTTAGAAAATTCATAACTTTCACGTTTTAAGTCCGATTTTTGTGATCTTTACGTCTGTGTGATCGTAGCAACGTGTAGAATAGTTTTATAAGCTTTTCTAAATGTTTTTCTACTGTTGGTGTACTGTTCTAATTGTATCTTTTGTTTGCTTCGTGTATGTTTGCTCGGAATGTTTGTATGTTGATGCTTGGTGATCGAATTTAGACGGTGAGCAGTACTACGACTATTAGGAGTATTATTTTGAGCCGGACCAGCAGTATCTATCGGAGAACTTTGATCAAGGCAAGTATAACATGGGACCATCCTTGTTACCTATTCACTGAAATTATCATACATATGCATGTGTCCTCCTTGACAAACATAGAGATTATAACTTAGCTATTGATATCTTGTTTCCTTGTCACCTATGGGTTATGCATTTGGGTAGCTATTGCTAGTGCTTAATTATGAACAATGATCTTGTAATTTGATTAATGGATTAAGCAATCAACCATTAAGATGATTTTATTACTGTTGAAAAGGGGGCTAGAGCAAGGGGTTATATTGTTGCTCTGGTTTCTCTCCATAAGGACTTATCTGTACGTGATCATCCGGGACATACAGTACAGCTGTGAGGGCTATATGGCTCTGGCTTTAGTTGTTCAAGAGACCTTTTCTAGCTTGTTAGTGGTTACCTTAAATGGCGTAAGAATGGCTTGCCACGTTGGGTGTAGTGCGAGCCCCTGGCCTAGTGTGTATAGGCTGCGGTTGTTGTGCCACAGGGAAGGGGGGTTCTACATCTGCCTGCCGAGTGAATCTAATGGCCCTAACTTGTTAGACGAACTTTTGAGTGGCTTTATATGGTTTTCAGTGTTTTGGGAGTAATTAACCCATGCATTTGGAAATCATGACTCACAGTGAAAGTGTACACCTCTGCGCAGAGTTAAAAACTGGTATACTAGCCGTGCCCACGGATACGGGCGGCCTTGGAACATTTACAGATAGATGATCACCATTGTTATATCATGCTTAATTGCTGTTATTATTATTATGCTCATGTTAATGCTATTCATTATCCTTATTACAATTGATCATTGATTCATTAATGGGATTGGATTACCTTGATGCTACTCAATTGCTAATTATATGATGATTAAAAGCTAAACGCAGTCAAACAGTGTCTAGCCTTTTTGAGCCTCATGAACCCTGTGTTATACTTGTTGAGTTCGACATGGACTCACTCTTGCTATTTCCCCCACACTCCAGTGTGTAGTAAGATGCTACTCGGAAGAAGGACAAAGGTGTAGTGGAGTTTCCAGAAGACTAGTAGAGGTGCTAGGCATATGTTACCCCCAGTCAGCCGTCCCTGAGAAGAATGGAGCCTGAAGTTTAGTCACCGTTCCGCGATACTCTGATGTAAGTGTTAATATAGCTATGTATACGTTATATAATAACATTGTTTCTGATACTTTTTCATTCTGGCATATGTGTGGACTTCCTGGGCACACATATGATTAGCCTGGTTTTGTTCTTTAGAAAACCGGGTGTGACACATGCCCTTCTTCTTCTCTCTCCACTACAATTGCTGCACTGACCACAGTAGATGTTGCTGATATGTATAACATCATGTCTTCATTTTTCTTTGGTGGTGTAAGTATGGGTGATGAGGTGAGGTATATTTTAAGTCTTTCAAAAGCCTCCTTGGCTTCCTCTGTCCACTCAAATTTGCCTGTCTTTTTAGTAGCTTGAAGAAAGGGAGTCCTTTTTCGCCAAGCCGTGAGATGAAGCGATTGAGGGCTGCCATGCTTCATGTCAATTTTTGCACATCTTTCACACTGCATGGGGGTGCCATTTCTGTTATGGCTTGGATTTGTTTGGTGCTCGCTTCTATTCCCCGATTACTGACTAGAAATCCGAGTAGTTGTCCTCAAGGTACTCCAAAAACACACTTGTTTGGGTTCAATTTCCACTTCCGTTTGTTTAGATTTTCAAAAGTCTGCTTCAAATCTTTGATTAGCATGTCTGGGTTCTTTGTCTTTACTACCACATCGTCGACATAAGCTTCCGTGTTGTTGCCAATTTGTTCACTGAGACATGTTTGAATAGCTCTTTGATAGGTAGCGCCCGCGTTTTTGAGTCCAAAGAACATGGTTTTATAACAATAAGCAGCGAAAGGAGTGATGAAAGATATCTTGCTCTGATCTTCTTCTCTTAATGCAATCTGATGATATCTTAAATAACAATTGAGGAAAGATAGCAGAGCGGATCCTGCTATTCAATCGATAATTTGATCAATTCGCGGTAACCCGAATGGGTCCTTTGGGCAATGTTTGTTAAGATCCGTGTAATCGACGCACATGCGCCATTCTGCCGTGTTCTTTTTCTGTACTAGAACAGGATTTGCTAGCCAATCTGGATGAAGAATTGCTCTTATAAAACTGGCTGCCATTAATTTCGTAATCTCCTTCTTGATTGCTTCCTTTTTTGTCTGGTGAGAATCTTCTCAACCGTTGCTTAATTGGTTTGGAGTCTTCATTGAAATTAATTATGTGCTCAACCAACTCTCTTGGGACACCTGACATGTCGGTTGGCTTCCATGCGAAGATATCTTTGTTGTCTCGAAGAAAGTTGGTGAGCGCGAGTTTCTATTTAGCCGAGAGGTGGGCGCTGATGGTCGTTGTCTTCTCAGGATCACCAGTACCCAGGTCAATTTTCTTTACATCGGCTTCTTTCTGAGGTGCGAGGATGCTAGGTTTCTTTGCTAGGATTTCTAGCTCTTTCGGGTTCATCTGTGCGGCAATGGTGGTAATTTCTTCTCTGCCATCGGCTGCTTGTGTTTTGGCTGCAATTTGGATTGCTTGAATATCATAATCGAAGGCACGCTTCAAGTTTCTTCGAAGGCAGAGTACTCTGTGAGGACCTGGCATTTTGAGCAGGAGGTATGGGTAGTGAGGTGTAGCCATGAACTTGGCGAGCGCTGGTCTTCCGAGGATGTCATGATATGATGCTTCAAAGTCCGCAACTTCGAATTGAATGAATTCAGTCCGGTAGTTTGCTTGTGTTCCAAATGTGACTGGTAGAGTTATTTGTCTGAGCGGCATGGCTGCTTTGCCAGGTACTATTCCATAGAAAGGTATTCCTGTTGGGGTGATCAACCCAGCAAAGTCTAGCCCCATCTTTTTTAGTGTTTCTAAAAATATGATGTTGAGTCTAGCTCCCCCATCGATCAGAACTTTGGTGACCGTCATCCCTGCTATAGTTGGATCTAGGACTAGTGGATATAGGCCGGCATTTCCAACGCTTGTCCATTGATCTTCTCTTGAAAATTGGATTAGGTATTGTGACCAATTTAGGTACCTTGGGACCGCTGGTTCGGCCGCCATGATGCTGTGGAGAGCTAGTTTGTCTTGGTGCTTGCTTCTAGAACCCGGTATTCCAGAAAAGATTACTACGACCGTTCCCTTTAGTTGCTGGAATCCTTTGTCTTCTGTGTTATCTTTGTCTTTCTTTTTGTTATCCTCTTGCTTATCTTTGTTTTTTCCTTTTCTTGCGTACCGATCAATGAAGATTCGGCAGTCTCCCATTGTGTGGTTTCCTTGAGGATGTCATATACAGTGTATATTTTCAATATCCTCAAACCTCTAGAATCTTGAGAACTTTTTCGTCTTGTCAGCCATGGAGATGGTGTTGTCTGGTCCACGTTTCCTGTCAGAATGACCCATGTTTGGAAAATTTCTCCGGTCCGAGTTGTCTCTGTTGTTTTCTCGGTTATTTCTGTCTAGAAATCTTTCTTTCATCTTTTCTTCAACCATAATCATTTTTTCTATCACGCATCTGAATTCTTCATTATTCCTTGGGTTTTCTTTGCAAAAATCTTGAAACTGCCACTTAGCCATGATTCCGAGGGAAAAGGCTTCAATTACTTCTCGTTCAATGATGCCATGTACCTGGGCGCGTAATTCTCCAAAACGTCGATAGTAATCTCTGAGGCTTTCACCTCCCTTTTGCTTGAGTCGTTTTAGTTCTGCATGTGTGATGGGGTGCGTAATGATGCCTGGGAAGTTCTCGCAAAAAGCTCTTTGCAAGTCCTCCTAGCCTTTGATTGACCCCGGGTTCAACTTATCGAACCATTGGAGGGGCATGTTTTCTAGGGCCATGGGAAAGAACAATGCTTTGATATCGTCATCTCCTCCGTCTAGTTCGATTGATTGCGAGTAAATTCTGAGCCACTGTTTTGGCTCGGTCTTCCTGTCGTACTTGGAGTAGTTTGATGGTTTGAACTTGTGAGGCAACCGTATTGAAGCGAGTCGTCTTGAAAAACATGGGAATCTATCGTGCGTTCCGACTTCTCTGTGCTCTGACTCAGCTCTCTTCCAGCCAGTTGTTATTTAGCCTAGGAATGAACCGAGGTGGTGAGCGGTGAAATGCTCTGCTCCCTTCTTCTCTCGGATGCTCGATTTGATTACTCCGGCCGTTGTCTCTCCTTTTTTCTTGATTTTGGCTCCCATTTGGCCCCAGTCTCTTGAAAGCGGACCTTCTTTGACTTTGCGCATTTTGTTCATGTGACGCCGTCCTAGCGGGAAGACCGGAAGGAGGTCTTCCACCGTGTACCTTCTAAGCTGTTGTTCGGAGAACATCTTGGAGTTGTTCTTGTTCTTTGTCGAGATGCGAAATTGCTTCGAGATCTTCTAGCGCTTCTCGTATCTTGTTGTGTGGAGCTCTGTGTACTCTGGCCGCGCGCCTTTCTTTGGCTTCTTTCTCTGATCTTCTCTTGTAGTACTCGGCCAGCTCCATTTTGTATGTGTCTTGTGGTTCTTTTCTTTGCCTGGCACGTCGTCTATGACCTTCTTTCAGTTCGTTCCTTTTTTCTCTAGATCGTCATTGGCCCTCAGATTCACCATCGTATTCAAGCATGTTGGGTGATATGTTTGATTCTGACTCATCTGAGGATCTAACATCCGGTGCAGTTGGTGGCATCGGTAGTGGTCGCCAGATCATGAGGGCTTCTTGGCTTGGCACCAGGCTTGCCTTGCTGTAGTCGCTGAGGACTTCAGTTGGAGTGTTGGCATCGCGGAGTGCACTACCTTTTTGGTAGGGTATAGTGATGGCTTCTTCAACTAGTCGTACATTGCTGTTCAGGGGATAAGTACTCGGCTAGTGGACTAGGCAATCTTCAGGTGTTACGGTTAACATAAGACCTTTCTGTGCCCCAATAAGTTGCAGCTTCTGTATCCGTCTAGTCACGCCTCAGAGTGAGTCTTGGTATGTCTTTGCCACGTTGTTGAGTCCGGATGGGAAACGACCCAATTTCTTGGAAGAGACTTAAAGTAGATTTGAATTGATCTCTTGAAGAGTTGATGCTGCGTTCCAGAGTCCAATTGGAAAAGAACTCGGTTCATTTCCAAAAGAACCCGGATTGGACCCCAAAGAGGAATCCGACCCGGACACCAAGTCGAGATTGGTTGTCGTCGGAGCTTGAGTCGATTCGAGCATCGTAAGGCCCGAGAATCTTTCGGCAAGATCTTCGGCTAATCCCGTCAGAAGAGTGAGATCCTCGTGGGCTTCCAGAGTTTCAATGAGACGTCCATGGAGGTCACCCTTGTCGTCTGCCTCGCAAATCCACGATCTGAAGATGAAGGTTGATCCCATCGGGAAGATCATGTCATCGAAATCCGTAGAGCTCCTGATTGTGATTGCGCCGAAAGCCCCTACCTGGCGCGGCAGCTGTCGGTGTTTGACCACCGATAGCCTACCACGGGGGTACCCGGGACAGTTGTTCGGGCTTCGGTGCGTGCTAGAACTCGACGGTAAACGCAGAGACAGTCGATTTATACTGGTTCGGGCCCTCGATCGATGATCGAGTAATAACCCTACATCCAGTCGACATTAGCCTTTGCGTTGGATTGATTGTGTTGTATCGTTCCTTGTTACAGGGGTGCCCACAACCTCTCTTTATATCGGTAGAGAAGGCTGTGGTCCGGTTACAATCCTAGTCAGATCCAAAGAAGGTGTCCTGAACTAGATACATACGTTACTTTCCATAGGAGTCCAACTAGTCTGGCCTATTCTATTTGGATTCGATGTAGTAGACACCACTTCTCTCTTAGCTCCAGCTCGTGGGCTAGGCCAGGGCCCACGACTCGTAGTCATATTGCTACGGAACCCTGTGGGTCCCGTATCGATAGTCGCTATGGGACTCGTGCCGGTCAAACTCTCTTAAGTTTAACTGGTTTATATAAAATATTAGCAACATTTTTATCTTCAAATAAGTTTATTATGAAAATGTATTCAATCATCTATCTAATGATACTAATTATGTATCATAAATGTTAATATTTTTAATATATATTTGGGTGATCTATAGACTGTTCCTATTATGCCTCTATTAAAGCCACACTCATTAAATGCTTCTATTAGAAACCTCATGGAATTATGAAAACTCGTTAACTCACCCGTAATTCCAACAGTTGGCAGCTGAAAGAAGTCAATAATTAAGTTTACTCTTTCAAGGGATAAGTTGAGGGGAATGGAAGTCTTTTTCTCCCCTCTTATTTTTTTTCAAGGAATGAATTGTTAGCTATAAAAAAAGTTGTATATAATTACATCCTAATATGACTTTAGGAAAACTAATATGGAAAATACAAATTCCACACACAAGGAGGCTATATGGCTATCTAAATGTAGACTAGCACACCATGATTGTACCCTTACAATTGAGTGTGAAAGAAAAGAGTGATTATATTTGTCCACCCATATTCATCGCATGGTTCCATGTTGAAATACAATTCCTTTATCTAAAAAATGGTAACAAAAAGGCTCTTGATGATGCGCCCCCAACCAACCTACTACTTTGTCTAAAATCTAGATTTTTTCAAAGACATAATAGTATTTGAAGACAGGTGGATGAATTACAATTGCAAAAAGGGTGGAGGGAGAGATGGGGAAAGGCGCCTCCTTTGATGAGTGTGCTCGGGATGGGAGGGCGGAGGGAGGAGGATTTTGTGTTGTGTAGCTATCACTGCGAGCTCAAGCCACCAACCGGTAGAGAGTCTTAGTATCACTGCCGGTTCAAGGCTTGAACCCGCTCCATTTGTCACTGTCAGCTTGTGGCTTGAGCTAGCAGTGATAGGGACCTTCTTTGCTAGTACTTTAGGAGCCTCAATCTGTAAGTGCAATCAAGCCCTAATTGTGGGTTTTGGTGATATGACCACATGATTAGAGGACTAATGAGATTTATCGAGATGACAAGCAGGTAAAATAAGAATGAGGATAATTCATGAGATGGTGGAGCCCAATTTACAAAAAAATACGGTATT
The DNA here is from genome assembly GCA_022457205.1 of Saccharum spontaneum. Classification (NCBI taxonomy): domain Eukaryota; kingdom Viridiplantae; phylum Streptophyta; class Magnoliopsida; order Poales; family Poaceae; genus Saccharum; species Saccharum spontaneum. The sequence continues at coordinate 65,772,871 of CM039595.1, read as the reverse complement.
GGACTCAAAGACATTTAAATTCTTTGTTATTTGACATTGAGTTTAGGCTTGCTGCACTATTAAGAGGGATGCAAATTTAGTTGGTCTGAGGAAGATAGAGTGCTCAAGTATAAAAACTAAATTAAAAGAGAGACACTCTGGCACTTCACGAGCACATAAAATAGTTTTAGTGACTTTTGGTGTCGGAAGTCCCGACGTACGTCGGGAGTCCCGAGGTCGGAAGTGCTGACTCGCGCTGGGAGTCCTGACGCCTAGTCACTTAGCCTGTGCGGTGACTGAGGACGTCGGGAGTCCCGACGTTGGCCTTCGCGCAATGACTTTGACCTTGTATGAACAGTGTTTTCTCTACAGGTCAGCAGTCCTGAGATCTACGTCAGCTGTCCCGACGTAGATCTGAATGGTTAGATTTCTATTACAAGTACAAATAGCCCTCTCTTCACTTCTAACCATTACGAACTCATTCCACTCGACCAAACCTTCAGTAAAAGTGCTCTCTAGCTCTTAAGCTCCCCCTTCTTCTCCTCTTTGCTCCTAGATTCAAATCTTGCAAGAGATTGAGTTGAGAGAAGGGATTTGGTGAGAGAAACATTGATTCAAAGCTTGAGCACTTGATTTCTTCGTCAAGCCGGTTGGATTTGCGTTTGTTACTCTTGGGTTCTTGAAACCCTAGCCGGCTAGGCGTTGCCCAAGAGCTCCTGATCTGTGGGAGAACCTTGGGAAGTTTGTATTACCCTTGATTTTCTAGTGAAGATCTCAAGTTTACCTTTGTGGTTGCTTGAGAGAGGCAAGGAGGTGAAAGAGACTCTGACCTTAGTGGTCACCTCAACAACGAGGACGTAGACAAGCCTTAGTGGCGAGTTGAACCTCGAGATAAATCCTTGTGTCCCGTGTGCTTATTGTTGTTGTGATTACTTGAGATTATTTGTTCCTTGTTATCTCTCTCTCAAGATATTTCTTAGGTTTTGGTCCCGATCTACAATTTGGTGGCGGTCCAAGGTCAAGGAAACACTTGGACAACTTCATCTCACCACTAGGAAGTGGGGTTGTAACTTATTGGCTTTACAGAGTTTATTTGAGCACTTGTAGTTTATTTCACGTAGACGTCGGGACTGCTGACAGCTGACGTCGGGACTCCTGACAACGTCGGGACTCCCGACCCAAAGTGTCAGGACTTCTGACAGTTGCTGACAAGTGACTTTGAGTTTTGTGTAGAAATTTTTTAGATACGCCTATTCACCCCCCTCTAGGCTTACCAGGGATCCTTTCTAGTGGTATCAGAGCCGGTTACCTCACATACGCTTCACCGCGTGAGGTATGGAGCCCAGAGGAGGAACTAGCAGTGTGAAGCCGGTGGATGTCGATCCAGAGCGAGTTGAGCTGCACGACACCGACAACAGCGAGCTAAGCGTGTCGACAGCAAGTGTCTCCACGCTCCCACATCTTGAGGCTACCGATGCCGAAAGAGTTCTTAATGAAGAAGGGAAGAAAAAGAGAAGAGAAACAAGAAAGCTCAAAAGAGAAGCAAGAGAGAAGAAGAAGGAGCAGCAGCGGCTAGATGAAAAGAAAGCAAGAAAAGAAGCTAGAAGGCTCAAGAGAGAAGAAAGAAGAAAGAGAAGGGAAGCTAGAAGGAAGAAAGAAAAAGAAGCCAAAGCTTCCAACACATCTTCTAGTGAGCTCTCTAGCAGCTCCGAAGACGGTGATGATGATGAGTCCTATCAATTGCATAGCAAGAAGGACAAGAAAGGAAAGGGCAAGAAGAACGACGACAACAAATATGCCGCCATATCCTTTAATTATTCTTCTATGTCTATGACTAACCATGATTGCAAGTCTTTCATCAATGTGCCTGTGGGGAAGTTACCTCATTTCGATGGGACTAACTTTGCCAAGTGGAAGCACTTGATGAGAGCTTATCTTATAGGTCTCCACCCCGGCATTTGGGAGGTTGTTTGTAATGGATTTGAGCCACCGGTTGATCCCAAGAATCCAACACTAGAAGAGATGAGAATCATTCACCTAAATGGTCAAGCCACAAGTGTGTTGCTTAGTGCTTTGGATGGTGATGAGTATAATAGAGTGATTGGTGTGGATGTTGCCAAGCAAATTTGGGATACTTTGCATCTTGCACATGAAGGGGTTGACAAAGTGAGAAAGGCAAGATTTGATTTGATGATGTCCAAGCTCAACCAGTTTGTTATCTTAGATGGAGAAGGGCCACAAGAGATGTTTGATAGGTTGATGACCATGGTGGGCAAGATTAGAGGCTACGGGTGTGATGAGCTAGATGATCACAAGGTTGTCAAGATTATGTTAGAAGCTTACTCACCAAGAAATGAGACCGTAGTGACTCTAATTAGAGACAAAAAGAAGTTTAAGTACTTCACACCAAATGATGTACTTGGAAGGATCTTAACATTTGACATGCAAAGAGAAGAAGCAAATGAAAGAAAGAAGCTCAGTGAGTTGCAAGCAAAGCTAGAAGGCCTCAAGATCAACGATGATGTAGCTCTCAAAGCCAACAAGTCAACCAAGCAGCCCTCTACAAGCAAGTCCAAGTCCAACAAGCAAGCATCAACTAGCAAGCCCAAGGCACTGAAGCAAGTCAAAGAAGAAGTAGAGACAACATCATCAAGTGAAGATGAAAGTGATAGTGAACAATATGAGAAAGTGAAAGATGTTGCTCTCTTTTTGAGGAGATATCAAAAGGGCCTCAAAAAGCAAGGCTACAAGGTAGTGAAGAGGAAGTTCCCAAACAAGAAGAAGAGGCTATGCTACAACTATGGAAGCACCGAACATCTCATTGCTCATTGCCCTCATGAAATCGAAGACAACAATTACAAGAGAGACAAGAAAGAGAGCAAGACCGACTACAAAAATAGCAAAAGGAACATGGGAGAGGCTCACATTGGATATGAATGGGACTCAACAAAAGATAGCTCAAGTGAGGAGGATAAGAAGATTACAGCTGTGGCCATTCACAAGCCATCCTCCACACCAAGGCTCTTCAACAACATGTCTGATGATGACTACTACTCCCCTCACATTTGTCTCATGGCAAAGGGTGAGAAGGTAAAACCAAAGGCTAAATCTCCTTCACCTCCTAGTGACATCTCTAGTAGCGAACTTAGTGATAGCTCTAGTGATGATGAACCTAGTGATGAAGAGATTGATAATGTAATTAAAAATTTAGATCCTAAAACCAAACTCTTCATCTCTAAGCTAATGGAGGATTTAGAGAGTGTCCAAGCCGAGCTAGCAACTAGAGATGATGATCTTATTGCACAAGAAAATATTTATATTGCTAGCAAGGAAGCTCTTGCATTAGAGAGAAGTGAGGTGGCCTCCTTGCGCAAGGCTTTGGCCAAAGAGCAAGAAGACCATGCTCTCACAAAGAAGGCAAATATTGCTCTCAACCAAAAGTATTGTGACTTAGATGAAAAGCACAAAGAACTTGGGCAGCAATATAGTCTTCTTTGGGAGAGCACCCCACAGCCCTCGAATGCAAAGGACATCTCTACTCCCTCCATTAGTCAAGTTTGTGGAAAATGTTATAATCTTGATTTAAATGCTTATTCCACTAACCTTGCAAACATGGAGGCAATGAGAAAGGAGATTTCTAGGCTCAATGAGATCATTGGCAAGAGCTGCTTGAGTGGTAAGGCTCAAGTAAGTGACAAGAAAGCAAATAATTAAAGAGTGCCTCGATTCAAGCAAGGGAGACACCCCTCAATCAAGCATGGGCTTGGGCACACTGCAGGAGCCAAAACAAATTTAAGAAAAGGTCATTAATGGATATGAGTGTGTCCAGTTCATGAGCAAGGGAAAAGTAGGTACAGAACAACCTGCACAGAAGGTGGCACAAAAGCAGCCCCGAGCAGCACAGCCAGCCTAGGGCAACAGTGCTGCTGTGAAGGGCGGCAGTGCCGCCTCCCATAGAAAAGGGAAGGCTACCTCTTCTTCTTCTGCTCATGTCAAGCCAAAAAAAGGTGTATCAACCAAAGCAAGAGCCCCAGAAACCAAAGAAATCGATTTGGGGTAATCCTAACAAGTATGCTTATCAACCAAAGGCTCACGCACCTCAACAAAGCTTGAGTTCTTGCTTTGTGTTGAAGAACAACAGCAAGGGAGAAGTGATCGCCAAATATGTTGGCAAAGATGCAAATGTTTATCTTAACACTTCTATTTGGGTTCCTAAGATACTTGTGACTAACATGCAAGGCCCCAAGTCTAGTTGGGGACCTAAATCAAGGAACTAAATTTGTTTTGTAGGCATATTCCTCTGGTGGATCAAGTTGGGTGCTTGATTGTGGATGTACAAATCATATGACCAGAGAAAGGAGTATGTTTCAATCATATTCCCCAAAGTTGGACTCAAATGAAAATATTGTCTTTGGAGACAATTCTAGGGGGGATGTGCTTCGTCTCGGTAAAGTTGCTATAACCCTTGAGCATTCAATTACAAATGTTTTACATGTTGATTCATTGAGTTACAATTTGTTGTCCGTTTCTCAACTTTGTGAGATGGGCTACAATTGTCTCTTTACAGATAAGGGTGTGGAAGTCTTTAGAAGGAAGGATTCCTCTATTTTTTTTGGGTCGATTAAAGAATAAGCTCTACCTAGTTGATTTCAACAAAGGAAAAGCTAATCTTGAGACTTGTTTAGTGGCAAAATCTAGCATGGGTTGGCTATGGTATCGCCGGCTAGCTCATGTTGGGATGAGGAACTTGGCCAAACTTTAAAAAGACGAACACATCATTGGACTAACAAATGTTCACTTTGAGAAAGATAGGATATGTAGCGCTTGTCAAGCCAGAAAGCAAGTTGGCGTACCGCACCCACCAAAGAGCATCATGACCACCACTCAACCATTGGAGCTCATCCATATGGACCTCTTTGGACCGGTCGCCTACCTAAGTATCGGGGGTAACAAATATGGTCTTGTTATTGTCGATGACTATTCCCGTTTCACTTGGGTATTTTTCTTGTTTGATAAGTGTCAAGTTAGGGACAAGGTGAAGACATTTGTTAGAAAAGCTCAAAAGGAGTTCGGTCTCCCCATCAAGAAAATGAGAAGTTATAATGGGACCGAATTCAAGAACACTCAAGTTGAGGAGTTTCTTGATGAAGAGGGCATCAAGCATGAGTTTTCAACTCCATACACCCCTCAACAAAATGGTGTAGCAGAAAGGAAGAACCGGACACTCATTGATATGGCAAGGACAATGCTAGATGAGTACAAGACTTCGGATTTATTTTGGTGTGAAGCCGTCAACACCACTTGTCATGCCATCAATCGCCTCTACCTACACAAGAAGTTGAAGAAAACTTCATATGAGCTTCTAACCGGTAACAAACAAAAGGTGTCTTACTTTAGAGTATTTGGGTGCAAGTGTTTCATACTTAACAAGAGACCCAAAACCTCTAAGTTTGCACCTAAAGTTGATGAAGGTTTTCTTCTTGGTTATGGATCAAATGAGCATGCCTATCGTGTTTTCAACAAAACCTCCGGTGGAGTTGAAATAGCGGTAGACGTGACATTTGATGAATCTAATGGCTCTCAAGTAGAGCAAGTTGATGCAAGTGTTGTAGGAAAGGAGGATCCACCATGTGAAGCAATCAAGCAATTAGCTATCGGTGATATAAGGCCACAAGAAGATGAAGCCACTGATTTGGTGGTTCCCCTAGCCGTTGATGAAGAAATTTCCGCTGACGTACCTGATGCTGAGGGGGAGCAGACCCCTACTACAGTCCAGCAGGGTGGTAGTGACGCACCTAGGACCGATAGTGCCGCACCCCCTCCAGGAGCAGCAGCAAGTCCAACTCCGATTCGAGGACAGAACCTGCAACCAATCTTTGAAGAAGAAGAAGAAGAAGAAGTTGAAGATCCAGAAGATAATCAAGAGGCCATTGAGCACCCAAGACTCAAGCAAACCATTCAAAGAGATCATCCCGCTGACAACATTCTAGGGAGTCTTCGAAAGGGGGTATTGACACGTTCACATTTAGCAATTTTTGTTAATTTTACTCTTTTGTCTCTCCTGTGGAACCAGTCAAGGTAGAAAAGGCACTTGAGGATGAGGAGTGGGTGATGGCCATGCAAGAAGAATTGAACAACTTCGAGAGAAACCAAGTGTGGACATTGGTGGAAAGACCCAAGACAAACGTGATTGACACCAAGTGGGTCTTTCGCAATAAACAAGATGAGAATGGCGTGGTGACAAGGAACAAGGCAAGATTGGTCGCTCAAGGTTTCACACAAGTAGAGGGCTTAGACTTTGAAGAAACATATGCACCGGTGGCAAGACTTGAAGCAATCCAAATGCTTCTAGCCTTTGCTGCCCATCATGACTTCAAGCTATATCAAATGGATGTCAAGAGTGCATTCCTCAATGGCCGTATACAAGAACTTGTCTATGTTGAGCAACCACCGGGTTTTGAAGATCCCAAGTTCCCCAACCATGTCTACAAACTCCAAAAGGCGCTCTATGGGCTTAAGCAAGCACCAAGAGCATGGTATGAATGCCTTAAGGAATTCTTGCTCAAGCAAGGCTTTGAAATAGGCAAAGCCAATCCTACCCTCTTTACTCGCAAAGTCAATAAAGATATATTTGCGTGCCAAATATATGTCGATGACATAATATTTGGTAGTACTAACCATGAATTTTGTGAAGAGTTTAGTAGGATCATGACCAAGAGATTTGAGATGTCTATGATGGGTGAATTAAAGTTCTTCCTCAGTTTTCAAATCAAGCAATTGAAGGAAGGGACTTTCATTAGCCAAACAAAGTACACCTGTGATATGCTCAAGAAGTTTGACATGGCGATTGCAAAGCCCATCAAAACTCCCATGCCAACCAATGGACATCTTGATCTCAATGAGGAAGGGAAAGCCATCGCCCAAAAGGTATATCGCTCCATGATCGGCTCTCTACTCTATTTGTTTGCATCTAGGCCCGATATTATGCTTAGTGTGTGCATGTGTGCCAGATTTCAAGCTAACCCGAAAGAGTGCCACTTGGTGGCCGTTAAGAGAATCTTGAGATATTTAGTACACACTCCTAACCTTGTCTTGTGGTATCCTAAGGGCTCTAAGTTTGATCTACTTGGGTATTCGGATTCTGATTATGCCGGTTGCAAAGTAGATCGAAAAAGCACTTCGGGGACGTGTCAATTCCTTAGACGGTCCCTAGTGTCTTGGTGTTCTAAAAAGCAAAATTGTGTAGCCCTTTCCACCGCCGAGGCCGAGTATGTTGCAGCCCGTGCATGTTGTGCTCAACTACTTTGGATGAGGCAAACCCTTCGTGATTTCGGATGTTGCTTTACCAAAATCCCATTATTGTGTGACAATGAAAGTGCCATAAAGCTTGCAAACAATCCTGTAAGCCACTCAAGAACTAAGCACATAGATGTCCGACATCACTTCTTGAGAGACCATGAAGCCAAAGGAGATATCGACATTCACCATGTGAGCACGAAAAGCAACTAGCCGATATCTTCACTAAGCCTCTCGATGAGTCAAGGTTTTGTGCTTTGCGTAGTGAACTAAATATACTTGACTCTCGTAATGTGGTTTGAAATGTTGCACACCTTTGTTTGATCAACTAGCATCTAGGAAAAAGGTTTGCAAAAAGTTCATAATGTGTTTCAAAATGCTTTATCAAAAGAGAACTTGCACTTTATGGTCATTGCTTGTTTTGATTATCTGTTGTTGACCATAATTTGTCAAGTTTGTTGTATCCCTCTTCCTTCTTTTTCCGCTTTTTGGTGCTTGTTGCCAAAGGGGGAGAATGAGAGGGGGGTACAATTTTTTTCATCGCCTTGGTTGCTTGTGTGCACACTTGTCATATGCATCACGCATATTCTTGTGACACTATGTGCAGCACCCCACAGAAGCATCGATGTAGGGGGACCTCCATCACTTAACTCTATATGTGAATTTTGGCCTCTCATGCCAATTTGAGAATTCAATTCTCTATGCACATATTTAGGGGGAGTCTCTACAACCATGGCTCAAAAATCTCAGTTATATTTCAATCTTTTGTAAGCTCTAATAGTGTTGTCATCAATCACCAAAAAGGGGGAGATTGTAAGTGCAATCAAGCCCTAATTGTGGGTTTTGGTGATAATGACCACATGATTAGAGGACTAATGAGAGTTATCGAGATGACAAGCAGGTAAAATAAGAATGAGGATAATTCATGAGATGGTGGAGCCCAATTTATAAAACAATGCGGTATTGGACTCAAAGGCATTTAAATTCTTTGTTATTTGATCTTGAGTTTAGGCTATGCCGAACTATTAAGAGGGATGTAAATTTAGTTGGTCTAAGGAAGATAGAGTGCTCAAGTATAAAAACTAAATTAAAAGAGAGACACTCTGGCACTTCATGAGCACGTAAAATAGTTTTTGTGACTTTTGCTGTCGGAAGTCCTGACATACGTCGGGAGTCCCGAGGTTGGAAGTGTTGACTCGCGCCGGGAGTCCTGACGCCTAGTCACTTAGCCTGTGCGGTGACTGAGGATGTCGGGAGTCCCGACGTTGGCCTTCGCGCAGTGACTTTGACCTTGTATGAACAGTGTTTTCTCTACAGGTCAGCAGTCCTGAGATCTACGTCAGCTGTCCCGACGTAGATCTGAACGGTTAGATTTCTATTACAAGTACAAATAGCCCTCTCTTCACTTCTAACCATTACGAACTCATTCCACTCGACCAAGCCGGTTTGATTCAAAGCTTGAGCACTTGATTTCTTCGTCAAGCCGGTTGGATTTGCGTTTGTTACTCTTGGGTTCTTGAAACCCTAGCCGGCTAGGCGTTGCCCAAGAGCTCCCGATCTATGGGAGAACCTTGGAAAGTTTGTATTACCCTTGATTTTCTAGTGAAGAACTCAAGTTTACCTTTGTGGTTGCTTGAGAGAGGCAAGGAGGTGAAAGAGACTCCGACCTTAGTGGTCACCTCAACAACGAGGACGTAGACAAGCCTTAGTGGCGAGTTGAACCTCGGGATAAATCCTTGTGTCCCGCGTGCTTATTGTTGTTGTGATTACTTGAGATTATTTGTTCCTTGTTATCTCTCTCAAGCTATTTCTTAGGTTTGGGTCCCGATCTACAATTTGGTGGCGGTCCAAGGTCAAGGAAACACTTAGACAACTTCATCTCACCACTAGGAAGTGGGGTTGTAAGTTATTGGCTTTACAAAGTTTATTTGAGCACTTGTAGTTTATTTCACGTAGGCGTCGGGACTGCTGAGAGCTGACGTCGGGACTCCTGACAACGTCGGGACTCCCGACCCAAACTGTCGGGACTTCCGACAGTTGTTGACAAGTGACTCTGAGTTTTATGTAGAAATTTTTAGATACGCCTATTCACCCCCCTCTAGGCTTACCAGGGATCCTTTCACAATCATTGTCGGAGTTTGAAGTTATGAACTCAATTAGTGAAGGGTTATCACAACTAGTTTGAGAGCAACTGGCAGTAATGGGAATGCAGCGAAGGTCAGTTTTCTAGTATTGTATAACAAAATGTAGTCAACCACTATATATATGGTAACTCTTATTGCTCCTAGCTTCTGCATTACGTCAGGCCCCTTATGATTATTTACTCTAATTGCACCTAATGCAGTCGTGATGTGTGGTTTTTCAGCCATGTTAGCAACTGAGGTAAACCTCTTTGTGACATTTTCCTATACCGATACCTACACCCGGGTGTCAGGGTTTGTGTACAGATTTCCGGCCATATGATTTGCGCTGCCCTTGCATGGCTTCAGTCTCATGCATTTGCTGGCATGATGTTTGGCACTTGATTTAATCCAGTTCTTTGGATCTTTGACCTTTTCTGTCATTGCTTTCCCAACACGCACTTGCGTGGGGTTTTATGATGTTCGATTTCTAACAAATCTAGCAGTGATAATGTATCACCATCAATTTTAATAGAACTGCGGTGAAAATAGTGTTGGTAAAAATAATTTCTATAGTAGTGGTCTAGCCTTTGGTCCTCTGCATCACCTCATATTGTGCGCTTGTTTTATTTCAAACAATACTTGTGTAAAATGATGGATGAATACCAGAAGGTGGATCTTTGTTTAGTTTTCTAAGGAGTAGAGGGAGTGTATATTTCCCCAGTCAACTGTCCCCATGGAGAATGGAGCTTCAAGACAAGATTAAGAATCATCTTCGTTGTGCTGTGTTAAGATGATGTTAATCGCTATGTAAAATTGTGATTTGGTACTTTGTAATTTGTCACTATTTGTGTAATTTGACATCCCGAGCATACATATAATTGTTAAAAGTTAAAACTAGACGTGAGAAACACAACAATAGAAAATATGAGTGAGGTTGTAGTTGAATACTTGTAATAAAACACATGCATTAATGTAATATAAAATTATGGACTTTTCTTTCGAACTCCTGGAGTTACAAACATTCGTAAGTTTCGGTGAATTTTGAACCCTGCTTCACTAGCTCATAGTTTATTTTGAGGGAAAAGATAAAAATGTCTCTTTGCTAGGAGCTCCACCATAAGAGAGACCATATTCTTTTATCAAGATGAAATCTACACTGGTCCAACCATGTGCCTCTCCATAATTAAGAAAGTAAAGTAGGAACGATGGCGATGTCTGAAATGAAGAACATAATCTCATTATAAAACAAGATGTGTGAATGTGATCCGTATTTTCTCGTACAACCACAGATACCGACACACATGACACACCACATCGTTAACACATTTACCATACTGCCATGGTGGCTCACTGTCCATGGAAAAGGTACCTTTATTCTTGGATTACTTATATATTTTATAATAATATAATAAATGTAGTGAGAGTTGAAAAATCTTACTCCCTCTGCTCCAAATTATAAGTCATTTTGATTTTTTTTGGTACATCTATTTTGTTATGCATCTAGATATAATAATATGTCTAGATACACGGCAAAATGGATGAATAAAAAAGGTCAAAGTGACTTATTATAAGTTATAATTTGGCACAGAGTGAGTATTAATTATGAGAGACTGAGCCCGCAAAGGTGAGTCCAGAACCTCGAGTGGCCTCCTCAACAATCTTATCCAGCCTCGCCGCCATATCCACTGTCATGTAGTTTTTCCAGTCGCCGACCTGCCCCTTCCTGAAGTATGTCTCATTCCTGAAGGCCAGCACCGTACTGCCATTCTTGTTCACGTCCATGGCCTTGAGACTGGCCAAGCTGCAGAGCTCCACGATCTGCTCCACCACCCCAGCTTCCTCCTCCTCGTCGGAGAACGCGCACCCCATGAACGCTGCAAGTTTCTTGAGGTTACCCACGGTATCTCCCAGCATGTCCTCGTACCTTAGGAACAGCACCTCGTTGGGCCTCCTCTGGCTCTCGTGCCAGAACTCCAGGGCGTTGCGCCAGTAGGGGCCTCCGGGGTACCGTCCCTCGCAGAAGAGCTCGAAGACGTCCTCGAATTTGGTGAGGCCTGACGCCGCTGACTCCCCGACCCAGCCACCGCAACCGGCGGCGGCCAACGTCGCCACCTCCTTGAGGTAGAAGTTCCAGAAGGAGACCAGCATGTCCTTGGGATCCCGGCACACGTACACGAGCCGGCACCCGGAGCCCTCCGCCGTGATGGCATCGGGAAGCAGGGAGTAGGGCACGTGTGTTTGTACCAGCAGTGGCCGTGATGGAGAACGGAGGGCCTCGTCGTCGTCCTGGGTCACCATCATCTCCAGGAAGCCGACGCAGTCGTGGGGGTTGTGGTGCCTCAGCGGGTGCTGGGCGTCGGACGGCGAGTGCGTGGCACGGTTGAGCGTCGCAAAGGCGAGGGCTTTGAGCCAGGTGGTGCCGGATTTGGGCAAGCTGGCGAGCAAGATATCAGGTGGGTTGGACTTGATGCGTGTGCGAGCGGCAGCGATGGCGTTTTGCATGATCTCGGCTAGCCAGAAGCCTCCGTACTGCCCATGGTTCTCGTTCCTCCTCGTGGTGGTGCCCAGCTGTGTTTTGCAGAATAAGCGTTTAGTACGTACATCGAATCATCCTTTAACTCAACTGATGAAAGAACAAAGAATAAGAAGGAATTGCCAAATAAAACTCACCAGAATGTCGTCCTCCATGAGTTCCTCCTCGCGGCTGCTCAAGGTTCACGCGGGCACGACGCCCCCAACCAGCAGAGACTATAAGTATATATATATGCTGCCAGCCTGCAGTACCAAGGGTCGTCGGTCTGAGGGTCTGGCTAAATTTAGCCGTTAGGGATCTTAACGGCCCAGCTAAAAGTTTAACTGGAGCTCAAAACGTACATAATCCCTCTAGCTGTTTCAACCTAGCTAATTGCAGCTAAAAGTGGTTAATGACCAAATTGCCCTCGCATATTTTTCTGCATCCAAGCGCTCAGTCCGCATTCGCTGCAATCCGTCTGCCGCCGCCACCCCAACCTCCATTGCATGCGGCTTCGTTTCCCCACAAGCTGGCACCTCCGCAAGCACCGCGCCTCCTCCCCCGAGCAGGCCTCCGCAAGCACCCAGTGCGCCAACACCTCCGTAAGCACTCGACGGCGTGTGCCGCGGCTCCTAGCAGGCCTCACCTCGCGCCTCCTCCTCTGCCGCGTAGGATCCTCCTTACCGCGCCCGCCTCGCCGCGCTAGTCGTCCACGCCTCGTCGCCTGGCCGCACCCGCCGTGGCCACGACCTCCTCATCCTACGTGGTCAGGACTTAGGAGGATGAAGAAGAGCCCGTGATCTCCTCCCACCAAACAGGCCTTATGGAGGGGTAGCATGGTCTAAGGTCTTCAATTAGCTAGAGTATCCAAACACCCCCAGTTAAAGTTTAGTTGGCTAAAGTTTAGCTCTAGAAATTAGCCGGCTAAACTTTATCTTTATGTGGGTGCGTACATTACATCTTTATGTGACTCAATTTTATGAGATTCCGAAGCTCTCCGGACTGTCCAAACTGCCAATACGTACATTACAACTTGAGGCTCGCCAGGTTCTCCCTAGTTTTGTCGGAGATGGAGATGGAATGCAAGCACTCAGCAGCCTGACTGTCGTCCTCATCGAGCTGCCCCTGCAATGACGAGGATTCCAGATGAGGGAGATCCGACATGGCACAGAAAAACCTGTGGCTAGCTGTTGCTCCGGTTGATGCCGGACACTCCGAGCTTGTGTAGTGCAATTGCAGCTGGGTGTTGCTATCATCTGATAACTGTGGTCCTTGTCTCGTGAGAGGTGAGAAAGAAGAATCTGACGTCGACAGTGGGGGTTGCTGTACTTTAGTCATTTTCGTCGAGGTCATCACCGTCTTTGTCCTACTCCAGAGAGATCAGATTGCAATGACCTAGTAGGGGATTTGGGTGGTTTCTCATGATCTCAGTAAGTGCCGGTCTCGAGATTTTTGTGTCCTATACTACTAGAGCCAAATTTAAAATAGAGGCGCATTATAATATAATTAAAGACTTAAGCATCAATTAATACATATTATATCAATAAAAAGGATTAAATACTTTCTTGGGGGTTTGGTTGCCCAGGAAACAAAGACGAGGTCAGATTTTTAACAACGTCAAGAAAATACAATGGACATATATTTTCTTGATTGCCAATGAATAACCATTTTGGTAGCACTCAAAAAAATATGTAATTACTTTGAAGGTTTTGGTTAGCACTCAACAATATGTATTTTCTTGGAGGTTTCATACAACCCCCAAGGTAATGATATTTATCCTCGGGTGTTCAATTTCACCACTCAAGAAAACTGTTGGGCCCCAAGGATATTCTATCTTGACTGCCATCGTGTGATGTTTGTGTTTTAATTATTTTATTTCCCACTTCTCCTATATTTTGGAATTTTAAGATGATTTCAGGCAACACTCTTATACTACCAATTCGTATAAGTAAATTGTCACTTTTGTGATTTGTTATTTGTCTTTGTGTCATAACATATCAAATTTTTGTCCTTGTCAGATTATAGAAATAATTGTAAATTGTTAAATTGTCTATGTGCTAACACATATCATAATTTGTTAGGTTTGTGGCTTTGTCTAGCAGGTTTATATTCTCAGAATAAAAAATTGCAGATTGTCTACAGAAATTGCAACAAACTAAATTTATAGTTTTAGTATAAACAAGGCTCACCACGCCTGGAACAAGCATTCGCCATGGTTTTTTTTTGCATTAGACGTGTGGCGTGGTCTTCCTCCGCCTCTGCCACAAAGCCCTCTGTCACCATACCTCCTCCATGGTACGCTGTCGTCCCCACCCTGGCCACCATGACGAGTTCTTCTCCGGGGCTGCCCTTGGGTGCGAGGAAGCGAAGACAGTCGTGAGGACACCCTTGGGCTTGAGGACGTGGAGCCAGTAGCAAACGAGGGTGCCGCGGTCGTGTGTCGTCATGTAGTTGCCGTCGGGTTGGTTTTGGTGGGCGGCCGTCGTTTTGCCGCATCGCCCTCCCTCACAGCCCCTCCCCGGTATCTATATTTAAGCTATTATTTCTTATCTATCAATCTCTATTTAATTTATTATTTCTTATCTATTATTAATTTGATTTGATTTAGTATAATATAGTTTAACCACATGTGGTAATATTGTAATGTTTTGTCAAATATTTGTGGCAACCATCCAAACAACAACCATCAAAATTTTGCTACACCTTAGTAACAAACCAAACAGTCTAATTTTACCACATAATGTGGCAAGCCACAAGTGTGGCAAACACCTAACCTTAGGTGTTGCTGGCAACAAACAGACCTATAAGTTATGTCATGTTTTAGTACACAAGAGAAAACATCATTATATAAGTCGCTATGGGACTCGTGCTAGTCAAATTTTCTTAAGTTTAACTAGGTTTATATAAAATATTAGCAATGTTTATAGAAAATATTAGCAATATTTATATCTTCAAATAAGTTTATTATGAAAATGTATTCAATCATCTATCTAATGGTACTAATTATGTATCATAAATGTTACAAATTCCACACAGGAGGAGGCTATATGGCTATCTAAATGTAGAGTAGCACACCATGATTGTACCCTTACAATTGAGTGTGAAAGAAAAGAGTGATTACATTTGTCCACCTATATTCAGCGCATGGTTCCATGTTGAAATACAGTTCCTTTATCTAAAAATGGTAACAAAAAGGCTCTTGATGATGCTCCCCCAACCAACCTACTACTTTGTCTAAAATATAGATTTTTTCAAAGACATGTTAGTATTTGAAGATAGTGGATGAATTACAACTGCAAAAAGGGCGGAGGGAGATATGGGGAAAGGCGCCTGCTTTAATGAGTGTGCTTGGGATGACAGGGAGGAAGGAGGATTTTGTGTTGTGTAGCTTCCACTGCCAGCTCAAGCCACTAGCCGGTAGTGATAGTCTTAGTATCACTGCCGGTTCATGGCTTGAACCCGCACTATTTGTCACTGTGAAAGCCCAAGTTTGGTTTTGGTAATTAATGACACCAAGCTGCTAATGCCATTGTGTCAAATGGTTTGAATTAGGCATAAGCAACACACGTGATGAAGGAGCAAATGGCATAGAGAGATGACCACAAGACCACATGATTTGGTGCATGAAATGATGAGCAAGATCATGAAGAAATGCACATAAAATAATGGACACGATGATCAAGTGGAGGAGAAGGATCTAAGAGCGCAAGGCAAAGGTATAACCATAGAGTTTTCCTTTTGCCGGTCTAAGATGAGTAGAGAAGTGATTGACCGGATTTAGGATACATAGCCGACTATCAAGAGGAGCAATCCCGGTTAGCTCGGGAATCAAGTGCCACTAGATCAATGTCTTGAGCATATGCATTAGAATCTAGTAGAGAGCTAACATAACGCCTTGAAAAATGTTTGTGAAATGTGAACACACATGCACATGGTAGTGTACACTTGGTGGTGTTAGCACATTTGCGAAGGCAGTGGAGTTTGAGCGGTAGAGAGGGTTTGGGTTCCTCTCTCCCTCCCGCCGAGCTTGTGAGGCCAGTTTCGGCGCTTTTTGGGGAAGTGAAACGCCTATTTTCTACTGCGCCAGAGGCGGAGAAACGGAGGCGTAAGCCCGGTGTGTTTCTCACTGAAAACAGTGACCGGATACTGGACCGGACGTGGTCCAGGGTGGACCTGCGCGTCCGGTCAGCTCAAGTCGAGGGCAGAGGCGCAGCGCGCCTAGGGTTTGTGACCGGACGCTGGTCTGGCCAGACCAGCACGTCCGGTCAGTTCACCTGGGCACAGAGGAAAGGCGCGCGACCAGCGTGTCCGAAGGTCCCCGGGACCGGAGCATCCGGTTAGCTTTGTCTTTGAAAGCCCAAGTTTGGTTTTGGTAATTAATGATACCAAGTTGCTAATGCCATGTGTTAAGTGTTTTGAGTTAGGCATAAGCAACATATGTGATGAAGGTGTATGTGCCAAGGAGTGGTGGCCACAAGATCACAAAGAGATGGTGCATGGACATGATGATCAAGTGGAGGAGAAGGATCTAAGAGCGTAAGGCAATGGTATAACCATAGGGTTTTCCTTTTGCCGATCTAAGATGAGTAGAGAAGTGATTGACCGGATTTAGGATACATAACCGACTATCAAGAGGGGTAATCACGGTTAGCTCGGGAATCAAGTGCCACTAGATCAATGTCTTGAGCATATGCATTAGGATCTAGTAGAGAGCTAACATAACGCCTTGAAAATGTTTGGGAAATGCTAACACACATGCACATGGTGTTGTACACTTGGTGGTGTTAGCATATTTGCGAAGGCAGTGGTGTTTGAGCGGTAGTAAGAGGTTTGGGGTTCGCTCTCCCTCCCTCCGAGCTTGCGAGCGTGGGATTTAGGCATTTTCGAGGAAATGAAATGCCTATTTTCTATTGCGCCGGAGGCGAGAAAAGGTGGCGAAAGTCCAAAATGATTATCACTGAAAATACAGTGACCAGACGCTGTGGTCGAATTGACCGGACACGGCTGGCGCGTCCGGTCAGTTCAAACCACAGACAGACGCGCATGTGAGAAGGGTCGCAGACCGGCGCGTCCGGTCCCTCGCGGAACCAGCGCGTCAGGTCATGCACCCAGAAGTTCAGCACGGAGGGCAAATGCGATCGGACGCGGTGGCGCGTCCGGTCACGTTCGACCGGACGCGTCCGGTCACGAGTGGACCGTTACTGGACTCCGATCGGACGCGTCCGGTCACGGTGAGAGCTTACTGGACTCCGACCGGACGCCAGGTGCAGCGCGTCCGGTCAGACGCTGGGGCGCGTCCGGTCAGGGCAACGGCTAGTTCTAACGCGCACTGTTCACGCTTGTCCTGTAGTGACCGGACGCGTCCGGTCACCCTGACCGGTGCGTCCGGTCAGCACGATTTGAACTGTGTCGACCGGTAACGGCTAGCTGCGTACCCCTTCGCTATAAATAGATGATGTCCGGGGTTTGAGGGTAACTCTTGCACATTTTGAGACCTAGAGACATCCTTTGAGCTAGAGAACAACCCCTCCACTCATCTCTTTACTTGGTTGCACATCTTGAGTGAGATTGAGTGGGATTCAAGTGCATTGCTAGAGAGTTGCATTCTAGAGGCACTTGATCTTCGAGTTGCTGCGGATTTCTTGTTACTCTTCCGTGTTTTCCGACACGGTAGATGGCTTGGAGCAGCGGAGGTGATTGAACTTGCAATTGGAGATTGTTGGAGCCCTCACCAAGTGTTGTAAGGGGTTCTTGATCCTTCCCCGCGGGAGTTCGCAAATTGGATACTCTAATGGAGCTCGTGGCTTGGAGGATCCCCATCTTGTGTGCGGTTGTGCGGCGCCCGCCGAGGGCTCGACTCTTGATAGTCGATTAGCTCGCGAACCGACAAGTGGGTGTATCGCCACAACGGGGAGTAGCTTACCGGGAATCAAGTGAACCTCGGGATAAATTCTTATGTCGTTCTCTTCCTGAGGATTTCTTGTGTGTGATTGATTGATTGGTTCTTCTCATCTCTACACGGCGGTATAATCACTCAAAGCTCTTCTTTTGCGTTACTTCTTGTTTCTAGCTTGTAGTTGTTGTTGTGTTTAGTGGATAGCCTTATACTAGACTTGTGTACGTAGGTGGCTTGCCTATTTAGTTAGAGCTAGTGCATTTTGCTTCGCCACCTTTTGTACTAACACTTGTGGTTAAGTAAATCTTGTAGAAGTTTTAATTAGGCTATTTACCCCCCCTCTAGCCTATTTGGACCTTTCACACTGCCGGCTTGTGGCTTGAGCCTACAGTGGTAGGGACCTTCTTTGCTAGTTCTTTAGGAGCCTCAATCATTGTCGGATTTTGAAGTTATGAACCAGTAGTGAAGGGTTATCACCGCTAGTTTGAGAGCAACTGGTAGTAATGGAAATGCAGCGAAGGTTAGTTTTGTAGTAGCATATACCAAAATGTAGTCAACCACTATATATATGGTAACTCTTATTGCTCCTAGCTTCTGCATTACGTCAGGCCCCTTATGATTATTTACTCTAATTGCACCTAATGCAGTTGTGATGTGTGGTTTTTCGGCCCTGTTAGCAACTGAGGTAAACCTCTTTGTTACATTTTCCTATACCGATACCCATACCAGGGTGTGCGTGCAGATTTACGGCCATATGATTTGCCCTGCCCTTGCATGCCTTCAGTCTCATGCATTTGCTGGCATGATGTTTGGCACTTGATTTAATCCAGTTCTTTGGATCTTTGACTTTTTCTGTCATTGCTTGCCCAACACACAATTGCCTGGGATTTTATGATGTTCGATTTCTAACAAATCTAGCAATGATAATGTATCATCATCGATTTTAATAGAACTGTCAGTGAAAATAGTGTTGGTAAAAATAATTTCTATAGTAGTGGTCTAGCCTTTGGGCCTCTGCATCACCTCATATTGTGCGCTTGTTTTATTTCAAACAATACTTGTGTAAAATGACGGATCAATACCAGAAGGTGGATCTTTGTTTAGTTTTCTAATGAGTAGAGGGAGTGTGTATATTCCCCCTGTCAACTGTCCCCATGGAGAATGGAGCTTCAAGACAAGATTAAGAATCATCTTCGTTGTGCTATGTTAAGATGTATGTATTAATGTAATGGATGTTAATCGCTATGTAAAATTGTGTTTTGGTACTTTGTAATTTTGTCGCTATTTGTATAAATTTGACATCCTAAACATACATATAGTTGTTAAAAGTTAAAACTAGACGTGAGAAACACAACAATAGAAAATATGAGTGAGGTTGTAGTTGAATACTTGTAATAAAACACATGCATTAATGTAATATAAAATTATGGACTTTTCTTTCGAACTCCTGGAGTTACAAACATTCGTAAGTTTCGGTGAATTTTGAACCCTGCTTCACTAGCTCATAGTTTATTTTGAGGGAAAAGATAAAAATGTCTCTTTGCTAGGAGCTCCACCATAAGAGAGACCATATTCTTTTATCAAGATGAAATCTACACTGGTCCAACCATGTGCCTCTCCATAATTAAGAAAGTAAAGTAGGAACGATGGCGATGTCTGAAATGAAGAACATAATCTCATTATAAAACAAGATGTGTGAATGTGATCCGTATTTTCTCGTACAACCACAGATACCGACACACATGACACACCACATCGTTAACACATTTACCATACTGCCATGGTGGCTCACTGTCCATGGAAAAGGTACCTTTATTCTTGGATTACTTATATATTTTATAATAATATAATAAATGTAGTGAGAGTTGAAAAATCTTACTCCCTCTGCTCCAAATTATAAGTCATTTTGATTTTTTTTGGTACATCTATTTTGTTATGCATCTAGATATAATAATATGTCTAGATACACGGCAAAATGGATGAATAAAAAAGGTCAAAGTGACTTATTATAAGTTATAATTTGGCACAGAGTGAGTATTAATTATGAGAGACTGAGCCCGCAAAGGTGAGTCCAGAACCTCGAGTGGCCTCCTCAACAATCTTATCCAGCCTCGCCGCCATATCCACTGTCATGTAGTTTTTCCAGTCGCCGACCTGCCCCTTCCTGAAGTATGTCTCATTCCTGAAGGCCAGCACCGTACTGCCATTCTTGTTCACGTCCATGGCCTTGAGACTGGCCAAGCTGCAGAGCTCCACGATCTGCTCCACCACCCCAGCTTCCTCCTCCTCGTCGGAGAACGCGCACCCCATGAACGCTGCAAGTTTCTTGAGGTTACCCACGGTATCTCCCAGCATGTCCTCGTACCTTAGGAACAGCACCTCGTTGGGCCTCCTCTGGCTCTCGTGCCAGAACTCCAGGGCGTTGCGCCAGTAGGGGCCTCCGGGGTACCGTCCCTCGCAGAAGAGCTCGAAGACGTCCTCGAATTTGGTGAGGCCTGACGCCGCCGACTCCCCGACCCAGCCACCGCAACCGGCGGCGGCCAACGTCGCCGCCTCCTTGAGGTAGAAGTTCCAGAAGGAGACCAGCATGTCCTTGGGATCCCGGCACACGTACACGAGCCGGCACCCGGAGCCCTCCGCCGTGATGGCATCAGGAAGCAGGGAGTAGGGCACGTGTGTTTGTACCAGCAGTGGCCGTGGAGAACGGAGGGCCTCGTCGTCGTCCTGGGTCACCAACATCTCCAGGAAGCCGACGCAGTCGTGGGGGTTGTGGTGCCTGAGCGGGTGCTGGGCATCGGACGGCGAGTGCGTGGCACGGTTGAGCGTCGCGTAGGCAAGGGCCTTGAGCCAGGTGGTGCCGGATTTGGGCAAGCTGGCGAGCAAGATATCAGGTGGGTTGGACTTGATGCGTGTGCGAGCGGCAGCGATGGCCTTTTGCATGATCTCGGCTAGCCAGAAGCCTCCGTACTGCCCATGGTTCTCGTTCCTCGTGGTGGTGCCCAGCTGTGTTTTGCAGAATAAGCGTTTAGTACGTACATCGAATCATCCTTTAACTCAATTGATGAAAGAACAAAGAATAAGAAGGAAATGCCAAATAAAACTCACCAGAATGTCGTCCTCCATGAGTTCCTCCTCGCCGCTGCTCAAGGTTCACGCGGGCACGACGCCCCCAACCAGCAGAGACTATAAGTGTATATATATGCTGCCAGCCAGCAGTACCCAAGGGTCGTCGGTCTGAGGGTCTGGTTAAATTTAGCTGTTAGGGATCTAAACGACCCAACTAAAAGTTTAACTGGAGCTCAAAACGTACATAATCCCTCTAGCTGTTTTAACCTAGCTAATTACAGCTAAAAGTGGCTAATGACCAAATTGCCCTTGCATATTTTTCTTCATCCGAGCGCTCAGTCTGCATTCGCTGCAATCCATCTACCGCCACGACCCCAACCTCCATTGCATGCGGCTTCTTTTTCCCACGTGCTAGCACCTCCGCAAGCACCGCGCCTCCTCCCCTGAGCAGGCCTCCGCAAGCACCCAGTGGCCAACACCTCCATAAGCACCCGACGGCATGTGCTGCGGCTCCTAGCAGGCCTCACCTCGCGCCTCCTCCTCTGCCGCGCAGGATCCTCCTTACCGCGCCTACCTCGCCGCGCCAGTCGGCTGTGCCTCGTCCGCCTGGACGCACCCGCCGTGGCCATGACCTCCTCCTATGCGGTCAGGACTCGGGAGGATGAAGAAGAGCCCGCGATCTCCTCCCACCAAACAGGCCTTATGGAGGGGTAGCATGGTCCAAGGTCTTCAATTAGTTAGAGTATCCAAACACCTCTTGCTAAAGTTTAGTTGGCTAAAGCTTAGCTCTAGCAATTAGCCGGCTAAACTTTATCTTTATGTGACTCAATTTTATGAGATTCCGAAGCTCTCCGGACCGTCCAAACTGCCAATACGTACATTACAATTTGAGGCTCGCCAGGTTCTCCCTAGTTTTGTCGGAGATGGAGATGGAATGCAAGCACTCAGCAGCCTGACTGTAGTCCTCATCGAGCTGCCCCTGCAATGACGAGGATTCCAGATGAGGGAGATCCGACATGGCACAGAAAAACCTGTGGCTAGCTGTTGCTCCGGTTGATGCCGGACACTCCGAGCTTGTGTAGTGCAAGTGCAGCTGGGTGTTGCTATCATCTGATAACTGTGGTCCTTGTCTCGTGAGAGGTGAGAAAGAAGAATCTGACGTCGACAATGGGGGTTGCTGTACTTTAGTCATTTTCGTCGAGGTCATCACCGTCTTTGTCCTACTCCAGAGAGATCAGATTGCAATGACCTAGTAGGGGATTTGGGTGGTTTCTCATGATCTCAGTAAGTGCCGGTCTCGAGATTTTTGTGTCCTATACTACTAGAGCCAAATTTAAAATAGAGGCGCCTTATAATATAATTAAAGACTTGAGCATCAATTAATACATATTATATCAATAAAAAGGATTAAATACTTTCTTGGGGGTTTGGTTGCCCAGGAAACAAAGATAAGGTCAGATTTTTAACAACGTCAAGAAAATACAATGGACATATATTTTCTTGATTGCCAATGAATAACCATTTTGGTAGCACTCAAAAAAATATGTAATTACTTTGAAGGTTTTGGTTAGCACTCAACAATATGTATTTTCTTGGAGGTTTCATACAACCCCCAAGGTAATGATATTTATCCTCGGGGGTTCAATTTCACCACTCAAGAAAACTGTTGGGCCCCAAGGATATTCTATCTTGACTGCCATCGTGTGATGTTTGTGTTTTAATTATTTTATTTCCCACTTCTCCTATATTTTGGAATTTTAAGATGATTTCAGGCAACACTCTTATACTACCAATTCGTATAAGTAAATTGTCACTTTTGTGATTTGTTATTTGTCTTTGTGTCATAACATATCAAATTTTTGTCCTTGTCAGATTATAGAAATAATTGTAAATTGTTAAATTGTCTATGTGCCAACACATATCAGAATTTGTTAGGTTTGTGGCTTTGTCTAACAGGTTTTTATTCTCAAAATAAAAATTTGTGGATTGTCTACAGAAATTGCAACAAACTAAATTTATAGTTTTAGTATAAAATATATTCAATAGTCGTCACCTAAAAGAAAACTAAAATTCAAGCACTTGAAATTTAGCAAATCCCTTTATTTCTACTACTACAGAAAACATTTTTAGAGGCCACTAAAATAGGTTTTCGGTGTCTTTATCTATGTGTCTCTAGAAATCAATAATTTGTAAAGGCATGCCAAAACCTAGTAGCCGCCTCTATATAGATGGTTTATGTAGTAGTGTTTACTTTTCTTTATTTAATACCATTAAGAAGTGGACTGGTACAATAACGTGGGGCGCATGCAATAAAAAAATTGTTAACATCCACCAGCGTTTATCTATTAATATGTGGGTGGGTGGTGAGCATTCACCAACTTCTTTGATTTCCCAGGATCAAGCTGAGAGAGGGAGGGAGGCCGAAAAGCATGACCCCGATGAGACAGTGGATGTTGTCGACTGCTGCACACCCACACGTTGATTTTCTCCGGCTGGTGGCAGAGCCAAGGCCTTGGACCTTCAGGTTCAGGCACCTCCATGCTCCAAGTCCACGTCCAGGTGTGTGATCGATCAATTATTAGGCTATTCTCAGTGGAGAGTTTTATTGCGTTGTTTTCAAGATTGTTATGTCATATAAAATAAAATGAAACTTAGATGAAACATCTATTCTCAATGCAAAGTTTCATTTCATAGTTTCATATACATTTAATTCTAAGACTCATAGAGAGTTGGTAATCGTGCCAAGAGAGTTTTATCCCCATGAAACTCATTTCTTCTCTCTATTCATTAAAACATTATCATGTCATAAAAAATGCATATATGACAGACTATTAAATGCAAATGTGAAACTCTCATAAAACTCCTACTGAAACTGGCCTTATAGAAACAAAGATGCATGCCATGCCGGCCATTGGTTGTCCACTCATTAGCTTCTCTATATGGATGTTTAATTCTCGTCTACTTGCACTGTCAAGTGGTGCATGTTAGAGTATAGTAGAGTACCATGATATATAACTACTTCCTATGCTCTAAATCGTAAGCTTGTCTAACTTTTCTAGATATAATGTATAACTAGATGCGTAGCAAAAGCTATGTAACTTAAAAGCCATACGACTTACAATTTGGAACGGAGGGAGTATATCCAAACTAGTCATGTAAAGTAATTATTCCAATTTTGAGAAATCAATTAATTCTTATATGTATTCTCCATTTTGACAAAATAAAAAAACCCTGAACATACTTCCTAAACATTGGATCAATCTTTATGGGTATTCCAGTAGTTACACTATTCCATAAGGATGACTGCTGATGGCCTCCCTCCATATCACATCACACCACTTGGCTTCCTAGGACCACTAAATTGTTTTATTTGAGTAAAGTATATAGGCGGTCTTCAAATTTGTTCGACTATGTCATCTTGGTCCCTAAAATCATAGATTATGTGTTTAGGCCCTCAAACTTGTTATGTTTCGGTCCCTAAACATTTAAATTATTGCTTGTACATCCCAAATTTGTTCAAATGTGTAGTCTCCGAACCTAAACTCACAAAGCATTCTTAGATCCTCAACCTATTTTCGGATCTTAGAGCTAATGCAAATGTGTCTAGGCCGTGCCCATATACTAAGGATGGCAGTCGGACCCGCGGGTCCCGTACTCGATGGGTCCGACGAGTAAGAAAGTTCACTCGTGGGTATATGCGGGTCAGGTACCCGCAAAGGTGCGGGTATAGAAATTTACCCACGGGTACCTATCAGGTACCCGCATTTACAAGACTTCAAATAGAGACCTCTACCTTATGGGCCCAGCCCACATAAAACCCTAGAACTAGAGACCCCTACCTTATCCATAGGAGGGTTTCAAGGAACCCTAGCCAACAACCACCCCAGATCGCGTCTCCACGACTGCGACCGCGAGTGGGTGATGGCAACTCTCGTGGTCACGCCGGCGCCATCGCATGTCGGGAGAGGAGGCGAGAGGCTCGCTGACACTGAGGCCTGAGCCAATCCTACCTCTGGTAGCCCGGTGTACCACTCTCGCCTCCGGTAGCCCAGCGCACTGCTCCCGCCTCCGGCAGCCCGGTGTGCGCTCCACCTCTGGCATCGGCAGTCCAACGTTTGGCAGGATCCGCACCCGCCTCCGCAGCTCTTACAGCCAAGGTGGCGGCCGGCGGCCGGCATCCCGGTGGCCAAGCTTGCTTATGCAGAAGCAAGAAGGCAGCGCCAGCGCCTGCACTAAGCATCCGAGCCATACTCACACCTATGACAGAGACAGTGAGAGTGAGAGAGAGAGAGACGTGAGACCTGATGATTGTGTTATTGTGTGTGTGTGCGCTTTGAACTATGAATGTGTCAGTTTGCTCAATTAGTTGATCCACGAGTCTTTCCCTATTGCTAAGATGAAAATATGGGTGCTGGATTTGAATTGTGTTCATTGTTATCATCACTTAGATATATATTTGATCTCTCCTAGAATTACCCGATATTGAGTACCTGGCGGGCGCGGGTTAGAAATTTTACTTGTGGGCACGCTCGCGGTTGGGTAAAGTCTAGGGTCACAGGTATGCTCACGGGCAGGTAAATGCCTTATCGACCCGCTGCCATCCTTACCATATACTGATGTGGAATGCTGACATGTGGTGATGTGGTATGCTGATATGTGGAGCCTGCATGTCAGCTCTATTTTCCTTCCTCGTCCTCTCTATCCCATGTCAGCTGAAAAAATTTGAATTTCAAAATCTATGAACTTAAAATACATATTTGAAACTTGAAACAATTTTAAATAAAAAAACTTTTTAACTTCAAAGTTGTAGATTGTATTGACAACTACAACTTTGGTATAGACTATATGTCAACATCCAAGGTTGTTTAAAAAATTTAAATTTTAAATTTCAAAACCTGCGAACTTTAAAAAATATTTTGGGACTAAACATCTTCAAATAAAATCATCTCAGCTACATAGTTGTAGATCGCATCGAGGGCTACAATTTTGATATGAAGTTTGTCTTCATCCAACTTCATATTGAAAAATTATGAATTAGTTTTTGATGTGACTATTTCTAGAGACATGTCTCTAAAAATGTTCGCCTCCCTTAATCAATTTTTAGGTGCAACAATTTCTAGAGATGGATCTCTTAAGATGTCTGCCGTGTTAATCGATTTTTTAGAGACATCCATAGAATGTCCGTCTCTATTAATTGTTAGAGATGAGGATCTTAAGATGTCCTTAGAATGGCCGCCTAAAATCGATTTATAGAGATGGGCTCCTAAGTTGTCCTTAGGATGCCTGCCTCTATAAATGATTAACGGAGGCGGGCGTTGTCTCCTAAAATCATTTTTGTGGTAGTTGTACATGAGAAGAGCTGCAAACCATGTCAAGCTTTATTTGTAGTTGGATCATGGATTGTTAGGCAGTTTGAGTTGCATGTTGTGTCTATGATTCTCAAGGCATAATGGTCTCATTCTTGTTTCTTTTTCTCCTTATTTTTTGTTTTGCGGTGTGTAACTAGTTGACTACATCGGTTTGAGTGGAGAGGTCGGGCAATATATGTCACTCGAAATCATGCTTGCTTTTTAAAAAACACATTTTTAATCATGTCTTATTGTTATAGGTTGCCTCATGAAGCCCATAAAGGTTGAAGCACTGAAAGCAGTTATTAATCCTGATGTACTTGTCCCCGACATACGACACAAGGTGAACATACTCCCTCTGTCCCACATTAGTTGACATTTTAGACAGAAACTAACGCTCAAGCCAAAAAAACCAGAATGCCACTTAAGAAATAGAGATAGAGATGATTGGGGAAAGAGAAATTAAAGATGTATTGGAAAAAGAGAAAGGTGCACTAGGAAGTGAAAATGTCAAATATTTTGGGACAAAATTTGAATGCTATAAGGTCATCTATTTTGGACGGAGGGAGTATATTACTCTCAGTTCTAGGAAATATAAGACTTGTCTATTCATTAAAAGGGAGCTTTTGACAAACAATCAATCTAATAATATAAGGATAGCATAAATTTGGTGGTCTCTTTGGTTCACAATTATCTATATGTGGTTTGTTGTGATTATAATTTTGTAACTGTAATTCAGCATAAAAGTTGTAGGAGAACATTTAGCCCACAATTATCTAACTTCTGGAGGGTTAAAGTGCCTCTTATGTTTTGGAAGCAGGGAGTATAATTATTTTTCAATATACCAATTTGCAACAACGTTGAAAAACAGCATTTGGACATATATATTTGTATGCGTAACTGAATTCTCAACATGTATGTAATCTTCCTAAAGGATGAACAAAGTGGCATGCCCAAAATGATCGATGCCATCCGAGCAGCCCTTCGATCAATGGGCGACAGCGAGATCAGCATTTCAGCATATGACACAGCATGGGTTGCACTTGTGAAGAGCTTGAATGGAGATGACACACCACAGTTCCCCTCGTGCATTCATTGGATTGCTCGGAATCAGCTGCCAGACGGATCATGGGGTGATGACTTCTTCCATGTCCAAGACCGGATTATCAACACCCTTGCCTGCATCATCGCACTGAAATCATGGAACGTCCACGACGATGCATGCAACAAAGGTACTCTCTGCACACTGACTATATATAGGGCTCATACATTCGGGCACCTAATTTAGAACAACAAATAGATCAACAATGCATTGGTTAAATGGCACAAAAATGTTTAACATTTTCTTTTTCAAAGCATATTTTCAATAAGGATCCAACAATATCGAACTTTTCTGCATCATGTAAAACATTTTTTGTGTGATGAATTGCATCATATAACACATGTATTCTTAATGAATGTCGAAATGTTTGGGCACCCTATAATTTGAAACAAGGGAGTTAGTTGTATGTATGATATCACAATCTTGGGGTTAACAAGCTTATCACTGTCAAATGTATAAATTAATAAACATAATCAGTTAACTAAGAGATGAACTCAACACAATTACCTTATTTATAGTGAACATCCTTCTGAATCTTGATGACATGGATTTGACGTGTTGTAGGTTTGTCATTCATCTCTGAAAATATGTGGAGGTTAACCAAGGATGATGATAATTGGACGTTATGTGGCTTTGAGATTATCTTCCCTATGTTGCTGGAGAAGGCCAAGAACCTAGGTGTCAACATACCACTTGATGACCCCATGTTGGAAGCAATACATGCCAAAAGGGAACTCAAGTTCACTAAGTATATACTATCTTTGTTCTATTCTTAATGTCATTTTGTACATGAAGACATGTATTTAGGTGAACTATAGATTGTTCCTACAAGGCCTCTATTAAAGCCATACTCATTAAATGCCTATGTTAGAAACATCTTGGAATTAGGGAAACTCATTAATAGTTGGCAGCTTAAAGAAGTCAATAATTAAGTGTACTCTTTCAAGGGATAAGGTGAGGGGCATGGGAGTATTTTTACTTCCCTCTTTATTTTTTAAGGAATAAACCGTTAGCTATAACAAAGTTGTATATTACTACATTCTAATATGCCTTAAGGAAAATTAATGGAAAATACAAATTCCACACACAAGGAGGCTATATGGCTATCCAAATGTTGACTAGCACATCTTGATTTTACAGCCCTTAATTTAGTGTGAAAGAAAAGGGTGATTATATTTGCACCTATATCTTTCATGCATGGGTTTCTATACAGGTAGTATGAATCATTTTCAACTCTTTTGGGATGTGGAAATATCAAACGGTTCAAAAATCCTTAAGCTACCTCAAAACTAAACAAATCCATGTTCATGACATGGAATTTCCTATGACATCCATGAAAACCCTTTTTTTGTTGCAAATGACAGTACAGATGCAGACACTCATATGACACATCTTCAAAATGGGTCTCAACTCTCAACATGACTTGTGCCATCTACAACAAATTACTTTACCACTATGTTGGTTGCATAATAATTTGCTTGTTTATCTGTAGGATTCCGAGAGATGCATTCCATGTTGTACCAACAACTTTCCTTCTAAGCATAGAAGGAATTCCAGGTTTGGACTGGGAAAGGCTATGTAATCTCCAGTGTCCAGACGGCTCCTTCATGTCTTCACCTGCTCCCACCGCTTATGCTCTAATGCAGACTGGGGACCCTAAGTGCTTTGAGTTCCTTGATAGAGTGGTCAGCAAGTTTAATGGAAGCGGTATGAAGATTGAAGAGTAATAAAACGATGACATGAAACTACTTCCTCCGTTCTTTTACCTGTCGTTAATTTTTTAGCTTGCAACAAAGTGTTTTTAAGTTATGACAATTGGAGAAATTTACTAAGATAACAACATATCACTACATCATATAGGGTTCATTGTACTCTCCTAGTCACAAATAAGTGATGTTTTAGGATTGTGCTAAATCAAAGCCCTTTTATCTGATTTGCAAAAAAAACCCTTTTATCTGTGATCACCAAAAGCTAGAAAACAAGATAGATTTATAATATAGGATTAACATATCAGTAGATTTGTCATGAAAAATAGTTTCACTATATATAATTTCATTGATTATAAATAATATGTTTTTTCAGATATTGTTGGTCAAATTAAATTCAACAAAGTTTTACTTCAAACAATCCTAGGATACTCTTGTTTGAGCCCATAGAAGCATTTTCCAAGATGATCTCCAAATCAAATGTGCCTCATTTGTACTTCCTTTTCAGTACCTTTTGTTTATCCTATTGAGATATTCGAGCGCTTATGGGCTGTGGACCGGTTGGAGAGGTTGGGCATATCACGTTATTTCAAGAGTGAAATTAAGGATTGCTTAGATTACGTTTACAGGTAACTATTAGTTCACTGCCCATACCTTTTTACAATCAGGGTATCTAATTGTTGATGACTGTCATCACAGAGGACATACGTGTTAACTACAACAGTTATATTCTATAGCCTGCCATAAAATTGCTATGCCATCTACTGTCAACAAAAAGTATCCATTTACTAAAATTACCATCGACACATAGTAGATCAGTGGCAAAGTTATACGAAATTCAGGTGCCCACTGAAATTTATCACCTAGCTTGCTATGTTTTTATACCCAGCACCATATATTTATGGATGGGTAGTAGATGCTATTCATCAGGAGTACATTCTTCTTAACATAACAGGAACTGGACTGAAGAAGGCTTGGCTTTTACAAAGGGCTGCCTAGTGAAGGACATTGATGACACGGCTATGGGTTTCCGCCTTCTACGACTGCATGGCTACCATGTCTCTCCTTGTACGTGTTACTCTTGTGTCTGTGCGATAAATAGGAGCACTAGTAGTAGTGGTGGTTGATACCATGGGCCGCCCATACTTGCTCCAAGTATGAGAACATATAAAGAATAATAGTTGCATGGGGTACATGGATGGCCTGCAAAATCCTGACGGTGAATACTATATGAACCGCGTGTTTGAAATTTGAATCTAAACATGCATGAAGGTGTGTTCAAGCAGTTTGAGAATGATGGCGGCCAGTTCGTGTGCTATGCAAGGCAGTTGAACCAGTCGATAACCGCGATGTACAACCTGTTCCGTGCTGCCAACCAGGCCTCGTTCCCTGACGTTGATCACATCGTCCGGCGTGCCAAGAGCTACAGCCGTGGGTTCCTCCGGGAGAGGCGAGCCACGGACCAGCTAAACTACAAGTGGATCATCTCTGAGGGTCTGCCTAGTGAAGTAAGTTAGAAAGTTCAGTCCATTGGCACTAGTCAACAGTCAACAGATGACTGTAAGTATCTATACTACTAGAATTATGCCCGTGCGTTACAACGGGAGTTGTATTTCCACATGAGAGAAAGATGTTTTGGTATCACCAACAACACACTAAATTCAGCCGCACAATATTATATACGCAGTATTCGAGTAGGTGTGTACAAACAAGAAAGCCATATAATTCAAGTACAAGTTCTAAATCAAAGGAAGCAAATTCATATCATAAGAGCTAAGTTCGTCACAAATCTCTTTTAAAGCTTTGCCTATGATGCCGTGCGTAAGTGTTCTTACTAACTACCCGCTTAATGCGGTTGGACACCAGCAAGGCAACCCCCTGCAAACTTGTATGCATTTGACGTCAGTGAGCTACTCAGGACCTAATAAAAACTGAAGTTAAACTTAAAAAAAAAGGAAAAAAATCAGAAAAAAAGGTAACTGAAGTTAAACTTAAAAAAGGAAAAATTCAGAAAGAAAAAGAAAAGAAAAGGGGGCTTCAGAAAGGAAGTGCACAATATTAGTTTTTTTTTTTTCAATTGAACAATATCTTTGTGTTGTTTGATGAATCTTTGATCCAAGTATTAGTGTGGAGAACAATACTCATTATTTCCCACGAGTAAGAAAAGTTTAATTATAGTTACTCCATTTCAAACTCATTGTACATACAGACAACAGAAGATTGTCTATGATGACACCTATTTTGAATGGTAGGAACAGAATTTTGAAATACTTAATAATAAATGCATAATAGAATAACGTATGCTAACCAATTACGTGCGTCAATACCTTCAGGATTATCATCACGGAAAGATGTTGACAGACTGAACCAACAAAATTGCAAAATCGTTACATCGCTCTAGAATAAGATATTAGTTTTACTGGCATAAGCTCAGATAGTATTGAAAAATGTAAAGGTACCTTGTAACTTGTAAGCTTAACTGCAGTGAAGGTTTTACCACGAGCAGACATGTCACATAAATCAAAATGAAGGACCTACAAAACAGTCTGTAGCATCCACAAGACCACAAATCAGGAGCAAACAGGACATCATGTCTTTCAACATGCCGATCTGAGTCGGCACGTCTTCTGTACAGGCCAAACGGCCAGAACCCGTTTAGACAATATATGTTATTTTTTTTTACTTTGAACTAATTTGGCAGCCGTAGTGCAGTCTCCTATCTTGTAAATACTGAAATGATTCTACTATATGAAACGGCAGAACACCTGTCAATTTGCGTTCAGAAAAAAACTCATGAGCAAACACTGTTTTTTCTTGAACATCCTAGACAGATCAATGATGCCATTGGTACAACTGAGCTGCTTTTGTACTAATGCAACAGCAAGAAACAAGAAAAGTGGAAGCCCCTCCCAGTCTCCCACTTTAAAATTAAATCACGCCCAAACCCTCCCTCCGTGATGAAGCATTCATCCCTGAAGTTCTTTGCTGCGGCTGCATGCTGGTGGAAGGTAAAGGTCTTAGAAGAGAACTGTGGCTACTCCAGTTCCAGCCGCCATCACGGAACCTCCATGCAACTCCAATCTCTGCGTCTCCTTAATGCTCTCCAAAATCCACCAGCCAACAGAAGGGGACAAATCCATATCAGAACCCAGATCTGGCAAACCTGTCACTCCCGGCTTGTGGTAAAAGTCCGTCATGGGGGAGGCTGCGAGGGAGATTGAGATTTGAGAGAGATAAGATGAGGGCAACAGATTGAATCGAGAAGCACCTCGTCCTCGCGGTCGGCAGTACGTTCCTCCGCGTAGTGCCATGGCGGGCCGTTCCGCCATAGACAGCCTTGGCCCTAGGGCTGCTCCTCCGCGCGACGCCCTCAGCCGGAGGGCCGGTCCTGCACGCGGCACCGCATACAGAAGCGCTCTGCTGTGGCAGGAGGATCGATCCGCATCTGGCGGCGATGGAGCCACCAAGGTGGATGGGGATCATCGGGGCAAATGAAGTCTCGATTGCCCGAGCGGTCGTGGGTGTGGGATGCGGGGTGGAGGTGGACGAGGGGAGAGGCGTGCGTGTGAGAGCGGGAGGGGCCACCTGTTGGCGCGGTAAAAATCGCCGGAGGAGAACAGGATGGCAGGATGATGTTTTGTCCTGCCGGTAGATGTTGACAGTCCATAATTTTTAGTTGTAGATAGATAGATAGATAGATAGATAGATAGATAGATAGATAGATAGATAAGAGATACACACTTAATTGATCCAATTTCCAATCCCTTCTTGCCAGGTCGGCTATGGTCTGGATTTCCCTTGGGAAGCTAGCTTGCCACGTATTGAAACGAGAATGTATCTTGAGCAATACGGTGGAAGCGCTGACGTGGGGTTGGGAAGGTCCTCTATAGGTATACCCTGTTTTTTTAGAAAGGCCGGCAAAAGCTTTGTCACCAAATTTATTAGACGAAGAAAAAACAAAGGCATGTGCCGGCTAGTTTTTGGAGTGGGATCTGGAACAAAAAAACGACAAAACAACTTCATAACAATGACTAAAACCACCTAACTAACTCCATACCACTACACCCTCAGGTTACACAAGGCCAACTTGGTCTAAACAGAAAACAACATACCAGGAATACATCACAAACCACAAAGAACATGTCAAAGAAAATAAACAAAATGCTTGTACCTCTAGTTGCATTACCCATTTTTTTATCGAATATGCACGAGAGTGCATATCATTGCATTAAGAAAGGAGTAAGCAATATGCAAGTACAAAGAATGGCCAAAACCGGGATAAGAATTGCTACATTGTTACAGCAACTCCCATGAACTCAGTAGGTAGTGGCCTACCCTCCCGAAGCAATACTCCCTAAGTGTTTCGCCCCGGCCTGCACCCACAGCTCCGCCTGAGCCTTGATGACCTGCAGTAACTCGGCAATCGGAGATGCAGATTCCCTAAAACAGCGGGCGTTGCGTTCCTTCCACAGCTGCCAGGACACCAACGCGAAGAGTGAGTCAAGGCTCTTCCTCTGGCTGGTTTGTAGTTCGGCCCGCATTCGCATCCACCATGACCGCACGGTCGTTGAGGCTGGCGGTAGCGGGCGTCCCAAGGCACTACACATGAAGAACCAAACCTCCCTCGAGTACGGGCAGCATGTCAGGAGATGGTCAATAGTTTTAGGCGCCTGATCGCACTGATAGCACTCCTCTCTTGCCACGAGCCCATGTCTAGCCCGCCGGTCGTTTGTCCAGTGGCGCCTTTTGAATGCTAGCCAAAGGAAGATCTTGACCTTCATGGGCGCCCAGGTCTTCCAGATCAGGGAGTGGCCGCGTAAATGAATGGCTCCAGTGTGCATCATGGTGTAGGCGGACTTGGCGGAATAAGACCCATCGGGAGTCCATCGCCATATCGTCTGGTCTGGCCGGTCATGAAGCTGAAACTGGGTTGTGGCATTCCAAAGGTCGAGATACTCCGCTGCTATTGTCGTTTTGAGCCCCCCCGAGAAGCTGTGCGTCCAGTTCCTGTCGGTGAGCCCTTGGAGGACGGACATTTGAGCCCTTGTCCTAGCTGGCACCATCAAGAATAGGTTCGGCGCAATGTCTCTCGGCGCCTCGCCATCAATCCAGCGGTCTTCCCAGAATAACGCCTTTCTCCCGTCCCTGACGATCGTGAAGGTGGAGGCACGGAAGAATGCGTACACATGCGGGTCGACCTTGATCGGTAGCTGGCTCCATGCACGTTGGCTGTCCGTTTTTTGAAGCCACAGCCATCGTGCCTGGAGTGCGTAACCTGCGAGTTTGAGGTCCACAATCCCCAGCCCGCCCAACTCCTTAGGCCTGCATGCAGTCTCCCAGGCGACCATGCATCGGCCGCGCATCGATTCATCCTTGCCGACCCAGAAGAATTTTCGGCATATTGCATCAATCTCCTTCCTTACCCATGGTGGTAGGCTGTCAGGCATCATGGAGTAGATGGGCACCGCCCTGAGGACCGATTTGATCCACACAAGCTAACCACTTCGCGCCATGAGTGAACCGTGACATGGTGGCAACTTGCGCGCCACGGACTCCACCAGGGATTGGACTTGTGGCTTTGGGATTTTTTGTACTGAGAGGCAGGCCTAGGTAGCGGATGGGAAAGTGTTGGACATGGCAGCCGAGGATGTTCACGATCTCGTCCAGCACATGGTCAGCCCCGTAGATGGGCGTGACAGAGCATTTGGCAAGGTTGGTCTGAAGACCCGTGGCCTCTCCAAAGATTGCTAGGATCTCCTTGACTGCCACTACATCCTGCACCGAGGGCCGGATGAACAGGATCACGTCATCGGCATATAAGCTGCATTGAAACTGGATTTGCTGTGGCCCGATCAACTGAAGAACTCCATCGGCGCAAGCTTTCTCAATCAGCCTGTGCAGGACATCCATCGCCAAGATGAAGAGCAAGGGCGAGAGGGAATCACCCTGGCGAACTCCTCTGAAATGCTTGATCGATGGTCCCTGCTGTCCGTTTAAAATAATCCGTGAGGAGGCTGTGGACAGTAAGGCCTCAATCCACCTGCACCATCCCGGCCCAAATCCTCTAGCTTGCATGAGCTCAATTAAGAACGGCCAGGACAGGGTATCAAAGGCCTTTGAGATGTCCAATTTGAGCAATAGCATGAGAGTCTTCTTCTTCCGGATCATGACCGCAGCACGCTGGACATACTTGAAGTTGTCCTGGATGGTTCTGTTGTGGATGAACACATTCTGATTCTTATCGACAAGCTCGTCCATCCGTGGGGCGAGGCGCAGCGCGAGGATCTTGGAGATCAGCTTGGCGAAACTGTGGATCATCGTTATGGGCCTGAAGTCAGTTGGGCAGGACGCCCCGACCTTCTTCGGAAGAAGCACGATAAGTGCGTTGTTGAGTCATTCAAGGCCCCAGTGATCGCCACTGTTGAAGGCCTCGATAGCTTCCATGACCTCGACCCGTATAGCCGTCCATGATGCCTTGTAGAACGCGCCTGTGAAACCGTCTGGCCCGGACGCTCTATCAGCCGGCAACTCTTGGATGGCTCTCCTGGTCTCGTCCTCTTGGATACCCTCGCTATCGCTTGAGGAGCTCGTTGCATTACCCATGATATGCGGCGACGCTGTTAGGCACTAGCTTAACTCCCCAGCTGCCCCCTGCAGAACAGAACGAACCTCTTCAGCAACGATATGTACCTCAAGGTGGCGAAAGCCGATTTCAGCAACTTTCAGGGACTATGCCGACTAGAGTGGCACAACTTCAAAAGGTATAGTACGGATCTCCTCCTCTCCGTTGAACACTAGATGTTTGACAATCAAAAGGTGCAGAGTTACAGTTATGGGATTTGATTTGAGGTTAGTTGTCATTACACGCAGGTGGTGTGACAAGAACAATCTTGAAATGTATGGTGTGACTTCACGGAGCGTGCTGAGAGCCTACTTCCTGGCCGCAGCCAGCATCTTCGAACCAGAATGGAGAAAACATGGACAAGATTGATGAGCTGGATAGGAAAGTTGGACTCGAGATGCAAGAACTGCTCAATGTGTTTTCCAGAGCTGCAGCTCCATCAACAGAGCGACAAGGCAGACGTTTCTCCATGTGACGAAGTGTTACTACTATGTCGCACTCTGCTCACCTGAAACAATTGAACATCACATCTCCAAGGTCATATTTGAGGATGTCGTTTAATTAGCAACAATATCTGGTACTACAATTCCTGTATATCTCTGTGCATGAAGACGATCATATATGATGTTGAGCCTTTTCCTTTTCATATAAGGGCAGTCCCAATGCAGACTCCACCATGAAGTCTATCCTAATTAATTACAGTGCCACATAGACATTTTGCTGACATGGCAAGCAATTTAATGAGGAAAGAGAGTAAAAAAACAAGAAACGAAGTCTAATTTCGACTCCGAGTCGTCGTCCGCATCGAGGCACAAGACTCCGCTTCGACCTCGCGATGGGGGGAGGAGGATCGACTCCTCAGATCCCGTACGCGCATGCCGCCGCCGCCACAGTCCTCCCGCGCGCCAAGCCTCTCCCGCGCGCGCCAAGCCTCTCCCGCGCGCGCCAAGCCTCTCCCGCGCGCGCCAAGGCCTCTACCGCTCGCGCCAAAGCCTCTCCCGCGCGCGAGCTCCTCCAGTTGCATCTTCCGCGCCATCGAAATCGCCATCGCCATCGCCGGCCACCATCTTCCGCGCCAAATCGCCATCGCCGGCCACCATCTTCCGCGCCAAATCTCCATCCCGCGAGCTCAAGGGAAGACAAAACGAGCGCCCCCAAACTCCACACCACACCGGTAGGTATCCCTCGCCCAGTTGCGTGACCTAGCATCCCCAAATCCATTCCCAAATCCATTTGCAGTGAAGTCCAATTCCCCAGCCAAATCCATTCCCAAATCTCGTTTCAGGATGAACAAACTAACGAAGTCCAATTCCCGGCGAGGTAGCAGTGGCCGTGGAACCCGATCTCCCTCTGTTCCTGGGGGTGTTGCCACTGGTGGCGTTGCAAGACCGGGTGTTGCCGTTCCTGGGGGTGTTGCCGTTCCTGTCAGTACTCCAGTCAGTGGTTCTCCCTTTGGTGGATGGTGGCCGATGTCATCTCCTAGCGAAGGGTAAGTCGTCAGAGCTATGTTTCTATTGATTACAGATTGTTTTTGTTAACTAGATGGTGGCACAACTTCTTTTGTTAACTAGATGGTGGCACAACTTCTTTTGTTAACTAGATGGTATGATCAGTTTGTCTCCTTTTAGCTAACACTAGATACCACATGAATTATGAATATAGTTGTTCTTCCTATGAACAATGACATTACAAGTTGCCACTTAATGGGGTCATGCACTCATGCGCGACTTGATTTGACCACAAAGGAGTACGATGATGCTGTCAGGGTTTTGATGTAAATTTGTCAGGGTTTTGAGTGGGTTGTCCTTGACGATGCTTGGTTAGTTGAGTTGGACAGCCATATGGGTATGGTTATTTATGAGCTTATAACTGTCTAGAATGAGTTTGGACATGTTTAATTGCAACTGCAAGTTCGAACTGGAAAGCACACTCCAGTACAGCTGAAACTTAGCATTAATATTACATGGTGTTTTCATTCGTCTAATTCTACTTAATGCAAAGATAATGATTAAGATGTTGGGTTTGATAGTTTGCCATGTTGAGGTTTGTATTGCTTCAATAAAAGAAATGTTGGCACATGTGCAGTGCCTGAACAACAAAACTTCAGGTCATGTAATTTAATGATGAATATTCTCTGTGCTGTGCAGAGACAAATGTCGGTGGCACAAATAGAACAACTTGTAATGTGGCAACTTGTATTGCTGAGGAAAAAATATTTATGCACCCATCTGACATTTTAATGGGGTAATGTGACCTGCATTTGGTGGTGATCTTGTCCTGAATAACAGTTCTGTGGATACAGCTGTTCCTATTCCAAATATGCTCATGGCTTGTTTAGAGGACCTTTAGTTAAAAAAAACATGCTATCTATAGGTTCAAGCCATGAAAAATGGATTGTGGGCACCTAGGCATTGTATAGAAGGCTAGACTCACCTAAACTAACAACTTTTGACACTGTTACCCAGCCCTTTGACAGTGTAACTCCCACAGCCACTGCACTCAAGGATAACAGGAGACACTTACTAATCTCTGAACATACTGTTGCAGGTTATACCCAATAGGAGGGTTCTCAAATTTTCTAGAGTCCAACACATTTGCTAACCATCCAAATGGAAATGAAAATTTTCACTTTGTTGGTGCTGGAATGAGTCAGTCTTCACCAATTGACCTAGGTGGTACAAGAACCCCCTCTCCACCAGAGCAAACTCATGAACAAGGTGATGATTTAGATGTGCAAGAAGATGAAACAATTAACGTCGATGATGATTCTAGAACCGAGAAGCGTCTGAATTGGAATGTCCCTGATGACATAAGATTGGTGGGTTAAAACCAAGCCATCTCCATTCATACTTGAAGATTAACAATTGTTTTTTTTCAATTATGATCTGTTTTGTTGTTTCTGTAGGCCTCAGCTTGGTTGCGTTGTTCTAAGGACCCAGTAGATGGAAATGACAAGAAGTCAGATGCTTATTGGCAAGATGTTACCAACGAATACAACAAGACCGCAGAAAGAGGACGTAAGAGGAACAAAAACCAATTGAAAATACGTTGGGATCGTTCTAAGAAGCCATTAACGGATTTTCATGGAGTTTGGGTTAATGCCAGTAGAGTGTGGCAAAGTGGAATGAGTGATGATCAATTGACTGATAAAGCATTAGAGCAGTGGGCCGGCCAAAATAATGGTAAGGCCTTCCATCTGCAGCATATGTGGAAGGTACTACGTGGTCAACAGAAGTGGTCAGCGTATCTTGGTAGGTTAAAGAAGGAACAGGAAAAGAATGCAAAGGCTAATGGAACTCATTTGGTGAATTTGGAATTAGATGGAGAAAAGCGGCCTCCGGGACATAAGAAAGCAAAAAAAGAAAAAAATGGCAAAGCTGCTGATGCTTTGGCTCATTTTAGTGGACAGTTTGAGAAGTTCATTGAAGCAACCACGAAGAGCAAGGAAGACAGAGAAAAGATGGCTGAAATTCAGCAAAGCTTGGCTGACAAGAAGATTGAAGCAGCTAGACTTAACAGTGAAGCCGCTCATGAACAAACTAAGGGTAAAATGCTAGAAACTTACACACAGTTGCTGCTTGCGCCTACTGATCAGCTTAGTGAAGATGCTAAGGCTGAGAGAAAATTGGCACTGGAGAGCCTGAGAATTGCTTTGTTTCCTAAGGAGTGAAAGGTAACTGAAATCCCTTTAATTACTATGTTTAGTGCTATTTTAATCCATTTAATTACTATGTTTAGTGCTATTTTAATTGGGTAGTATTTTTGATGGCGGCATAGAAAGTATTTTTGATCATTTCATCACTGTCGAAATGCCTAGAGATTTACTATAGAAGATAGAGAATTGTGAAAAAAAATCAACTGATACAAGGAATGATCAAATGTGAACTGAAACTCCTGCTGTGTAAACTGATCAACGAAGTACATGCCCAAAGTTGTTCTTAACTCCTGCTGTGTAAACTGAAACTTGCAAATGTGAACTGAAACTTTCATTGGTATGATCAGGTTGGTGATCAAGACATGGAAGTGTTGATGGCGTCTATCTGGAAGGTCGCTGGCTTCTACCTGGATGCTGCTGGAATGTTTCTTGACTACTGGAACCACTCCTAGAGATTATCTAAGTACTATTATCGTATTATTTTAATTTTGCTATCTATATTTCTGTCCGTATTGTAATGGACGGCAGTCGTATCAAGTAACCTGATACTCCTATGGTTGTTGCATATCCTTCCGTTCTTATCTATCACTGGGATTTTTATATGCATCGATATTGCAATATGATTCTGGTGATCGATAGACTGTCTTGTCATATTTCAAGTGCAGTATTATGTGGTATATGTGTTGCATAGTATTTGAGGTGAAGGGGGGATCACATGGCAATATGCCACAGCTGATCGGATTTAGTTTTGTCACATAATAAATGTCTTCATCTCAAGAAACCAGTGTATCAAACTTTGCATTGGGGAGGATGGTTTCTTGTTGTAGAGTCTTCGAGCTATGGACTCTATGGGTGGAGTCTGCATTGGGACTGCCCTAAGGGTGTAATTTATTGGTGGTGATTTAGTAATCTGGGGCTTGTCAGATTTGTGGTAGATCCCAAGATGGAATAAGGATCATACTGAAACGATATAGGTTTATCAACCTTAATGAAATAAACAAAAGGCATCTGTGGTGATGGTAACCTGGCCAAAGAATCACTAACGATATCGTGGGAACAATCTCGGTGTTGTGCCTAAGAATATGATCCTAACTAGCTAACGTTTAAACCAGCTAGGCACAGCGGTTTGCCTCGTGGCTTCTTAACTATCTCTGTGGTCTATTTGGTAGGGCTCTGGTGACTAGAGCTCATCAATAGATCTTGGTAGAGTTTCCTCAAAAAAAAAAAAAAAAAAAAGAGCTTGGTAGAGCACTACCAAACGGATAAACTCCAAGTGGCTATAGAGCTGCAGGGAGTTGTCTCTGTTCCAAGTTAGTAGAAAAACATAGAGCGACACCCAATCTATATATATTTATATATACCTAATAATAAAGAGGCAAAATTTCTACCAAGAAGTTTCTTCCACCTCTTTTTCTTCCACTCCGGGTTCTATTCCAGTCCGGGTTGTCCTCCGGTCTAAATCTAAAAGCGTGATATGGAGTCCGATTCTAAAACATATTCTTAAGGTAATCTAGATACCTACGAATCCTAATAATCTAAATATATCTTAATCTCAATAAGAATTTTAGTCCAACTAAAAAATCAAAAGAGTAGGAATATATTCTAATATTAAACCTCAACAAGTATATTTTTTGCGTCACATGTTTCCATTATATTATTTTTACTTTTCATGATCAACTAAATGTTAATGTGAAAATAGAAACAAGTATATAAATAATAACAATAAAAATAAAGTATAAAAACAACACAATATATAGGTTTCGAACTCCTAACTTTTCACTAACAAATAAATATTCCTACAACCAAATTACTAATGTATTTTTTATTAAACACAAATTCATATTATTATATCCCGATCCAGTCGTTAGTCCAACTAAATAAATGTGCATCTTGTATGTATACACCAGTGCAATCCTCGACAATGGAACGATGTGAAAAATCGAAAGAGGTATTCTGTTATAATCATAATCATCAGGCATACTAATATAATTTTTTTGTCATGTCGAAACACGGATGAATGCATCAGACACGAACAAAATATACACACACGGGACTTTGTGATATTAAGTGGGGGAAAGAATCAAGAATGGTACCCTTCAAATAAAAGAAGCTAAGAATCCGGGAAAGTCCTCCTACACTAATCAACAATGGCATCACCGTCAAAGCGTCACCGCCTGCTGCGGCGCGATGTCCATCGCCACGGTTCTCTTTGAATGAGAACATGAACAACGCCTCGCCTATACTACCATGCGAGAGCCGCCGATCCAGTGCCACGGTGTCCAAACTCTACACTAGGTGACTGCCACGAGCTCCGGGATGATGAGCTCCATAGCTGCCGCCGCACCGAGCTAGACCAAGAGGAGCCATGGCGGCCACGCGCAATGGGCTCACTAGGGCCCGTAGCATGTAGCATGCCGAAGAGTGGCGTGATGGCTTGGCGCTCAGACACGTCTTGGCGATGATGGCCACTGCCCACACCTCCTCCAGGTGGTTCTCATCCAACAGGAGCGGTGGGTCCATGATGTCAGCTATGCTTGTTCGGTCGCCACCATTGATGTGGTTCAACATGTTTTTTATGAAACAGGAGGGGTTCGCATCCCTACTAAGCTTTATTAAAATTTTTAAAAAGATGTACAAGTTCTCCACGTACAAAGCTCTAGAAACAAAATAGGTAACAAAGAAAATCAACATGATTACATAAAAACTTCTAGCCATAAATCTATGAGGATATAGCCGTTGTCTCGAAAGCCATTTTTCTGAGGCCACGTCGTTTCATCTACTGATGCCAAAGTTGCTGGTCACGACCTCTAGCAGCAGCTTGCGGAAGCACAGGACAACGTAGGAACAAGTGGCAGGTGGACGTGTCATTTTGCAAGGTCATAAATGAGAAATTTTTTAAAATCTCCTATCCCTGGACAAAGCCCTCATTTGTTCTCAATGGCTTTGTCCACATTTCTTCTATAATAATAGTAAAATAATATGGGGGCTTTGTCCATGGATAAAACTTTTATCCATGGATAAAGCCCTCATATTATTTTAAAAACTTCTATCCATGGATAGAAGTTTTTAAAATTTCTGACACCGGAGCATTTCTGTGGTCCGAATTTACCATTAAAATTTAGTAGCCTTTTTTCTCCCGTGACATCGTACAAGCATATTTACTAGTTGAGGACAAAGGCTTTGCGTGGGCTAGCGTCGCTTGTCTTTGGAGAATCTTTGGGTGGGAGATGACACCAAAAGTTGAAGCTCCAGACAAAGGCTCCATTGGAGATTGGGCCGACCCATGATCAAGCCCACGGAGGTCCAAGTTGAAAGGCAGTCCGTTGTATGGGTACAAAACTAAAAATAACTTTTGATCTCCCTATTAAATAGTGAACACAGAGAAAATAAAAAATCATTTTCCATCGCCTTAAGTGTATCTTTGACTCCCACTACTGGGAATGAAAAGTTCCTACCTTCCATCGCCTTAAGAGAAAAAATGAATTATGAATTTTTTTTTTGTGTCGGGTCTCCAAAACGAACAGAAAAAGATAAAAACCGTTGGTACAAAATAATTTCCATGTCGCCTTTTGTACTGCAGACGGAAAAGATCTTACACGAACAATAGCTAGAAGTAGTGCTTATTAGGGTTTTCTTTGTTTCTAAAATGTTTGCCTAGTGTTATTTGTAGAAAATTTTACTTAGGCTACTCATTCTCTCTAATCATCAGTTATATCCTTTATTTTAACGCCATGCTAGATG
This sequence comes from Saccharum spontaneum, assembly GCA_022457205.1. NCBI lineage: Eukaryota > Viridiplantae > Streptophyta > Magnoliopsida > Poales > Poaceae > Saccharum > Saccharum spontaneum. The sequence goes on along the minus strand of CM039595.1, from coordinate 65,729,825 downwards.
GCGCCACGAAGGGGAGCAGATGGCGTGCTACCGTGCCGAGCAAAAGCGTCGCATGACCATTGTGCACAAGGAGAAAACAAGAGGAAATAGAAGAGTTGAATATGTGGGGCCTATATATAGCCAAAGGGAGTAGACTTTCTGAATCTTCCCTTCCTCCGTTTCAAATTATAAACTGTTCTGGTTTTTAATACATGACTTTTACTGTGTATCTAAAGATAATGTATATCTAGATGTATAGCAAAAGCGATATATCTAGAAAAGGCAAAATGACTTACAATTTGGAATTGAAGGAGTAGAATCTTATTATTTTCTCAATTATTTTTTTAGTAGCAGATGATAAAAGGTTGAGTTTAGGATGAACTGGAGATTTATCCGACTGAAAGGCTGTGCACTGCCGCTGCTATGGCGACCGTGGCCACGTTGCCCATGTTGGCAATCTAGTGGCGTCCGGGCTTTGCTGGTCATGAGAGACCATCATGGATTCTAGTGTACAGTAAAATCCACTCTGACCGTTGATCACTCCTTGGGCCGGTGCCAGTATTTTTTGCACTTCTGCTCACCGTACAGCCACCGTCGACAACGAGGTTGTGGCCGTTCACATACTTGGCGTCATCGGACGCCAGGTACAGAGCTGCCCTCGCGATGTCCACCTCCTCCAGCTTCGTCCCGTCCATCACGTTCATGTCTATCTCCACCGTCGACTTGATCTCCTCAGCGCTTAATCCCCTCCCCGGAAACCACGAGGCGAAGGTTGCCAGCGCCAGAGGCGTCGGGATGGCGTAGGGGGAGATGGCGTTGACGCGCACACCGGAGCACGCCATTTCCGCCGCCACAGCACGTACCAGGCCGATCACCGTCGCCTTAGAGGCGCTGTACGCGATGGCGCCCATGCCACCGTGCAAACCGGCGGCGCTGGAGGCAGTGGCGAATCCAGCCCGATAAATGACCTAGGATGGATTTATACCATAAAATTTTGGTTAATCAACGACATCATGCATGTCAAGAGAAAAAGTTATAGAACAACCAATAAAAATTCAAGATGTTACCTTTTAATAACGGAATTATCAATAATATATGTTTCAAAGTAGAAATACATTAAAAAACATGTCAATTTTAAAGACAAGTACAAAACTGGTCGCCTAGCCTAGGCTGGGGTGCTGGGCGACTGCTGGGCCTAGGCGTCCCTTTCCCTCACGGCCCATGAGCCCATGATACCGCCTCATACCTTCCACTTGTGGCCTCGCGTCCTGCTCCTGTGTAGCGCGCGCTTCTGCTCCGCCGCCGTCTTCACTGCGTCCGGCAGCCTCGCGGCCTCACCAGTTCCGGCCTCCGTGGGATGGGGATAGAGTGCCCAACCAAAGGGACCTAGGGCGGCCGCCCTAGCTCGCTCTAGTCGTGGATCCGCCTATGGCTGGAGGTGCAGATGATGCTGCCGTGGCGGCACGGCACCATGACGCGTGTGGCGTGCTTGAGGCTGGCCAGCACGCCCCAGGCGTTGAGGGCCATCACCCGGTCGAAGTCGGCGAGGTCCACTGCACCGCGCGGTGGCCACCCGGGGGAGCCCGTGATGCCGGCATTGTTGAACATGACGTCGAGCTGGCCGTGGCGGGCCACCGCAAGGTCCACGGCGGCGGCGACCTGCGCCTCGTCGGTGACGTCGCAACGGGTGTAGCACGCCTTGTCGGGTTCAAGCTCTGCGGCGACGGCGCGGCCGAGGTCGTCTTGGACATCCGCGATGACGACCTTCGCCCCGTTTCGCACGAACTCGGCGGCGGTCGCCTTGCCGATGCCGCTCGCGCCCCTGGTGATGACGGCGACCTTTCCAGCCAGCTTACAAATCAACCCCACGTAGCAAAAAGTGGCTCCTCCGTGAGCAGTGAAAAATAAAATAAAGCTGAACATACAGAAGTTTAGCGCGAGGAGGGATGGTGAACCTCTGAGTTTGAGAGCTGGAAGCCGAGGAGAAGGCATGGACCATGCCTGGACCAATGATCCTGCTCTTCTTCTTCCTGAAGCAAAACATACGTAGTTTAGTTTATTAGAGGAGCTCTAGCTCTAGCGCTGCTGGTTGTTGCATACAGATTAACAAAACTCTGATCGATCACAGCACGCCTACCTGAGAATCACCTGCAAGGCTCTGCTGAACATCGTGCCTACTGGCTTATTCGTTGATCAGGTACAGTCACACAACTACACAAGCAAGGGCAATCAAGCTGGTTTAAATGACAGTTCAGCCGCGAGGCTTCAAATTAAGAAAGGCCATAACCTTCTCCGCTGTCGTTATCAGGAATTCAGGATTCCATGTGCTGTGGAAGAAGAGCGGAAAAGCCCAGCAGAGTAGCTGACCTCCGAGGCCACGCCGCCACGGTCACGGATGGAACGAGACGTTTGTGACTTGTGAGACCGCGATAAAGACGGTGACAGCCCTTCGAGATGTTTTTGACACTGATAATTCGGTGAGTCGTTACCAAGGGCACATGGCACGGTACAACCGTGTGAAAGTCAATCGCGGTGAGCTATGTTGGGCCACAAAGCTTAACACTTTGAGAACTCAGCCTTGCAAGGGTTTATTTGGAATACAGGAATTTCACAGAAATTATATAGAAATTTTACAAAAGCAGTTCAACTTCACATGAAAAAAGTAGGAACATTTTCGCCATGTTTCAAATAGGCCCTAAAATACGTAAGAGGGGCACATTGTCTTTTCTGTTTTGTTTATTTTTTTGATAAAAATAACTAAGGCCATTTTTTTTGCTTTTTTTCTGTATTGTTTATCTTTTCGACAAACTAAAGCCATCTTTTCGGTGGAGGGTTTTTTTGGTGGTTTTCAAGATAAGTATATATCATCTATAAACTCACTATTGTTGAGTTATGAAATAATGCCTCCAATGTCAGTTTCATGAGAAAATTCCTTCCTTAGCTCTAAAAAAAAGCTCGACTTCCTTGCTGGGACTTTTTAGATTTGAGGTTACCTATTTGGTTCAGAATCCAACTTTCCTTTCTTATATGGTCCTTATGTTAGATTTGGCTACTAATTAATGGTGTTAAGTGTGGGACAAGATGACGATTTTACCCTGGACAAATAGGTAAGTTCAGTTTTTTATATATTTCATTTGAAGGACTATTTAAACTATGTTTGCATATGGTTTGAGAGATAATGTTGGAAGTTGCTGCTGATCCTTACCTTGGATCCTCCCGCGCCTCCTTTCTTCTTTAGGTAGAAAAAGTGCCTCCACAGATTGAAGTGGGGCTAAATGCCGAGAAACGACTCACAGAGGGCGATGAAAATCGACACCGACAAAATAGAATTTGGGTGGAGGTTGCAGATGCTAATCCTATAGTAGTCACACAACTTACGAAGAAAGGGATGGCACGGATTCCCAAATCCGCGCCAGTAAAAATCCTCGAATACAACTATTTCACCAGGGTGGGGGTCTGGATAGCTCTCACCGTCCGACGTCTTCCATCCGCAGATTGCGGCCTCCGCTATTACTTCGGCGGTTACGAGCTTCGCCAGGGTCGCCTCCGTGCTCATTGACTTGCTCCATTCCGCCGCCATCAGCTACGCTCTTGCTCCACGGCTCCCGCGTGCCATCCTTCTTTCCTTCTTCGGTCGTGAAATGCGGTTGCGGTGTGAGGGGTGGTGTTGGAGCGGCTGGATCTGGTGGCGATTGGATCTAGGGTTTGGCTTGCGGACGCGGCGGCGATGGAACTAGCGGAGAAGGCAGAGTGAGATGTGTGGAAGATGAAATGACGTGAAATGGATGTAGTGGGAGAAGTGAGGCGCCACCATGCGGGTATTTATAAGAATGGAACGACTCTTTGACTTCCATAGTTTTTGGGTAACCGTGCCCGACGCGCTGCTTCCGCTCCCTCAATTATTATCTACAAGTGGGCCGTACGTGGGCCTTGCCTGGGGTACGGACCCAGCGTGGGCCTATTTTGTTACATACAGTCCAATTCTAGCATGCTAGTTCGTGTTATGGCCCCACAGCTGAGCTGGGGGCTGAATCTGCAGCTGAGCTGCAGAATGGGCCCGCAACTAAGTTGTGGGTCGCCTCACAGCTGAGCTGGGGGCTGCCCTGTGGCAGAGCCATAGGATGTTTTTTAGGGCCCGCAACTGAGTTGGGAGACGTCTCGCAACAGAGCTGAGAGTTACCACATGGCTGAGCCATGAGTTTTTATCCACGGCAGAGCTGTGGATTGGGTCCACAGCAGAGTTGGGGACTGACCCCACAGCAGAGCTGGGGAATGTACCGTGATGGAGCCATGGTGCATCGTTCTCCGCTAAGATAGGAACGTGTTCTTGGGACCCTGGCACCACATGATACAATCACCTGCTGTCAGGCTCAGGGACTAAGTGGGCACACTTCATCTTGTGGTGAATGTGCTTATTTGACTGTGTACTGTTTTTTCTTTTAGATCCTGGCACCACGTGATCTAGTCACCTGCTGTCAGGCTCAGGGACTAAGTAGGCACACTTCACCTTGCGTGAATGTGCTTACCTTTTTTGCAAACATGACTTGTTGCATAGTGTCAGAGGCGCGACCCCTACCTTCACACGATTCAATCCTGAGGATCACGTCTCTTGACATTATGGCAGAGCCAATGGTGCCGCGCATCATTAACTTTCCTCAATGAAACTTAAGTAGGACACTTCATCAGGGATGAACTGTTTTTCTTTTTTCTCAGAGCACCATGCATTTTTCTGACAAGGCGTTTCTCTGACCAGTGCAGTGGTCGGCTATCAGCTGAACTGGTTGGAAGGACGGAAATATTCCTCGGTAGACCTTCCTTCTGGTCGGGAGCTTCAGGGCTTCAAGCCTCACTGATTGGAGAAGCACAAGACGGTGTGTCACTTTAAAATACATAGTGGTCGGGGACTAGCTGCGGGGTATAGACTCGTATACCCTCATAGCTCCACATGGGCCGCACCAGACGAGGTGGCCCAATTCGCCAGAAAGGGCCGCGTGGGTTTCCAAACTACTCGGCGAACCGTGCAAAGCAAGCTGAGACTACTTGACGGTCAAGGAAACCTAGGATAGACATCGTGTCCTCTGTGGATATAGGAGTTGTAATCAGCTGGGATTAGATTCATTAGATCTGTAACCTTGCCCCCCGTACTATATAAGGTGGGCAAGGACCCCCCTCAAAAACATCTCATCACGTATCAATACAATCCACAGAGATGCAGGACATAGGGTATTACGCAATTTGCGGCCCGAACCTGGATAAATCATTTGTTCCTCTTGTGTCACCATCTAGATCGTCGTCTTGCGCACCTCCGCCAATAATCTACTACCGTGGGCATACCCCTCGGTAGACTGTCGACCATATCTCGTCAACAATGAACATAACCATCTCCTTAGGCAATTTTTTCATCACTAGCAACTCTCTGATGTCTCTGAATATGTGGAGCAATTCAGTGACATTGTCCACCAATTACTTGCTCATGATCCCACCTTTTCACCCACTGTTATTATCAATTGTTTTGTTGATGGCCTTAGAAAAGATATTAGAGCTGTAGTGATGATGCATAGACCACAAGACCTCGATACTGCTAGCTCTTTGGCGTTTCTGCAGGAAGAAGCACGGGAGGATCAAGTGGTTAAGAAGACTGACTCTCACCAATATTCTAAGAAGTCAAGTCATGAATCAAGCAAACACAATACCAGCTCTCATACTTCAGCAAACAAATCTGTTGAAGATAAGAAGACTACTGTTGCAGCTTCCACCAAGTCTGGCGATGATAAGGTGTCTACTCTGAAGAATTATAGAAGAGCCAAAGGTCTTTGTTTCAAGTGTGGAGAAAAGTGGGGACCCCAGCACAAATGTCGTCCTACTGTTTCTCTTAATGCAATGGAACAGTTGTGGAAGTGTGTTACTGAAGGAGCAAAACTGGATTTCATTTCTGAAGAAGATATAGATTCAGATGATGAGTTAATGGCTCTGTCTGTCCAAGCTTTGAGTGGAACAGAAGGGTCCAAAACTATTAGGCTCCGAGGACACTTACAAGGCAAGGAAGTGTTTATGTTGGTGGATTCACGAAGTACACATAGCTTCATCAGTGACCAATTACTTCCATACATTGATTCTGGTCAGCAGCTAAAACACTCAGTTAAAGTTCAAGTGGCTAATGGAGAATTGCTCAGTTGTACTCATCAATTACCAGACCAACTGTGGTCTATTCAAAGGCATTCCTTCCATACTACCCTGAAGATTATACCACTGCAAAGTTATGATGTGGTCTTGGGCATGGATTGGCTGGAGTTACATAGTCCTATGGAGGTACATTGGGTGGAGAAATGGTTATAATTTCAATATCAAAACAAACTCATAAAATTGCAAGGCATTCTTCCTACTGTGCACATGGGGCACCAGTATCCCCACAACAATTACAGGCAATGGACAGAACTGATTCCATCCTATATGCAGTCCAACTCCAAGCCAAGGAAGAAAACAACTCTACGTCAACACCTTTACCTCCAGAACTTCAGGATCTGTTACAGCAATTTGAGAGTGTTTTTGCACCACCTACTGCACTACCACCTGAAAGACCTGGAGACCATAAGATTCCCTTGTTGGAAGGGGCCCAACCATTCTGCTTGAGGCCATTGCCTGTAATTGAAAAGAGTGAAATTACATGAGGCCATTGCCTGTATAACCCAGCACAAAAGAGTGAAATTGAAAAGCAAATTGCTGAAATGCTTGATAAAGGGTGGATCCAAGTCAGTACAAGCCCCTTCTCTTCACCTGCACTCCTGGTGAGAAAGAAGACTGGAGACTGAAGGTTGTGTGTCGACTATAGATGCCTCAATGCTCTTACCACTAAGAACACATACCCACTGCCTCTCATTGAAGATTTGTTGGATGAATTACATGGGGCTAAATGGTTCTCCTCCCTAGACTTGTGCTCTGGGTTTCATCAGATCAGGATGGCTAAAGGAGAAGAGTATAAAATGGCATTTCAAACCCATCATGGGCATTATGAGTACTGTGTCATGCCTTATGGAGTCACAGGCGGTTCAGCCACATTTCAAGCTGTTATGAACATCATCCTGGCTCCATTACTACGAAAATGTGTGGTTGTTTTTATTGATGATATCCTTATTTACAGCCAATCCTAGGAAGACCATCTTCATCACTTAGCAGAAGTACTGGCTATATTACAGAAGCACCAGTTTCATGTTAAACTTGCTAAATGTTCCTTTGCCAAACACCAGCTCACATATCTTGGTCATGTGGTCAGTGCTCAAGGTGTTGCTACAAACCCTACAAAAATTAAGATTATCAAAAACTGGCCACAACCTCAAATTGTGAAAGATCTGAGAAGTTTTTTGGGGGATGGTAGGCTACTACAGAAAGTTTGTTGCTTAGTTCGGCCTCCTCAGTAAACCACTTACTGACTTACTTAAGAAGGGAACCATATTCGTGTGGACTTCTGCTACAGAAGCCTCTTTTCAAGCACTAAAACAAGCTCCAATCACTGCTCCAGTTCTAGCAGTGCTAGATTTCTCTTTACCATTTACCATTGAGACTGACGCCTTAGCAAAAGGTATAGGGGCTGTACTCCACCAGAAAAACCATCCAATTGCCTTTGTCAGCAAAGCCTTGGGAGTCAAAGCACAAGCACTGTCTACATATGAAAAAAAAATATTTGGCTATCATTATGGCTATAGATCATTGGTGCCACTACCTCCAATCTTCTCCATTTGTGATCCTTACTGATCAAAAGAGTTTGATTCACCTTGAAGACCAAAGATTGTCAACACCTTGGCAACACAAGGCCTTAACCAAACTCATTGGTCTTTCTTACAAAATTGTCTATAAGAAGGGGTCTAAAAATAGAGTGGCAGATGCCTTGTCCAGAGTCACTCATAATGATGTCTATGACATTTCTTCACTCTCTATGGTCAAACCTATTTGGTTGCAAGACATCCAGGCTGGATATCAGCAAGACAGTCATGCTATGCAACTTCTCACCGAACTGTCTATACAGAATTCTGTGGGCCATTATACATTACAAGATGATTTGATCATGTACAATGGCAGGGTATGGATTGGCTCTAACACCTCTTTGCAAGCTAAAATCTTATCTTCTTTGCATACTAGTGCTATTGGGGTCACTCTAGTGTAGAAGCCACTTACCACAGAATCAAAACCTTGTTTGCATGGCCTAGACTACAAGAAACTGTTAAAACTTTTGTAGCCCGATGCTCTATTTGCCAGCAAGCAAAAACAGAAAGAGTAGCCTACCTAGGTCTGTTAGCACCCTTACCCATACCAGATGGAGCTTGGCAAGTGGTAACCATAGATTTCATTGAAGGCCTACCCAAATCTAATGGTTACAATTGTATTTTAGTAGTTGTTGACAAATTCTCCAAATACTCCCACTTTTTGGACTTGTCACACCCATTCACTGCCTTCCAAGTTGCTCAGTTATTCCTGAACAATATTTTCGAGCTCCATGGCCTTCCTACTGCCATAGTGTCTGATAGGGATAAGGTCTTCACTAGTCAACTATGGCAGGAACTATTCAAACTCCTTCATATCGACCTCCGTATGAGCAGTGCATATCATCCACAAATCGATGGCCAAACCGAAAGAGTCAACCAATGCCTAGAAACTTACCTAAGATGCTTTGTACATACTTGCCCCACTAAATGGTTTCACTAGTTGGCCCTTGCTGAATATTGGTACAACACCACATTCCACTCTTCTTTAGGTAAAACCCCTTTTGTTGTCCTATATGGCCATGATCCAAAACATTTTGGCATTGATCTGTCTCAATCCTGTCAAGTGGCTGATCTGAACAATTGGCTGACTGATCTGTCTCAATCCTGTCAAGTGGCTGAAAGAGAATTAATGCAACATGTTGTCAGACAGCATCTGGTAAGGGCTCAAAACAAGATGAAATTTCAGGCCGACAAGCACATATCTGATCGAATCTTTGAGCTTGGTGATCTAGTTTATCTCAAGGCTCAGCCTTCTGTGCAAACTTCATTAGCAACCAGATCATCCAACAAATTATCTTTCAGATTTTTTGGCCAATATAAGGTTCTGGAAAAGATTGGCACATCAGCTTACAAGCTTCAACTTCCTGAGAATTGCCACATTCATCCAGTTTTCCATGTATCTCTCCTAAAGAAGGATGTGCCCCAAACACATCAGTAAGTACTGAATTGCCTGATCCAACTAACCAGTTGCAGGTACCTCAAGTGATCCTTGAACGTCGCTTACGCCAACAAAACGACGTTGCTTTCCCCAAGTCTTGGTACAGTGGTCATTCGTACCTCCAGAACTGTCCACTTGGGAAGATGAAGAAGACCTGCGTCAGCAGTTCCCACGTGCTCCAGCTTGGGGACAAGCTGATACTCAAGGAAGGGGGAGTGTCACCGGTGCTACTCTGGTGACTGGAGCGGAAGCTGATGAACATTCTGAAGGCGAACCTGAAGAAACAACTGAAGCTGATGGCGCAAACTCAGAAGACGCCTCCGGGACAAAGCTGGCGGGAAGCAAGAAGAAAACGCGAGCCAAGAAGAAGAACCCGCGCTTCTCTGGGCCGTTGTGGATCAACTAAAGCCCAAAAGGACTGGCGTCCTGGAAGGCCCTACGTGGCCCATGTCGGAGGTGGCTCTCTGCCCCTTCTTGTAACGGTAGCGAAGGAAGACAAACTCGACTTGGTCATTATTCCTGAACCGTTCCTGAGGACGACGGCGGCGGCGGCGGGCACGGCGAGTCGCCAGTGCTCGAGACCTTGATCCACCTATCCTATCGTAATATAGTAATCGAATTCGGGTCATCGGTAACACCGTCTCCTTCCATCTCCCTTCGGAGCTTTGAGTTGCTTTTTTTTACTGGGGAGCCTTTTCTCCTCATTCTCGTGCAGTGTGCACGGAAATACCGCGGCAGAGTTTTGAGTTGCTGCATCCCATTTGCATGTTTTCAAGATTTCCCTAGTGGTTTCGTGAACTGCAAAGAATCCGTATTTTGGAAATTGTGGTCAGACGATTATTGTCGAACGACATTGATGTACTGGCAGAATTACCGGTGCTCAAACATCTCTCCTTGTATGTCCAAACACCACCCAATGCAGTGATAACCTTCAGCACTGGAATGTTCCCGTCTCTCGAGTATTTCAAGTTTGTGTGTGGTGTGCTATTGCTGGGCTTTCACGATGAATCCTTGCCCAATCTTCGGAAGCTCAAGCTAGTGTTCAACGCCCACAAAGGGGAGCAGTACAGCAACATGCTTGTGGGCTGACAGGATAGCTGTTAAAGGTTTTCTCTACTGGCATTTTAAAAATCTCGGTGGTCAATAATAAATGGGAATATCGGATATATCAAAAATTTATCGGCAATAGAAATAAAATTTCAGAAGAAATTTAGACAAAAGTTGACTCATTTTGTTTAGGAAATCATTTATAAACAATCTAACATAAAAAACTAAATAAAATATATTATTAATTGCTTATTCAATGAGGAGGGCAGTGACATGGCTGGAGCATGCTGAGTGTGTTGCGGCGGTGGCAACTTGAACTTAGAAGAGAAGGGGAGAGAAAATTAAACATAGATTGAGGTTAGAGTATTGGGTGGGCTTTGGCGTCTATTTGGATGACAAAATTTTAAAAATATGAAAATTTTGGATGATAGAGGAAAAATTTCGGTCCCAGCCGGTAAACGAGATACCTCGAAAATTTCAGATTCTACCGGCTGATATTTTTTTTCCCTTACTACTTAAGCCTCGAGAAAGTTGTTGGAAGCATTGGGTTAGCCCCTGGTGCTGAGGAATCTGACAGGATAGCTGCAGAGTCAACGTCCAAGGATGCAATTAGAAAGCATCCATGTTATCCAAGATTGGAGCAGGTGAAAAGGGTCGATCCAGTTGACGAAGATTGGAACCAACAGGGAGAAGAAGAATCCTCAAATGAACGTGGACAAGTGCCTATGCCGACTGGACGTGGGCAAGTGCCTAAGTGGAAGCTGGCGTTCCAGAGCTCACCACGGCTCTCCATCTCCACCGGCTCGAAGATCGAGGATGACAACGGGAACCCGCTGAAGATCATCCTAGGCCCTGTTTAGTTGAAGGCTAAAGTTGAAATTTTTTCACTCTTTCTCCATCACATCGAATATTTAGATATATGCATGAAGCACTAAATGTAGGTAAAAAAATAACTAATTACACAGTTTAGTTATAAATCACGAGACGAATCTTTTGAGCCTAGTTAATCTATAATTGGACACTAATTATCAAATACAAACGAAAATGCTACCGTTAGAAAAATTCTAACTTTTCATCGACTAAACAAGGCCCCAGTGGAGCTGGACACTGGCTCGCCGTCAGCGCTCCCGTCGCCGCTGAGCATGGAGCTTGTACCGCTTGTAGGGGACATTCAAGGGTACCACCTCCACGAGGACTGGACTGCAGACGAGTTCGAGAAAGCCATCCTGAGGGAGCGCGAAGGGATGCTCCCGCTGCTCAACGGCGATCTCAGACTCACGATGTGGAACGGGCGCGCAACGGTGGGTGAGCTCCAGTTCACAGACAGCTTGTCCTGGGTCCGCTCCGGCAAGTTCCGCATCGGGGCGCGCGTCGTGCCAGGAAGCTACGACGGCGGCAGGATCGTTGAGGACATCACCGAAGCCTTCATGGTCAGAGACCGATATCAGGAGTTAGAGAAGCACTACCCTCCCGTCCTTGGCGACTTGGTGTGGAGGCTGGAGGAGATCGACAAGCATGACAAGTTCCACGTGAACCTGAGCTGCAACAACATCCATACTGTTCAGGAGTTTCTAAGGATGCAATGGTGAAGCCTGACGATCTGCGAGCAGTAAGTTTCCATTCTTTAGGGGAACGAATATACTTCACGAACTCTCTCTCGCCGTGCTGGTTTTCACCGCTCTGTTTTCTGGGATCAGATTCTGGGCGACGGCATGACCGACCGTACGTGGGAGGCGGCGACGAGGCACGCCAAGACCTGCGACCCTGGCGACAAGGTGTACGCCTACAGCTCGGCGGGCTGCACTATCTACGTGAACTCCGTCTGCAACCTCGTTAAGGTCGGGATCGGCGGCACTGAGTGCCCCTTACAGCAGCTGAACAGGGAGCAGACGGTGAGTGAGTCTGATCATCTGCCTCCTTGAGCTGGCCGTCAGAACGGCAGAGGGTGAGTAGGTTTTCTTACAGTTGCTGTCTCGTGTAGATGTTGGTGCGGCAGCTAATTCTGGAGGCGTACGACAAATGGTATGACCTCATCGATCCTGAGAAGCGCTACCCTCCCTCCCTTGGCAGCTCGGTGTTGGTGCTGGAAAATATCGACAAGGAAGGCACGTTCCACCATAACCTGGACCGCAGCAACATCAAGACTGTTCAGGAATTCCTAAGGATGCTAATGGTCAAGCCTGATCGGCTTCGTGCGGTAAGTTTCCATTCTTGTCCTCGAGGAGAACACTTCACGAACTCTGCCCGGGCATGCTTGTTTTCAATAATGCTCTGTTTTGCGGGATCAGATTCTCGGGGATGGCATGAACGATGCTATGTGGGGGGCGACGACCAAGCACGCGAGGACCTGCGTGCCTGGCGACAAGGTGTACGTGTACACAGCGGGTGGCGGCACCATCTACGTGAACTCTGTCTTCGACCTCGTTAAGGTCGAGGTCGGTGGCATTGAGTGCCCGTTGCAGCAGCTCAACTTACTAGGACCAGATGGTCAGTCTATCTTCTAACTGCTACCTTGTTTGTCATATCACCAGTGTGATAGAAAGTAGGATTGGTACCTCTGTGTGTAACCCGCAGATCCGTCCTGGACAATAGCGTCGTGACCTCGCGGACAACGGTGTCGAGGCAGCTCCGGCTCAGTGGCGAGGTATAGTGGTGGTCCAGAGGGGCCGGTGTAGACCGCAGGGGCGATGGCGGTGGTGGGGCACATCCCGTCGCTTACAGCCCCTCCTCTAGATCGGTCTAGGAAAGGAGGTGGGGCAGTTACTGTGGCGTCAAACCTCGTGTTGTGTGCCTCTGCCCCACCTCCTCTTTATTGAGCTGCGCGACGGGGGCCCACCAGCCCGTTGAACGGCCAGATACCCCCGATCAGGGTACGATCAAGGCCCTGACTTGGTCGTTGGACCGAGTCAGGAGGAGATCAACTAACATTCTCTCCCTTGATCTCATTTTATACTTTAACTTTAAACTTTGACTTTGATTGCTTTCACTTTTATTTGTTCCATCACAAATTAGTGTATAGAGCATGCTTCATCGTCACGGTCAATTGCCGATAGATTTAACAGCTACAATACACGTCTCTGTTCTAGAACATATTCTTTAACTTTCGGGCCCTTTATTGTCCGGAAATCATAGGCTATACCATAGACCCATGTCGACTATGTGTTCTCTGAACACACTGGGTGGTAAGCCTTTGGTAAGCGGATCCGTAAGCACTTGCTTGTCACCTTTACGTTCAATACCTTTAGTATGATTCCGGACTTTCTCCTTAACAACGTATAACTTTAATGTCAATGTGTTTGGCAGCACACTTGACTCATTGTTATAGGAGCAAACTACTTAAATGGTCATTGCTGTTGACAACCATTATCAATTCCGGGTACAAGTTCCTTAACCATTTTGCCTGTCCCTCAGCCTCATATCATGCTATATTACAACTTTACATCACTGATGATACTAGAACTATTTCTTTTGGAGCTTTTCCACAATAAAACTCCAACTGCGAGTGTTAGCTACTATGTGGGTTTTACTAAACATCTCGTCAAAAATTTAACATTTGTACCCACAACTACTTGAGAGTACTTGTTCTTTCCTTTTTAGCATGAGGCTGACATTTTTAACTCCATTCCAGTGATCTATATCTGGACTGGACTTTTGCCAAAACAACCCGGATACGTAAACTGTGTCAGGGCAAGGTCTTATCTTTGTACTCATTAAGCTTCTAACAGCTGAAGCATATAGGACGTCCATCTATAACAATCTTACATTGCTTTTGGAATATTAAAGTTCTCAAAACTATTACCCTGACCATGAGAACAGGCGTATGTTTACCCGCATAGGTACTTTATTTCTTTAGAAACTTTTCTTAGCATGCCTATGCGATAGTCGTAATACCCCTTTTCTTCTATCTCGGTAAATTTCAATTCTTTTAACGAGATACATTTCACCGAGAGTTTTCTTATTAACCTTGAGGACAACAACTTCTTCTCATGCAGTAGATTGACATCACTACTAACAATTAAGGTGTCATCCACACAGGATTAGGGAATGAATTTTTCCTTCTATAACTTTGTACAAGTGCAATTGTCCTTTCATTCTCTTTAACCCAAAATTTCTTAATTGACTCTTCAACTTTAAATGCCACTGTCTAGAGATTTGCTCCAGTCCATAAGAGATTTTTACGGGTGGCATCCCTTGCATTCTTTTCTTTTCATGACAAAACCTCTGGGTTGTGCCACGTAATTATTTTCATACAAATCCCATTGGGAAATGTTGTCTTTACTTTCATCTGATGTAACTCAGATCATGATGTGCCACTAGCACTCATTGTAATCTATTCATTCGCTTCGCGCAAAACTTTTGATTCAAGTCGCGCTCCACATCTTTACATATTTCCCTTGGAGTCACATTTTGTCTTGTAGACCCATCACAGTCTACTGTTTTGGCTCCTTAGAAATTTATTCTAGATTCCAAAATATTATTGGTATTATCGATTTCATTTCATCTTCCTTTACTTCTTGCCACTTGGACGAGTGAACGCCTCTCATGACTTTTTCAAATTAGGTGGGATTACCCTCCATTTGAATTTTACTAATATAGACTTTATAATCATAAAAACATCTGATTTTCTTATTCTTTGAGACTTTCTGGGGTCTTAGTTACTAGCATTTCTTGACCTTTATTGCCAAAAGACAATTGATTCTATAAGGTCATGTGTAACAAGATCTTTGTTTACATTATTCATCCTCCTTGCGGAGTCAAGTTTCTCTGTACCATGCTCCCCCAGATTGTCCCATCTTTAATTTTCTTATTTTGGGTTCAATCTGCTAAAACTCATATGGTGCATTTAGCACTGCCTTTAAAACTCTGAACACGTCCAGTATGAATATTGGCTGACTATGCTATCTTTCTATTGGAACTATAAAAGGTCCATGAATTTAGCTATATCTTTACTTTAGGGGTATCGATATTATGACCGTCTTACTCCCCCGACGATCACATTCATCTTTTATAGATCACTTTAGTATGCATCGCATTGTCTGAATAATGGGAAAGTATCTTTCCTAATTGTCTTTCTTAATTGATCTCACCTTTCTCCCCCTCGAAATGTGGTACGAACTTTTCTACCACAATTTCGAAAACTATTCAGAACTCTTATGAATGAGGAAACTTTGATTATTTTCTTCATCCACATGATTACATCATGCAAATGAAATTATTTCTTAATTCGTTGGGAGTACTTTTCCCTCATTTCACTTCAAGAACTCAACAGAGTCTTTTATCATTGATACTTTCGCAAGTCACGCTTGCATGTCATTCTTATCTTGAGGTTCGTCTGTAACTTTTTGTTCTTCTTAAACTTATATTAGGATAACACAAGAGCTACCCTTAACTTTTCTCCCTGTGCGAAATACACTCAAAGCACATGAGTGATTACAATTTTCTCCTGCCATGCAGGATAAATACTATGTCAAATTTCTCCCGCCATGCAGGATTTATTAACATAAGTATTATGCCAACTTTACCCCGTCATGCGGGTATTTTCTCAAACTTTTCCCGTCATACGGGTACTATCACAAACTTTTTCCCGCCATGCGAGATAATTTTCTTGAAGGGACATAAATATCAATATTGGCTCATATTCAATCAACAAATTTAGAAATAAATCCAAATACTTTTTAACACATATGCTTAATCCGACGTTAGTCAAATTAAACATGCATGTCACTTATTACATTTCAAATCAAGATGATTAAGTCTAAAATTATATTACTTATTACATCTTTTATCATGATGATAAAAACTAAAAACTAAATTCTTCTTCATAAGGAGTACATAAAAGGCATCTTTTAAAATAAACTCTTAATGTTCTATTTCTTTCTTGGATCAATATTTTAGAATTCTTTTCTTTTAAAGCCATTCTTTAAAAAGACCGCAGTCCCTTATACAATGGCCTTCTATCTGCAAAAATTTTGCATTTTTCATCTTCTGAGTCACAAGTACCCAGCTCATTTTCTTTTCACCCTTCAAGAATAAAGGCATGAAGTTCTCTGTCTGAAAACATTAATAAAAAATCAACAATAATGCTCATTAAACTTTTAAAACTTTATGTTCTATTCTATATCACCGTTGGACAGAAATAGAATGAAAACAATATTATTCTATGTTAATTCCATATCACCGTTGGGTAGAAATGAAATTAACATATTTAAACTCAATTATCTTATAACCCTCTTCAAAATTAAATTCTTCCGTTGGTTCGAATTTAATTTTGAAGATCATTATCATTATTGCGGCGGAAACATGAAAATACATTACATTCTGCTCGCTCTGGAGCATCTATTGTCTCTTATCTATTCTCTAAAAATTGGTCACTTTGATGCAAAATTCATCAGAGATTTAAACTTTAAACATAAAACTCATAGAATTATAATATTGTTATCATCAACGTTGGTCAGAAAATAACAATATCATAATTTTCTTTAAACATAAACTCTTAAATAAATTTATAATATTGTTATCATCAACGTTGGTCAGAAAATAACAATATTATAGTTTATCTTAACTATAAACCGACTATTCCTCCAATTAAAATTTTCCCCGTTGGTTCCAATTTTAACTGGAGGGTAAACTTTTCACCATTTACTGAATAATTATAACTGCTCTTCAAATTAAATCCTCTTGTTGGTTCGAATTTAATGAGAAGACAAAACTTTTTCTTTGCAGCGGAAACATAAACAATTCTTTATCTACTTTTCAGAAGCACTTTCTTTAATTCATACAATTGTCCTCTGCACTAATTCTACATCACCGTTGGCAGAAATAGAATTAATGCATGACACACTCATAAACAACGTCATAACATTGTTATTAATCAACATTGGTCATGATAATAACAATATTACTTTACCATTAAAACCATACTTAAAATGACATTATCCAGAAGCACTTAATTACTGTTTGCTCAGATTTCAACGTTGGTGAAAAAATGAGCAAGATTTAGCATCAGATCTCAGTTAAAAAACATTATTTCAATGCTTCTGGAAAAGGAAAAACAAAAGAAAAAAAATCATAAGCTTTACTTTGCAATTGGGCCGAAAACCTCCACGTGCACTGTGTTGTCGCAGCCCAGCTGAGCAAGCAACCCGAGGCCCAGCCATATCCGCGTCCGTCCCCAGCCCAGTTCGCCCGAGCGCTCGCTTGCGGCCCACTCGACGAAAACGGCCCAAGGCCGAGCCGCGCGCCATGCGCTCCCGCGTCCCAGGCCGCAACCTGGGCCTAGGCCGGGATTTCTTTCGCCCGCCTGGGCTATATCTGGCCCGAGCGAACCCTAATCGTCCGTTTCAATCGGACGGCTCGCCTTGCTTCTCGGCCGATCAAAAACCAGGCACCGGTCAGCCCTTCCTTGGAAAACCCTAGCCATTTCATTTGCTTTGGCCCTCTCTCTCTTCACAGCCGAGCACAACCGACCGAGCGAGCAGCGACCATGGCGCCGTCGCCGGCCCCCTCGCCGGCACGCGTGCTCCCCAACGGGTGAGCACGCCGCCGTCGAGCGGCCTGGCCACGGCGCCCCCTTGCCGAGCCCGGAGAGCCAGCTCCCTGACTCGTCTTCTTCTCCCGCGCCGGCGAAGGGCCGGCTCGGCTCTTCTTCTCCCGCGCCGGCGAAGGTGGGCCGTTCCCCTTTTCCCTTCTTCCCCTTTTCTTTCTCCGATTTGGATTTTGTTCCTCTTTTCCGAACTAGAGGTGGGGATTAGGGTTAGGGTTAGTGTGCCGACCCCTGTTCTTTTCTTTCCTTCCTTTCTTTCTTTGATTTCTTCTCTTTTGGATTCAAGATCGATATGGGGATACTTTCTAGGTACTGTTTCTCTTCCCCGTTGAAGGCTTTTACGGGTTTAGGGTTCGTGAACCCCTTCTATGATCCGAATGGATCTTGTTCTATTTTCTTTCTTCTTTTACCCGGTTAGGGTTAGGGATATAGAGGCAACCTTGCTCCGATACCATTGATAGAAAGTAGGATTGGTACCTCTGTGTGTAACCCGCAGATCCGCCCTGGACAATAGCGTCGTGACCTCGCGGACAACGGTGTCGAGGCAGCTCCGGCTCAGTGGCGAGGTACAGTGGTGGTCCAGAGGGGCCGGTGTAGACCTACAGGGGCGACGGCGGTGGTGGGGCACATCCCGTCGCTTACAGCCCCTCCTCTAGATCGGTCTAGGAAAGGAGGTGGGGCAGTTACTGTGGCGTCAAACCTCGTGTTGTGTGCCTCTGCCCCACCTCCCCTTTATTGAGCTACGCGACGGGGGCCCACCAGCCCGTTGAACGGCCGGATACCCCCGATCAGGGTATGATCAAGGCCCTGACTTGGTCGTTGGACCGAGTTAGGAGGAGATCAACTAACACAGTGGTGACAAACACATTTCTTACATTCGTTGTGCCGTGTAGATGTTGGTGCTGCCGCTAATTATGGAAGCGTACGAGCAGCGCCACCACCTCCACGAGACCAACGCGGTCACATTCGACGGCGACGATGCCACCGACAACATTGCGCTGCTTCACGGTAAGTATCTGAAGTCTGAGCCGGCTGCCGATCTTCTCAAATGATCCATTTTGTGGCTTGCGTAGATATCCTTTTCTCACCCTTGTGCTCCGGAATTTGTAAATGCAGCACGTTTCAAGGCGCATGCACTAGCAGACACACAGACAGCCATCAACAACATGGTTCCCAATGAGAAAGTAAATTTTGCTCTTGAGGGCACATGCTCTTGTGCCGTGGACCACAAGATTCGCACTGAGATTCGTGGGAAAAATTTCTGCGTTGGGTTCCCAATCCCTGGGTCATACAATAGCAAAGTAAGCTCGCGAACACACATATAATTATAGTTCATAGAGACTAATCATCACCAAAGGATCAGTAGTGCCCACTCATGCTTTCTTTCCATGCAGTCTGTCAACCACATTCCAAAACCCATCTTGTTCTCTCTCTAATTTCCATACGTCTTTCTAGGTCTACTGCATGCAATTCCTCGTTGGCATTCAAACTTGGGTTCACATTCTCATTTTTCTTCCAACCAACTTGTCGGTGTTCGAACCCGAGGGGGTCCTAGACCAATGAGTAAATATTGCGTGTCCCTTTCCTCGATGGTGATGCAAGGAGAACACACGGGGGTTTATCCTGGTTCGGGCAAAAGAAGGCCCTACATCCAGCGGGGGAGGGGAGATTTTGTATTTCCTTACACCGAGGTGCTTGCGTAGGGGTTACAAGCTTGCGAGAGAGGGCGGTGAGCCCAGGTCTCAAAGAGAAGAAAAAGAAATACAAGATGATTGCTTGAGATGTT
This sequence comes from Saccharum spontaneum, assembly GCA_022457205.1. Classification (NCBI taxonomy): domain Eukaryota; kingdom Viridiplantae; phylum Streptophyta; class Magnoliopsida; order Poales; family Poaceae; genus Saccharum; species Saccharum spontaneum. The sequence goes on along the minus strand of CM039595.1, from coordinate 65,710,275 downwards.
GATCGCTATCTTGAGTGTGGCTCGTCGTCCGTCCTCCTCTCCAGAGCCCTGGCCTACCCTTTTATAGGACGAGAGGAGGCCAGGGCAATGGATGCCTTGAGATGATGTTTTGTCGATCACTGTCAATGTGACTGTAGCGACGTGCCCTAGAAATGGGAGGCCATCCCTGGTACCATGGTGTTACAGAGGACGAGACGCCGAAATGACCCGGAGCACCGCGCCATACCGTCCTTCCTTCCCTGTTGTGCTGTGTTAGGCGTCGAGGCCGTGTCGAGGCCGAGTCGAGGCCGATCGGATAAGTCCGAATCCCTGGAATCGCGGTGTACGGACTTTGTCGTATCCTCCCTCGAGGGTAACTGGTGACGTACAGTGTGCGGTAAGGTGGGTACAGTGACGTTTTTCACCTCCCATCACGGGATGGGCGGTAAAACAGTGAGGACTGACACTGGTATTGTTCCCACGTCGACCCTGGTTGCGGCCATGCCGGTAGGTGGTAGCAGGTAATTGCATTAAATGCTATGACTTTTGTCCCGGGGTAGGTGGAGAAAGAGGGGATCGAGCGCCTCGACCCGGGCTCACGCGAGTCGGAGTGTGGTCGAGGCGTTTTGTCGTGCGGGACGGGGCGCAGTCGAGGCCTCCCGTCGAGGGGGCCTCGCACGAGTCGGAGATGGGATGCGGTCGAGGCATTCCATCGAGCTGGCCTCGCGCGAGACGGACCTTTCGTGCGGTTTGAGGTGGGTTGCGTCCTGCCGTGATTTAGTCGCTTTTGTTTTTATTATCGTTGAATGTGGATACCCCTATACTACTGGTACCGACAGTAGCCCCCGAGCCTTTAGGTGAGTGTGTGATCACTCTCCTAGAGGCTTTTCGCTGATGAACTGGAATTGTGACATCGTCGACCTCTCTGGTGGGGGCGCGCGAGCACACCCGCCGGGTGTAGCCCCCGAGGCCTCGGTGGAGTGTTTGAGAAAACTCCTCCGAGGTCTTTTTTATGTTTTATTAAGGATTGGTTGCTGCGGTCGAGCCTCCGAGCCTCGCGTGCACGAGGTCGATCGGGGTCCCTGTCGTCTTTTGTTGCGCGACCCTCGCGCTCCTCCTACGGAGAGGAGGAGGAGGGGTGGGGAACGCCGTACTACCCCGTTTGGGCGAGTCCCGACGATCTCCGGTGAGCTGCTAGCGGGGAGATTCGAGTGAGAGTCCGTGCTCCAGTCGTTAGGAGTCGGCTTGTGGCCCGGAGGCGCTCTTCAAGGATGCCAAGGAGTGGTCGCGTGGATGTCGGTTCCCTGCGACAGGATCCGAGGGCTCGGTGCCTCCCCCGAGGAGATTCCTACTTCGACCTCCTCCTTTGGCCTCGAATACGTCTTGGGGTGCCTCGAGAGCGTGGCTCGATCCCTGGCCATGTATGGGCGCACCCCTGGACGTCCCTAACTCAGTTGCTCGAGGGTGGCTGTCGAACCCGGGTCGAGGGCCAGCCTCCGTTCCCTCGAGACTTTTAGTGGGCTCGGAGCCCGTTATAGGTATCTGGGAATATCCGTCCGCGGATCCCGCCCCGCCCGTTAGTCAGGTGCGCCTTTTTAGGGTGAGATCGGCGCGGTAGTGGGCGACGTGGCATTCGGTTACGGCGTGGGGGACGGCCACGTGCCTGGTTCCTGTACGACGTGGGGGACGGTTAGGTGAGCGCATTTAATGTGGGAAACTGTTCCTACCTTTTTGTGCGGCCGTTGGGCTTCCTCCGGGCATATAAAGGCAAGACCAGGGGTCTGCGTTCCCCACCGGTTCCTTGCGCCCTTGCCATCCCTTAGCCTCAGAAAACCCTTGCCCTCCTGCGTTCTTCGCCAACACTGCTGCCGCCACCTCCTCCTTCGCTCACACCCCTCCCGATAGCGTCGATGGCCGGAAAGAGTCAGATTCTTCCCGCCGACGACTGGGCCGCTTCCTCGGTGACGGAGAGGAAGTTGGAAGAGTTGGTCGAGGACGGGCTGCTGCGGCCAAGGACAAGCCGGTCACGGCCGGAGTGGATCGCGCCGCCGTCAGCCCACCGGGAGCCGGCGCCCCCTGAAGGGTACGTGGTGAGCTTCGTCTGCTTCCACGAGCGGGGATTCGGCGTTCCCGCATTCGTCTTCATGCGCGCGCTCCTCCACTACTACCGGGTGGAGCTCCATCATCTCGCCCCCAATGCCGTCGCACAGGCCGCCATCTTTGCGGCGGTCTGTGAGGGCTACCTCGGGGTGGAGCCGCAGTGGAACCTGTGGCTTCACCTCTTCAAGGGCGAACTCTTCGCCAAGAGAGCGGGGGAGAAGGGAGTCCTATGCGCGGCGCGAGCAGGGAGCTGCGTCCTGCAGTTGAGGTCGAGCTGGGCGGATCAGTACATCCCAGCTCGACTCATCTCCTCGAACAGCGGGTGGCACGAGGGCTGGTTCTACCTCCGCAACGACGACAACCAGCTGCCAAGGTACACTGGCCGTGTGCTGACCGCCTGGGAGGACCGCTGGGCATATGGAGTGTCGGAGGTCGAGAAGCCGCGCCTGGACCCGCTGCTGGCGGCGCTGCAGCAGCTTCGCCTTCGAGGCTTGACGACAGCGGCGGTGGCAACAGCGTTCCACCACCGCAGAGTAATGCCGCTGTGCCGGCGTCGCCTGTGTTTCGACCAAATGACTCCGGAGGCATCTCTGGAGGGGAGCCAGATGTCCCACGAGGCCCTCACCCTCGAGGAGGTACTCTGTCGAGCTCGTCGGATGGTCGGGACTTTCAAGACGGAGGAGGTCGACCGGGTCCCCATGAGGCCCACCGAGGGGTTTGAGCCTGTGGTAAGTATCTTTGAGTTGGTACGCTTGTTTGGTTTTGTTCATTTTTTGGATTCCCCTAATCTGGTCGAGGCCGGTGCGCAGGACTTGTCGACGCTGCGGGAGACGCGGCCGCCGGTCCCAGAGGACCAACCTGCCCGGGAGGCTCGACGGCTGCATGCCTCGAAGCAGAAGAAGATCAAGGAGTCGACCAAGAAGTGGGCGGCTCGCAAGGCCAAGGAGGCGGAGGCGCAGAAGAAGCTCCGGCGTTAGCAAGCCCTCGATGGAGTTCCTCTGGCGCCGTCGCCTTCTGAGACAATCTCGGGAGAGGACGACGACAGCAGCGGCGAGGACTACGACGCCCTGTCACGGTATGAAGCCGCGACCGGGCTGGGGGACCTCCCCGATATCCGCCCCCTGCTGGAGCCCATCGCGGGGTCGTCCTCCTCGGTCATCGTGGTCGAGGAGACCGAGGAGGAGGAAGAGGAAGAGGAGAAGGAGAAGAAGAAGAAGAAGAAGAAGGAAGAAGCGGGCCCCTCGACGGGAGGGGCCGCTTTGCCCCGGACCCGGCAAGAGGGGTCGACGGGGATGCCCGTTCCGGCTCAGGCCCCGCAAACCCGGGCGAGGGCCGAGACGGTGGTGCTGGCGTCGTCATCGGCGGCGCCATCGGCGGGCGTGAGAACCCGAGGCCAGCTGGCCTCGGAGGCGCAGAAGGCGCAGGGCGCCGCACCGGCGAGGGCCCCACGGAGTGCCAGGCCTGCTGGCGGGGTGAAAGCCCAAGTTTGGTTTTGGTAATTAATGACACCAAGTTGCTAATGCTATTGTATCAAGTGTGATTAAGCTAGGCATAAGCAACATGTGATGGAGGAGGATGTGACAAGGAGTTGTGGCCACAAGATCACAAAGAAATGGTGCATGGACATGAAATGATGATCATGGTGGAGATGCACATGAAATGATGGACATGATGATCAAGTGAAGGAGAAGGATCTAAGAGCGCAAGGCAAAGGTATAATCATAGGGTTTTCCTTTTGCCGGTCTAAGATGAGTAGAGAAGTGATTGACCGGGTTTAGGATACATAGCCGACTATCAAGAGGGGCAATCACGGTTAGCTCTGAAATCAAGTGCCACTAGATCAATGTCTTGAGCATATGCATTTAGGATCTAGTAAAGAGCTAACATAACGCCTTAGAAAATGTTTGTGAAAATGCTAACACACGAGCACAAGGTGGTGATCACTTGTTGGTGTTGGCACATTTGCGAAGGCGGTGAAGTTTTAAGCAGTAGAGAGGGGTTTGGGTTCCTCTCTCCCTCCCGCCGAGCTTGCGAGGCGGGATTCGGCGCTTTTTGGAGAAGTGAAATGCCTATTTTCTATTGCGCCGAAAGTTGGAAAAGAAACGGAGGCGAACGGAGGTCACTGCGTGCACCGGACGCTGCCCCGGACGCTGCACCGGACTCGGTTACTGTGCGACTGGCGCGTCCGGTCAGGCGAACAGCGGTTCACAAGGACCACCGGACGCGGTGCGCGTCCGGTCATAGGTGACCGGACGCGTCCGGTCGTCCAGGGAGCTTACTGGACTCCCACCGGACGCGGGCACTGTGGCGTCCGGTCAGTTCTTCAGCGCGTCCGGTCGTTGTTTCGCGGTGCGCGGCTCGGTGTTGACCGGCGCGTCCGGTGGGTCACGGGACCGGCGCGTCCGGTCGTGACCAGCGCGTCCGGTCGCTCGGTCGAGCGCGTCCGGTCAACGGTAACGGCTAGTTCGAACGAGCACTGTTCACGTCTGTCGCGTAGTGACCGGACGCGTCCGGTCACCCTGACCGGAGCGTCCGGTCAGCGCGATTTCAACTGCGTCGTTTCTAACGGCTAGCTGCGTACCCCTTCGTTATAAATAGATGGTGGCCGGGGTTTGAGGGTAACTCTTGCACATTTTGAGATATAGAGACATCCTTTGAGCTAGAGAACAACCCCTCCACTCATCTCTTTGATTGATTGCACATCTTGAGTGAGATTGAGTGAGATTCAAGTGCATTGCTTGAGAGTTGCATTCTAGAGGCACTTGATCTTCGAGTTGCTGCGGATTTCTTGTTACTCTTCCGTGTTTCCCGACACGGTAGACGGCTTGGAGCAGCGGAGGTGATTGAGCTCGCAATTGGAGATTGTTGGAGCCTTCACCAAGTGTTGTAAGGGGTTCTTGATCCTTCCCCGCGGGAGTTCGCAAATTGGATACTCTAGTGGAGCTCGTGGCTTGGAGGATCCCCATCTTGTGTGCGGTTGTGCGGCGCCCGCCGAGGGCTCGACTCTTGATAGTCGATTAGCTCGCGAACCGACAAGTGGGTGCATCGCCACAACGAGGAGTAGCTTGCCGGGAAGCAAGTGAACCTCGGGATAAATTCTTGTGTCATTCTCTTCCCGAGGATTTCTCTTGTGTGATTGATTGATTGTTACTTCTCATCTCTACACGGCGGTATAACCACTTGAAGCTCTTCTCTCGTATTACTTCTCGTATCTAGCTTGTTGTTGTTGTGTTTAGTGGATAGCCTTGAACTAGACTTGTGTAGGTGGCTTGCTTACTTAGTTAGTGCTAGTGCTTTTTGCTCCGCCACCTTTTATACTAACTTGTGGTTAAGTAATTTGTGTAGAAAGTTTTTATTAGGCTATTCACCCCCCCTCTAGCCTTTTTTGGACCTTACAAGTGGTATCGGAGCCGAGGCACCGTTTATTTGAGGCTTAACAACCTACGGTGAAAAAGAAATGGCTCAATTAAGCTTGCACATCAACAACACCAAGAAGGCACCTCACTTTGATGGCACAAATTATGCATATTGGAAAGTTAAGATGACCGCACACCTCAAGTCAATCAATAGAGAAGTGTGGAAGGTCACCGAAACAAAATTTGAGGTTGCTAATCCGGAGGCACCTACACCGGTGGAAGAGAAGAAGCTCCAATGCAATGATATTGCCATTAGTGCTCTTCATGAGGCATTAGATGACAAGACTTTTGAGCAAGTGAAGAACATAGAAGTTGCACATGATGCTTGGGCCAAGCTAGAAGAAACATTTGAGGGCACCGAAGGTACAAAGACCGCTAAAGCATATATCTTGCAAGAAAAATTTTCAAGCTTCAAGATGCAAGATGATGAGAGTGTTCCGGAGATGTTTCATAGATTGCAAGTCATTGTCAATGAGCTCAAGGCACTTGGTGAGGAAGTCAAGGACAACCAATTCTCTATGAAGTTCTTGAGAAGCTTGCCCAAGAGATTTGATACTTTGATCACCGTGCTAGTGAGGACTACATTGAAGGATTCAACTCCTCAACAAATATTCCAAGAAGTGATGACCGATGATTCATATAGAGAAGATGATGAGAAGGATGAGTTGATCAAGAAGAAGAAAAAGGAAAATGAGAAGAAGGATGATGAGAAGAAGAAGAGTGTGGCATTCAAAGCCACCACATCCAAGGGCAAATCCAAGATTGAATCATCAAGTGAAGAAGACTCAAGCTCTTGTGATAGTGATGACATTGATGAGAAGATGGCTCTCTTTGTCAAGCAATTTAGCAAATTCATGAAAAAGAAGGGCTATCGTGCTAGGAGGAAGAAGAACACATCTAAGAAGAATGAGCATGCCATGAGATGCTTTAGATGCCATAGCAAGGACCATCTCATTGCAAAGTGTCCTTATGATAGTGATGATGAAGATGCTATCAAGAAGGAGAAAAAGAAGCAAAAGAAGAAGCAAGAAAAGAAGGAGAGTTCTCATAAGAAGAAGAATGATTCTCATGTTGCTACATGGGATAGTGATGATTCCTCAAGTGATGATGAGGATGACTACAAGAGCAAGAAGAAGGGACATGCTAGCATTGCTATCCAAGAGAAGGTCTCCCTCTTCGACACTCCATCGTGCTTCATGGCTAAGGCCACTAAGGTATCATCCGATAATGAGAGTGATCATGATAATGCTAGTGATAGTGATAGTGATAGTGATGAAGAAGAATTCACTAAAGATGAACTAATCACTATGCTAGAAGATTGCACTCAACATTATAAAGAATCTAGAAAGGAATGCAAGGGCTTGCTTAAGGAAAAGAAAAACCTTGTGCAAGAACTTGATGAGCTTAGAGCATCTTATGAGAGTCTAAAGGTAGACCATAAGAAGCTTCAAAAGTCTCACACTAAGCTTGAAGAAGCTCATTCCTCTCTAGTTGAAAAATGTGAAAACATGCCAACTAATGTTGAGAAAGCTAAAACTTGCAACATAGGCATATCATATGATATAATTGATGAACCTTTTCATAAGCCTATTGTTGTTGCTCCCACTAACCCTTCATGTAGCTCATCTACATCATCCTCATCTAGTAGTGACGGTCTCACTTGTGACTCCACACTAATAGTTGAGATTGAAAATCTCAAGAAGGAGGTAAAAGAGCTCAATCACACCTTAGCTAAGGCTTATGGTGGTGAGGACCGCTTGCTTATGTGCTTCGGTAGCCAAAGGGCTTCTCTCTATAAAGAGGGATTGGGCTATAACCCCAAGAAAGGCAAGGCCGCTTTTGCTCCTCACAAGACTCGTTTTGTGAAGAACAATGGTAGCTATTGCAAAAGTTGCAAGCAAGTTGGTCACATAGAGCGACATTGCATGAACAAGAAATCCAATGCTAATGTATCCTCAATTAAGTTTGACTCTTTCTATATACTTACCAAGGGTACAAATGGTGTTCATGCTAAGTTCATTGGTACACCATGGATGGGCTCAAAGAAGAAAGCCATTTGGGTACCAAAGAGCTTGGTCACTAACCTTGGAGGACCCAAACAAGTTTGGGTACCTAAAAAGAATTGATCTTATCTTGTAGGTCAATTACAAAGCCGGAGGAAGGCATTGGGTGCTTGATAGTGGGTGCACTCAACACATGACCGGGGATTCTTGTATGTTCAAATCAATTGATACAAGTCAAAATGGTGGTTTTGATGCTATCACTTTCGGCAACAACAAGAAAGGCAAGGTCAAGGGGCTTGGTAAAATTGCTATCTCAAATGACATGAGCATATCTAATGTATTGCTAGTTGAGAGCTTGGACTTCAATCTTTTATCGGTGGCTCAACTTTGTGATCTTGGCTTCAAGTGCATATTTGGGAGTGATGATGTTGAAGTCATAAGTGTTGATGGATCAAATTTGATATTCAAAGGATTTAGACATGGTAGCTTATACTTGGTTGACTTCAATGATAGTGAGACACAATTGACATCATGCTTGCTTAGCAAATCTAGTATGGGATGGTTGTGGCATAGAAGGCTTGGTCATGTTGGAATGAAACAATTGAACAAACTTTTGAGGCATGACTTAGTTAGAGGCTTGAAGGATGTCACCTTTGAGAAGGATAAACCTTGTAGTGCTTGTCAAGCCGGCAAACAAGTTGGAAATAAACATCCTAGTAAGAGTGAAATGAGCACATCAAAGGCATTTGAGCTATTGCACATGGACTTGTTTGGGCCAACAACATATACTAGCATTGGTGGCAACAAGTATGGTTTTGTGATTGTTGATGACTACACTAGATACACTTGGGTGTTCTTTCTTTATGACAAGAGTGATGTTTATGATCTATTCAAGTCTTTTGTCAAGAGAGTGCAAAATGAGTTTGAGACTACCATCAAGAAGATTAGAAGTGACAATGGTAGTGAGTTCAAGAACACAAGAATTGATGATTTATGTGATGATCTTGGAATTGGACATCAATTCTCTCCAACATACACTCCTCAATCCAATGGTGTAGTTGAAAGAAAGAATAGAACTTTGATTGACATGGCTAGATCAATGCTTAGTGAGTACAATGTGAGTCATTCATTTTGGAGTGAAGCCATCAACACGGCTTGCTATTGTAGCAACCGTCTTTATTGCCATGGAAAGCTTGGAAAGACACCATATGAGCTATTGAATGGAAGAAAGCCCAACATTGCATACTTTAGAGTATTTGGTTGCAAATGCTATATTCTCAAGAAAGGCACTAGATTGAGCAAGTTTGAAAAGAAATGTGATGAAGGGTTCTTACTTGGTTATTCTACCACAAGCAAAGCATATAGAGTTTGGAATCTCACAAATGGCACCTTGGAAGAAGTTCATGATGTTGAGTTTGATGAAACCCAAGGGTCTCAAAATGAAGCTCAAAACCTTGATGATGTGAGAGGAGATCAATTGTCAAATGCAATGAGGAACATGGACATTGGTGACATAAGGCCGAGGCAAGTTGATGATGATGATGATACTCATGTGATCAACCAAAGTGTGCAAATTGATACAAATCAAGCAAGCTCTAGTGGTTCTCATGATGAAGTACAAGATCAAAGTCAAGCTAGTGGAAGCAATCAACTTCCAATACTTCAACCTACTAGTATTGCAAGAGATCATCCATTAGATCAAATCATTGGTGGAATTCAAAGTGGTGTTCAAACTAGATCAAGGCTAGCATCCTTTTGTGAGCACTACTCATTTGTGTCACTTGAAGAACCAAAGAAAATAGAAGATGCATTGAAAGATTCCGATTGGGTAAATGCCATGCATGAAGAGCTAAACAACTTCACTAGAAATCAAGTTTGGGAACTTGTTGAGAGGCCAAAGAACTACAATGTGATTGGTACTAAGTGGGTCTTTAAAAACAAGCAAGATCAAGATGGCATGGTTGTGAGGAACAAAGCAAGATTAGTAGCACAAGGTTACACACAAGTTGAAGGTCTTGACTTTGGAGAGACATATGCACCGGTAGCAAGATTGGAGGCTATTAGAATCTTATTAGCATATGCTTGTGCACACAACATCAAGCTCTATCAAATGGATGTCAAGAGTGCATTTCTTAATGGTTACATCAATGAAGAAGTTTATGTTGAGCAACCTCCCGGTTTTGAAGATGACAAGAAGCCCAACCATGTTTATAAGCTCAAGAAGGCATTGTATGGTTTGAAGCAAGCACCTAGAGCATGGTATGAGAGGTTGAGAGACTTTCTTCTCTCTAAAGGGTTCAAGATGGGAAAGGTTGACACCACTCTTTTCACCAAGAAAATTGGAAATGACTTGTTTGTGTTGCAAATCTATGTGGATGACATTATCTTTGGATCAACCAATCAAGATTTTTGTGAAGAATTTGGAAATATGATGGCAAATGAGTTTGAGATGTCTATGATTGGAGAGCTTAGTTACTTCCTTGGACTTCAAATCAAGCAAATGAAGAATGGCACTTTTGTAAGTCAAGGCAAGTACATCAAGGACATGATCAAGAAGTTTGGATTGCAAGATGCTAAGTCAATAAGCACACCAATGGGCACAAATGATCAATTGGGTATTGATAATAGTGGCAACATGGTAGATCAAAAGCAATACCGGTCTATGATTGGAAGTTTGCTCTATGTCACCGCCTCTAGGCCGGATGTGATGTTTAGTGTGTGCAAGTGTGCAAGATATCAAGCTTCGCCTAGAGAAAGTCACTTGAAAGCAACCAAGAGGATATTGAGATATCTTAAGGGCACTCATGATGTTGGATTATGGTTTCCAAAGGGGTCAAGTTTTGAGTTGTTTGGATATTCGGACTCCGACTATGGTGGATGCAAGATTGATAGAATGAGCACAAGTGGCACTTGTCAATTGCTTGGAAGGTCTCTTGTTTCATGGTCATCAAAGAAACAAAATAGTGTTGCACTATCTACCGCCGAGGCCGAATACATTAGTGCCGGTAGTTGTTGTGCACAATTGCTTTGGATGAAGGCCACCTTGAATGACTTTGGAATCAAGTTCAAGAATGTGCCATTGTTTTGTGACAATGAAAGTGCTATCAAGATGACTCAAAATCCGGTTCAACATTCAAGAACAAAGCACATTGACATAAGGCATCACTTTATAAGAGACCATCAACAAAAGGGTGATATTAGCATTGAGAGCATTGGCACCGAAGATCAACTAGCCGACATATTCACAAAGCCACTTGATGAAAAGAGATTTTACAAGTTGAAGAATGAATTGAACATACTTGACTTCTCCAACTTGAGATGAGTGCACCCCCACATTCCTATATGACATGCCTCTCCTCCGACATAGCAAGGTAAAGTTGTTTGGCATATCATCCATACTTTGCTAAGGACATGTTTAGAACATATAGACATATTTGCATGATAAATAGGCCCATTCTTGAAAATCAAATGATTTTAATGTATATATGGTACCACTATTGCTTCTATGTTTTGATTGATCTAGTGGTAGCATATGACATGTTTATGGGCTTGCAAACCTAGTGTTGAATCTAGAAAATGAGCTCATGATGTGTAATTCAACATGGTCAAGATAACCCTTATACTTTATGAGGTGTGAAGAAGCTTGTCCTTGGATCAAACCGAATTACATATTCTAGGCAAGTGATCTAGATTGAACCATAATTTGGACTCCCTCATATTGATTGACTTATCTCTCACTAAAATTGGCACCTTTTTGGTGATTGTTGACAAAGGGGGAGAGAAAAGTCACAAAGGTAGAAAAGTCACAAAGGGGGAGAAAGATATAATAAGAGGGGAGAGAAAAGTCACAAAAAGAAAAAGTTACTAAGGGGGAGAGAAAGCATAAGATAAGACTTTGGAAAGGGATCAATTAAAAATTTGAGCACACAAGTAGGGGGAGCAAGCTCATGAATTATTTGTTGCATTTGTATGCGCATTAACATGATGAATTGTTGCATTGCAAAGCTTAAATTCATATTCATACTTGTGTGGTGATTGCTAGAAATAGAACTTGTATGATGATTTGTTAAGAGTAGCTTTTTAAGTGGTATCTAGACACCCTTTGCTTATAATGTTAATCTCACGGGGTACTTTAGTGTTTGTGATCATTACAAGTGATGAATTACAAGTGGTGTCTAGCTACGTCGATGCTAAGGATGGTATATAAAGGCAACTCCGATTGGTATCACGCTTCAAAGGTCCATTCTATATACCTTAGCATCAATTTGATAGTAGTAACTCTCCCAAAATTCAAATCCATACATATGTGCCAAATTGAACCAAACTCATGGAAGCACATATGTAGGGGGAGCTAATACTATCGAAATTAAAAATTGATTTCATTTCATATCTTTGTGATGGTTGTCATCAATTACCAAAAAGGGGGAGATTGAAAGCCCAAGTTTGGTTTTGGTAATTAATGACACCAAGTTGCTAATGCTATTGTATCAAGTGTGATTAAGCTAGGCATAAGCAACATGTGATGGAGGAGGATGTGGCAAGGAGTTGTGGCCACAAGATCACAAAGAAATGGTGCATGGACATGAAATGATGATCATGGTGGAGATGCACATGAAATGATGGACATGATGATCAAGTGAAGGAGAAGGATCTAAGAGCGCAAGGCAAAGGTATAATCATAGGGTTTTCCTTTTGCCGGTCTAAGATGAGTAGAGAAGTGATTGACCGGGTTTAGGATACATAGCCGACTATCAAGAGGGGCAATCACGGTTAGCTCTGAAATCAAGTGCCACTAGATCAATGTCTTGAGCATATGCATTTAGGATCTAGTAAAGAGCTAACATAACGCCTTAGAAAATGTTTGTGAAAATGCTAACACACGAGCACAAGGTGGTGATCACTTGTTGGTGTTGGCACATTTGCGAAGGCGGTGAAGTTTTAAGCAGTAGAGAGGGGTTTGGGTTCCTCTCTCCCTCCCGCCGAGCTTGCGAGGCGGGATTCGGCGCTTTTTGGAGAAGTGAAATGCCTATTTTCTATTGCGCCGAAAGTTGGAAAAGAAACGGAGGCGAACGGAGGTCACTGCGTGCACCGGACGCTGCCCCGGACGCTGCACCGGACTCGGTTACTGTGCGACCGGCGCGTCCGGTCAGGCGAACAGCGGTTCACAAGGACCACAGGACGCGGTGCGCGTCCGGTCATAGGTGACCGGACGCGTCCGGTCGTCCAGGGAGCTTACTGGACTCCCACCGGACGCGGGCACTGTGGCGTCCGGTCAGTTCTTCAGCGCGTCCGGTCGTTGTTTCGCGGTGCGCGGCTCGGTGTTGACCGGCGCGTCCGGTGGGTCACGGGACCGGCGCGTCCGGTCGTGACCAGCGCGTCCGGTCGCTCGGTCGAGCGCGTCCGGTCAACGGTAACGGCTAGTTCGAACGAGCACTGTTCACGTCTGTCGCGTAGTGACCGGACGCGTCCGGTCACCCTGACCGGAGCGTCCGGTCAGCGCGATTTCAACTGCGTCGTTTCTAACGGCTAGCTGCGTACCCCTTCGTTATAAATAGATGGTGGCCGGGGTTTGAGGGTAACTCTTGCACATTTTGAGATATAGAGACATCCTTTGAGCTAGAGAACAACCCCTCCACTCATCTCTTTGATTGATTGCACATCTTGAGTGAGATTGAGTGAGATTCAAGTGCATTGCTTGAGAGTTGCATTCTAGAGGCACTTGATCTTCGAGTTGCTGCGGATTTCTTGTTACTCTTCCGTGTTTCCCGACACGGTAGACGGCTTGGAGCAGCGGAGGTGATTGAGCTCGCAATTGGAGATTGTTGGAGCCTTCACCAAGTGTTGTAAGGGGTTCTTGATCCTTCCCCGCGGGAGTTCGCAAATTGGATACTCTAGTGGAGCTCGTGGCTTGGAGGATCCCCATCTTGTGTGCGGTTGTGCGGCGCCCGCCGAGGGCTCGACTCTTGATAGTCGATTAGCTCGCGAACCGACAAGTGGGTGCATCGCCACAACGAGGAGTAGCTTGCCGGGAAGCAAGTGAACCTCGGGATAAATTCTTGTGTCATTCTCTTCCCGAGGATTTCTCTTGTGTGATTGATTGATTGGTACTTCTCATCTCTACACGGCGGTATAACCACTCGAAGCTCTTCTCTCGTATTACTTCTCGTATCTAGCTTGTTGTTGTTGTGTTTAGTGGATAGCCTTGAACTAGACTTGTGTAGGTGGCTTGCTTACTTAGTTAGTGCTAGTGCTTTTTGCTCCGCCACCTTTTATACTAACTTGTGGTTAAGTAATTTGTGTAGAAAGTTTTTATTAGGCTATTCACCCCCCCTCTAGCCTTTTTTGGACCTTACACGGGGCCGCCGCGAGGCCGCCGCCTGCCGCCTCGGGAGGCTCGGACCGCGCGGGGTCGAGGCCCCTGGTGCTAATTTCCGGGTGAGTATTCGCGCTTGGTGGCTTCGCCTATCTCCGGATTCGTCGGCTAATCTTGCTCTTTGTTTCACAGGTTGAAGCGGAAGGCGGAGCTCATGGGGCCTACCCCAGTGAGGTCGCTGCGGGCGAGCGCCTCCGTTCTCAACCGGACGGCGGAGCAGGACGTGGCCTGGGTCCGCAAGGTCGAGGCCGCGAAGGGGCGCCTGCGACAGCAGCAGGGGGTTGCAAGCGCTACGGCGGTCGCTGGCCCCGACCCCGCCGTGGCGAGGTCCGACCCGGCGAGGGCGGTGGCGCCCGGTTCGGTCGAGGCGGAGCCTAAGCCGTTGCCGACGGCTGAGGCCACCGTTGAGGCCGTGACGGGTGAAGCACCCACCGGCGGCGCGGAGCGGGCGGGTACCGATGTGACCATGGAGGAGGTCGCGTCGGCATCGGGACAGGAGGTGGCACCGGCGAGGGGACCGCTGCTGCAGCAAGACCTGCCGGTGCGGCCGGTGGGCACGGTGGAGAGCGAGGCCGTCGAGCTCCCTACCGGAGCTCCAAAAGAAGGGGCGCCGGAGGTCGAGGCGCCGGCTCTGGAAGCGCCGGCGGTTGAGGTGCCGGCTCCTGAGCCTCCGACGGTCGAGGCAGGGGCCCCGGCGACGTCGACAGCCGCGGTGCCAGCTCCGGGAGCGCCAGCGACCGAGGGGCCGGCCACCGCAGAAGGGCAGGCGCTCATGGTTCTTACTCTCGATGACACCCCCATGGACAAAGGGAAACAAGCGATGGGGGTCGAGGGGGGCGAGGCCACGGATCAGGCCGGTGCCTCGATGGCCGCTGGGGCCGCGGGCGCCGCGGTCGAGGCCGGCCCTTCGGTGGGACCGGGAGACGCCCCGGCCGCGTCGTCGTCGTGGCCCGACATCGCCGCGCTGGCGATAGCGCGGGCCGAGGAGGAGATCCCGAGGTGGGGAGGGTCGTCCCTTCAGTTCAGGGATGCTGCGAACCCCGACGCCGAGCCCATCTTCACCCTGAACGATGGGGATGAAGTGCACCACTGGCAGTACCTCGAGAGCGTCCGCCGGCACCTCGATCGGATACTCCACGTGGCGTCCGACGCCGTCTCACAGGGTATACGGGATGCCACCGAGGTACGATCGATGTGTTAGCTTTTTTCGTGGCTCTTAGTGTCTTTTCCCTCGGATTCTTTATCTTTTTGGTCTCTTTGAATCGTGGCCAGGAGCTGAAGGAGTACTCCCGCCGCAAGTCGCTCTTCATTCGGAACGAGAGCGGCGTGTGGGCGGCGCTGTCCTAGCAACGGGCCTTGGTCGAGGAGGCCCAGAAAAGGCTTGTGTTGACGGTCCTTAAGTACCAAATATAATTATCAAATAAATAAAGAAAAGGATCCAAATGCAACCAACACCTAGACTTAGGGTTTTATCTGACAGAATTCCACGAGTTTTGGTGTTTGTCTGTTTCTACAGGGGGTTATCAGAAAATACGGAGGAAAGGCCCACACGTCGGGTTTACATAGAGATAATAACGTGTTCACCAATTTTCTATCATCTAGAAGACTCCAGAAGCCACGAGATCGAACGGGAGGCCGAACGGGCCCGGAGGCAGGGCGCCCGCCCTGCCCCCTAGGGCGGCCGCCCTGGCCTGAGAGCCAATCAAGCTCCGTCTCGCGGATTATGCTCCACCGACCTAAGGGATCAAGGAAAACCGTGCGATTAATGTCGGTTTGATCCGACGGCCCACGTTCACTTGAGGGGGCTATATAAGCAGGACCCCTGGCCCCTGGAGGAGGCACTCCCTCATTCTCAATTCCTCAAACCCTAATCTCAGGAGGAGAGTCTCTGATCAAGCCCTAGAGCCACCACATCAACTAGATCTCTAGTATAGCATAGCTACATAGGATTAGAACTAGAAGGAGTCAATCTTCGATTGGTTTCCGGATCTGTCAAGAGGATTCTTGGTAATTCCTTTACTGTTCTTCATTGTTCATCATTGTTCTTCAATATTATGAATACTACTTTGTTCTATTTCAATATATTGATTATGACTATGCTCTACTTGTTTATGTTTGCGATTATATTGTTCTTAGTTTATCGTAGTTATACGCTTGGCTTAGTTAGATTGGAATTATATACATGTTTAGGATCGTATAGCGTTTATCCATCGGATCCATGGGTAAATGATAAATATTGTGTAGGCGTGGTGCTTAGACCATATTTATCTACGATTGCACCTTATATGCCGGATCGTGGGGTGGTCCACGATGGTGACAGCTTCGTTGGTTCTTATATAGTCCCCCTCCCGTGTGTAAGGCAGGCAGAGCAACATTATTACGGGGGAGTGATTGCTATGTTTCTCATCTTCCTTGATAATATCACTATGCATGGGCGTAGTCCTTTCTCGCAATGATTGCCAAGTGTACTTGCACTAACTATGATATGCTAGACTTTGTAGTTAAGAATAACTTAGGAAATATCCTTGTAGTTCGTCCTAATACCATGCTAATGACTTGCTAGAATATTTGTTGAGGTGCTTATCATTATTATATGTGGCTAGCTGATCAGATTAATTATCTTTGTCACCATTCATACTTTATCTATATTTTATGTGACACTTACCCCTGTATACAAGAGATAGATGGATGCTCTCACTTATACATGCAATGATTGATACTCATTCCTATATTCCATTCCATAATCAACATTGATGTTAGTAATCCCTTCCCAGTGGTAAAAATATAAATAACGATACCTGGAATATTTCCCGGTTAAAATGCTACATCGGTATTAATCTGTGCGCTTGTAGATCTTATTTATTATTTATTTAGAAGAGCAGTTGCATATTTCAATACCGCGTCTCTCATGTCATGCTGGGGATGACAACTTGGCTTAAGTGGCATGAGGGATAGGTTCGACATTTTTGGCGCCGTTATCAGAATTAGAAAACTAAGTCTACTTTTGGTAATGACGTTAAGAATGCCCAACAAGCATTTTTGGCGCCGTTGCCGGGGAAGGTTGATTTACTAACAAGGAATGAATACAGAATTTGAGTCATCATTTGCATCATTAAGTGATTGAGATCATCAATTCTCCCAGATTTACCCCTGTATTTTTTTTCCATTCTTATTGTTTTGCAGGGTGATGTATGAATAAGAGGACATCTTCTAGAAAATTTTGTTGACAACCCCGAAGCATTAATCAGAGGGGCAAGAGCCAAGCTCAAGAAGTCAACACTTCGACGCAACACTTCATCCAATTCAGAAGACCGCCGAAGTTTCATCCGGAATTTGTCAACAGAGTTCGCAGCCATGGCGAACAAGACGATCCGCGAGTTCTCAGCTCCCACTACGGACAACATCCGCACTGGACCTGCCGTGGCCATCGACAAGAACTTTGAGCTCAAGCCAGGGCTCATCAACATGGTACAAGCAACCAGTTTTATGGGAAGCCGCACGAAGATGCAAGTGCTCATCTCCAATACTTCCTAGAGATTTGCAGCATATTCACTTTATTAGATGTTCCCAGAGACGCCATACTACTTCGCCTTTTCCCATTCTCACTATTAGGCAGAGCGAAGCAGTGGTTCTACACGACGAAGGATAAGAACACTACGTGGGCACTCTGCTCTACGAACTTTCTGGCTAAGTTCTTTCCCATGGACAAGACCAATGCTCTCCGTGGGAAGATTACAAGTTTTCAGCAACAACATGATGAATCTGTTCCAGAAGCATGGGAGCGCTTTCAAGATTACATCCTAGAATGTCCCCATCATGGAATGGAAAGCTGACTACTTATGCAGACTTTCTATCATGGGCTCATCACTAGTGCTCGTGAGACCATGGATGCTGCAGCTGGAGGCGCATTTCTATCACTCACCATACCACAAGCTACAGCCCTTGTGGAGAAGATGGCGTCCAACCAAGGTTGGAACAAAGAGAGGACTCAAACACGCAAGAAGGGTGGAGGTATGCACCAGCTCAAGGAGGTAGACATGCTGTCTGCAAAGTTAGACCTACTCATGAAAAAGCTCGATGACAAAGCTGGAGACAAAAGAGAAGTCATGAACGTCTACGACTCTCACATGACTTGTGAGGAATGTGGAGACACTGGACACTCAGGCAATCACTGCCCTAAGATGCTTGAGGATGCAAGGTACATCAACAACAACAACAACTACAACCGTCCTCAACAAAATCAAGGTTGGAATCAACAGAGGCCTAACTACTCAGGTAACTACTCAGGTAATTATCAAGGTAATAACTCTTACAACAACAATAATAATTTTCCACCCCTGAGAGAGTTAGTGTCTAATCAAGGAAAGCTAATGGATAACTTGTCTAAGAAATTGGCATCCAATGATAAAATACTAGAAAACATAAATAATAGAATGGATAATTTCTCTACTGCCATCAAAAACCAAATTAGCTTTAATAAAATGATTGAATCTCAGTTAAATCAAATAGCTACTGTTGTTCCTGCTACTAACCCCGGTATACCATCACAACCGGAAGGATTAGAATCTGCAAATCTTGTAGACATGTTTGATGCAGGTAACTATTGGAGTAATCCCGCTGTCGGAGTACATAATGACCTTCTGCCAGTCAAGAGAGGCGATCCAGGATGCCCCGTCATCCCGATCTCCATCGGCATGGTGGACTTCCCAGAAGCACTCTGCGACTTTGGCTCCAGCGTCAACATTATGCCCAGGGTACTCTATGAAAAATTCTTTACATATCCTTTATCAGAAACAACTATGTGTTTGCAGCTTGCAGATCGGACACTAAGCTTTCCTAAAGGAATATTAAAGAACATGTGTGTCCGAGTTGGTACCTCGTATGCTCCAGCTGACTTCATGGTGATAGAGACCGGGTCCGATGAGAGGTCACCAGTTATTCTGGGAAGGCCATTCCTGAACACCTCGGGAGCTGTCATCTACGCCAGCGCTGCGAAGATCAACTTCAACATCAAGGGGAGGAAGGAGACGTTTTCCTTCAAGAACAAGATTACACAAATCCCAGAGCAACCCCAACATGAACCAAGAAAGAGGACCAACAGGAGGAACAAGCAGAACAAGAACAACCAAGGATGGACCGAATCAGCTAAGATGGTCACTGCAGTTCAAGGAGGCATGAACCAAGAAAGAGGACCAACAGGAGGAACAAGCAGAACAAGAACAACCAAGGATGGACCGAATCAGCTAAGATGGTCACTGCAGTTCAAGGAGGTCAAGACCGACGACCCAAGTCGCCGTTCCTAATCAAGAAGGACGACCCAGGTATGCCAAGCATTGAGTGCTCAATCAATGGATACTCCTTTCAGAAGGCGCTCTGCGACACTGGATCAGGCGTCAACATAATGGCCACAGTCACCTATCAGCTCTTGTACGGGACCATGCCCTTAAAACTAACATACACTCAGCTCCAGATGACAGATCAGACATCCCGAAAGGTCGAAGGTATAGTAACCGATGTCCCTGTTAAAATTAACGATCATTTTGTCCATACAGACTTTCAGGTCATTGACATGGGAGACGACGAGTACGATCCACCCATCATCCTAGGAAGACCGTTCCTAGGCACCGTCAAAGCAATCATCTACATTGGAACCGGAGAAGTTCATATGCATTTCCCCTCTGAGAAGGTACGCCGCTACTTTAATGACCCTAACTATATAGTTGAAGATTCTAAGTAGGTCAGGACAAGAAGAAGGCGACGTAACCGTAACCAAAGGAGGCAAACCATCAAGGACGTATGGGCAGACTATGAATGAGAGGTCATAAGGCCCGAGGATACACAACAGGAGACCGAAGCACCAAGTCGGGTATGGAAGGCGAAGACAGTTACACAAGAAGAGGAGGCGCTGCCGGAACCACCGTCTACGCCACCCAAATCCCAGGACAACTAAGAAGAAAAGAAGTCCTGTTCGAAGGACTTAAAAACACCGAACGCCGTGCCAAGAGGTAAACTTGGTAGTTATCATTTTCCCTTTAATTATTGCTCAGTTAATCATGTTCATTCTGTCTAAAAAAATGTTGAAAATAGTAAGCCCCATGTGAGTATGCGAGTGGCATAAAACCCATAAATACATTCACTGTGGTGGCATAAAAAAATAATAATATATATTTTTTCTGTTCTATAAAAATGAAAATAAAAATAGAGAGTGACATTTATCAAGGAAGCTCAAACATGATAAAGGCTAGATATTTATGCTAATGCTTAATCAAGTTCCACGAAGCTTTATTGTCTATTTGAGCTCCATAGAATTCAGGAAGACTAGCAGATGGAGGACATTCTAATGGTTGTCAGGGTGCTGCCGACATTCAAATACACCTCTGCACCTGCTAGCTACATCAGAAGAAATTACGTCAAGATCCAGCTTGGGGGAGAGCACCCCCATTTATCCCGATAAGTATTTTTATCTACATTTATACCTATGCTTTATTAAAATAAAAAGATGCATAATCATGAAAACCCAAATAAATATTTTGTGTTTATATATATTTGCTTAGTTTAATAAATAAATAAAGTAGCTATGCTAAACTAAATCTTGAAAATAAAACTCTAGCATGGATATGATGAATAGTTGCTCTGCCTAATTTTCAAATTTGTTCTCTCTCTAGTTTAGACATAACTGTTATAATTTAAAACTGGCTCTAAACCTGAACTAGTGGGAAGAGAACTTGATCTGAAGTCTAAGTTGTTAACGGATATGATATGGGAAGGTTGAGCTGCTGTTTATCTGTTCCTAGAGATGCTAAAATTCTAGAGAATTTTATCTTTAAAAATCTTTAAAATGTTGCATGATGAGTTCCTGTATGATGAGAGTTTAAATTCCTACCACAGCCATATATTCATGCTTGTTAGATTAAGAGCCGCACTTTTACTACTTACTGCTTATGGGCATTGAGTGTGGTCATGCTGTGTAGACCCTTAGGAACTTGTCATGTGGTTAAAATCAAGATTCACTTGCACGTTCACTCATACATGCTGCTTCTACTCCGGAAGTACGCATCCACATATATCCACTCATTTCCATCTCCAGATTCACCCAAAATTATTCTACTCCTGACCCGGGAGAGAATAGCCAAAAACATTATCCCATTCCTGTTATTCCCTGTGAAGTTAATGCTCAAGTCATTTCTACTACCACTTGCTATATTTTCAAAAGAGGGAGATTGCTCTAAAAAAATGAGGAAATAAAAAGGAGCAAGTGCTCGGAACCTCGAAGAAAGAAAAAGTGAGACGAGAGGTAAAAATGGACAAGTGTCCGACAGTAGAATTAGGGGTACAAGATACCCACCTGAGAGAAAAAAAAGAGAAAAAAAATAGAGCATCTCATTCCCCTCAAAAGTTTTAAAAAGCAAGAAAGGTATGTATTCCCTCAAAAAGAGCATTAGACTTTTGTTATCACCATCATCACCATACACCACTCATTCACCACACATGCACATCTTGATTTGACTTATTGACTTGTTTCTCTGGATCCATGGTTTGACTATGCAATAAATGTTCTATGAGTATGTATACTGTATCTCCCACCTATGAGCTCCAGATATCAAAGCCTTATTAGAGTAGGGTGAGAGAGAAGGCAATGTCACTACGCCTTATACCATAAATACCACATACTTTGAGAGAGAAGGCATATACCATTACTGCCTTGGTAAGGATCCAGAAATACCACAAAAGAGAGACCCAAGAAAGTCATACAAGGAATCTCTGAGTTTTATTTGAAAATCTACAAAAAAACTCCAGAGCTATAGCTGATCAAGAATAAGAGACATGGCGTTTGACTAGACCGTTCTATCTTTTAACCACTCAAGATGCAGGTGACGGTTGCAAGCCCCATGGTGAAAGGTAAAATGAGTAAGTTTTAAGTCTTGACAGTTTACTCTAACTCAGGGATGAGACCTTATTTGAAAGCATATGTACCATCAACGTTCAAAGGCGTTGCAGCAACTTCTGATCCATAATGAGTCTATCCTTGCTCAGGGACGAGCAAGATGTAAGCTTGGGGGAGTTTGTTGACGGTCCTTAAGTACCAAATATAGTTATCAAATAAATAAAGAAAAGGATCCAAATGCAACCAACACCTAGACTTAGGGTTTTATCTGACAGAATTCTATGAGTTTTGGTGTTTGTCTGTTTCTGCAGGGGGTTATCAGAAAATACGGAGGAAAGGCCTACGCGTCGGGTTTACATAGAGATAATAACGTGTTCACCAATTTTCTATCATCTAGAAGACTCCAGAAGCCACGAGATCGAACGGGAGGCCGAACGGGCCCGGAGGCAGGGCGCCCGCCCTGCCCCCTAGGGCGGCCGCCCTGGCCTGAGAGCCAATCAAGCTCCGTCTTGCGGATTATGCTCCACCGACCTAAGGGATCAAGGAAAACCGTGCGATTAATGTCGGTTTGATCCGACGGCCCACGTTCACTTGAGGGGGCTATATAAGCAGGACCCCTGGCCCCTGGAGGAGGCACTCCCTCATTCTCAATTCCTCAAACCCTAATCTCAGGAGGAGAGTCTCTGATCAAGCCCTAGAGCCACCACATCAACTAGATCTCTAGTATAGCATAGCTACATAGGATTAGAACTAGAAGGAGTCAATCTTCGATTGGTTTCCGGATTTGTCAAGAGGATTCTTGGTAATTCCTTTACTGTTCTTCATTGTTCATCATTGTTCTTCAATATTATGAATACAACTTTGTTCTATTTCAATATATTGATTATGACTATGCTCTACTTGTTTATGTTTGCGATTATATTGTTCTTAGTTTATCGTAGTTATACGCTTGGCTTAGTTAGATTGGAATTATATACATGTTTAGGATCGTATAGCGTTTATCCATCGGATCCATGGGTAAAAGATAAATATTGTGTAGGCGTGGTGCTTAGACCATATTTATCTGCGATTGCACCTTATATGCCGGATCGTGGGGTGGTCCGCGATGGTGACAGCTTCGTTGGTTCTTATATAGTCCCCCTCCCGTGTGTAAGGCAGGCAGAGCAACATTATTACGGGGGAGTGATTGCTATGTTTCTCATCTTCCTTGATAATATCACTATGCATGGGCGTAGTCCTTTCTCACAATGATTGCCAAGTGTACTTGCACTAACTATGATATGCTAGACTTTATAGTTAAGAATAACTTAGGAAATATCCTTGTAGTTCGTCCTAATACCATGCTAATGACTTGCTAGAATATCTGTTGAGGTGCTTATCATTATTATATGTGGCTAGCTGATCAGATTAATTATCTTTGTCACCATTCATACTTTATCTATATTTTATGTGACACTTACCCCTGTATGCAAGAGATAGATGAATGCTCTCACTTATACATGCAATGATTGATACTCATTCCTATATTCCATTCCATAATCAACATTGATGTTAGTAATCCCTTCCCAGTGGTAAAAATATAAATAACGATACCTGGAATATTTCCCGGTTAAAATGCTACATCGGTATTAATCTGTGCGCTTGCAGATCTTATTTATTATTTATTTAGAAGAGCAGTTGCATATTTCAATACCGTGTCTCTCATGTCATGCTGGGGATGACAACTTGGCTTAAGTGGCATGAGGGATAGGTTCGGCATTTTTGGCGCCGTTATCAGAATTAGAAAACTAAGTCTACTTTTGGTAATGATGTTAAGAATGCCCAACAGCTTGCCGATCAGACCGCTGAGATGGCGGAGCTGCGTACCGCCTACTCGACGGTGAAGGAGGAGGCGATACAAGCTTGGGTGGCCGAAGCTGTGATGCGCATCGAGGTGGACAAGGCCCGGGAAGAGGCTGCCCAGGCTCGCAGGGACCTCGAGCCCCTGTCGGCACGGGTGAAGGAGCTCGAGGAGGACGTCTCCCAGGTCGGCCGTCAACGTGACCTCCTCAACGTCCAAATCGGGCAGGTTATGGCCCGTTTTAGTGCGCTGAAGGACGAGGTCACAGTGCTAAACGGGGCTGTCCAAGAAAGGGACACGGCACTCCAGACCGCCCGCCAGGAGATCGAGGCGCTGAAGGCGACCATTCGTGATAAGGACGGCGCCCTCCTGAGGCTCGAGCAGACGTGCGGGGGGCTCCGTGACGAGGTCGTGGGTTTGAAGACTCACATCGAGGGTAAGTGTGACTGTTGTAGTCATGACGTCGAGGCATCGTGTTAGGTACTAATTTTGTCTTGTCATGTTCCAGAGCTGGAGAGTGAGAACCGGGAGGCCCACTCGTCAGCCAACTCCCTGCAGAGCCTCCTCGAAGCCGAGACCCGGAGGACCCAACTGCTCGAGGGCGCGATCACCACCGTGTGTGATGGTCTGGGGGTCGAGCCCGACGCCGACACCGGAGAAGATGCTCCAGGGAACTCCTTCATCCGTCGGATGGCGGCGCTGGGCCACCTTGCCCGGGAGAAGATACGGAACAGCCTCCACCACGGCGTGAAGAGGGCGCTGGCCGTCGTCCGCTCAGGGTTTGTGTTCGACATGGAGCTCGTTGCCGATAGCTTCATCACCGACCCGGAGCGGATGGACGAGGACAATGAAAACGCCTGCCTGGAGCTGATTGAAGCCGCGGAGGGGCCTGGGAGTCGTCTGGCCTCGCTTTTTGAACCTGAGGTGGTCCCGCCTCCTGACGATGAAGGCTTGTGAGCCGGATCTGGGCGCAGAGGCCCATGTAATAAGTTAGTTATTTTGAATTTTGGTTGTGGTGGCCTTGGAGGCCCTAAAAACTCGAAACATAAATCAGTTCGTGGTTAATTTAGTTCCATTCGAGCTTTTCTTCCCTTTATCGCTTGGATTGTGTTCTCGTGTGATTTACTTAGCACACAGTTGCGTCCTTCCGCGTAAGGGAGCGAGTGGAGGTACCGTAGCCTCAGAGGCGTAAGTAATCTCACGGCTCAACTGCCCTCGAGCTTCAGGGTGATGTTGCGGCCTTGTATATCGTATGAGAGCCTGATCTGAGCGACAAGGGGTGTGTTCTTTTTCAAAGTTTAGGAACCGTTATTTAGATCTTTCTAGCATGAAGTCGCACCTCTAAAAGGCGCGAGGGGTGAGCGGAGGTACCGTAGCCTTGGAGGCGTAGGCAATGCTCCTGGCTCAAGAGCCCTTAGGGTGCTTTTGCGGCGCCGTCGATCTAAGAAGCGGTTCTTGAATTAAAAAAGAATGCAAGTTTTTTCAGGGACTGGGGGTTCCCCCCTTGTAGCCCCCGAGGGAGGGTCGATTCTGGAAGTGCAGGGTCGATCCTTCCTCATTGTGAAACAAAAGTTTGGATATTGTTGTATTCTTTATTCATGAAAAAGAAATTACAAAGCCTCGAAGCTTTCTAAGGAAAAAAGCGACGTAGCTGTTCAATGTTCCAAGCGTTGGTGAAGATTTCGCCCTTCTCGTTGGATAGCTTGTAGGTGTCCGGCTTCAGTACTTCTGCGATGGTGTATGGTCCTTCTCATGGTGGTGTGAGCTTGTGGCGTCCCTTGGTGTTCTAGTTCCGTCGTAGCACTAGGTCACTGACGTTGAGGTCACGCTTGCGGACGTGTCTGTCGTGGTAGCGTCGGAGACCTTTTTGGTACCTGGCAGAATGCAACAGAGCCACATCTCGGGCCTCCTCGAGCTGGTCGAGGGCGTCCTCTCTTGCGGCGTCATTGTTTCTTTCGTTGTAGGCCTTCAACCTTGGAGACCCGTATTCAATATCAGTTGGGAGCACTGCCTCAAAACCGTAGACTAAGAAGAACGAAGTGAACCCCGTGGCTCGACTCGGCGTTGTTCTTAAGCTCCACAGGACCGAGGGCAGCTCGGCAGCCCATCTTTTGTCATGTTTGTTTAGCTTGTCAAAAATTCTAGGTTTCAGGCCTTCTAGGAGCATGCCATTGGCACGTTCCACTTGGCTATTTGTTTTTGGATGAGCCACGGCTGACTAGAGCACGCGAATGTGATGGTGGTCGCAGAAATCCAGAAACTTTTTACCAGTGAACTGAGTGCCGTTGTCCGTGATGATATAGTTGGGGATCCCAAAGCGATGAATGATGTCGGTGAAGAAGAGCACAGCTTGCTCGGACCTGATGCTGGTGATAGGGCTGGCCTCGATCCACTTGGAGAATTTGTCGATGGCAACTAACAAGTGGGTGAAGCCGCCAGTTGTCCTCTTTAGAGGTCCGACAAGGTCGAGCCCCCAAACGGCAAACGGCCATGTGATGGAGATCGTTTGTAGAGCATGTGCCAGAAGATGGGTCTGTCTCGCATAGTACTGACAGCCTTTACAGGAGCGTACTAGCTTGACGGCGTCAGAGACTGCGGTCGGCCAGTAGAATCCTTGTCGGAAAGCATTTCTGACGAGGGTTCGAGGTGCTGCGTGGTGACCGCAAGCCCCCGAGTGCAGATCGCTGAGCAGGTCCCTGCCTTGCTCATTCGTGATACAGCGTTGGAAAATGCCAGTAGGGCTGCGGCGGTACAGCTCCCTACTGTCGTCAACGATCACAAAAGTTTTGGCCTGGCGAGCGATCCGTCGAGCCTCGGTCTTATTCGAGGGGAGTTCCCCTTGGACAAGGTAGTCGAGGTACGGAGCGCACCAGTCAGGCCCGGGGCTAGATGGTGGGGTCGAGCCTTCCACCTGCATGGCTTCAGCCCTGGTCGAGGGGGCCTCGACCTCAGGTGGGGGGTCGAGTGACGTCCCGTCGAGCTCCTCGTTTGTTCTGAGGTCGACGGATGGCTGCTGAAGATCTTTTGCGAAAACGTCTGGTGGAACCGTAGTTCAACTGGACGCGATTTTTGCTAGTTCGTCGGCGGCCTCATTGTACCTGCGTGCGATGTGGTTGAGCTCGAGGCCATGAAACTTGTCCTCGAGGCGCCGCACCTCTTGGCAGTAGGCTTCCATTTTGGGGTCACGGCAATTCGAGCTCTTCATGACCTGGTCGATCACGAGCTGGGAGTCACCTCGAACATCAAGGTGCTGGACCCCGAGCTCGATGGCAATTCTCAGCCCCGTGACGAGTGCCTCGTACTCAGCGACGTTGTTTGACGCAGGAAAATGAAGCCGGATGACGTAGCGCATGTGAACCCCGAGGGGTGAGATGAAGAGCAAGCCCGCGCCTGCTCCTGTTTTCATCAACGACCCATCGAAGTACATGGTCCAGAGCTCGGCCTGGAGCTGTGCAGGAGGAAGTTGGGTGTCGGTCCATTCAGCCAGAAAATCTGCTAATACCTGTGACTTGATAGCCTTGCGTGGCGTATAGGACAGGGTCTCGCCCATGAGTTCGACCGCCCATTTAGCAATCCTACCCGAGGCTTCCCGGTTCCGGGCTATCTCTCCCAAGGGGAAAGAAGAAACCACAGTAACCGGGTGGCCCTCGAAGTAGTGTCAGAGCTTGCGCCGTGTCAGGACGACGGCGTATAGCAGTTTCTGAATTTGTGGGTATCGAACCTTAGTTTCTGAGAGCACCTCGCTGATGAAATAGACCGGCCTCTGGACAAGCAAGGTATGCGCCTCCTCGGCCCATTCGATAACCAGGACCGAACTGACTACTTGTGACGTCGCAGCGACATACAGTAGGAGTGGTTCCCCTGGGGTCGGAGGGACGAGGATGGGTGAGTTAGAGAGCGTGGCCTTGAGTTTTGTGAGAGCTTCCTCAGCCTCGAGGGTCCATGAAAAATGCTGCAATTTCTTTAGGAGACGGTACAGAGAGAGCGCCTTTTCTCCGAGGCGTGAAATGAAACGGCTGAGTGCTGCAAGGCAACCAGTGACCCTCTGTACACCCTTCAGATCTCGGATGGGGCCCATCTTAGTTATGGCAGAGATTTTTTCGGGGTTGGCCTCGATGCCGCGTTTGGATACGATGAATCCTAAAAGCATGCCTCGAGGGACGCCAAAGACGCATTTCTCGGGGTTGAGCTTGATTTTCTTTGCCCGAAGGCATTTAAACGCAACGTCGAGGTCGCTGACTAGTCCGTCGGCTCGTTTTGTCTTGACAATGATGTCGTCGACATAAGCCTCGACCGTCGACCCGATGTGTTCCCCAAAAACGTGTTGCATGCACCGCTGGTACGTGGTCCCTGCGTTCCGGAGACCGAAGGGCATCGTAACATAGCAATACATGCCGAATGGGGTAATGAATGAAGTCGCGAGCTGGTCAGACTCCTTCATTTTGATCTGA
This sequence comes from Saccharum spontaneum, assembly GCA_022457205.1. NCBI lineage: Eukaryota > Viridiplantae > Streptophyta > Magnoliopsida > Poales > Poaceae > Saccharum > Saccharum spontaneum. The sequence continues at coordinate 65,682,228 of CM039595.1, read as the reverse complement.
TGGTAACCGGAGTAGGCGTCTAAGAACGAGAGAGTTTCACATCCCGCAGTGGAATCAATGATTTGATCAATGCGTGGCAAAGGGAAGGGAACCTTTGGACATGCTTTATTCAGACTAGTATAGTCTACACACATCCTCCATTTCCCACTCTTTTTCTTAACTAATACAGGATTAGCTAGCCACTCAGGATGATGAACTTCCTTGATGAATCCGGCCTCCAATAGCTTGTGGATCACCTCGCCGATGACCCTGCGCTTCTCCTCGTCGAAGCGGCGCAGTCGTCGCTTCACCGGTTTGGATCCGGCCCGGATCTCCAAGGCGTGCTCGGCGACTTCCCTGGGTATGCCCAGCATATCTGAGGGACTCCATGCAAACATGTCGACGTTTGTGTGGAGCAAGTCGACGAGCACGGCTTCCTATTTCAGGTCGAGGGTGGCGCTGACGTTCAGCGCCTTCCCGTTGGGATCAGCAGGGTCGAGGGGTATGAGCTTGACGTCTTCCGTGGGCTCGAAGCTGCCGGCGTGGCGCTTTGGGTTGGGAACCTCGTTCGCGAGACCGTCGAGGTCTGCAGCCAAAGTCACCGACTCCAAAACAGCCTCGCCATGCTCGACGCACTCGACGTCGCATTCGTAGGCGTGTTCTACGAGGGCCCCACGGTGATGACGCCGTTTGGACCTGGCATCTTGAGCTTGAGATAGGTGTAGTTTGGCACAGCCATAAACTTGGCGTAGCACGGGCGCCCGAGGATAGCGTGGTATGTCCCACGGAACCTGACCACCTCGAAGGTGAGGGTCTCCTTTCTGAAGTTGGCCGGTGTGCCAAAACAACGGGCAGATCGACCCGCCCGAGGGGCTCCGCCCGTTTCCCTGGCACGACTCCGTGGAAGCCCCCGACGCTAGGTTGGAGGCACGCTCTCTCGACCCCCAGAAGGTCGAGGGTCTGGGAGTAGATGATGTTGAGGCTGCTTCCGCCGTCCATGAGTACTTTGGTGAGGCGTGTGTTGGCGATGACGGGATCAACAACAAGAGGGTAGACCCCCGGATTGGGGATGTAGTCAGGGTGATCATCACGGTCGAAAGTGATGGCCACCACAGACCAGTCGAGGAAACGGGGAACCGCCGTTTGTACGGAGAAAACCTCGCGCCGCTCTCACTTGCGCTGGCGCGCTGAGAGGCGGGTCGAGGGTCCTCCGTAGATCATGAAGCAATCGTGGATCTCGGGGAACCCTCCATCCTTGTAGTCACCCTTCGGGTCTTCTTTCTTGTCGGTGTTCTTGCTGCCTACACCCTCGAAGTACCTGCGGAGCATATGACAATCTTCGAGGTTATGATTAGTGGGTCCCTTGTGGTAAGGGCACGGCTCTTTGAGTATTTTGTCAAAGATGCCCCCGCCGGGGGGGCCTCGAGGCTTCTTGCACTCGGTAGCGGCGACAAGCTCATCGGCCGAGGCCTCGAGCTTGCCCTGCTGGCCTTTCTTCTTCTTACGGTTGTTCCTCTTGGAGCCCCGGGTGGAGCTCGCGGGATCGTCGGCCTTCTGCTTCCCTTTGTCATGCTCATCGCCGAAGATGGCACCAACTGCCTCCTCGCCGGCAGCAAAGTTGGTGACAATGTCCATCAATCCGTTGGCAGTGAGTGGGGTGTGGCGGCCCAACTCTCGGACCAGCTCTTTGCAAGTGGTGCCAGAGAGGAAAGCCATATGACGTTGGAGTCGGTGACGTTGGGGAGCTCGGTACGTTGCCTGGAGAAGCACCGGATGTAATCCCAGAGGGATTCACCCGGCTTCTGCTTGCAACTCCGGAGGTCCCACGAGTTGCCGGGGCGCATGTAAGTTCCCTTGAAGTTTCCCTCGAACACCCTCACGAGATCATCCCAGTCGTGGATCTGTTGGGGCGGGAGATCCTCGAGCCAGGCTCGAGCGGTGTCGGAGAGGAATAGGGGGAGCTGTCGGATGATGACCCTGTCGTCGGTAGCCCCGCCCAGTTGACATGCCAAGCAGAAATCGGCGAGCCAAAGTTCTGGTTTGGTCTCGCCATTGTACTTGGCAAGAGTCGTGGGAGGGCGAAACCGCGCCGGGAGTATGGTTTCATGGATAGCCTTACTGAAGACCCGAGGGCCCGGAGGCTCGGGTGAAGGGCTACGATCCTCTGAGCTGTCATAACGCCCGCCCCTGTGCACGTGGTAGCCTCGAGCCACGCCGTCACCGTGCTTGCGCGTGCGGCACTCGACGATGTTGCCACGGGTGTCTCGAGGCCCACGGTCGTGAGCGATGGGCTCAGGGGGGAGAGCCATCCGGATCCGTCGGGCAGGTTCGGGATGAACCGAGGCCTCTCTCTCTCCTGTCGGGAGGGTTCTGCAAGCCGCTCCGAGGCGGGCTCGCGTCGCCTTGAGGCAGAGCTCTCGGTCTGCTGCAGGGCAGCGATCTCGAGGAGTTCTCGGATCTCATCTCGAGCCCGGCGGGCATCGAGGTTTGACGGCTCGCGCATGTTGCGGAGGAGCATGGCGGCGGCGATGACGTTCTGGCTGGCTCGGGCGAAAACCGGGGGGTCGGCAGCCTGGTCCTCGCCGATGCGACGGTTGACGTCGCGAGCTCTCTCGCGAGCTCTTCCGCCAAGTGCGCGTTCCGCGCGCTCACGCTCGAGGGTTTGTTGAAGCAGATACAGGTTTTGTCGTTCCTCGTCGAGCTTTTCCTGCAGTTCGTGGATTTGCTCGAGCTGCATTCCCTGATCCGCAAGGAGTTGAGCCTCGTCCCGCCCGGCAGGGAGCTCGTCGTGAGGGGGCGTGTGCCTTCCTTCGACCGGCTCTTCTTCCTGCGATTCCGACGTGCTTTCAACATCGACGTTGAAGCACTCGCGGGTCGGATCGTAGGCGTCATCAGCCGAATCGGAGTCAGGAGCGCCGAAGTAGTAGTATGACGGGGGAATGTGTGGTCGTTGCAAGTCGTCACCGGGGTTGCAACGTTGGAAAGTGGTCACACGGGGTTCTGTTTCTGGTGCCTCCGTAGAGTCCAGATAATCAGAAGCCGGTGTGGACACAACGAGGTCCAGAGTGGAGCGCAGATGGTGCCCAGGGAGTTCCTCATAAGCACTCATGCAAGTGCTCACAGAAGAAGTGTACACCCAGGCAACCGAATCTAGCCCAAACGGGAACGGCGAAGGAGATGTGGCTGTCCACGCCGGAGCGTGTGCTCCGGGTAGCGGTGTCTCACCGGACGGGGGAGCGGCGGGATTCTCTGTCGGCATATGATCCTCGGCCAAGCTTATCCTGCCCAGACCTTCAACGAGGAAGTCTGGGTTGGCGTCCGGCTGGGGGGTGCCAGACCAGGGAATCCCGTCACCCTCCGCGAGATGAAGACGGTGGTTGCGCCGGGCTCGTCGTCGTCGGGCGGCTCGCGCCTGCCTGGAACGACGATACCGGCGGATTGCTCCCCCAGGCTGGGAGAGCTCGTAATCTTCGTCGGTTGGGTGCCTTGGTGGGAGTAGGACCATATCGTAGCCGTAGCCAAGCGACATGAACTCCAAACTCCCGAACCAGATCACCGTGGCCAACGGGATAGGGCGTTCGGGGTCAGCCATCCAGGAAAAGGCGGAAAAGCGACGTTGGCACGCAGCGATCCCCTACCTGGCGCGCCAACTGTCGGTGTTCGGACCCGAGGGGGTCCTAGACCAACGAGTAAATGTTGCGTGTCCCTTTCCTGGATGGTGATGCAAGGAGAACACACGGGGGTTTATCCTGGTTCGGGCAAAAGAAGGCCCTACGTCCAGCAGGGGAGGGGAGATTTTGTATTTCCTTGCACCGAGGTGCTTGCGTAGGGGTTACAAGCTTGCGAGAGAGGGCGGTGAGCCCAGGTCTCAAAGAGAAGAAAAAGAAATACAAGATGATTGCTTGAGATGTTGATCGCTATCTTGAGTGTGGCTCGTCGTCCGTCCTCCTCTCCAGAGCCCTGGCCTACCCTTTTATAGGACGAGAGGAGGCCAGGGCAACGGATGCCTTGAGATGATGTTTTGTCGATCACTGTCGATGTGACTGTAGCGACGTGCCCTAGAAATGGGAGGCCATCCCTGGGTACCATGGTGTTACAGAGGACGAGACGCCGAAATGACCTAGAGCGCCGCGCCATACCGTCCTTCCTTCCCTGTTGTGCTGTGTTAGGCGTCGAGGCCGTGTCGAGGCTGGGTCGAGGCCAATCGGATAAGTCCGAATCCCTGGAATCGCGGTGTACGGACTTTGTCGTATCCTCCCTCGAGGGTAACTGGTGACGTACAGTGTGCGGTAAGGTGGGTACAGTGACGTTTTTCACCTCCCATCACGGGATGGGCGGTAAAACAGTGAGGACTGACACTGGTATTGTTCCCACGTCGACCCTGGTTGCGGCCATGCCGGTAGGTGGTAGCAGGTAATTGCATTAAATGCTATGACTTTTGTCCCGGGGTAGGTGGAGAAAGAGGGGATCGAGCGCCTCGACCCGGGCTCACGCGAGTCGGAGTGTGGTCGAGGCGTTTTGTCGTGCGGGACGGGGCGCAGTCGAGGCCTCCCGTCGAGGGGGCCTCGCACGAGTCGGAGATGGGATGCGGTCGAGGCATTCCGTCGAGCCGGCCTCGCGCGAGACGGACCTTTCGTGCGGTTTGAGGTGGGTTGCGTCCTGCCGTGATTTAGTCGCTTTTGTTTTTATTATCGTTGAATGTGGGTACCCCTATACTACTGGTACCGACACAACTCCCTCCATTATCAAGTGCACGAAAAATATACTGTATTACCCAAAACTGTATATTTTGGGGGAACACAGTTTTTTTTGTGTGTGCTTGAAAACTAATTTGTGTACACAAAATGAACAGAAGCACATGCTCAGGCAATTTGGCAGACAATAAATGATTTTTTATATAAAAACTTCTTTTGCAGGTTTTATTCAACCGGATGCACTGGTTCCAGTCTTGTGCTCTCTCTCTCTCTTTCTCTTAAAGCATAATAATGACCAGAAGGATTCTTCGCGTCAAATGGATGGTTATCTATTAGTCAGATTGGTCTTCATTAGTCTAAACTTGTTTGTCGTTTTGAGCTTTGTGTTTGCTTGAAGAACTCAGTCGGTGTGTTTGGGTGCTGCAACTCTGTAATAATACCCTGATTCTACATTATGTGGATGAAGCCGGATATTAACTATCCTTTATCTAGAAAAAAGAAGGATTGGTCCTCGTTAAAGTTGTGTTACCTTCTAGAGTCAAGAGCCATGCATGTAATTCTTCATGCTGTTTCATGGATGGTAGTTTAGGATTCGCATTGGTCCATAATGTTGAACACATTTTTCGTTTTGATCTTAAATTATTCTTGTAATAATCATGGTCTGATGCCTCTTGGTTGAAAAGGTTTGATGCTAGAACAAATCTATTAGTATCTAGACAGATCGTGGATGAGCAAATTCTTAATCAAGTGTGCTATTTTGATTGGATTCGAGCGATCATGTTAACATTTTGCATATACTTACTATATTATATAATACTAGACCATCAATCCGTGCTCCTGCACGGGCTAACATGATACTTAAGCAATAGAAAACCCTATTTGTTTAACATGTATTAACTAAAAATTTTACTTCATACAATTAACTTTTATTTGAATCTAGATTTGGATCGTTGTGTGGCACGGGTAAGAATGTAACATTAATTGTTTTTTGAAGTGTGTGTAACATTAATTCGATTCTACAGTTGTGTGTTTTATTTTTCTTTCTTTGGTTTGTATCCCAGCATGGCTGACTTTGTCTAGTATATGGGCATGTTGGATGCCCCACTTTATGAATTGAACTGTGTGGATATATAACAAATTAGAAGGTCATTTCACCTGCAAATATAAATTAGACCTCTAACCAGTGCTCTCGTATAGGATAGAATCTTAAGAGACGTAAGGATTAGTTATTGTTTAATATCGCAAAGTAATAAAAAATACTTATATTAAATTGCACATATTACACTTTGTTCATTTTCTAACACAATAGACACAAATAGATCTTTTGTACTCTCTAGCTGTGACAACCAAATGTTTTGACATCCATATCCATAGTTTGTTCCTTTTCAGGGCACACTTCTATTTTTAATACGTATTTATTTGAAACATTAGATTAATCTATGGTGGCTGTTGCTGCAGCTCATGTCTTATGACGTCATGAATCTAAGTTTAATTGCTACTTATTTTATATTCTCATGTTGAATATAAACTCTTGTGCTTATTATATATTTTATTAACTCTCGTTTGCAATTTTAAAAATAAGGATATGTTAGGCCATAAACTACATATATGTGTAATAATGCTTATATAATCATTATAGACATATAAAACGTTTTAGTTAGAATGTATAAATATATCAATAAAAAACTTTTATAAATTATATGTCATGGTCATTAATGTAATTTTAAATAACTTGTTAGTATCATTAGTATATGAGTCATTAGTAAAATATTTTCATGATTACTTAAAAACAACTTATATAGTTATTTTATACATGTATGTGTATTTGATGTACATGATGGTACAATAGATATATTTACTTTAATCAAATTTAATATATTAATAATATAATTGCGTAATATATAACCAATTTTAGGCTAAAACTCTAGTTATTATTATATCTTTCATTCAAATTTAGGTTTCTTATTTTATTAAAAAAATTCTAGGTCCGATGCCACCTATTAATTTTGACAACGACATAAATGGTCATTTCAACCTACAACGCCACACTTAAGATGTTGGATTTCGTTATATCAAAACATTATGAGTAGTTTTTTTATAATATAGACCGTTTAAAATTAAATTAGGAATATTAGTATATTAGTCAAAGTGTATAAACTTATTTAAAATAATTACTTTAAAAATTTATCATTGTAGAGTATCAATGTAACTTTTAGTGAATTATCATTGTCATTGCTATCTATTATGAAGGGAACATTTCATAAATTATTAAACTAAATATTTAACTTAATATATATTCCCTCCATGTCCTTAAAGGAAGTCATTTTGACATCAACACGGTCTCAAAAAACAACTTTGACCGCTACTTTTTACTTTAAAGTATTTATAGAATATAGTCAAGATATATACTTTTACAAAACTACATTTCGAGATGAATCTACTTATATCACTTACATATTTTCAAACTCAATCCGAAAGACTTTATTTGTAGTCAAAGTTCCAAATGTTTGACTCAAGGCAACCTCAAAACGACTTTCTTTTGAAACATGGAGAGAGTACATATATTACTTTATGAATATTGGATGACATTTCATAATATATATATATATATATTTATTGATTACATGAGAATTTGAGATACATTTTTATTTACTTTTTTATAATGGCTTGAGGTTGACAATTTACTTTATATTACCTTTCATCATGGCATATAGGATAATTTGAAAGTAAACTTAGCAGTTATTTCGCATTATCTTTCATAAAAGTAGATGCGCGCAATATACAAAAATATTAGAAGATTATTTCAAATTATCTGTCATAACGACTGAGATCGATAGTTTAGGTATAAATTTAGAGGGTTACTTTGAACTGTCATTCATAATTACAAGTGTGGTTGATTTAGATGCAGATTCAAGAATTATGTTGAATTATCTTCAGCCGAACAATGAAAACAACAGAGCAAATTCCAAACAAATGGCTTATTATTTCCATGCGTTTGAAAAAAAAATTATTTCGCTTTTTTAGACTGTCAGACCCCTTTTACTAGCAGTCCAGCGCAAGTGTATCTTTTTTTGTTGGGGTTGATATTAATAGACAAACTTTATTTTTATTTGATTTTTTTATTAAAAGATTAACCAATCCCAAACGTCATGGGCTGATATCCTATTAATACATACATATATTTTATGGGAACGGCTCCGGTACTCCTCTTTCTTAAAACTGCACACATCTCAAAGCAATCAATTTAATAAATTAACATTATTATTATTTTGCAAATGGGTTCCGCATGGGCTGAGCCTGTCCAAGCCCAGCCCAAGGCCAGCCCTGATCCAGAGGTGAAGTCAAGTTTGTCCAGCTCTCCTTCTTTTTTTTAGCGAATACGCACGAGTGTGCGTATTTTTTATTAAGAAGATAGAAGTTCAAACAAATATAAGAGCGGCCGTTCCCGGCCCGACCGACACCACGACAGGGCTACATTTTGAATATGACAACCTTAGAATCCACTAGGATCAACCAAACTACCCGCGCAACCCTTTACAAGCTGGGAACAGCTCGTCGAAGGCCTCAACTTTAGCAGTCAAAAGGTTGGCCTCGAAGTAGGATTCGTAGGAACGCTTGGCCGCAGAGGAAGGCGGCGCCGAAGGTTCGAAGAACCCGCCGTTTCCCTAGGGTCTGCTCCCTCCTCCGATCTGCAAAAGAAGCCTAGGAGCTCCCTCCTCTGGTCCCTTGCGGCAGCCATTCCCGAGCAGCGGCGGCTGGCGGACCGAGCCAAGTGTGGCACCTCTGTTCCCCTCCTCCGATCCCATTTGCTGGCAGCCAGCAGATTCCCGTGGTGCAGGGCACACCGACCGGGGGAGGCGTCCGCTCGCGCCCCTGTGAGCCGGGAGCCGGCAGGTTCGGCGGATGCATCCGATTCGGCGTCAAATTTATAAGACGAGTGAAGTACTCGCCACAGTCTCTTCGGGGACATCCTCTATGAAAAAGTACTCGCCGCTGGCCGCTCACACAAGGATACTAAAGACACCACACCCCAGACCCCACCACACCACCCCAGTGAAATTATATAGAGATACACATGAACCGGCGCAGATTCTCTGACTTCAAGAAGAAAAAGTCAAGGGTGACTTTCTCTCGCCCTGATCCCCTCCATTCTTCATCCAACGGCTGTCTTTCATAAATGTTCTAAGAATCAGTCAGCCCAGCCCATTTGACAGCCCAAACAAAGGCCCAGCTCGCAAGAAAAGGAATAAGCTGAGCTGCCGCTGCTAAAAAAATGTATTTTTGGCGGGCGAATGAGAGGCGCCGGCACCATTCTGGCCCTAGATTGCGTGCTGCCGGGCGGACGGCAAGCACCGTTGGATGTCTCCTCGTCGGAGCTTGCCATCTTCCTCGTGATAATGCTTTTCTATAGGCAGCCAAAATCAACCTTTTCTCTTTCAGTTTTATTTCGAGATATTTACCTATATAGTCTTTAGAAAAATGTGTCTTCCTTCTATGGTTCTATTTTTTTTGAACTTACCTATATATCCCGAAAACGAAAATCTCTTCCTTCGATGACCTTTCATTTAAGACGGTGTTAATTGTGGGGTAAGAATAAAGTTTTAGCAGAAGAATTGTATCTTTTTTATATGATCTTGAACGAAGACGATTTTTATATGAAAATTGTAGCTCTCGACGAGATCTACAACTTTCTAGTTTTGAGTTTTTTTAATTTGAGATCGTTAAGATGCTCAAAAAATTAAACAAAATTTCATCAGTATATTAATCGCGTACAAGCACTTGTCGCCTTACTAACGTTGTTAATTGTGGGGTAAGAATAAAGTTTCAGCAGAAGAATTGTATCTTTTTTATATGATCTCGGACGAAGACAATTTTTATATGAAAATTGTAGCTCTCGACGAGATCTACAACTTTCTAGTTTTGAGTTTTTTTAATTTGAGATCGCTAAGATGCTCAAATAAATTAAACAAAATTGCATTAGTATATTAATCGCGTACAAGCACTTATCGCCTTGGAAAAATCATATCTTTCTTATATGAAATTTGTAGCTCTCAATGGGATCTACAGCTTTATAGTTTCATATTTTTTCATTTGAGATCATTAAGATGCTAAAAAAATAATATAAAGTTTCAGCAACATATTTATGTAATATTATGTGTGACCTTATTTGTGCAATGTTACTCTAAAATTAAAACAGACAAACTAAATTATGCACTTTATTTTTTGTCAGGGGTAAAACGGTTATTTTACCCCACATTTAATACCATCAATAGCCTGAATTGGACGGAAGGCCACAGAAGGAAGAGATTTTCGTTTTCGGGCTATACAGGTAAGTTCAAAAAAAAATATTGCCATAGAAGGAAGACACAATTTTTTTAGGACCACACAGGTAAATGTCTCTTTTATTTTTTTCGTATATATAAGCCAAAAGTTTTAGACCTGCTCGACTTTGTGCAGTATTCGTTGAGTCAATCTTCCAATTCAGATATGGCAGAACCTAACAAGTAAGTTAGCTTAATTTATTTTTCTTCATCCAGATGTCAAGCAACAAATATACATTTATTTTTTATGTAGGGACACAAGTATCAATGGATGATGCTCAAATGGGCTTTATTTGGGCTGTAATCTTCCTATGGGCTAACTGCTATACGTGGTGAAAGTTCAGAGGAGCAGCAACCGTCAGATGTGAATTGAGTGGCATCTGGGAAGGCCAAAGTCACCCGTGACTTTTCTTTAGGAAGTCAAGGAATCTGAACCCTGAATGAACAAGTCTTTATGGAAATCAATCAATACAGTCAGCAGGTCAAGATGAACTTATTACTAGATAACGGCTGCACAAAAGTCTACAACTTGTTTATAAGTATTTGCTGTCGTCCGGAAGGAATTAGTTTCAGTAGTCTATAATTTGCTTCCTAACACAAATGTAGCAGAGACGTAGAGTCCACGAGAACCAATGCGCTATTTTGACATAAGTCCACAATGCTTGGAAAAACAAGAAAAACAAGGGTGCGATTCAGCACTTAACTGTGATGGAATTCATTACTCACATACTCAACAATTGCTTAGAACACCACCTCCAAATTTGAGTTGCTAAAAAAAACACATCCAAATTTTGTGGATCAGGATCATGAATATAAAGTGGAAAAAAATTACAAGTAGATTTCTGGCCATTCTATTCTATGGCCTAGGCTGCTAACTAAACAAGTAAGAACCCTATTCTCTAACCAACAAGCACGTGAGCACAATGCCATCTGTACATATCTTCTGTCCTGCACCTGGTTTCAGATTTTTGGCCATCATTGCAGATAGAAACAACTACAACTTGCATTGCATAAGATCAGCAAGGCAGCTGTTGGTTCACTTGGTACTAAGATATTGCATGTCTTTAAGGTAGGGTCTAGCAGCTGCATACAAAGGCAACCATGTTAATGTTTGCGATATTCTGAATATTATACTTATACCGGTCATTGCAAAATACATGGATGCAAGGCGTCCCCAACTGAGGTACTTACACCAGGATGCTGCCGCAACATAGAAGAGTATTGCTAGTTAAATCTTCAGGTTCAAATGTGCAATGCAAGATTCAGAAATTGCGGTAAGTAATCAATTTATGACAACTTGGTGATCAGCTCTTGGTACAATATTAAATTACTATACACTGAGATTGACTGATATATCAGAAAAGTCTCGTATCGTTAAGCTGCATACACTCAGCTAGTTATACCTTTCTCTGAATAATAACTAATGAATAGCTGCCAGATGTCAATAGCCTTAAACCAATTCTTTCGACAGATCTTAAACAAAACAGACTCTGTGACCCACTCTTTGTTATATCATGATAAACTATATTTTTTAAGAAGTTCACTCACCTATTATTTCTATCTCATGCAGCATGAACAAGAGAAACAAAAGTACAAGATACCAAAAAGTAGATACAACAACAATTCCGCCTATTCCACCGATGCAGTGGATGTCAGAAAAAGTCCATACAGGGACTAGAGCTGCATCTCCTAAACATAGAGCACTTGGGGAAAATCACTGGAGGTGGGCCGTGCATATAGGATCAACGACGCTTTGCACTCAGTCAGAACGCAGGTTGCTGAAACCATTCAGGCAAGAAGCAAAGGAACATTAGTTTCTAATGAGAATGTTAATGCCAATGTCTCTTACAGAAACAAAACAAAATGTTCTGAATCTGAAGAAACGAGACATTCGCAGCCATACCGAGTCAGAGAAGATGCTGTACAGGCTTCATAAGGCATTGCTCTCAAGGTTGGAGAGTTTCCTGTGCCTGCAATACTTTACCTACGGACGTAGGAACAAGCAGACACATGTTTCCAACATGAAGGCAGACAACAATTTGACAGTGGACATTCTGACAACAGCTCAACAGAGAAGTGAAGCGAAGAGCACGAGGCTTCAAATAGCAGCAGCAATCTGCAGAACGAGAGTGTCTTCTTCTCTGCGGTACAAGAGCTAGCGAAGATGTTCCCTCCTCCTTCAGTGCCAAGGCCCAAATATTCACTGCTCAGTGCTGGATCTGGCGGCTCCCGGCTCACAGAGGCACCGGCGGCTCATTGGCGTGAGGGGGGCGCAGATAGGCGCTTCCCGGCCGGTGGCGCGGCTGGGTGCAGAAGGGCGCCTCCCCCGGCCGGTGGCCGGGCGGCTCGCGGGGACTTCTTCTTCCTCCCCGGCGACGACAGCGCCACCGAACCTACCAGCAAATGGGATCGGGGGAGGAGGAGGAAGGAGGTGTCGCACTTGGCTCGGTCCACCCGCCGCCGCAAGGGACCGTAGGAGGGAGCTCCTAGGGTCTGCAGGGATCGGAGGAGGGAGCAGACGCGTATGAGTTCTGACGCGAGTGAAACGGCGGCGTGAAGACGGAGACCTGACCCTTGCCAAAATATTTTGCAAAATATTTCAGATTCCTGTCACATCGAATCTTTGACATATGTATGAAGCTTTAAGTATGGGCGCTGCTAGCGCCCGGACGTCCGGATCCGGGCGCTAGCGGCCGGACGCCGGAACAGCCCACTTCGCCCCCCGCCGCAACAGTCCGCCCCCCTCCAACGAAAAATGAAAACAGAAACGCGACCACCGCCCCCGCTCCCTCCGCGCGGGAAACCTGCGAACCACCGCCCCCGCTCCCCCCGCACGCGAAACCTGCGAACCCCGGCCCCGCCCCCGCCCCCGCACGGAGAAGGAAGGCGGGCACCCCCACGCGCACGGATTTTGCCCACGCCGCAAACCTCGCCGACCCCCACCAGATCCGCCCCGCCACCAACTCGTCCCCAGAGCCCACCCCCATCCCCATGCCGCTGCAAAAAGAGTAGGAAGAACTGAAACATCAAAGCAATACTAGTGCAAAAAAAGCTACTGCAACAAAAAGAAGAAGTTACTGCAACAAGGAGAAGAAGCTACGGCAACAAGAACAAGAAGCTACTGCACCAAAGGGGAAAAGAAGATACTGCAACAAAAGAGAAGAAGTCGTTCCAACAAAGAGAAGAAGCTGCTGCAACAGAGGAGAAGAAGCTACTGCACCAAAGCGGAAAAAAGATACTGCAACAAAAAGAAGAAGTTACTGCAACAAAAGAGAAGAGCTACTGCAACAAAAGAGAAGAGCTACTGAAACAGCAGAAGCGATGCTAATGAAACATCGAGAAACATGGGGATGCTACTGCAAAAAACAAGGGGAATAAACTATTGAAACATCTCAAAAATAACTACTGCAACATCAGAGAATCGTGCGAAAAGTATTTCACATCATCTGTTGCGTGTAGATTTAAAAATCGCCACCAAAACATTTAGATCCAGGGGAGGGAGGAGGGAGAAAGGAGGAGGAAGAAGACGACCAGATCCAGAGAAGGAGGGAGTAGAGCTCAGATCCAGAGGAGAACGAGGAGGGGGAGGAAGGAACAGCTCAGATCCGCGAAGAATCCCCCCTACCTCGCCGGAACCCACTGTCGTCGAGCATAGCTCCAGTGGCTGAAGGTCGCCAGAGCAAAGAGAGGAAGCAGGGGGAGGAGGGCCGCAGCGGAGGATCCAGAGGGTGGAGGAGCAGGAGGAGAAGGAAGAGGAAGAGGAGAGAGGAGAGCTCAGATCCAGATCTAGAAGGAGGAAGAGGCCTCAAATCTAGATCCCCTGTCGTGACCTACCTCGCCGGAACCCGCCGCCATCGCCTCGTCTCCGGTGTCATGGAGGACGCAAAAGCAAAAAGGATGGAGTGGGGAGAGGAAGCGGCGAGCGGAGGGAATAAGCGTGGAAGTCACTGGTGCGGGATGGGAGCGAACGGATAAGAAGTGCTGGCTTTGCTACGCGGGTCCGTGGGAAAGGTCGGGTCCGGGTCCGCCGGGTCCGTCCGGACCATCGGACGCCCTGGAAGGAGCATAACCGTTTAAATATAGATAAAAAATAAAACTAATTAAACAGTTTAGTTGTAAATCACGAGACGAATTTTTTAAGCCTAATTAGTCTATGATTAGATAATAATTGTCAAATAACAACGAAAGTGCTACAGTAGCTATACAGTTACATTTTTACAGTTATATTTTACAAAATATTTTGAGGACCAGAGCCTGGACAAACGTGACTTCACCTCAGGATCATGGTTGGCCTCGGGCTGGGCTTGAACGGGCTGGGCCCATATGGAACCCAGTTGTAAAATAATAAAAATATATTAATTTATTAAATTAGCTGCTTTGAGATGTGTACAACTTTTAGAAATTGAAGTACCGGAGCAGTTCCCATATTTTATTAATGAGTTATATTTGTTGGGAAACATAACCCTAAAATAATTGTGGGCTCATACCAAATATACCCCTAAAGGGTTAAGACTATATAAAGGAACCTGTACCCATCTATAATAAAGAAGAGATACGAGTTCCACGATATTTTGTTCTCCTGTGTGTTCATCTGGTGTGCTATTGGGAAGGGATACGGGAGATCATCTACAACTTTCTCGCGTCTCATCTGCTGTGGGAAGGGAAGGGAACCGGATCAGGGATCCGCAACAGCGCCGTTACTTAACACGTTATCAGCACGATCTACCGCTACTCATCAACGACGGTATGCTGTTCTTGATCCCTGTTGGATCCATTCTCTCGCAGATTAGTTTTTATTTTCAATCTAGACCGGTATACAGAACTAGCATGATAGATCTGTAGAAGATTGTTTTTCTGCCGCTAGTTTGCTTGTTCTAGATTGATCTTTACCGTTTTTCTCACGTAATTCCCCTTGTGGCTGCTTTGATAGTAGTCGTTAGTACGTGAGTACTAGTACGCTAGATTAATAGATTTGATTTTACTAGCTACTAGATTATCCGAATAACACAATCTGGTAGATTTGTTCAGCTAGCTGTCCACGTTCTAGATTTTTTTTAGTATAGCAGATTCAATCTATGGATATTAGTTTTTATTTTAAGAACCCCAGTAGATTGGTTTTATTTATTACTAGTTTGAGTAATCCTAGATTACTGGAACCTGACACCGGCCACCCCATCATGCTGTGCATGTACGCCGGTGTGTACTATGGACGTTGGCCATGCCATGCATGCACACTAGTTTGTTTCAATCATCTTGAACTGCCGGCCAACCCAACGCGTTTGACGCGTAAGCCAGCAAATTTCCACGCATTGTGCTAGCTGAAGTTTTACATACTTTTGCATATATCGTGGCCCTGCTGGCTACTAGAATTTGTGACATGATCATGGCCCTGATGGCCAACTTGCGATGTCGGCGGTTGTCTACCGTTGTATGCTTTGCGTGTGTATATATATTTTTGCGTTGATATTTCATTCATGGCTATACATACTACTTCATGCTTATTTACCAGAAGTTAATTTGCATGAATTAATAGGCAATGGCTTCGATCAACAAGACGGAGTTCAAGGTTCTTGCGCTGAACGGCAACAACTATCAAACCTGGGCACTCAACTGCGAGTTCCATCTGCAGGCGATGCAGCTGACTACCACGGTCACCAGGCCTGCTGCCGGTGTCCCTGCTCCACCACCCCATAATAAGGCAAAAGCTTGCATCTTCCTGAGGCATCACATTCATGAAGACCTGAAGATGGAGTACCTGGAGGTGAAAGATCCTTTGGTACTGTGGACAAAGCTTCAGGAACATTTTGGCAAGCAGAAGGCAATACTTCTCCCACAGGCTAGACGTGATTGGGCCCAACTCCGCTTCCTCGACTTCAAGACAGTTGAGGCATATAATACTGCGATTCAACGTATCGTGGCTCAGCTTCGCTTTTGTGGCATAGTTGTCACTGAACTCGAGATGATTGAGAAAACTCTCGAGACTTTCCACCCGACCAACATGGTACTCCAGCAGCAGTACCGCAACAACAAGTACATGAAGTACTGTGATCTCATCAATGTGTTGCTTGCCGCTGAGGCTCAGAATGAACTCTTGATGAAGAATTACAACATGCGCCCTGCTGGGACACAGGCACATCCTGAAGCACATGCCAATTTTCATAACAGCAGCGGTAAAGGTTCCTTCAGAAACAAGGGCCAAAAGTTTCATGGTCACCAGGGGCCAAAAGGGGGAAAATTTAAGAAGCACATGAATGGAGGCCAGAAGTCCGATGGCAATGGTAAAGGCAAAGGCCAGAAGTTCAATGGCAATGGCAAAGGCAAGTTCCTGAAGGGCTCAAAAGACAATGCAAGTGGAGGGAAACACTCAAATGAGGGTTGTTTTCGTTGCGGATCCCAGAAGCATTGGTCCCGTACTTGCACTACTGACCCACACTTGATTGAGCTATATCAAGAGTGGAAGAAGCGCCAAAACCCAGAGGTACACTTCGTCCAGGCATCTGTTGATGCCTTGACTGGACTACACCTCCCGGAGCCATCAGAGCCTACAGAGAAGCTCGAATCAGCAGCTATGGATGTTGATCATAATGCCACCGGCGAACATACCGCTGAAAAGGGAGACGCCTATACTGGGGACGATGATTTCGACCTCGACAACGAGGATCTCCTTGATGAGGAGTAGACCAATGTTATCAGCCATTTGCTTATTTAGCCAGTGTGATTTATTTTCAGCAAAACAATTAAAGTTCGTGTGATCGTGATGTAATAATGCTCTCGTTGAGCAACTTCATTATTTTATTAGGATAAACTCTTGGCATGAATGGTTTGGTTCATAGCGTTATTTTAATCAATTTATAGTACTCTCATTGAGTAACTTCTTTATTTTATTAGCATCAACTCTCGACATGAATGTTTTGGTGCATATCGTCACTTTAATCAGCTTAATTTCTTGTTCTGTTATGTGCTATCTTTTAATCGGCTTGCTATATTGATTATGCATGATGGATTAAATTAGTACTATATTTAATAGAACAAGAGTCGTTCTTTCCATGGAAGCTAAAGAAGAATTTTGCCTGGTTGATAGCGCTGCCACAAATACAATACTTCGAGAGACAAAATATTTTCAGACACTGCAGAAAAAGACTGAAAATATTACCACAATTGTTGGTCGCAACGGCCATGTTGTAGGCTCCGGTCGAGCCGTGGTCGTACTCCCTAATAATACCAGCATCTTCATAGAAGAAGCATTTTTATACCCGGGAGCTGTACGTACTCTCCTCACATTCAAAGATATACGCCGTAGTGGCTACCATATTACAACTGCTAGTGAAAATGGTGCTGAATACCTCTATATCACGGTAGTAGACGAATGTGGGACAAAAGTGGTAGAGAAAGCGCTTGGCACCTCCTCTGGAATTTACTACACAAAAATTAAGCCACCTCGAGAATACGTTGCAATGTCCACTATATTTAAAAATCCAGAGTCTTTTACGATCTGGCATGAAAGACTCGGACACCCTGGATTAAGGATGATGCGGAACATCATAAAAGGATCTGCGGGTCATGGCATTAAAACCACACAAATTTCTAAAGACTTTCTATGCGTGTCTTGTGCTAAAGGAAAATTAATAACTAAGCCCTCTTACCTGAAGTTAAATGTCGAGTCCCTAGGCTTTCTAGAGAGAATCCAAGGTGACATTTGTGGTCCAATTCACCCCCTGTCGGGGCCTTTTAGATACTTTATGGTGCTTATAGATGCTTCTACTCGGTGGAGCCATGTATGCCTGTTGTCTACACGGAACCATGCTTTTGCAAAACTTATTGCCCAAATAATTAGATTGCGTGCTAGCTTCCCGGAGAACCGCATAAAAGCAATCAGGATGGATAATGCTGGAGAGTTCACCTCAAAAGCATTTAATGATTATTGTCTCGCTTTGGGCATAAATGTAGAGCATTCTGTGCCCCATGTGCATACACAAAACGGGCTTGCTGAATCTTTGATAAAAAGAATAAAATTAATTGCCAGACCGCTTCTACAAGATAGTAGACTTCCCACCAGTTGTTGGGGACACGCAGTGTTGCACGCTGCTGCCTTAATCCAGTATAGGCCATCTGCATCTCACTCTGCTTCCCCCCACCAGTTAGCGCGTGGACAACAACCAATGATTTCCCATCTGCGAAAATTCGGTTGTGCTGTGTATGTGCCGATATCACCACCCCAGCGTACTACTATAGGACCTCACCGGAAGTTGGGGATATATGTAGGTTATGACTATCCTTCCATAATCAAATATTTAGAGCCTAAAACCGGAGATCTATTTACGGCTCGGTACGCTGATAACATCTTTGATGAAGAGCATTTCCCGGCATTAGGGGGAGGATTGTACCTTTATAATAAAGAATGCTGAGATATAGATTGGACTGCCAACAGCATTCAATCACTTGTTCCACACACTAAAGATACTGAACTTGAAGTTCAAAGAATAATAAACCTGCAACAATTAGCGAATAATCTACCAGATGCGTTTACTGATATAAGAGGAGTGTCTAAATCGTATATTCCTACGGTTAATGCACCGGAGAGAGTGGAGATACCCCTGGAGGGCATGAACTCTACCCAAATCCCCAATCCTAGGAAAAGGGGGAGAGATCCGGATGACTCGGCACGAGCCAAGCGGGGACGCCCGCAAAGGCAAGTTGTTAGAGAGAACGCATTACGCTCCCATTCAGTCGTCCCAGCAGTAACACATCCTGAAGGTGAAAGTCCTAGTGCAAATGTGCGCACAAATACAAATAATAGCACAAGGACAACAGAACAACCAGGCTCGAGTAATTTGGAAAATCATGACGAGCTGGATGATTCGATTGAAGAAATTGCCATAAATTATGCAGAATCTGGAGAACTATACAATAGAAAGAATACAGATGTCGACATTAATTTCGTCTCTAAGATCGCAGAAGCGATTAATGAGGATCCTGAACCAAAGTCCATGGCAGAGTGCCGGAAGCGCTCAGATTGGGTCAAATGGAAAGAAGCAATAGAGACGGAATTGCGCTCGCTTTCTAAGAGGCAAGTATTCGGGCCCGTCGCCCACACGCCCTCCCAAAGTATTCCCTGTAGGATATAAATGGGTGTTTGTTCGAAAGAGAGATGAGAACAATATGGTGGTGAGATACAAAGCGAGGCTTGTAGCACAAGGGTTCACGCAGAGACCCGGCATAGATTATGATGAAACATATTCTCCTATTATGAGTGGCATAACGTTCCGATATTTAATATCTATGGTAGCAGGCTTAAACTTGAAAATGCAGATGATGGACGTAGTGACCGCATATCTGTATGGGTCACTAGATTCGGATATATATATGAAAGTCCCAGATGGACTGAAAATTCCAGATTCTAAAACAAATCGCAACATGTACAATGTTAAGTTGTAGAGGGCACTGTACGGGCTTAAACAGTCTGGCCGGATGTGGTACAATTGGCTAAGTGACTTCCTCCTGAAGAAGGGATATGTTAATGATACTGATTCTCCCTGTGTATTTATTAGAAAATCCCAGAAGGATTTTTGTATTATTTCAGTCTACGTTGATGACTTAAATATCATAGGCTGTAAAGATGACATTGAGGAGGCAAGCACCTACCTCAAGGCGGAGTTTGAAATGAAAGACTTGGGTAGAACCAAGTTTTGCTTGGGCCTGCAGATCGAGCATCTCCCTGGAGGAATTTTTGTACATCAATCTACCTACACGAAAAAGGTTTTAGAAAAATTTAATATGTCAAAGGCTCATCCTGTAAATACCCCGATGGTTGTTAGATCACTTGAGGTGGACAAAGACCCATTCAGACCGAGAAGTGATGACGAGAAGCCTTTAGGACCTGAAGTTCTCTATTTGAGCGCTATTGGAGCACTGATGTACCTCGCGAATTGCACAAGGCCTGATATTGCATTCGCGGTGAATTTGCTAGCTCGTCACAGTGCAAACCCAACCAGAAGACATTGGGTAGGCATTAAGACAATACTTAGATACTTAAATAGTACCCAAGATCTTGGCTTGTTTTTCCCGAAGAATCAGGACCTAAGATTAATTGGTTATGCAGATGCTGGATATCTATCTGATCCGCATAATGCAAGATCTCAAACTGGTTTCGTGTTTCTCTGTGGTGGTACGGCTATATCGTGGACATCTTCTAAACAAACCTTGGTAGAAACATCTACAAACCACTCAGAGATTATTGCGCTATATGAAGCCGCACGTGAATGTGCTTGGCTGAGACGGATGACTAACCATATCCAGAAGTCATGTGGTCTTAGTACCGTTGATACCTCCACTATTATCTATGAGGATAATGCAGCATGTGTTGCACAAATGCAAACGGGCTATATTAAGAATAATATGACTAAGCATATTTCTCCTAAATTTTTCTATGCTCACGAACTCCAAAAGCAGGGTGAGGTGAACATCTTGAAAGTCCAGTCATGTGACAATATAGCAGATTTGTTTACTAAGTCTTTACCAGCTACTACATTCAGAAAATGTATTCATAATATTAGTCTAAGACGACTGAGAGACCTGCAGAGTTCAGGGGGAGATCGCCCCTGAATTGCCCTTATTGCTGGGTCCAGAAGATCCTGAAATTTGTAATTTTGAAGATTATAAAATGTCCTGAAGACAATTGTTGTACTCTTTTCCCATAAATGAGTTTTCCATAAGTTTCTCATAATGGTTTTTAACGAGGCAACAAGTGCAATGCATCTAGCGACGCTATGTACTCTTTCTCCATATTTTTCCCACTGGGTTTTTAGGAGTTTTAATGAGGCATGAGTTGATCGCGGTATTCGTCCAAGGGGGAGTGTTGGGAAACATAACCCTAAGATAATTGTGGGCTCATACCAAATATACTCCTGAAGGGTTAAGACTATATAAAGGAACCTGTACCCATCTATAATAAAGAAGAGATACGAGTTCCACGATATTTTGTTCTCCTGTGTGTTCATCTGGTGTGCTATTGGGAAGGGATACGGGAGATCATCTACAACTTTCTCGCGTCTCATCTGCTGTGGGAAGGGAAGGGAACCGGATCAGAGATCCGCAACAGCGCCGTTACTTAACAATATTAACCAACCTTTACGTGATCGGTAGTACATAGATATTTTATCAATCAACGGCCGTGGGCCATGATAATTTAGGCTAACTGTTAACATAAGGACTAATAATAGGCAATGTATCAGGTGGAAACCGGATCACCTGTGCAAACTTTAAAACTTTGAATCAAGACCACATAGTATTGATTCAAGGGACGCAGAAAGATTGGGTAATTTTACGCTTAACCGTCCGCTTCTAATCAACTTTTAACGTGATCGTAGTACCTATTATATTAGATATTTTATTAACCAACAGCCGAACAATATTTTCTGCCGTGCGGCCATATTTTTTTCAGCAATGATATTTTAGGCTATTTTCTATTTGTAACGATGGAGGTGAGTATATTTTTTTTTTTAAAAAAAGAAAATAGATCTAATGGTTATAGATAGTTAGAGTCTTCTGATTAATGGTCAGATGTTTCAGATTAATATGAGAATTTCTAGTATTTATCTTTTTTCTTAGCGTGTCTGTGAGAATTAACGTGGAGTCTCCGTTGAACTAATATTTTATAATATATTAACCAACTTTTAACGTGATCGTAGTACCTATTATATTAGATGAACTGACCAGAGTGCTGCTAGCCATGATCAGGACACCACCCTTGAAGAAGGTGGCATGTCAATGTCCATCTCCATCGCAGCACTGCAGAGCTCGGTGGACGCTGGAGAGGGGTTTGCAACTATTGCTTCTTTCAAAGAATTGTCGTCTTCTCGTTTTACATGCTTCGAATCAGAAGAACTGGGTTTGTCAACTGAATTTGATTCGATCTTTGAGATCGCCCGTTTCCCTAGCATGGTGGAGGAGCCAGTCGCAGGTAACGTTCTCTCCGTGGCAACATATTTCACCACAGACCCCGAGCCATTCAGATAAGCACTTTTCAGATACAAAACTCTTGGTCTCTTTGGATGGTTCTTAGCTGCATCTTCCCAATCAGTTTTTGTTTCCTGCTTAACCTCAGAGTCAAGTGCAATTTCCTGGAGAAGTTTGTGCCATTTGATTTCCATGCCAGATAGGCCATCTAAACCATGATTAAGAAGCCGAAGTGAGAGGAGATTCGGCAAAGCTCCTTCTTTAATCTTGGGGAGGCTTGGACATTGCACAACACATAGGCATAGCAATCCCGGAAAATCCTCACTTGTGATGACGAAGCCTTCAAGATTGACTCCATCCAATCTGAGGCACTCCAAATAACTGAGCGTGCGCAGGTCTGATATGTCTTTTTCGGTCAGATCATTAGTCGACGAATGGCACAACTCCCTTAGCACCACGTCTCCTCTGGTTATCAACCGTGTCACAATCCGGTTGACCTCGCTACGAAGGCTAATCCCTACTGCGAATCGAAGAACACAAGCAAGAACAAGATAAAATGCAACTCAATTGAAGTGACAATTGTAGATGAATGATTAAGCACTCGAAGTTGGGGTCTCGCAAACCGAAAGACGGCGACACGTTATATGGCCCAAACGGCCCAAAAGACGACGACACAGCGCCCTGACAGATTCTGGACGGCAACTTGTTTCGACGATTCCTAATGACTCCGATGGAATTTAGGCCTCAAACTAAAGCCATTGGTTAGCTTATGAAATTATCTTTCCATCCATACATAGATCATCAAAAACGGAGTCCAGATGCGTTCTGGGCATCCGTTTTATTACAGACTGGTCTAGAAGGCCGAAACAGACTCGAACTCGAATTGGACTGGGCCTCCGGCTTGGCTTGGACGTATCCTTGCTGGCCTCCTAAGGTGGTGGCCAAGGAGGAGGACGTCCTTGGGCATCTCTTAGGTGTTCTCCATCTTCTTAGGCGTGCTCCAACTTAGGCCTGGGTCCCAAGTGTGAATAACAAGCCCGTGACAACACCGTAACACCCGACAGAAATAGCGGCAGAATGTCTCGGTGATTTGGAGGCCTTGTCAATGTGATATTGAGGTGGGACTAGATATATTTGAAAGCTTATCAAATAAGCTTTCTATCAAGTGCTCATTGACCTCGATCGCACTCCGGATGGATGAGTTATGACCTTCGCAATGAAGCACTGTCGGGTTGCCGATGAACCAAAAGTTTAACTTTGATGGACTTACACTTTGAGACATATTTGTACCTACATTCAAATAATGACATGTACATATGGAACCAAGTGAATTATACCAAAAATCACTGTGCAAATGTAGGAACGAGCTCACCTTATCATCAATGTTTGTATCCGAAGGTGTCATGTCCTCATCATCTGTGAGAATTAACGTGAAGTCTCTGTTGGGCCTCTAATTAGTAATAGTAAGATACTCTTGTGCATTTGATACTTAGATTCTTGTCTGGTTGTATTAAAATTTTGAGATATGTGCATTAAGGGGCGCTGAATTGTGGTCTGCAACACAGCCATTGCATTAAACCCAAACCTAAGGCTGGATAACGAGCCGAGCTGGCTCGGCTCGGCTCGGCTCGTTCTGGCTCGTTAGAATAACGAGCCAGCTCGGCTCGGCTCGTTATCTTAACGAGCCAGAAAGCCAGCTCGGCTCGGCTCGTTACGAGCTCGAGTTGGCTCGTTAGGCTCGCAAGCCAGATATAAAAAATACACAAAATATAATATTTGCATTTATCTAAAGCTTAAAAATATTACTACCTCCGTCCTAAAAAGAATGCAACTACGTGTTGCGTGCCAGCAAAAGTAGTTCACGTTTAACTAAATTTCTGGCAAATACTATTCACATTTACGGCTCCAAAATAATTTATTATAAAAATATATTTCGTAATTAATCTAATGATATTTATTTGATATCATAAATATTGATACTTTTTTATCTATAATTGATTGAACTTAAGATACAAAATCATGACACTATACTAGAATTGCATTCTTTCTTATATGGAGGGAGTAATAATATAAAAATAATATATTCAATAACCTTAAATCGAATAAAATATTCATATGAGCTAACATGTCATCCATTTGTGAAGTGCAAGACATGAAATAATACAAAATTAATATAAGTTATGATGACTTTTTCCCTAAAACTACGGCTCGTTTGGCTCGCGAACGGCTCACGAGCCAGCTCGAGTTGGCTCGTTATAGCTAACGAGCTAAAATCCTGGCTCGACTCGGTTCGTTATCGTAACGAGCCGAGCCGAGCTGAGCCGAGCCAGCCACGAGCCGAGCGAGCTAACGAGCTTCGAGTTTTTCGTCCAGCCTTACCCAAACCCAATCATATATGTGCAAATGGCTCTGTTCATCCGGCTCATAATCCGTATTTTTCAGCTTGTGTTTTCAGCTGGAACAATATTTTTCTCTCACAATAAATCAGCCAACAGTATTTTTCAGCCGACTTATCGCCGTAGCCGAACGTGCAAATGGCTTTGTTTCCATGCCGAGCACGAATCTGCTGTGTTGCCACGTCCTTAGTTCTGTACTCTAATTCAACGGAATAATAATGTCAGAATGCCATTTTTTTTCCCATAAATTTAGGCCGGCAAAGAAAAGTTAACGCTGGCGCCGTCTGTCCAATAAGGCAATAGCTTAGTTTCAGAGAGAGGTCTCTTTTGTTTTTCTATACGGCATTCCACAATTTCAAGATAAACCGCAGTTACCCTACCCTAGTGACGTTCCGTTGACAATATGAAGAGTTGGCGACAAACACTAATGAGGAACTGCTACGAATAAAATTCTCTTTGCAGCCTGCGAATTTCACTAGACTTGGTCACGAAAACTGAATAAGATACTAGTGTGCACTGTGTAGTGAGGCAGTTACGCAGGAATGGCCTCTACGGCACTGCCGGAGTGCCGGGGTGCCGGCTGCCGCGCTGGAGTGGAAGCGGTCCTCGACGTCGATCCGGATGCCACATTACCTCCAAAACTGGCGCAGAGTCAAAGGATACGTACGATTCACAGCTTTTTTTTTTTCTTTCAGGGGAGGATACGATTCACAGCCGGCAACCGAGGGCGGCAAGGCCAAATAACCGGGTCTTCATGGACCATGATCCTTCCGATCCAGTACCAGCAAATGGGGATCGCAGGCAATGGACAGCGCCGCCCTCTGCTTTAGAGGATCCGTGACGGCGGGAAGATGATCCGCCGGCGATGCCCCAGCGCACGCGCGACTGGTTGCTGCCGGAAGGGATGGGTCAGGGTGGGCCCTAATTCGTAGCGAATGAGGAGGCTGCATCCCTCTCGGCTAAAGTTCACGCTACACTAGGCAATCTGGACCCAGAATCGAGTATTTGGGCCTGCGGTTGCTTTTGGGCCGGGCTTGCAATTCCTCTTGGGCTGGTTGGGAGGTCTAGCAGCTTCTGGCCTATTGCTTGGTGCTGAGTCCTCGTTTCCGCCAACAGGCTTGGATGCCGACTTCTTGTTCACACTAGGGTCCGTTCGGTTTTCTAGGATTAGACCAAGCAACTATCCTAGCTTATCAAGATTATATAAACTATTGAATGTTCCATAGGCTCGTTTCACCGGGAACAAGCCCAGAAAGAATTCCTGGCCGGTGTTACTTTAATTTATATAAGCTTTCACTACCCGGATTGATTCCTGGCCTCCTAATACCGTAACTGAACGAGCCCTTAAACGAAATGGGCATCAGGTTCGAAGGAACCGTGACAAAAGGCAGACAACATACATAGTTCTGCAGTTGAATCAGATAACCAGATTTGTCACGCCTCACAAGCAATCTTTCATTGATATAAGAGCCAGTTCGTCGGTGTACACTAATACAACATAAATACTGAGGACAATGGCAATGCTGAATGGTTATTAAAGTTTGATAAGCAGTCGCCAAGGGAAATCTGAAAACACCGAAAGATCACAATGACAGACCAAAGTAGGACCAAAAATTAAGGAAAAGAAGAACACATAAGGCACTTTTTGCAGTTCACTTTTTTTTTTGAGTCGAACTTTTTGCAGTTCACGTGCCCAGGCATTTCACTGAAGTCAGTACCACAGCTAGCATCGATGCCTGTGCACTTCGCTTGCATGCTAGGGCCCGGCACTCGGACACATTCCTATCAGCCCTGCCCATTTCAGTGCAGCTATTGGGCTTACCCGTTTGGTAAAAGAAAAAAGTCCACGTTATCTCCTCAACTTTTGCGGAAATCTGATCTTCCTCTCTGAATTCTAAAACCGGCTAAACCACCTTTTTGAACTTTTAAAACCGTTCGTTTTACCTCCCTGACCTGTTATAAGCAGCTTTCAAAGATGATTTTGTCTTTTTCTTTTTTATTTATTTTGACTGAATATTTGAAAAACCATAGTAAATCACAAAAATATTATAAAATAGAAAATCTGATTTTGTTGGACTCCATATGAGTGATCTACACAGTGAGCATATAATATGGTATGCTTTAGTATAATCTTTTTACTGTAGCTTTAGATCTATGTTTTTCTATAATTATTTCATAACTGCAGTTTCTATAGTCTAATTATAAAAAAAAAATTATGGTGAGCTAATTATTGTATTCTTGAACTATAGTTAGCCCACCAATTACAGTTCAAGAGTACAATAGTTATTTCACTATAAAAATTTCACCACAACTGGACCATATAAATTGTAGCTATGAATTTTAGTTACATAAAAGTACAGATCTAAAGCTACAATAAAAAAAGTATACTAAAGCATCCATATTATATGTTCACTGTGTAGATCTACTTATGTGAAGTCCAAAAAAATAGATTTTATATTTTATGATTTTTTGTGATTTACTATGATTTTTTAAAGATTCAACGAAAATAAATAAAAAAGAAAAAGACAAAACTGCCTTTGAAAACTACTTATAATAGGTCAGGGAGGTAAAACAAACGGTTTTAAAAGTTCAAAGAGGTGGTCTACCCGGTTTTAGAGTTCAGGGAGGAAAAAACTTTTGCAAAAGTTGAGGAAGATAATGTGCTTTTCATTTGGGCTGCAAGTGCAAGAGCAATGAATTCATCCCAACCCACCTCTCCCGGCAGCGGTCACACGCGTGGGGCATCGCCCGCGGATCCAGTGCCCGCCGTCGCAGATCCTCCACAGCTGGCGGCGGCATCCATTGGTTTGGAATTTGATCTTCAGTTAGCGGTATCTGTGTTGGGAGTGCCGTGATCCTTGGGGGCCGCGCCTTGCCGCCCTAAGAGCATCTCCAGCAGTTTCCCAATACCTCCCGTTATCCCCATAAAACTGTCATATTGGGGACAGCTATGTTTTTTTTTCTCCAGCAGTTCTCCAATACATCTCCCTTTTTTTGGTGGTCACCAATACTTCCCTCATGTCCCCTCAAAGAAAGGTGAAGATATAACTCCCCCAATACCATGGGGACCATCGCAACTACCACTTTTCAGCCATATTTTCTCTTACACTCCTGTGGGACCCACCTTTCATATGGGTATTGGAGGAGATATATTAGAGTACTGCTGCAGCAACTCTCCCAATAAATCTAGAAAGTGATGTTGGGCTACCCCAATACCATCTTATTGGGGAAGTTGTATTGGGGGACTGTTGGAGATGCTCTAAGACTGTTTGCAACAGGGGACCCATTGCGAAACTCAAACCCAAAATGGGTCTCTAATATAATACCTATAGCCTCCAACAGAGTACCTATATGGAAAACTCATTTTAGATGCCAGGAGAGGCATAGCCCAAACTGAGTATCCTTTCTCCTGAAAACCTATTTGCAGAAAAGGGTTATCTTATAGGTCTTGTTGTTGGAGAAGATCAAAAATAGGTATTGAACCCTTTATTTATAGCGCTACCCAAAGAACGAATGAGTGCTGTGTTTTGAGATACGGTTGTTGGAGACCATCTGACTAGCTGGTTGTGATTCTTCCACGCGGAGGCGGCCTATCTGAGAGCCAATGGCATTGGCATCTCTGGTCGGCGACGTCGAGGACCTCGTCCATTTCTACGCAAGTGCCCTGTACACTAGTCTCTTCCCATTGTAGTCTCGTAGGTCCTGTTTAGACTACCCGCAGTGGGTACTGTAAAGGGATACTCTAAAGCTTTAGAGTATAAATATAGAGTAAAAACTGCTGCACTGGGTACTTTAAAACGATACTCTATCCTTTCTCTCACTCTATATTTAGAGTAGTACAATGCTTACTCTATAGTGGGCAGTGGTGGGCCCCACTAGCTAAACAAAGGAAAAAATGCTATAACTTACAAACTAAAAATCCAAACTAAATTTCGATTGCACCATTAAATTCGTCTCAATAAATCCTTCAAAACTATATCATACATGGATATATTTAGATAAAGTGATAAGTGGGTCCCATAGTGGATAGAGGATGATATAGAGGATGAATGGGTGCGGGAGAATTGAGTATAGAGGAGAGAATCTTGCTGACTAGGATGTATAGAGGATGAATATAGAGGTCCATGAGTGCGGATAGCCTTAGAATCACGTACCGTGGGAAGTAAATTATTTTTCTGCTAATTTCCTATTGAATTCGTGGTTCCAAAGTGGCATTCATTCGTAGCGGGTTCTCATCAGTGATTGTACCCAACTCCTGATACTTTTTGAACCATATATGAATATTAAATATAGTAGAAAAAGAATAAAAAAATAAAAGGGAAAATATCAAACTGGCCAACGGGCCCAAACCAGATCGTCCCGTCCCCATCGCACGTGCATTCAGGCCCGCTAGCGGCCTGTTGCTGCGCACCCCTCTTCCTCAGCCTCACTCGCTGACATGCGGACTGCACACCCTCCCGGTGGCCAGGCTCCACTTCCTGTCGGCGCCGCTTTGACGAGCCAGCGCGCCACTCCACAGCTGACACGCGGACCCCACATCCAGGCCCGCCTGTCGGCCACGCACTCCCTTCCCGCGCGCTTGCCCTGTATCTGTATGTCATCCCAAAGCGGATCGGCGAGCGCAGAGAACAGAGCGTGCCTGTGTTTCCTTCAGGAAACAGAAACACTACTGCAAACAACAACTCACCTGCTACTGGCTACTGTACATTGCAGAAAGTGAAACTATGCAGCCAGTGCTCAACATTCAGTCAAATGGATACACACGATGAAGCGTCCTGATGTACTATACAGCAGCCAATTGCCAACATTTTGGCTCTCTGTTTCGTAACCAAGGTACCAATGATCACATACATCTGTTGCCAGCAACGGGAAGAGCACAGATAGAATCCGTGTCACGCACGGAGCAGATAGCAGAGAATGGCATCAAACCCCAGTTCATAAAATATTTGTAGATTAGCCTTTGGTCCAAGCTGAAATAGTATACCGCAAGTGCAGAATATGGTACGAGTACAGGAAGCAGCCAAGCAAGAACACTGTCTTTTACAAACAAGCGAAACACTGAATCGGCGACAAGGCTGAAACTGAAATGGAATACGACTACCATCTGCGTGTTCTGATGGACTTATCTTTTAGAAGGTACATACATATAACAGCTCAACAAACCTCATAATATAATAACCACACATAAATAGCAAACAGAGCACAAATAGTCTTCGCAGCAACTGTATGGCATACACTGCTGCTCTGAAACGAGGTAGCGCAGCAACGAATGGCAGTCGAACCAGAAACTTTGCTTCACGAGATGCTCTCTGAAACTTCATCATGTATGCTGCAGAGTTTAAAAGGATATCGCTATATCAGTTCTCAACATTCGGATGTAACTGTTAGAGGTGAATGGTAAATAAATGTCCTTCTGCTAACCGAAAGTAACTATGACATGAGGAAGACCAACAATTGCCTTTTTTTTTGGAAGTTTTAGGCAAGAGCCTCAACCAGATTTTGTTTGTGAATAGAAACTAGGGGATGCAGCACTGTCACAGATATTTATGCAAAGGGGGTGAAGATTGATACACAGTGATCTTATATTACTAGTACTAGTACTAATTGGACAGTGGACACTATAAAAGAGGCTCAAGTTAATCCATATGAGATGTTTTGGGACAAAAGTAAATTTTAGAAATTCTCAAAATATCAGAAAGATTTGGCTATCAACTAGTAACACTAATAATAATTAATTAAGAGTGTACTCTGCTGCCTAGAAATGTCTCTGTTTTGATAAAATCTGAATGAAGTATTTTGAATAAAAGGTATAATAAGCATTAGAGGTTTAACATAGTGTGCCTCTTACTAGTAACAGTAAGGATGTAGTAATAACGAACTTCTAATGGTATGTCTCTTAAGTTTTAAGCCACGTATTGATAAAGTACTGTAACACTAATAAACTGCATCAGTTATAGATGAACTGACCAGAGTGCTGCTAGCCATGATCAGGACACCACCCTTGAAGAAGGTGGCATGTCAATGTCCATCTCCATCGCAGCACTGCAGAGCTCGGTGGACGCTGGAGAGGGGTTTGCAACTATTGCTTCTTTCAAAGAATTGTCGTCTTCTCGTTTTACATGCTTCGAATCAGAAGAACTGGGTTTGTCAACTGAATTTGATTCGACCTTTGAGATCGCCCGTTTCCCTAGCATGGTGGAGGAGCCAGTCGCAGGTAACGTTCTCTCCGTGGCAACATATTTCACCACAGACCCCGTGCCATTCAGATAAGCTCTTTTCAGATACAAAACTCTTGGTCTCTTTGGATGGTTCTTAGCTGCATCTTCCCAATCAGTTTTTGTTTCCTGCTTAACCTCAGAGTCAAGTGCAATTTCCTGGAGAAGTTTGTGCCATTTGATTTCCATGCCAGATAGCCCATCTAAACCATGATTAAGAAGCCGAAGTGAGAGGAGATTCGGCAAAGCTCCTTCTTTAATCTTGGGGAGGCTTGGACATTGCACAACACATAGGCATAGCAATCCTGGAAAATCCTCACTTGTGATGACGAAGCCTTCAAGATTGACTCCATCCAATCTGAGGCACTCCAAATAACTGAGCATGCGCAGGTCTGACAGGTCTTTTTCGGTCAGATCATTAGTCGACGAAAGGCACAACTCCCTGAGATTACACAACAAAGTAGTAAAGTGAACCAATCCCCTCAGCTCTCCGTGTAGTTTCAGGGATTTGAGGTTACCGTATGCTAGAGAACGCAGAATCATTGCTGAAAATTTCCCAATATCTAATGACAGAGAACGAACACAAACACCTGTGTCCAAGTCAGTCTGCACGAAGTTTTCAATAGCCACCAAAAGGTCATCAAGGTCCTCAATAGTTGTCGAGTTGCAGCATATCTTAACCTTTCTCAACATCTTCAAATAAAGCATTAACATTGAAAACCCAGGGTTGTTGTCTGTAACAAATCCAGCTAGCGTTTGCAGATTGCTTTTTTCAGGCACGTACTTTTCTGGTTTACAGTTCTTCCAGTCCCTCTTATCAAGATTGAACGTTCCCAACAGATGAGCTAGGTGGGGCAGCTTGATGACTTCCACGGGCAATATGATAACTTTCTTGGTCTTCCTCATGTCGAGGGTCTCTAAGCAATACAATTTCTCAGTATGCTTCGGCAGTCTGCTTATTTTGTCCCCGACACTCAAGTATTTCAGATACCACAGCTTGTGTATGCCATCAAGATGTTTGTCCTCCAAATCCTTGCATTCTTCCAAATCCAAGACTCTTAACAGCTGACAATTGGCAAAATACCCCACAGCTTCACCTACACTTCCACAGATTGTCAGAGAATGGGCACGGGATTTCTCTTCATCGTCCCCAGACTTGCTGTTTGGTGTGTTCTGAATAAAGAGGTGGCGGTAGTCTTTTCTTTCTTCGTTGTTGAAAGATGTAATGAACTTAGAAGACATGGACATGTACAGCAGGAACTCATGGAAGATGCTATGAGCTCTGCAAGTCTTCACATTTGCATTCTTGCTTGTATCAATTGGCCAAATGGTACTCTGGTCAACTAGTTTCTTGAAGTTATCTTCTGCAACAACTAGAGTGCTGCGTGAATGATCATGCTTCACATATCCTTCAGCCGACCATCGCCTTATCAATCTGCTCCTGCTGATGTGACAACCATTTGGGAACACACAAACATAGAGTAAGCAGGTCTTGAGATTGAGAAATCCTTTTGGCAGGCTTCTGTAGGTACTCATAAGAACCTTTTGCAGCTCCATGAAGGCATCGTCCGTTGCCATACGAAAGCCTAGATTGCTGCAAAGTTGCTCACAGACTGATTTTGTGATCCTATCTTCACTCTGCAAATAATTTGCCAAGGTAAGAAGAGCATGGGGGTGGCCATCACATTTATTCATGATTGACATTGAGCTCCTCTCCAAATCAGGTAAATGCTCCTGCAATACAGCTTTCAGCAACTCCTTGGAATGCTTGTTATCTAGAGCTTCCATATTGTGCACATAACCGTTCCTACGGCTGCACACTTTAGCTACTCTCTGAACTGTAGTTGTCACAATTATTCTACCTGTTGCCTTTTCGGGGAACGCAGATTTTATACTGTCCCACCACGTTTGATTCTTGATGTCATCAAGTACAATGAGGTACCTAGCAAATTGATTGAAATGAAATGTTAGTACAGTTATCATTCACTGCAATGTGAGGTCAATTTGGTAGATTAGCCACTAATAAGGGTGGCCTTGAAGGAAGCACATACGCAAAAAATTAGAGACAACAACTACCTTTTTTTTTGTTATTAAACCCTTGGTCCTGCCTAAAAGAAATTTAGATACAATATTGATGGGATCTAGTCACTGTAAAATATTCTGTTCAAGCTCTTCTTTAACACAGAACAAATGCAGGGTCAGAGATTGCTAAGCCTATGCTCCCATAAAAAAAATGGAAACAAGCTAAATGGAGAATAAAATCATCACCTCTTAGTTTGCTTCAGATACTCTGAGATCTTGGTCCGAAGCTGTTCAACGCCTAAGTCAGAGATCTTGTCTCCCTGGCCAAGCTTCTCAAGTAACTCCATGAGGAGCCCCTTGGTATCACACTTGTGATTCGACGCCACAACCCAGGCTCGGTGAGGGAATTTGTGGGTGACATCGGGGCAGTCATATACTGCCCTCGCGAGCGTAGACTTGCCAGATCCACTGAACCCCACGATGGAGACCACGCTCAGCTGCTCCGGCTCCTCTTCCACATCCTTCGTCGCCCACTCGCAAATCTCTCGCTTGGACTCGTCGATGCCCACAGGTCCGATCTTTGTCGTGTATGTGTTCCCTGGGGGCGTCCAGGAGTGGGAGATTTGGCGGCCGTTGATTTCCTTGCTGTGGTCGCTTTTCCGCTGTTTTGCATCCTTCAGCCTCTCCTTGAGTTTTTTAACCTTGGCATCTAAGAGCGGCGCTTTGGCGAATCCAAGGGCCTGATGGACTGGACCGCCATTTTTTTCAACAACGTGCCGTAGGATCCGATCGAGGAAGTCCTCGATTTCCAGTGCCAGATCATGCATCTCTTCCCTGTGTTTGCCCATCACGGCACTCAAATCGACCTCTTCCGAAAGCTGGTCCTCCTCATCTCCGGCGATCATGAGAAGGTCTCTCCTGATGGATTCAATGTCATTATCGAAGCCCGACCAAAGTTCATAGCGCTTACCTATAAGCTTGATGACCACCGACACCACGTTGCTCGTCACAGCGCCCAGCAGACTGCCCACCAGGGGGGCCACCATGGTAGCAACCACACCTTCCTTCAACTTCAAGCCACTGGTTCATCAGCGGCCGGATCACTCTCGTGTGCACCTCTCCATGCTTATGCTAGACCGCTGTCAACTCAGGGTAGCTCCAAGCGAGGAGGTCGCCGGATGAAAGATATATGATGAACCTAACGTTAGAAACTAGTTCCTGGCTAGCAATGAAAAACAGGTAGGTGTGTGTTCTTTTTTTATTCCCAAAATGTTTGTTGGCCTTCAAATTCCTTGCCCCTAGCTGATTTTTAAGGAAAAAGGAATAATTCCGGATGCCCCTAGCTGATAGTTAGAACATCTCCAAGAGTTCCCTATTTCCCTTCCCAATCATTTTTTTTTACCGAGATGAGAAAAAATCCCTCTCCAACAACTCCTAGCATGCTCCTAAAATTTATGCACTTGGGAAATCCCTCCTCCCCCCATCGCGCGTAACTTTGCGCGTAGTCGCGGTCACGTGGATACACTTTCCAGCGTGGAGTCCATCTAGGCTCGCCAACTTTTGCCATGAGTCTCTCCTTCGCGTGCTCCTCCATTGCCAATTCATTCGTCGCGGTCATAGACGAAGGAAGTCGCTCCTCCATCACTCGCCATCTAGGTAGACGGTCGATATATGCTGCCGCGGATGTAGCGACGAGGTACATTCTCCGATCTACTGGTTTGCCATGGGCTTGCTGCGCCGCCGCCACCGCCATGGCTTCCTGCCGGCCGCTGCCGCTAGGTTTCCCTTGCCTGCCGCCGTCCCTATGTTTTGCCGTGGCCGTGGTCTTTTGGATCTGCCGCAATGTTCTTGTGTCACGGGATTAGCAGCCGTCCCTATGTTTGTCGTGGCCATCCCTATCTACACGCCATATCCAAAGATCGTTCGAAGCAACAACCTCTAAAATAATAGTGGACTCCTCCATATTCCCCTTGTACTGACCTTGCAATTGTAGAGGACAATTCTTCTTTGTCCAATGCATACAATCGATGGACCCTAACATGCCAGGAAAACCATTTTGCTCACCGAGTGCCAGTAAGCGTGTTGCGTTAGCCTCATTAGGAAATCTCAGGTATTCATCTTCAAATATATCAACTACATACTGCAACAAAGAACCTACGTAGGATCTCAATTGCGGTACTTTCTCCAATCTAAACATACTCATCCATAGCATCAGCTGGAACCCCATTTGTTAGCATACGAAATGATGCAGCGACTTTTTAGAAGCAACTTAATCCAAGAACATTGGCTGCACTCCTTTTTTGCACAAAGTAATCGTCGTGTGATTCTACAGCATTCATTATGCGTAGAAAAAGATCCCAACTCATCCTGTACCTGAAAAATAAAATAAATCATATAACAATTACCTAGCATACTATGTACATATCACAAGTGAACGACGGAATAAATTTGGGCCGTATGTCGGTTCATTATCCAAGTAATCTTGAAACATCCTTTGGTACCCGCCTTCTCTATCTCGATAAATAACTATATGGCCTGGAACAGAACCATCATGTCTTCCTTTTTCTTTCGAATATGTTTCAACAATTGCAGTTGCTGACAAGATGAAATAGTCATCGTCGTTTGATGACGAATCTTCCAATTCTCTTTGCAGCAGTGATTTGTCAGCATTCATGATGTCTAGCCTGCCTGAGAATTCTATTTGTACCAGTGACTGGTGGCTGGTGGCCTGTGGCTGAAGGTTGGGAGGTGATGACAGCCTACCGGGCGGTGGTGCCGGTGGCCTGTGGCTAGGAGGTGGTGCCGGCCTGCTAGGAGGTGGCCATGGCCGCCTGGGAGGTGGCCACAGCTGGCTTGGAGGTGGCCAGGGCCGGCTGGAACTATAGGGCTAGGGCTCGACGAAGGAAGGAGGTGGCAGCAGCATAGGATTGCGGAACCGCGATGGCTTTCGCATGGAAAAAATAATGCAAAAAACCCTAAGTGGGACCAAATTTTAATTTTTAGATGTGAAATATTGGGTATTATTGGAGATGGCCTTTCTTTTTTCTCCCAATACCTTTTTGGGAGTTGGAAAACATGGAGTTTTTGGGAGGAAAATTTGGGATACTCTTGGAGATGCTCTTATACAGGATATCTCTTTCATGGAAAGCACAAAGTAGTCAAAATGTCATTATGATACCTGCCATATTTGTTTCATGCAAAAGAATATCAATGATATTAACCCCTCCACTTTGCCATCCCTCAATTGGTTGAAATAGATCAAACAACTAGTTGGTTAGGTACTCCCAACACAGAAACCAACATGGTTTCTATCCTTATTAATTATCTTTCCATATAGGCATTTTGCTAATGTGGTGAGCAATTTAATGGAGAGAGAGAGAGAGCAAAAAAAACGTAGAAACCATTTCTAAGTTAGAAATGGTGTCTTCACACGCAACGAAGACATGGAAACCACCTGAGACCGCGTTGTGGAGGAAGCAATAGTTTCCATCGGTGATTGGGATCGCATGCTAGCCTTCTACACGCGAGGCTCATCGCCTTGCCGTGGACCTTGCTCGCCGGCTCGTCGCGGCCCAGTGCGGGAGACTCGCTCGCGCGTGGTCGCGTGGCTCCTCGCGTGGTGGATCTCTCTCACGCGTGGCTGGCGGGATCTTGTGCTATCTCCTCGCTCGGTCGCTGCCAGTGGGACCTCACGTCTGGGAGGCAGGGTGGAGCGAGAGCGCAACAGATAGGCCCGAGACTTGCCACGGACCTCGCTTGCTGTCTTGCCATCGCTGTCGCAGCATGTGCCACGGGAGGTGCTCAGGGGCGAAGCTAGACCTCCGTGCACCCTGGTGCACCATTTTAACACAAATTATCTCATGTAATATGAAAAATGTACAAACTTTTTCTCGCTTTCATGTCCAATTTGGATTTCCCCTAATGTCGTATAAAATAAAAAATTCACAAAATTTTAGTCAAATTCATAATAATGCTTTAGTGCAAATGGTCTTGTGGTTATTGAAAAAATTGGTAATTTTGTTTGGATTTTCCCCTAATGTCGTACAAAAAAACATGAAACTTTAGTCAAATTAATTCAAAATAAAAATTTTACCAACAAAATTACCAATTTTTTCAATAACCACAAGACCATTTGCACTGATGAATTAATATACAGCTAACCAAGAATGTGCTACCCCAAGACGATCAACAAATTCTTGACAGGCCGTACCCCAAGTTGATAGAAAAGCAAGGAGGCAGAGAAGGGTCATTGAGGTACGGTCTTGGCGAATTCGAAGTTAGACAAATGGGAAGGTAATGAGGAATTGCATCTCTGAAGTAGGCGGCCTCGGCTGCAAGGCAGCGTGCGTGTAAGAACAAACTTTTGCATACGTACTGCATGGATCAGGAGATGGACTCCACATAGGGGGCCACTACCACTAATGGTTGCTGGTAGACTCAAGTCTTAATTGATGGGCTGTGCATTGCTCCTTAATGGACTATCTATGGCCTTTAACCGTTGCATACAACTGCCTTGCCGGCTGAGCTGCCAGCATCCCTGGTGCACACTCATGGGCCAAGGGAGTGCACAAGAGGAGAAAAGTTGCTAGTAGTAATAGGGATGTATTTTTTTACCCTAGTGCCGGTGCACCAGGCTAGCCCTTCGTGGCTTCGCGCCCTGGAGGTGCTGCTGCCAGGGTAGGCGCAGGCGGCTCCTCCACCATTGTCATGGCTTGCGCCACGGAGGCGTTGCTGCTGAGGAAGGCACGGGTGGCTCCTCGCGTGTTTGAAGAACCGAACCCAGTGAGCGACGAGGATTTTTGCACTCAAGGCTATGGGCGTTGTGGCCCTGGTGGGTGGTGAGGAGCGTCGGCCGGTGCTAGCTTCGCCGGGGACGGAGTGTACGCATCGAGATGCTCTGGTGCTGGCTTGGTTGCCGTCGGTGGGAGCTTGGCCACAGGTACACCTACCCGCATAGCATCCAGAGGAATGAGGGAGACGAGAGGTGAATGATTGGTCTATTTTTTCTTCTAGGCCCTCCAAAAATACTACATTGGATAGCATAGTTTTTATGAATGGTGTCTTGGGACATAGAAACTATCAGGTAGTTTATGCGTTGGAAGTGCCCTCATGCACAAGTTGATCAGTATTAAGCAATGTGAACACATCAATTCTAGTATATTAACAATTCATCAACCTACACTACAACCATTGCTAAATTTTACACAGGCATGCAGTGTGGGGTGCACCAATTTATCTATTGTAGTGAGCAACAACTTTTTTTTGAGTGGGAATATAAATTGTAACACCTGTAAGGTCCTAGATGGCTAGAGGGGGGGGTGAATAGCCTATAAAAAATTCTACAAATACCACTAAGCAAACTTGTTAGAACAACAAACGGCGTAATGCGAGTTTTGCTTAGCCAAAGGTTGTGATGCAAGCCTCCTATCCACAAGTCTAGTATATTATGATCTCTAGTTCACACAAGAGCTAAGTCACTAATCTTACACTAGAGAACAAGCTAAACAAAACTACTAGCAAAGCTACCACTAGAGCTACACAAGATAATCTAGTAAAAGTAAGTGCAAGAGAGGATTATGATTCTTATACCGACGGTGGAGTGAAGATGTTGCCAATCACCAAGATGATATACAATCAATCAATATTGACAACAACACAATATGAAGACCAATCACCGGGAGACAAGAGACACAATATTTTTGTTCACCCGGTGTTCACTTGTGCACCGACAAGCTACGTCACCGGTTGTGTCGACCAACACTTAGATGGTTCCTCGGTGTGACCCTCAAGTCACTTGCCCCTCAAGGCACGCCCCGCAAGGCACCGCAAGACACCACTCTCAAGTGAGGTAACTCAATGACACGCGGATTCCACTAGAGTTGCTTTTGGCGTCCCGCCGAGGAAAGCACAAGAACCTCTCACAATCAACCGGAGGTGGCCAAGAACAATCACCTTCTCTTGCCAACGCCTCCAACAATCTCCAAGCCGGCTAGGAGCGGTACTCTAGAAGAGTAACAAGAAATCCACCGGCTAAACCACCCACAAGTGCCACTAGATGCCCTCAAGCTATGCAATGCACTTTGGGATCATTCAATCTCACTTTTGATTTGCAATCAAGCAAGAGAGATGAGTGGGAGGAGTAGCTCTAGCTCAAAGGATGCACAAGAGTGTTAGAAATGCCAAGAGACCTCCCCAAGGGCCGGCCAACAAGTATTTATAAGCATCCCAAACAAATAGAGCCGTTGCAACTCCACTAACCGTTTTTTTCGGGACGACCGGACGCGCCGGTCGAAACTGACCGGACGCGCTCAACCGCGTCCGGTCGCCCTGCGACATCCACGTGTCCACCGATTTCAAACGCGACCGTTAGATCCTCTAACGGTCACTGCGCGCCAACGGTCAAACGCGATGACCGGACGCGCAGCTCAACCGACCGGACGCGCCGGTCGCACAGTACCGCGCGCCCGCGAAGCAACGACCGGACGCGCTCCTCGCAACGACCGGACGCGACAGTGACCGCGTCCGGTCGGAGTCCAGTAAGCTCCTTTGACGACCGGACGCGTCCGATCGTGTGTGACCGGACGCGCACTGCGTCCGATCGTCCTTGCGAAGTTGCAAAAACCTCAGGGTGCCTGACCGGACGCGCCGGTCCCGCGAGTGACCGGACGCGCCGGTTGCAAACCCTAACCCGCGCGCCTGACTGCTGCGCTGTACTGACCGGACGCGTCCGGTGCAGCGTCCGGTCACCTCTGTGACCTCCGTTCGCCTCCGTTTCTTTTCCGACTTCTGGCATAGTGGAAAATAGGCATTTCATTTCCCCGAAATCGCCTGAATCCCGCGCTCGCACGCTCGGCGGGAGGGAGAGAGGAACCCAAACCCCTCTCTACCCGTAAACCACAGCGCGACCAACGCCACCTTTGCAAATGTGCCAACACCAACAAGTGTACATCTCCACGTGCTTGTGTGTTAGCTTTTTCTCAAACATTTTCAAAGGTTTTCAGTTAGCTCACTAGGCCCTACATGCAATGCACTTCATGAATTCACCTAGTGGCACCCATGCGTCGAATAACCGATAAGACTTCCCCTCTTAATAGTTCGGCTATCGATCCTAAACCACTCACACCCTCTATGGTGTCTTGAGTGTAAAACAAAATGGCCCTATGGTTATACCTTTGCCTTGAGCCCATTTTATTTCTCCAAATGATATGATCCACTTCATATCATCACATGACCGTCTCGATCCATCGACCTTGACTTCACTTGCTCTTCACCGTTGCATCGGTCCATCGGCGCCAAGTCTTGCTCAAGCTTCACCATCGCATGGTCCTTCGCTTCGAAGCCTCGACTAGCCCTTCACCTTCATAACCGATCCATCGAGCCAAGCTTCATCTTGGTCTTCACCATCTTGGTCATATGAGTTAATGTCATGTCTCATATTCAATGACCACCTTTATCTAAATCATCCACTTAGATACAAAGGTTAGTCCTAGGTTTCATCAATTAGCCAAAACCAAACTAGGGACTTTCAACACCCCAGTCCATTAGTAGCATATAGTAGTGGTGAAGTTGGCCCATGTGGTCCAAGTGGCTTATATGTGGTTTATGGGTTTAGTATCACCTTGGAAGTCTAGGAGGGTGAGGGACAACTTATAAGTCTTGTTGTTCCAAACATAGCACCTCCGGGTTAACCCTTTTACATAAAGCGAGGACGAAAGTGTAAGAGAGTTGCTACGCATATGCAGGCCCGTTCCATGTGCGGAGCTGGGCCATATAAGCAGTTTTGGACGTGGGGTGTGGTGAGCTGCCGAGGGTGTCAGCCTTTCAGGGGATGAATGTAATAGCCCAGCCCAGCAGCCTGTAGTAGTGGTGAGGTGATGAGGGCCGGCTTATAAGCCTTGTTGTTCCAAATGTAGCACGGAAGTGTAAGAGAGGTGCTATGTCACTACACCACGACCTACTTTTGCCTACAGTTATGTGTTGGTAAAACTAGGCTTTTGACAACACATAATATGTCGGCAATTCTATACCTTTTTAGGGTCACCTAAACTGTCGCCAATAATGATGTAAGGCTACATGTTTTCTGTCGGCGTTTGTCCTTCCCACCCAAAAAGTGTTGGCGAAAGTTTTGAGACAATGAAACTGTCGTCGAAGCCGAACCCAACGACTGTGGAAGTGTCGTCAAAGGGGTATGCGCAGAAATGGCAGTGTGGGCGGGATGCGCGCCAAAACAGAGGCCCGCGCGCGGGAACTAAAACAGAGCCCACTAAAACAGGCCCGCATACAGGTTATCGCTCTCTCCCACTGCCGGCCACCACAAAAAAACAGACTCGAAGAAAAACGCCACAAGCCGCAGAGGTCCGACGCCGGGCGCCGCCAGGAGGGTTCTGCGCCGCCAGGAGGGCTCCGCTGCCGGCCACCGCGAGGAGCCGCTGCTGGAGGCCAGCACCCAGCACGGCCGCCACTTCGACGCCCGCCCTGACCACCGCCAGGAAGGTTCCGCC
Source organism: Saccharum spontaneum (assembly GCA_022457205.1). Lineage (NCBI taxonomy): Eukaryota > Viridiplantae > Streptophyta > Magnoliopsida > Poales > Poaceae > Saccharum > Saccharum spontaneum. Next base: position 65,641,145 of record CM039595.1, on the reverse strand, counting down.
GCCAGCCGCCGCCGCCTGGCGCCGTCAGGAGCCGCTGCCGAAGATCCTGGCCGGAGCCCCTCCACCTCCCGCCCAAGGACTCCACCGCCAAATCCAACGCTCGCCGGAGCCCCAGCCCCCCACTGCCTCAGCCCACCGCCGCCCAACCCTTCTGTTGCCCTAGCCTACCACCGCCGGATAGCAGGAGCAGTGTCGCCGCCGCATCTACAGGTGTGTAGTTTTCCTCATCCCTTTCCTCTCATCCCAATTCCCCTGCGTGCTAGGGTTTGGGCACAGCTTAATTTCTTGTATTTTTTTCTTGGTTGCAGAAGGACTGAAGGCAGTACACGACGGTGAGAAAGGCTGAAATATTCAAGGTTTGGGTTACTTCTCTTTCCAAACTTCCATTCATTCTAGATCCACCATCTCTTCCCCTCTTTGGAGAAGGAACATATTTAACTCGATTTAGATGTGTTGTTTACTGCCTTACTTGACTTTGTAGAGAGGAACCAACAGGATTCAAGATCTTGTACACAGCACAATCCATCAGGTTGCATGTAAGTTTTGTTTACGCTAGATGTGCAACTTATTTCTAGTATGTGAAGGCAAATGCATACATGTCTCATTGTTGCAAAAAGATCAGATCTGAATATTTCTTTCTTTCTTGTGCATGTTGCAAAATATTCAATAAGGAAGCACTAAAGGATTCAAGTCTTTGATTTTTCTTTCTACACAAGTCGTCACCAACTGTAGCTTGGAAGTAAGTTTGCTTGTGCTCAGGTTTTTGACTTATTTGTATTGTCTTGTGTGATTAATTAGCGTTGGTAATATTACCTACAGGGAGCACGAGCAAGTTGGCCTTTGAATCTTCATCTGTGTCATTGCTTGAGTGGTATGTTTTCTCTTTTCTTATGAACTTTGTCTCTGCATTTGGCACAGAATTGCAGGTTGTGTGTGATCTGTGATATAATGATTTTAGATTCTAAAACTGGACTAAATTTCCCCAATAGTTCCTGTTGATGGTTTGTGGTGAGAGGATTTTTTTAGCATCAAGTGTGGTCAAATTGATTTAATTTGGACAATTGTTTTGGTAAGATCTTTATTTTTTTGTTGAACAACCCAATCTGAACTGAATGATTTTTTATTTTGGGAGTAATATTGCACTATTTTGACACTGCATTTTGTAAAGGTGCGCCATGGATAAATCATGGATGGCTCAGCCTAGGTACATTATAAACCTATGACCATATACTAGAATCTGCATGCATAGGGTGTTTGGTCTGATATCTTGATAATCATATGTAGGCACACCCATGTGTATAGAGAAGGAGTGGATATGTTTTTAGAGTTTGCCTTTAGTAATTCAGCAAAAGGAAATCAGATTTTGTGTCCCTGCAAGGCATGCAAGAACTCTTGTTGGAGGGTCCGTAGTATTGTCCTTGAGCACTTGATATGTGAGGGATTTACGGATGGATATATAACATGGGTGAATCATGGTGAACCTAGTTCCAGTTTTTTCACAAATAGCAGCCAACATGAAAGGGTAGAAGTAGGGGACCCAGATGAAGAGGATGATATTTCTGGTTTGCTTCAAGACATAGCAGGGGGTTTAGATGTCCAGGGGGACTTAGAAGTAGACAACCCGAAGCAGCATGTTGAGGATATGGAAGCTTTTTACAAAATGGTAGAAGATGCTGGCAAGGAACATTCCTGATGCTAAAATTTTAATGCCACTTAGGTGAAAAAAATTAATTCAGTGAGAACTAATCTGGGAGTATTCAAATTGTAGTAATATGTGTGGTTGGCGCTACCAGCATGGTGGGTCACGGGTGGGTTTCCTGCATTGGCTTGGGATGTACTGCTTCATGGAACTAACGTGCAGGTGCTCAGCGTGGTGGTCCTGCACTCCCGCTGCCCTGCGCTTTGCTGCGTGTGAATCCTTAGCAATTCTTCAATCAGGATATTTTTGATATAATGAATCAGCAGCAATAGATTTTTAGAATCAGTTTTGTATGGTGTTCTGAAATATATTTCATATTTCAGGGTGGCAGAGATGTGATACTGTATAATGTAGTAAGGCCCTATGATGTCGCTGTGGCAAAGGCTACCGTTCAAACAAAGAACCCAAGGGCTATTGTTGGGGGTACTGCTCTTGGCGTGCAGTTCTGTGAAGTGGTTGTTAACCATGTGTTTATGAGGAACGCTATACTGCCTCGTCCATATGAAGGGGTCACCACCATTCTAGAGGCTCGTGGGAGATGCATTGCATGGCCACATGACAGAGTAATGGTCCAACCTCTCTATATTCTTGAAAAATTATCATTATATTTTGCTGATTAGTAATATATTTGTTTTCTACTAGATGAAGGATGACAAGAAGTCACTGCAGCACTCAAAAGGTGGTGGCACAGGAAGGCCATCACAGCTTGAAGGTATTTTACTTGAACATTTTGATTCATGTATGTGATCCAAATTGATTGCATTGTGGGAAAGCAATGAGACTGTGTTGGCTGCTAGATTTAAAATTTGACTATATTATATAGGTTGAAGAATTTCTGGAAAAACAAAGAGGTTGTGGTCCTATATATGATTAACTTAATTATGTGTACTCCCTTGATCTGCCATATTTTTTTGTTTTACTTGATCATCCTCTGATCTTCTATATACACTGAGGTGCTGATTCAGTAAAGAACAGCTTACATCAATTTTTGCCTTCTAAATATATTTGTTTGAAACATTAAACTGCTAGAACCGTTAACTTAATCCATGAACATTGGGATTTGGGACACCTGGGCTAAACAACAGCGTACACTCGATTTTGATCCAATCAATGCACATAAGTTGTTATCAGCATTAGAGTACCACACACAACCAAAAACTTGTAGTTGGTTAAGCTTTGTCACAGTCACAGCTAGAAAATATGCAATTGGCCTATTAGTTAACAACCACTTATAGTTTTTTAACCAATCAGGGTAGCACTGTTGTCAGCAGTAACGAATATTGTTTATCTATTTGCACCCAATAACAAAGCAAGAGTTAATGATACAGATCACATTTCACTGATATTTTGCCTTCTTTTCATGTTAGGTACTTAAGCTATGTGGTGTTGCAAGTATTTTGGATTGGCAACCTTTTGAGGTTCATTCAGAGAGCTGTTACATGCTTTCTGGAGTGGCAGCAACCATATGTGTGTACCAAGTTGGTGTTCAAGTATTTTGGAGTGGCAACAAGTGTCTGAGAATTGCTGCAGGAAGACATGAATTGCAGTTCTGTTCTTTTGTTGCACCTACTGTAGGCCAAAGACATGGAAGCGTTCAATGCCACTTTTGTGCCCAAGAATCATCATCTATTGATCTCTTAGCTTTAGCTATAACCAGTTAGTACAAGACTATAGTATATGTCATGTATGTCTCCTAGTGACTAATCTATATCTTGGACCTGTATATGTATGGAAGACTTATCTGTGTACTATGACCATCACCACTTGACCTGCTATATATATATAATATCCAGTTGGTGTATGTATGGAAGATTTGATATATTATTTCTGTAAAGCCATGTGAATTTGCTCAATGTGATGCCTTCTCTACGAACAACAATGGATTTCTCAATTTATTCAAATTGTATTTATATCTACATCTGCAATGCAGTTTTGACGACAGTTTAGTGGCTGGACAGGGTATGGTTCATAAAATACCTTGGAAACGGTTTTGCCTACATACAAACTGTCGGAAAAGGTGTTAACTGTCGGCGTAAGTCTTAACTGTCGGCGAAAGGTTAACTGTCGGCGAAGGGTTTAACTGTCGGCGTAGGTATACCATTGGGCTACACAAAAAATGTCGGGGATTCTATTAACTGTCGGCAAAAGTTTTGCCGACTGCTTCTAGCGCGACTGTTTCTAAACTGTCGGTGAAACCTTTCATGGGAGGCTATGTGTCGGGAAAGGTACCCTTCGCCTACAATAAAAAGTGTCGGCAAAAGTAGGTCATGGTATAGTGTGTGTATGTTGGCCCATTCCACGTGCGGAGCTGGGCCATATAAGCAGTTTTGGACACAGGGTGTTACATAAATAGAGGGTTCCCTATGCTAAAATGCTAACTTATTAGAGCTCATGAAACACCTCCACTCGCATATGCCTAGTTGAGATTGCATTTGTAGTGGTATCGGAGAGATTCTAGTGTGGTGATTGAGTGACACAAAGAATCGGCTTGCATGCGAGTGTGTTTGTTACAGTTTAGTGCGGTGATTGAGTGACACAAAGAATCAGTTTGCATGCGAGTGTTCTTGTTATAGTTGGAGGTTGTTGTTGCCTCCTAGAAGACTTGGTGGCAGCGGACTCTGTGGAAGCACCGTGTGGAGATTGTGCGATCACTACAGAGGAAATTTGTGTGGGGCTCTTGTGTGCTCATCCTTACTAGAGGAAGGTGAAAAGTAACTCTAGCATGTTGGAAGCTTGTGGACTGACACAGTGGCGGATCCAAAGGGGGGGCTGGGTGGGCTACAACCCCCCTAAGATTGATTTTTGCCTTTAAATTACTGTAGCTTAGTCTTAAATCCACCATTAATCTTCAGCTTTAGCACTAAACCTTCATTATTTAGCCCCCTAGATGCTTATCCTAGATCCGCCACTGGAGTGACAGTTCATAGAGAAGCAATCATGGTGGAGCCTACCTTGGGGAGTTGTTTAGCTTGTGGAGGAGCAGTGATCCTACCATAATGTGGAGTAGGTGACTAGCAAGTCATTGAACCATAGGAAAAACATCGTGTGTCGCTTTCTCGTGTGGTTTGCGAACTTTAATCTTGAACTTTACATTGAGTTATTGAGAGCCCTAGTTTGGTTTTAGATAATTGATGAAACCTATGTGAACTAATCCTTTGCTCTAAGTGATAAATGAGATAGGTTGGTTCACAACCAAGAAGGAGCTAGATGGCACTCAAGTGATGAAGATGGCCAAAAGATGGTGATCAAGTGCTCTGACTTAGAAAAGAAGAAAGAGAAAACAAAACCTTTTGGAGCTCAAGGCAAAGGTACAAATAGGGATTTTGTTTTTGCCGGTCAAGACACAATAGAGTGTGTGATCGGATTTAGGATAGATGCCATTATTATTAAGAGGGGAGCTCTTATCAAACAATTCGGTCATCTAGTGCCACTAGGTGTTGGACATCGTGCACAATGGAAAACAAGCAAAAACTTTTATGAAAAATGCTTTGGAAATGCTAAATTGGCTCTCAATATGTTCGTGAAAAAATTTGAGAGTAAGCAACGCTTGCAAAGGTGAGTTTGGGTTGTCAGTGCTGCTACCTTGGTGGCACCGGACTAGCTGTCCGGTGGGTCCTAGACAGGGTCACCCAAGCACCTGAGGTTTGCGCACCGAAAGTAGCCAACACCTTGTTGTCTAGTGTGCACCAGACCGACTGTCCGATGTGCCGGACAAGGGCACCGCCACATTTTTCAGAGAGGGAGCAAAACGCATTCTTCAATGATAAAGGTCACTGGACCGGCTGTCCAGTGTGCCGGACAGGGCACCGCCCTATTTTTCCAAAGAGCATCGAAAACGTGTTTCTCGCAAATGAGACTCACTAGACTAGCCGTCCGGTGCGCTGAATAGTGTGTCCGGTGCCATGATAGTTCTGACGCATTGCCAATGGTTGAATTTTTTACCGTTGTCCTAGCCACTGGGAGGTCACCGGACAGGGTGCCCGGTGCCCGCCGCTTTCCGTTGTGCATGCAGAAAAATGCTCCAAGGGTTAACGGCTCTATTTCGTAGTGGGGGTTATAAATACCCCCTTGGCCGGCCATGGCCACTCTCTTGGACCCCCAAACTGTTGAGCAAACCTATTAGGGGCAATAGAACACAATCCACTCACTTGTATCACTTGGGATCACATTTGTGACTAAGACTGAGAGCCTTTAGTACATTGCATCGAGTTCTTGCATCTTGTGGCACTAGTTGGGCACATTGGGCTTGTGGATTTCTTGATACTCTTGGTGATTATTGTCACCTAGCCGGCCTGGTGCTTGGTGGATCGCTGAGCGAAAGTTGGTGATTGTTTTCGGCTCTGATCGATTGATTGTGAGGGGTTCTTGTGCCTATTCCCCATGGGAGATGCAAAAGGAAACTCATGTAAATTGCGCGTGACTTGTGTACCCTCACTTGTCGGTGGTTCTTTCGGCGCCCTTGTGTAGGGCTAGGCATGTGATGCCAATTAGCGCATCAACCACCAAGTGAGTGTGTCGTCACAATGAGGACGTAAGTTGTCGGCAAGCAACCGAACCTCAGGGATAAATCTTGTGTCCCAATTTTCTCTTGGTGTTCATTATTGACACTTGCTTGATTTGGTAAAATCTCCTTTACTTTTGTACCACTTTCATACCTCTTGTGTAGAGCTTGTTAGCTTAGTGGTAATTAGTTGTATCTAGTTTTTCATTTTCCTAGCTCACTAGTTGTAGTTGTAGTGATCTAGCTTGTCTGATTGAGTGATATATAATCTAGAGATCATAGCAACTAGTATTCAGTAGATGGCTTGCATATCACTTTATAGAGCTAGAACAAAATTGCTTTTGTGCCTTATTGTTGTCTAACCATATTTGCTCTAGTGCTTTCTAGAATTTCTAATTAGGACCTTTCACTTATTCTATTCATTAGAGTAAAGTTGCCTTCCATGTTCACTAGTATGCTTTTTGGGTTGTTGATCTTGCTAGTGTTGGTTTCTAGTGTGTTGCTTGGTTGCCTTACCTTTGATCCCTAGAATTTTGTAGGAGCGCTTGTTACTTTCCTAGACATATCTTGTTTGCATGTCACCCTAGGACGCAAACCTCAACCAAGGATTAGATTGCTTGAGAACGAAGGCTTTATGGTGGACTCACACGCCACTGCCACATGATGCCTTCTTACCTGTCTTCCAATTTCTCATTCCTTCATAAGTGATGGTAGTAGTCACACTATTTCATATCTCCTATCTCCTATTGTGGTGCTTCTATTCTACTCACAGCTGACTCTAGATCGATTTTTTTCTAAATAATATTCTTGTCATGCCCAACGTTGTTTATAACTTACTTTTTGTTCTCTAGTTTATGCACAACAATAGATGTTCCACTGAATTTGATGCCTTTGGTCACTATGATAGGGATGAGGATCTCTACACCTTCCATCAGCCACCCCTCCTCCGCCTCGTCATCATTGTGGCATCACTACCTCGGTGATCCCACTCTTGTAGCTATTACTACCCTCTAGCATATGTTGATCATCAATTGTAATAAGTCAGTGCGCTCTTGTAACAAATATGGGCATTTAGATATATTCATTATGGAGTTCTAGTGATTTTGTTGACAATTCAAGCACTATGACTAATATGTGTGTAGAGATGTGTTAGATAGGTTTAACTACAAATGAAATGAACCATGACTTTCCAGAGAGAAATCTGTAGTTACTACAATAATGATAATCCTAGGAAATATTTCTATATCATGCATCAAAATCCAGCTGGTTCCAAAGTCATAGAAACATACGAATACCTATTTAATAGTCACATCTCATGGTTTTGCCCACATTAATTACACATCCATATGGACAGAATAACACCGAGAAACATAAGAAGGAAGTGAAGCATCATAAAGCGGCCATCATCATCCACAAGCATCATGAGCTTAGGAGGTAGACTCGTCACTCGCCCCAACCATCATAATCGAAGTCATATACATGCCCATCACCTGAAACCAAAATATTTCTATATGATTCATACTAGATAACGTTCCACCCTAGGGTTGCTTATGCTTTGTAGAAAGTTGTACGTAGAGGTTTAACCTATTATTTGGCTCCTTTGGTTCAATCGTAGCAAGCGTTGTAACTATAAAAAAGAGTCTCATAACTAGCTCCTTCCATACATTCCCAAAACAAACCATCCCAAAACTACACACACCTTCACCTTCACTCTTCTCACCACTCTGTAGTTGGCAAGGAAAGCTGCCTCTCTTCCTCACCTCAACAGCTTGGTGCCAGACCTTACCCATCTAGGTGGGAGGATAGAAAAGCAAACAAGTCCACTATCTAGGTTGAACATCAACACACAGGCTTGTCCCTACCTCTGGATTATGGTTTTGATATCAATGGTTCAATCTGTGCATATCGACTACTAATCAATATGCGATGCACAATAGACCTGACCTATTGGATTATTTTGGAGGAGTTAGCAAGGAATGCTTGCATCTTGAGAGTGTCTATCTCGCCCAATTACTTGTCCAAAAGCTAAGATTCGACATTAGTAAATAAGACTATCATGGACAATAAATGATCATGTACAAATTACCATGAGCCAAGCATGTACAATCATTGGAAAGTGAAGTAGATTATTGAATCAATGAATGTGGAGCATCCTACTGAGGTGGATAAATTGGTTTTCTGGCAATGTAAGCACATGGGCTGGTTTGACATGAAAAATAATTTAATTGAACCCAATTTAACTAGAGAAGTCTTCTCTCTAAGGCTTAAACAAAGTCAAAGAGGCATACAATGCAAACTCGAATTCAAACTCAAACTCACAATGGGTCATGCATTAGCGCACCCATGCAACCTATCAATGCCCCGCCATCCGAGAAAAATAAGAGCCCAGGTTCATGTTAGGGTTCCGGGGATCCACTCATTGGCAGCTGTAGAAGCGGGTGTGGGGCAGCGGTGGTGGTTGAGAGGCGGTAGGGCAGGGCGACGGTGGGGGCACCATTCATCGGGGCAGTGGGAGATGGCGGTTGGGCGAGGCTGGCAGTCAGGACGTTGTGGCACGAGTGGCTGGCCCTGTGATTAGGAGAGGGAGCAGTCGAGCGGGCAGTGCATCTAGGCAGCAGGAGCCACATGTTGCCGGTAGAGGTATAAAGAGGAAGTGCTAGCTAGGCGGGGCTGTCATAGCGCGAGTGGTCTATAGCGGCCTTGTGATTAGGGAGGACGGGGTCAAGGGGACGATGCAGCAGGAGCCACCAGCCGGCGGTGGATGTATGGGAAGTGCCAGCTGGGCGAGGCGGATGAGGCGCCGGGGAGGCATAAAGGTCAGGCAGGGGTGGCGGTAGAACCAGCGAGGCGAGGTGGGGTGGTGGTGGCGAGGGCGCCGCCGCTGGCGTAGAGATAGGTCATGCGCTCCTCAAATCACGTGACCAATCACGCCCGTCATGCCTTAATGCGGTCCAACTCGAAACTCAAAAAAAACCCTTGATTCAGCCTATAGTGGTGGTAAACCATGCTTTGATGCATATGTATCCACCTCAATCCATATGTGTTGAGGTGAATTGAAGTGGAAATTAGTTTAAGTTCCACCCAAGTAGAACAAACTAAATTAGTTAAATTAGTTTAATTCCAACTAATTTCCACTTCAATCCACCTCAACACATGTGGATTGAGGTGGATAGATGTGCATCCAAACAAGGCCTTATGTAGATTAGTCTGTATTTTGCTCTGGGTTCAACCTGTTTGATTGTTTTGGGGGAAGGAGTTAGCTGGGGACGGTGGCATTCGGACAGCATCTATCTCTCCAACAATTGCTTTGGCCCTTGAGCTATATGGTTAATTATTTTAGTTGTCCTCTCAAAAAAATATTTTAGTTGCAGTACTTTTTTTGTCAGCGAGATGCCAATTCATCGGCCGATGCCATGGATGGGTTCATAGGAACAATACCATTTCAATATGGCACTGTCCGTACCCAAACGCTAGGGTCCCTCGAAAGCAATATAAGTTCTTTCTTCCTCGAGTGTAGTGGACGCAGTACACTTTGTCTAAAGTGTAGTGGGGAACTTCACCGTCTATCGATTGCTTTCGAGGGGCTTTCCTAAAGTGTAGTGGACGCACAATCAGCAATTAGCTCTTACCACTTTGATGGGTCCACATTCCACTAAGGATACGATATAGGCAAATTCAATAGACAGAAGAGAGAAAATAGAAGTTACCCATATTTTCCTGCGCACCATGCTTTGACTGGACTTAATTGTGCGAGGCCAGCATTGGATATCTTCGGTGAAGTTCTTTCTTCCTGCAGCATCATTATCATTTTCATTTATAGGATTCCGTTCCTTAGTATTGATCAGTACCTAACTAGAAAAGTGATCTCTGGCTGTTGCAGACAGAATGATGGAACCAGTGAATAGCTCTTCGCTGGGTGCCATGGGATCCCTCCTCAGGAAGCTCGACGAGCTACTGCGTACTGAAGAGAGGGCACAGGGACTCATAGGCGATCTTCGCATCATAAGCACCAAGATGGAGAAGCTATCAGAGGTACACAACCCTTCCCATACGGTGAAATACTGGATGAATGATGCGCGTGAATTGTCCTACGACATGGAAGTCTGTGTCGACCTGTTCGTCCATGCCAGCCAGCCAGAAGATTTGCCAGCTAAGGTAGCGTGGATGTTGGCCTGGATTAAAGAGATCTTGGGATTTGAGGCTCGCGTGAAGGAGGTTAACGAAAGATGTGAGAAGTACAATCTTGTTAACAGATACGCTCTCAGTAATCCGGCAAAAATTCTAGTGAGCCATCATCATTTTCGAACTCTGTACGAAGAACCCGATCCTGTCGGCATAGAAGAACCAACAAACAAGATTCTTGAGTGGCTGATGCCGAAGGGACATGGTGAAGAAGACCCCAAACTCAAGGTTGTTTCCGTTCTTGGTGATGAAGGAGCCGGGAAGAGCACGCTTGTCAAAAGAATATGGCGTTTATCTGAAGAAGGGAAGTTCGACTGCCAGGCTTTCGTGCAGATGGCAAAAAAGCCTGATACGAGGATGATTCTCAGAAGCATACTCTCACAAGTTCGCCCGAAGCAGCCACTAAAAGTCTGCAAGGTACCACAACTTATTAGAGATCTAAGGGAACATCTCCAAGATAAGAGGTTCGAAAACTGTGCCTAGACAATTAACTGAATACTTTCAAACTGTTTCTAACCCTTTTCGGTGCTCCGGGTGCACACATACCACACTATAGATAGAAAACTCACTCTAACCCAATATTATTTCAAAGACCAAGATACACACATACCATAGTAGGTAAATACATTTTTAAGCTTTTATGTTAATTCTCACTAGATGCACTAGAAAAAAAATCATATAGCTTCTCATAAAAGCAATACATACAATCATCAATTTTGTAGTCTCAATCATTACTGAAAACAATAGCCACTACTAGATCCAACTAAATTGAAACTATCCATTTCCTATTATATAAAGACTAAACTCTTACCAATAAATCTAAAATAGCCCTTAAATCTGTATTCGGATTCCCCACACATGCTATACTATTGAAATAACATAAACAAACCCTCTAGATCTGCTTCTAAGTTATCTACCTCTGTGGTTATGAAAAAAAACAAAGTACCTAAATGCATATTATACTTATGAATCCCCCCTTATACCTTCAATAGTATATTAAGAAACTAACTCAAGGTAGATCATGTATAGTAGTGTTGAGTGTATCAATATTCATGGTTTAACAATTATGAAAGTTGTTTTCTTGGTTACATGAACTACCAAAATCCTGAATTACCTTCAGGGCCAAGAATTATTTTTGTGCCAAAATGAAATTATTTTTGTAGTCGTATATGCCAATTACAATAATTTACACGCATGGTAAAATATTTTGTCAATAAACATGGCTTAGTGGTGTCCAAACATGTCATGTTATTTGCCATCATTAAATTTATAAATCACAATATCTGTGTCACCCAACATTGACCCCAAAGTTTACACGATACGATAAACAATCTTCCCATGCATACCCTATAGCTAGCTACAGAATAACTTATTCTGTAGCTGGCTATAGAGTATATATATATATATATATATATATATATATATATATATATATATATATATATATATATATATATATATATATATATATATATATATATATATACCCAGTAATATTAAGATGTTGAAAAATATGTAATGAAATTAGAATTAGGAAATTCTAAAGCAGTTCTGACAATTTGACTAAGAATTGCAGACATTCATAACTGAGATTAGCACATGTTTGTCTTGGATTTAAAATTTTGACAGCTACAATATTCTATTTTATATGATTGTTGCTATGATGAAGGATGTGACATGTACAAAACATTTTGTTATCAGGTATTTTATTGTAATTGATGACTTATGGGATTTGTCAGTTTGGCACATTATTAAGCGGGCCTTTCCAGCCTGTAACCAAAGAATAATAACAACAACAGCAGTTGAGAACGTCGCCCATGTATGCTGCAGTTATGACAGTAATAGAATTGTCAATGTCAAATGTCTTGGTACTGATCAAGCCAAAAATTTATTCGTTGATAGAGCTTTTGGGTCTGAAAAAGGATGTCCACCACAGTTCAATGATTTCACAGATGAGATCACAAGAAAATGTGGCGGTTTTCCCTTAGCCATCATCTGCACTGCTAGACTTGTGGCAAGCCAACCAAAAAGAGAACAGGAGCAGAAATTGGATTATGTCACTAAGTTTCTACCAAACAAGTTGAGTACACACTCATCTTCTATGGAGATCCTGAACCAAGTACTGAAACTGTGTTACAGTAGTTTTCCTCATTGTCTGAAAACATGTCTGCTGTATCTTAGTGTGTATCCAGAGAACTACTTATTTCTGAAAGAAGATTTGGTGAAGCAATGGATAGCTGAAGATTTCATATGTACACCAGAAGGGAAGGACATTGTAGACGTTGCCGGCAGTTATTTTGATGAGCTCCTGAGTTTAGGCCTGATCCAGCAAATGGATATTGTTAACTCAAACAAGAAAGGTTTATTGTCCTACACAGTGCAGCCTGTGGTATTTGATTTTATCACATCCAAATCCGTGGAAGATAATTTCGTCACCATCATAGATTATTCTCAGTCGACAGTAGTTCTCACTGAGAAGGTTCGTCGATTGTCACTCCACTTTGGCAGTGCAGCATATGCTACTACACCTGAAAGTGTGGAATTGTCACAAGTTCGCTCACTCTATTTTATTGGACTCTTGGGTTGCATGCCTTCGATTGCAGAGTTCAAGCTTGTTCGAGTCATGGTCCTCCATATCTGTAGTGATAATGTCGACACAAGTTTTTCACTTTCAGAAATATGCAACCTGCTCCAGCTAAGATATTTGCAGGTCAGGTGCAACGTCACTGTGGAGTTGCCAAACAAGATGCAGTCTCTACAACACTTGGAAACATTAGAAATAAATGCAGGGGTAGAATATGTCCCATCGGATATTGTCCATCTTTCAAGATTGCGGCATGTTCGTCTTGGAGAGAAGACCAACCGAACTCCAGGTCAAATTGCTTCAATCAGGTTTTTTTCCTCATTTGACTGGAGCAGGTTGCCGTCTCCTTCCATCTCCCTTCAGAGCTTTGAGTTGATACATCCCATTTGCATCTTTTCAAGACTGCCCCAGTGGTTTGTTGAACTGCACAAACTCCGTATTTTGGAAATTGTGGTCAGAAAATTGTTGAACCACATCAATGTCCTCGCAGAGTTACCGGTGCTCAAACATCTCACCTTGTATGTCCGAACACCATCCAATGCAGCAATAATCTTGAGCACAGGAATGTTCCCGGCTCTCGAGTATTTCAAGTTTGTGTGTGGTGTGCTATTGCTGGGCTTTCATGATGAATCCTTGCCCAATCTTCGGAAGCTCAAGCTAGTGTTCAACGCCCACAAAGGCGAGCAGTACAGCAACATGCTTGTGGGCATCAGCCACCTATTAAGCCTCGAGAAAGTTGTTGGAAGCATTGGGTTAGCTCCTGATGCTAAGGAATCTGACAGGATATCTGCAGAGTCTGCGTTCAAGGATGCAATTAGACAGCATCTATGTTACTCATGCTTGGAGCAGGTGAAAAGGGTCGATCCAGTTGACGAAGATTGGAACCAACAGGGAGAAGTGCCTATGCCGACTAGACGTGGGCAAGTGCCTAAGTGGAAGCTAGTGTTCCAGAGCTCACGACGGCTCTCCACCTACACCGGCTCGAAGATCAAGGATGACAACGGGAACCCGCTGAAGATCATCCTAGTGGAGCTGGACACTGGCTCGCCGTCAGCGCTCCCGTCGCCGCTGAGCATCGAGCTTGTACAGCTTGTAGGGGACTTTCAAGGGTACCACCACCACCGCGAGTACTGGACTGCAGACGAGTTCGAGAAAGCCATCCTTAGGGAGCGCAAAGGGATGCGCCCACTGCTCACCGGCGATGTCAGACTCACGATGTGGAACGGGCGCGCAACGGTGGGTGAGCTCCAGTTCAAACACAACTTGTCCTGGGTCTGCTCCGACAAGTTCCGCATCGGGGCGCGCGTCGTGCCAGGAAGCTACGACGGCGGCAGGATCGTTGAGGGCATCACCGAAGCCTTCATGGTCAGATGCCGATATCATGAGTTAGAGAAGCACTACCCTCCCGTCCTTGGCGACTTGGTGTGGAGGCTGGAGGAGATCGACAAGCATGACAAGTTCCACGTGAACCTGAGCTGCAACAACATCCATACTGTTCAGGAGTTTCTAAGGATGCTAATGGTGAAGCCTGACGATCTGCGAGCAGTAAGTTTCCATTCTTTAGGGGAACGAATATACTTCACGAACTCTCTCTCGCCGTGCTGGTTTTCACCGCCCTGTTTCCTGGGATCAGATTCTGGGCGACGGCATGACCGACCGTGCGTGGGAGGCGGCGACGAGGCACGCCAAGACATGCGACCCTGGCGACAAGGTGTACGCCTACAGCTCGGCGGGCTGCACTATCTACGTGAACTCCGTCTGCAACCTCGTTAAGGTCGAGATCGGCGGCACTGAGTGCCTCTTACAGCAGCTGAACAGGGAGCAGAGGGTGAGTGAGTCTGATCATCTGCCTCCTTGAGCTGGCCGTCAGAACGGCAGAGGGTGAGTAGGTTTTCTTACAGTTGCTGTCTCGTGTAGATGTTGGTGCGGCAGCTAATTCTGGAGGCGTACGACAAATGGTATGACCTCATCGATCCTGAGAAGCGCTACCCTCCCTCCCTTGGCAGCTCGGTGTTGGTGCTGGAAAATATCGACAAGGAAGGCACGTTCCACCATAACCTGGACCGCAGCAACATCAAGACTGTTCAGGAATTCCTAAGGATGCTAATGGTCAAGCCTGACCAGCTGCGTGCGGTAAGTTTCCATTCTTGTCCTCGAGGAGAACACTTCACGAACTCTGCCCGGGCATGCTTGTTTTTAATGCTCTGTTTTGCGGGATCAGATTCTCGGGGATGGCATGAACGATGATATGTGGGGGGCGACGACCAAGCACGCGAGGACCTGCGTGCCCGGCGACAAGGTGTACGTGTACACAGCGGATGGCTGCACCATCTACGTGAACTCTGTCTTCGACCTCGTTAAGGTCGAGATCGGTGGCATTGAGTGCCCGTTGCAGCAGCTCAACTGGGACCAGATGGTCAGTCTATATCTCTATCATCTGACTGCTAGCTTGATCGTCATATCGCCAGTGGTGACAAAGACTTTTCTAACATTCGCTGTCGCGTGTAGACGTTGGTGCTACCAATAATTATGGAAGCGTACGAGCACCGCCACAGCCTCCATGAGACCAACGCGGTCACAATCAACAGCGAGGCCACCGACAACATTTCGTTGCTTCGCGGTAAGTATCTGAAGTCTGAGCCGGCCGGTCTTCTCAAATGTTACATTTTGTGGCATGTAGATATCCTTTTCTCACCTCTCTGTTCTGGCAATTCGGAAATGCAGCACGTTTCGAGGCGCAGGCGCAAGCGGACATGCAGCCTGTCATCAACAACATGGTTCCCAATCCCTGGGTCATACAATAGCAAAGTAAGGTAGCCAACACACAGATAATTATAGTTCATACAGTACTTCATGGAGACTAATCATCACCAGGGATCAGTAGTGTTCACTCCTGCTTTCTTTCCATGCAGTCTGTCAACCACTTTCCAAAACCCATCTCTGTTCTCTTCCATACGTCTTTCTAGGCCTGCATAGGTCTGCTGCATGCAATTCCTCGTTGACACTCAAACTTGGTTCACATTCTCATTTTTCTTCCTACCAACTCCCTCCATTATCAAGTGCACGAAAAATATACTGTATTACCCAACACTGTATATTTTGGGGGAACACAGTTTATTTTGTGCACTTGAAAACTAATTTGTGTACAAAAAATGAATTGAAGCACATGCTAAGCAATTTGGCACACGATAAATGATTTTGTATACAAAAAACTTCTTTTGCAGGTTCTATTCAACAGGATGCACTGGTTTCGTCTTGTGTTCCCTCTCTCTCTCTCTTTCTCTTATAGCATAATAATGACCAGAAGGATTCTTCGCGTCAAATGGATGGTTATCTACTCGCCAGATTGGTCTTCATTAGTCTAAACTTGTGTGTAATTTTGAACTTCTTGTTTGCTTGTAAGACCTCAGTCGGTGCTTTGGGTGCTGTGACTCTGTAATAATGTATTGGTTCTACATTATGTAGATGAAACCAGATATTAACTATCCTTTATCTAAAAACAAGAAGGATTGGTCCTTGTTAAAGTGTGTTACCTTCTAGAGTCAAGAGCCATCATGCAATTCTTCATGCTGTTTCATGGACGGCCGTTTAGGATTCCCATTGGTCCATAATGTTGAACATATTTTTCGTTTTGATCTTAAATTATTCTTGTGATAATCATGGTCTGAATTCTGATGCCTCTTCGTTGAAAAGGTTTGACGCTAGAACAAATCTATTAGTATCTACAAAACGACGGATCGGGGATGAGCAAATTCTAAATCACTTGTGCTTTTTTGAGTGGATTGGAGAGATGAGGTTAACATTTTGCATATACTTACTATATTATACTCTTGTGCACCTGATACTCAGCCTTGTCTGGTTGTATTAAAATTTTGAGATGTGTGCATTGATTGATGGGCGCTGAATCGTGCTCAGCAACGACACAGGCAATGCATCAAACCCAAACCCAATCATATATGTGCAAATGGCTTGTTTCCATGCCGAGCACGAATCTGCTGTGTTGCCACGTCCTTAGTTTTGTCCCGTACGTAAACATTGCTTGTGAGAGGTGATCGACAACATCTGTACGTGACAACTCTGATTCAACGGAATAATAACCTCTGTTGAATGCCATTTGTTTTCCCATAAATTTAGGCCGGTAAAGAAAAGTTTAACGCTGGCGTTGCCTGTCCAACAACATTGTTTCAGAGAGAGGTCTCTGTTCTTTTTGTATATGGCATTCCACAATTTCAAGGTAAACCGCAGTTACCCTAGTGACGTTCCGTTGACAATATGAAGAGTTGGCGGCAAACACTAATGAGGAACTGCTACGAATAAAATCCTCTTTGCAGCCTGCGAATTTCACGTTCGCGAAAAAGAAAACTGAATAAGATGCTACTGTAGTGTGCAGTGAGGCACTTACGCAGGGATGGCCTCTAGGGCACTGCCGGGGTGCCGGCTGCCGCACTGGACTGGAAGTGGAAGAGGTCCTCGACGTCGCCGGCGATAGATCCGGATGCCATTACAACCAAAACTGGGGCAGAGTCAAAGGATTCGCGTACAGCTGGCAACCGAGGGCGGCAAGGCCAAATAATCGGGTCTTCATGGACCATGAACCTTCCGATCCATTACCAGCAAATGGGGATCGCAGGCAATGGACAGCACCGCCATCTGCTTTTGAGGATCCGCGACGGCGGGGAGATGACCCGCCGGCGATGCCCCCGCGCACGCGCGACTGGTCGCTGCCGGAAGGGATAGGTGAGGGTGGGCCCTAATTCGTTGCGAACGAGGTGGCTGCATCCCTCTCTCTCGCCTTCACAACATAAAGAAGAAAGTTCATGCTACACTCGCCAATCTGGACCCAGAATCGAGTATTTGGGCTTCCATTTCCTTTTGGGCCGGGCTTGCAATTCCTCTTGGGCCAGTTGTGAGGTCCAGCATCTCCTGGCCTATTGCTTGGTGCTGAGTCCTCGTTTCTGCCAACGGGCTTGGATGCCGACTTCTTCTTCCCACTAGGGTTCGCTTGCATGCTAGGGCCCGGCACTCGGACACATTCCTATCAGCCCTGCCCATTTCAGGGCTTACCCGTCTTGTAAAGGAAAATATCCACATTACCTCCTCAACTTTTACGAAAGTTTAATTTTCCTCCTTAAATTCTAAAACTGGGTAAACCACCACCCTGAACTTTTAAAACCGTTCACTTTACCTCTCTAACCGGTTATAAGCGGTTTTTAAAGACGGTTTTGTCTTTTTCTTTTTATTTATTTTGGCTGAATCTTTAAAAAACCATAGTAAATCACGAAAAAAATCATAAAATAGAAAATCTAATTTTATTGGACTCCACACAATTAGATCTACACAGTGAACATATAATATGGTATGCTTTAGTATAATTTCTTTTGTTGTAGCTTACAAGCTGTTCGACTGATGGTTTCTGCGGCTGATACGCCGGCTGAAGGTGATTTGTTGTGAGAGAAAAGCGTTGTTCCATGGCTAACAGGGCTAATTAGAATCCAATGCTTTTCTATAATTAATTTATAGCTGCAGTTTCTATGGTCCAATTGTGGTGAAATTTTTATGGTGTGCTAATATTGTATGCTTGAACTATTATACAAATTTTATACTCATGGAATCATATACTAAGTTATACATTGTACTAAAGCATACCAAATTTCATACAACAAAAAAAAATTATACTAAAGCATACCATATTATATGTTCACTGTGTAGATCTAATTGTGTGGAGTCCAAAAAATTGGATTTTTAAAGACTCAACCGAAATAAATAAAAAAAGAAAAAAGACAAAACCGCCTTTGAAAACCACTTATAACAGGTCAGTAAGGTAAAACGAATGGTTTTAAAAGTTTAGAGAGGTGGTTTACTCGATTTTAGAGTTGAGGGAGAAAAAACATATTTTCACAAAAGTTGAGGAAGATAATGTGCAGAAAGTGATGGACCCTCTCGTTTTCATTTGGGCTGCAAGTGCAAGAGCAATGAATTCGGCCCAACCCACCTCTCCCGGCTGCGGTCACATGCGTGGGGCATCGCCGGCGGATCCAGTGTCCGCCGTCGTAGATCCTCCACAGCCGGCGGCGGCGTCCATTGCCTTCAACTTCGATCTCCAGTTGGCGGTATCTGCGCTGGGAGTGTTGTGATCCTTGGGGGCCGCGCCTTGCCGCCCTAAGTAGCTGGTTGTGATTCTTCCACGCGGAGGCAGCCAATGGCATTGGCATCTCTGGTCGGCGACGTCGAGGACCTCGTCCATTTCTGCGTAAGTGCCCTGCACACTAGTCCCTTCTCATTGTAGTCTCGTAGGTCCTGTTTGGAATCGCATACCGCAGGAAGTAAATTATTTTTCTGCGAATTTTCTATTAAATTTCTCATCAGTGATTCTAGCCAGCTCCTGATACTAAAGCCGACAATGCTAGGAGATGTGTGCGTGTTTAGCTTTACCTCGAAGATGTAGAACACCGTATCTTTAAGAACAGGGATTTTTTTTCCTGAAAGTTTGATGTAGAAAACACGGGAGTATCAAAACTAGTAACATTACCTGCCCCAAATTACTTTGGAAAACAAATGGCAGACAATATACAAAGTTCTGCAGGTGAATCCGAATATCAGATCTGCCACAACACACAAGCAATCTTTTCATTGATAACAAACAGTTTGTCGTGTACAATCAGTTGAAACACTAAGAAGGACAACCACAATTCTGTGTGGTTGTTAAACTTTGATAAGCGATTACCAAACCGAATCTTGCAAGCACAGAAGCATCAGAATGACAGACCATAGGAGGGCCAAATGTTCAGTTCACGCACACTCAAAGTCACAGGATCATTGGCAGTGATGCCTGTGCACTTTGCGTGCTTGCTAGGGGCTGGCCTCGGACACATTTCTATCATCCCTGCAAAGGTTTTCGAAAGAAAATGTATAAGTTCATTTCAGGTTGCCAGCACTGTTTCTAGCATGCCACCATTGCCATAGCAAGACAATACAAATTTCCAGGACAACCTCCCATCCACATTGACAGTAACCTCCGGATTGTTATGGTGCAGTGTGGCGGCAGCATTTTTCACTGTATCGACCGTTGCCATAGAACCTGCATCCACCTGTGAGAACTCAAGTAGCACATGATTCAGGCTCCGCAGATGCTCAATGCCAGACACAGCACTAGATTCATTAACGAGAAGTCCCTGAAAACTCAGTTCAAGCATTTCGACCGTTGGGCTCAAATACCACTGATGCCGAGTTGCACCTGACACACAGCTTCTTAAGACGCCCAAGCCCACCATGACTGAAAGTGGCTTGCTTCTCATCCCGGGGCATTTGAGTAAAATCATGACACAGCTCTAGTTCCCTCAAGTCCACTAGTTCACTGACATCCCGATACTTGTTGAGCTTTCTGTGGTGATGGCACACGACAGTCTTTGCAACCTTTTCATATCTGAGATTCCCTGAGGTAACTTGGCGCTCCCACAGAGCAAATACATGAGCTCTTCTAGCATGACAGTGCTGGGAGGCAGCTCTTTAACATTTGTGGATCTCACATTCAGTGTCTGCAGGCGCCTTAACTCCCCAATTGTCTCTGGGAGCTTACTGGCAGTAGTGCCTCTGAGGCTCAGGTACCTCAGAATCTGAAGCTTGTGCAAGTCATCAAGGGATACGGTTGTACCGTCACAGCCTTCGAGGTCCAGAACACGAACAAGTTTCAGACCAGTCAACTGAGGCGCTGTGCTGGTGGCTGGCCTGGCCAATAACAAAGATTGAGCGAACATGGGACAAGTTCATTGAAGTATATTTGAGACATGTCACATGTGTTGATCGTTCTTCCTACTGCTTTGCAGAGATAGCCGGCGAATAGTGCCATAGGTGTTTGCTATATCTTGGTGCTCATCATTCACTAAAGCAACAAAATTCTCTTCCCTGGATTTGTAAACAATGAAATCATGTATCACAGGGTGAACAATTACTGGATGATGCAACATGAAGCTGAAGAATGGTTCTGTAGCTAGCATGATGGAGCAGGGCTCGAAGATGGCGCACACCTTGGCAATTCTAACCCTCTGAAGCATCTGGAAGCAGAGAAACGCGGTGATCTTTATAGACTCGAGGATATCGACACAGTCACACTTCTCAGAAATAAAGGATACCTACTACACGTGGTCATGCGCGGGAGGGAAAGTCCTATCCCCCTTTGGGTTGTTCCAAATTTTGGGAGTAATTAACCTCTATTTCCTTTAGTCTGCGTAGAGCCTCTGTGCTAGGCTGCGCCCCTCATGCATGTAAAACTGATGTTTTGCTACTTCTATTCCTCTTATTATTAATGAAACGCCGGGTAACTAGGTCTTTCAAAAACAAAAAGAGGTTGAACCATGCAACACTTTGGGATACCATGATGGTTCACATGCACATGTTTCTCCTAATGTCAAGGTAGCTTAATGCTGTTTCCTCCAAAGTTCTGTACACTACTAAAAAAAAGGATTTGTAGTAACGCCTCCCTATTTTTTCAGAGGCGGCTCAATCTAAAAGCGCCCCCTACAATTGGTTCCTAAAACGATGCGGGCTGCTAGTATTATCAGCTGCCCCTACAAATAGCAGGAGCGGAATATGGCCATTCGCAGGGTGCCTCGTTTTGGAAACCATTTGTAGGACGCTTTTAGATTGAGCCGCCCTAAAAAAAAAAGGAGATGTTGCTACAAAATCATTTTTTGTAGTAGTGGGAGCTGGACGTCGCGGTGCCGCGGCTGGGGCTGAGCTGGGCAACTGCAGATACGATGTTGTCGAAAAACAATAACAGTACCACCCTATTAAGGTTGTATTGGAGCTGCCGGAGATGCTCTTAGCACATTGGAGATGATAATAGTGGCCGGGAGCTTGTCCACGTCACAGTGAAATCCCTTATGCAAGGATGCGGACACTGCACCTGCACGTATGTACTACGAAAGTAGCCGACCAGTTCGAAGGGTACGAAAGTGATTGGCGTAATGGCGTGGGAGGTGGCTTGGTCCATCCAAATCCACTGGACCTAGGTGGCTAGGTCCATCCAACGGAGTGCTAGCCCGTGGGACCCGTTCGTCGGTGTACCACACTGGCGTTACAGAGATTGGCTAGGCCAAATAGTACAAGAAATTACTGAACTGCAGCTCAGCCACATACTATTATTGCCAGCTGAGCAGACCAGCTCGACTGAAAGGCTGTGCGTATGAACTGCAGGTCTTCAGGTCTACTCTTCGCCTAGTTCAGGTCTACTCTGCAGGTTCGTCTGTTCAACTGCAATTCTTGCTCAATAATTTCTTCTTCTGTACCAATCAAACATATCCCTAAATATATTTTAATTTCCTTTCTTTTCACCTCTCCGTTTATTATTTCGCCCTCTTGTTGTGGCACTGCTCACCATGTGAGAACAACCCCGCATCCATTTTTGTTTTGTGTTTTCTTCTCCGTACAATTCTTCTTGGTAATTGTTTCAATAGTTCCATCATGAGACCAAGAGTTAATTAATGAACTGGATGAACATGCTATTTGATTATTTTCAAGGTAAAAGTATGAGATTATTGGTTTCAGAAGGTATATATGCTTACAGATATTATCTTGTCTTAGAGACGCCAAAGGATCCCTGTCGGCAAGGGACCACGTCGAAAAGATCTGTCTAGTAAGAGAACATGTCACAGAATACAGCAAGTATGGTGCCGACAGAACTTACATACCAAAAGCTAGAAGATATTACAAATACTTTCTCTGAGGAGCATAAAGTTGGCAGTGGCGGCTATGGAAATGTTTACAGGTTAAGATTCATAGATCTAACTCTGTTTTTGGTTTGTAAGTGTATACTAGCATTAGTGATTTCTAACAACACAGTCACCTAGAATGATAATTGTATTTCAAACAGGAAAAAGACATACAAACTTGATTTTCATCATTAATTTCTCTTAGAATATGATGTCATTTGCTAAAGAATCAATATAATCTTAAAGACACTTTGAATACAAATCTATATATTGATGAGGGTTTTATTTTCTAAACTTGTTCATAATTTGACTAAGTGTTGATCAAAGTTTGTAAAATTTGACTTTTTCCTTTACAAAACACGCTTACCATTCTAGGACAGAGGGAGATAGATTAACAGATGCATTTCAACAGGGTGTACTGGATAACGGGGCAGAGATTGCTATCAAGAAGCTTCATCAAATGTTAGGACTTGACGATGAGCAATTTAAGAAAGAATTTAATAACCTTATGAAGGTCCACCATAAGAATATTATAAGGTTAATTGCCTATTGCTTTGAAATACGACACACACATGTCAAGGACGACAAAGGAGAATATGTTTTTGCTAGAATTGAACATAGAGCCCTCTGCTTTGAATATTTTAAGCGTGGAAGCCTTGACAAGCATCTTTCGGGTATGACATTCATGCTTCTCAATCTATTTTGACTATTTCATCACTTGTACATAAATGTTCTAATTGCAAGATTTACGTTCCACTAACATTACTTCTCTACAGATGAATCATGTGGACTTGATTGGCATATACGTTACAAAATAATTAAGGGGATATGCGAAGGTTTGGATTACCTTCATAACAACTCAAAAGATCCTATGCAACATTTGGACTTGAAACCTGCCAATATATTACTTGATGAGAACTTCGTGCCAAAAATTGCTGATTTTGGCTTGTCAAAACTCTTTGGTAATACTAAAACTTATACTGCAAAAACCTTCATAGGAACATTGTAAGTTGGTACCCTCGTGAAGTCGTGATCTTTTGCTAATTTCTTGTATCCCTTTTCTAACTATTGTTTAAAATCATGTAGAGGGTACATGCCTCCAGAATACATTGTGAAACGGCAAATCTCAAAGAAGTATGATGTATTCAGTTTGGGCATTATAATCTTACAGATAATTGCAGGACCTTCGGGCCATTCCAAAAGAGATGAAGTGTCTCCCGAACGATTTATTGAGGATGTAAGGTTATTTATATGCGTTTTCACATTCATGATGAAGCAAGGATCCTTCATTTTTACTTCATGTTGTGCAAACCTTCTTTATGATTTAACTTTCAAAGGTTAAAGAGAACTGGAAGAAAAGGTTGCAGGGGACTTCAAGTTACACATTGATCTTGCAAAAGGCATATAACCTAGAAGTAGAGACATGCATTGAAATAGCGTTAAGGTCCGTGGAAGCGGACTGAGAGAAAAGGCCTACTACAAGGGAGATTGTTGATAAACTGAACAAGCTAGAAACTGTGAGGAAATCACTTACAGGACAGGTATTATCATCATATTCACGACCACTACATCATTCATATAATAACTAGAAGCAAAATGCTCTTAATATATAATTTGTATTCCTCTCTACAGTTGTCTATACATTTCTTCTTCATCCTGCTATTATATGCTGTTGGCATGTGATGCTGTACGGGCTAGTAACTTAAAACGTATGAATATTAGAGAATTTTTACTATAAAATTTAGGGTCAATGACTAATCAAAATCGTTTACCTTTGTTTTCTCTCATTTGCATCTAAGCTAACATAATATTCATGTCGTACTTTCTTATCCATATCGATCCAATGGTGATGGACTGTTGCTTTCAATTTCTCTATATACTTTTTCACCCCAATTCATAATAGTCCATTTTGCATGGCATAATCGTTGGCATTAAATACATTTTATTTGAAGTTCTCTCTCTTGTGTTCATATTCTAACACAATTTTCATAAATACTTTATTTTTTGTCCTGTTGTGATAAGCTTTAGTTACAGTTACTTAACATACCTCCTCCTCCTTATTCATTTTTTTTTCTCCATTTCGATAGCATTTCTATGTGTGTTTGACGTCTGTTCAGTTGATACTCTTTTATTTCTGCGTAGTGTACTAGATTACTCTCATATAAAAAATTTCTTATCTTCCTGTTGTGGTAACTTTAGTTACCAATTGCTTAACATACTTTTTTCATCCCATTAATGTTTTTTTTATCTTTGTATTACACTTTCATTTGTACTCGATATATGTTGAGATCGAAAAAAATCTTCAATTATATGTGTATTTGGCTTGAAAATCGACATGCTCATTGCTTCATGTAGTATGTGTATACGGTCTGATAGTGACGCATGTTATGGATGCATAGCTTCAGCTAGTTTTAACATATATATAATGACAATGATAAATGTGAGAAATTTAGAAGTAAACTTTGGGTGTTAAGTTTTATTATTTTCCACACAAGGCATATATGGCTGATTTCGATGAAGACTTGGTGTTACTTTAGTTACTGTACATAATTGCAGTTGTGGTTAATTTAAATGTTATTTAGGAAATAATTAATTTAGATCATTTTAATAATGATAAAGGTGTGTATTTGTTATTAGAAAACATAACAAATATAATGGCTATTATTACTAATGATGAGTAGAGCTTGTCGAGTAGATGGCCAAATGTCCTTTATTTTTTATTTAGATTTTTTAGGATTCTTTTTTTCCTAGCAAGTCTGAGGATCTACCTAGAGGCTCCATTTACTGCCAAAATGGTGGAATTCACCTAGGGGCCATTTGGATCTCTTCATTTTTGAGGAATCGGAATTTATTTAATGGATTAGGCTATTTGGCTTGGAATTTGACATTCCACGACTTTCCCAAGCTCAAAAATAAGCCTATCTCAAATTCATATGGTGGGAGATGAAAATTGATTATATAGATTACCATGTTATATTTCTACTCTGTAACTTAGAACATACTCTTCAACTCGCTTTTCTATAGTAAAAATGCAACGTATAAGTATCTCCCTTGTATGGCTAAGAATATATGGTAAATAAATATATTCTATATACAACCATATTAGCTTAATTAATCTATGTCTAAATTATAATTATTAGAATGAATTCAATTCCAAGGATCCCAACAGGCTACTAGTCATAGCACATGAGAATCTTCGCTAGGAGATATTTGGTAGGCAAAATTTATACATGTTGAATACCAAAACACTAGGAGAACCCCACATCACTAGGAGAGAATTCCACCATTTTGGCACCATTAGTACTAGTAAAGTGTAGTTTATTGATTTTTTTATGTGGAATCACAACACTGAACTCCATGTTCACGATGGTGAAACAATGCTGTTGAAACACAATGATTTTTCTCAAGGCATCCTTCGAATTAAGCGGTAGCTGGAACTGGAAGCATCAGAATCTCTGTTGTTCATGTTGCAGAACTCCGAGTACAAATTGGAGCGTCTTGCGATCGACCCCCTCGAGCTGCGGTTCCCGTTCGAGGTGGACAGGGATGTATCCTGCGTGCTGCAGCTGACGAACCGATCGCCTGACTTCGTCGCGTTCACCGCGCTGGCGAACCAGTCCAGGTACCGCACGGTGCCGGACAGGGGCGTCATGCCGCCGTGGTCCAGGCAGTACGTCGTCGCGACGCTGCAGGCGCAAGGGAGCCCGCCGGCCAACATGCGCTGCGACGACTTGTTCGTCGTCCAGAGCGCGAGGGTGACTGACCGCCGTGAGGGCAGCGCCACGGCCGACGACGTTGTGGAAGGCCTCGAAAATACGATGATGGGCGAGGCGGTGGAAGAGGTGAGGCTGCCGATTGTTTACGTGGCGACGAGATAAGGGTGCAGCAAGACACCAACCCACAGAAAGCGCCCGCGAGTCTATCTCTTTTATTTATTCTTCTAAAGAACAGTAATATGAATTTATGTTTGTATTTATTTGTTTAATTAATAAATTGTTACATGCGTAACCTATGCATGTGGCCTGGACACAACACACTACTATAAAGCAGATTTTTGGAGATAGATAAAACTGATTTTTTTTTAGGCGGACGACACAGCTGCCTCTGCTTTAGAGTTGAGTCTTTGTTTTAAAGAAGGAATTTGCTAAATTTCAGGTGCTTGAATTTCTAGGCAATTGCATACATTTTATTCTAAAATTCCAGTTTGAGTTCAGAGACATGTACTCCTCGGCACTCACGTCTATTTTAACCACGCGGAGACATATATCATCAAGACCTGATGGAAGTAGAAGTGTAGAACTTCAATACGTACGGTAGAAGGATAACCGTGCGTGGGGAGTAGACGGCGGCGAGTAGAAGCGGGCAGCTAGCAAGGCCAGCGTCCAGCCTTACGCGGCTCCGTCATAATCCGTGTCGGCTTCGTCGTCCCTCTCCCCAAAGGCCTTTTGTCCAGCAAGCTGAGGAATTTCTGGTGGTCCTCATGTGTACTGCATCCAGAATACGCCGTCCACCCTGAGGATCTTTGCCGCTTTCCAGAAAGTACTCGACCGGGCTAGAAAAAAAAAACTCTACCAGCAGAACAAAATCTCCAGTAAAAAAAAAAACCATCGGACCCAGAAGGACTTGGACCGGACTATGAGATGTAATTTTTTAATTTCTAGTAACTTCTTGTTGGTCCATACTTAGGGTGTGTTTAGTTGCTGAAAAGTTCTTGTAGCACTTTTTGTTGTTATTTGACAAATATTATCCAACCATGAAGTAAGTAGGCTCAAAAGATTCATCTCGACATTTATAGATAAACTGTGGAGTTAGTTATTTTTTACCTACATTTAATACTCCATGCATGCGTCTAAATATTTGATGTGATGGGTGAAAGAGGAAATATTTTGGGTTTGCATGGAAAGTGAACACACCCTTATAAAATCAACATTTTGTTGGCCCAATACCTATAACATTCATAATATTTTGTATTCGTACTACCTAATTTGATAGATTAATATGATTGCTTCACGAAATAAAAAAAAAACTCCTTAAAAACTTGATTGTTTACCCTATGTAACCGGTAGCACAAACAAATTTTCTCTTATTTTACACCTGATTGTTAATCCGGTGTAACGTACGGGCGTTATCCTAGTAATAATAATTCCAGTACGATCGCGGTGTCAAAACACGCTGACCACTAACCATTGGTCGTGGGTTATTGAGCCTAATCTCTTTCTTCTTTCTTCGTTGTGCCTAGGAATCTTTTGGTCGTCCCTGCCGAGAAATTTCCATTTCCTCCCGTCGTCCACCCACGTACGGATCGGATGTGTATCATCGTTACCAACGTCGTCGGTTGGCCTCAACTTTGTTTGCTTGCATGCGAACCAACGGTATTAGTCTATTAGTTCGATCCATCGTCATCTCACAGCGATAGTTACTTTGTCAACTGGACTTGCTCCATCTGTCCCTAAATATCTGTTATTTTCGTTTCTTCAAAAATAACTTTGACCTAATATATATTAAGGAATATTAATATTTGTGGTACATAATTAGTATCATTGGAAAGACCTTTTAATCTAGTTTTTTAATAAATTTATTTCAAAATACAAATACTGCATACATTTTATATAAATCAAGTTAAACTTGTGGCACACACACCAATTATGACAGTTATTTCGAGACAGATGGAGTATTGTCCAGTTTCTCGGAAACTCTAGTCCGTTGTTTTTTTGACCAACCTACAGTTACCTCTGTACTGATGAGGACATGTTCTCATTGATTTGAACTAGAGTTCCCGATCTTCCGAAAGGTTCTGATAACTCTCGATTTGGTGGAGTCACGACACAATTTGATCTGGCTTCCGAACAACTCGGCTTTGAACCCCGCAATCGCAGCACCACGACTCCTCTGGTTATCGACCGGCGTTGCACGGTCGACCTCGCCAAGAAGGCTAAGTCCTTGCCTGCGAATCGAGAACACACGCAAGAACACAAAGGAATGCAACCAAATTGCAGATGAATGATTAATCTCACAAAGTTGGGGTCTCACAAACCGACGACGGCGGCGAAACTGTTATCAACAGAATAATCTAAACAAAATCCAACCCTAATGTAGACGGCGACTACTTATTATATAGCCTAAGGGACATCTAAGGACCCCTATTCGCGTCCTGAGGAGCGCCGACACATTACAAGGCCCAAACGGCCCAAAAGACGGCGACACAGTGCCCTGACAGATTCTGGACGGTGACTTGTTTCGACAATTCCCGTTGATTCCGAACAGCTTTGATGTAGGACCACTTGGGTTGGCTTCCTTATCAAATAAGCTTTCCATCCATATATGGATCATTGAAAACGGAGTCCGGACGCGTCCTGGGTGACCAGTTCAAGGCAGACTGGTCCTGGATTCCGAGGTGGACTCGAAGTTGATTTGGGCCTCCACCTTGGTGACTCAAACTGGATAAGCTTTGGGCCTTCTTCTCGATTTGGATGCCCTTGCTGATCTACTTGGCCTCCATGTAATTCTCCAAGCATGGTCATATGTGTGGAGGCCATGTCCTCATCATCCTCCCCTTCTTGATGAAAAGCCGTCCTCGGCGTCGGTGTTGCTTGAAGTCCATTCTGCACAGCATGAAGACAAACGAGGTTGCCAAAATATTAGAAATTGACAATGTTGGGAGAAAGAATATGACCACATGTTTCGGTTTGCAGCACGCCTTCTCCTACAAACATGTAGTCTCCTCGATTAAAATACACACGATCTTTGTCAATACTATCCTGCAAAAGATTAGTACTAACAAGAAACATATGCTCCCCTTCTTTGGATTCCGCTTGGGATTGTAAAGCAAAACTAGAGGAATATGGCATGACAACATTGTTGATTTTATAGTCCTCTAATTGATCATTATTTTGCACAATAAAAGAAGAATTCAGATTTGTACAAATGTAAACTCGTTGTACCATATATTGTCCTTGGTTGTTATATTTGCCAAAAACATGATATGTATGTCTAGATAACCATGGAAAATCAGTATATGCATAAAGTTTCTCCTCTTTATAATTAAGATTGCAAAGAACATCAAATTCAATGTATCCCAAAGTATTTAAAGAAGACATCAATTTCAACTCATCAACATTACTAACATTATGAATAACATGTCTATTTTCAGCAGTAGTGTTCGATTCCGACATACATATAGCATGTTCATTCATTAATGGTTGCATTGGAATAATATAAATATCATCATTCAAGTCATCTTTATCACAAGGAACATCAAGCAAATCATCTTGTGACAAAGGTAAATCATCTTCTGTGAGATTAGCATCATTGGCATTACCTTTGCTCTCACTGTCAGCGGAAGTATCACGTGTTGAATTTTTACATGAGACTGGGAGCACCTCATTTTCTGTCATGTCATCCCCGCTCTTTTGTGCATTGTCCTGCAAAAGGTTAGACACAGTAGGAGGAATAATAGGAGATTGGTCTAGTTGATGTTCCTCATCATATGAATTAATTACAAGAGATGAATTAACAAAAGTTTCTTTCATAAGAATTTTCATATCGTTCCATGTATGAGGTTTATCTGAAGAACTTAAAGACTCCAACCAAATTGATGCTAAATGTCTCAAAACACTAGATGCATTCTTAATCTTCCTCCGTTCACACATATGACAGTGTGTAAAAATATTATCTATTTTACTTTCCCACTCAATGTACTCATCAGTACCAATACCATCATAAGTAGGTGGAGAAGAAAGAATAGAACGACCTACGGAAGGAGGTGTAGCAGCAATAGTGCGTGGCTCATACATCATTGATGTCTCGTATCGGTGAGTGTTGTAACCTGTCATTGTAGACACAAAACAGGAACAAACAGTGAAAGTTATCCCTAATAATCTATTAAGTAGGTGGAGTAGTGCCTCTCAAGATCACAGCAAAAGGAGACCCCTTCTCAAGCTCTTACAAGATTCTTACTAGCAAGGTCAAGGATACCTGGAAGGCGTAGCACTACGATTACAGGGGTCAAAACTTATACTGTCCAGAAGAAGTATGTGGAGTTAAGGCAAGCAGGCCAAATATGTGAGTGGAACACAATTCAAAAACAGAAAGTAATGCTGAATTATAGTCCCAAATACTTGCTCTCGTTGCTGGTCTAACGTGTTCCAAATACCAGATGTGTGATAACAAAATGGAGAAACAAGTATGATGGATAGCAATGGAAATACAGACAAGGCAAAAGGCACAACAAACAATAGAGCTATCGAGTGTTCCTTATGTGCTCCTTTTTTATCTCTTCTCTTCTCTTTTGCTATTTTTTCTTTTCTTTTTTTTGGTCCAAATTTTTTTCCTTGCTTTTGCTCTTTTGATATTTTTTTCTCAGCAAGGAGCACACAACAATAAACGCCAAAAAAATTGAGCTCAATTGGATAAAAGATGTGGCCTATAGAAAATTAGGATTGTGCTCCAAAAAGCATATCAAAACTTGTGGGCCTGGAAACTCGATTTATCTGATCAAATTTCGTAAATCTAATTTTTACGAACCTAGCATTGCTAGGATGAAACGGATCTAAAATTTTCTGGCATTCTCCGTCGATATAAAATTTGCCCTGTTTCAAGTTCGGATACAAAAGTTATGACTGTTTTAAGAAAGCTGCTCGAATCTGGGTTTCAGTGGACACAAGATGCAAACCGATGGTGATACGGGATGACGGTGGGTGGAGGGATCAACACAAACTAGAAAAGAACACAATCTAAACTAGCAACAATCCCTTGATCAGGACACAAACTCAACACGACGGAATCTGAAAAGAATTATGCAAAAGGCTAAACGTGGTTTCTGGGATAGGGGAAAAAAACCTAACACTAATTTTTTTGGCTTTTCTGTGGACTCTAGGACGAAGGCGAAATCAAAATAAATTACGGTAAAATTGAACCTGACGGTATACCTGAAGCTTTGATTACCAATTGATTTGAACTAGGGTTCCCGATCTTCCGAAAGGTCCTGATAACTCTCGATTTGGTGGAGTCACGACGCAATTCGATCCGGCTTCCGAACAACTCGGCTCTGAACCCCGCAATCGCAGCACCACGACTCCTCTGGTTATCGACCGGTGTTGGACGGTCGACCTCGCCAAGAAGGCTAAGTCCTTGCCTGCGAATCGAGAACACACGCAAGAACACAAAGGAATGCAACCAAATTGCAGATGAATGATTAATCTCACAAAGTTGGGGTCTCACAAACCGACGACGGCGGCGAAACTGTTATCAACATAATAATCTAAGCAAAATCCAACCCTAATGTAGGCGGCGACTACTTATTATATAGCCTAAGGGACGTCCAAGGACCCCTATTCGCGTCCTGGGGAGCGTCGACACATTACAAGGCCCAAACGGCCCAAAAAACGGCGACACAGCGCCCTGACAGATTCTGGACGGTGACTTGTTTCGACAATTCCCGTTGATGCCGAGCAGCTTTTGATGTAGAACCACTTGGGTTGGCTTCCTTATCAAATAAGCTTTCCATCCATATATGGATCATTGAAAACGGAGTCCGGACGCGTCCTGGGTGACCAGTTCAAGGCAGACTGGTCCTGGATTCCGAGGTGGACTCGAAGTTGATTTGGGCCTCCACCTTGGTGACTCAAACTGGATAAGCTTTGGGCCTTCTTCTCGATTTGGATGCCCTTGCTGATCTCCTTGGCCTCCATGTAATTCTCCAAGCATGGTCATATGTGTGGAGGCCATGTCCTCATCATGTACTGTCTGTCCGTGTGTTTTACATCACAGGAACCTGCCGACTGCTTTCACAGCGCGTCGTCGTCTCCTCTTGCTGCCAACGGTGGGTAACTCTCCCATGGTTAATGCGCACATCCGATTGCTTGTGGCCCCTCATGCGGTCACGCCACGTGGCCCGTGTACTACACTGCCGCCGTACGCTTCCGTGAGGCAATGTGCAATGCTTTCGACGCCAGTCACATCACAGCATATTCCCTGTAAAGCCACACGCAGAAAACTTCTCCGAGAAGAAAAAATAAGGATGCATATACAAATATATATACTCCACGCATTCCAAACTTTATAAATTGTTTTGGCTTTCGATCTACTTACCATTTATTATACCGGTAGTGTTAGCGCCCAGACGTCCGGACAGACACCCGCGTCTAAACGCCCGCACGCTGAACTCCGTTTCGCGGCCTCCACGCAGGGTCCATGCCGCCGAGCGACAAGAGGGGAAGCGGCACGGCGCCTCCGATTCAGAATGACCTGGCCACGGTGTCGTATGGATGCTCCGTAGGTGCCAGAAGGACACACCGAGACGATGCAGCATAAGGTGGGGAGGAGAGATGCAACACTTGATATGCTTTTGAAACATCAAAATATATCAGTTGCAACATACATCTAAATGCCAATGAAACACTTGAAATACGCTTTTGAAACACCTAAAAAAAGCCTAAAAACGCTTGAAAACCATTTCAACCATACGCAACATCCAAATAAAATACATGCAACGTATGTGTGAAACATATGCAACATCTAGATAAACACACTTGCAACATGCATCCGGAAAACACAGATGAAACATACCTCTGAAACATTTGAAACACCGAAACATACACTTACAATATGCCTCTGAAACAATTGCAACATCCTCCGATCTACTTTTGCAACATCCATAAGAAACAATTGTAACATACATCTAAAACGCCTGAAACACTTGAAACATACATATGCAACGTACGGGAGGGGAAGGCTAGGCTAGTCGATTCCGGTCATCGAGGTCAGAGACGGCAGCGACCGGCTGCACAGGAGCACTAGTGCCACCCACTGGAGGAGCCAAGGGGGGCCTGGCAGGGGCCATGGTCACCCCAACATCACAGCAAACTTTTTTATGTAATATATAATTTAATAATCCATATTAGAAAGATATAATGAAAGCTTTGTCATATATTTTTTGATGACTTCTGAACAACAAAATACACAAATTTGCATTTTATCTTTGGATGAGCCTATACATGGTGCAAAAATCCAAACAAACAAGCTACACTCAGTTATTTTATGGTTGAAAGTTTTCGACCGGCTCCCCCTATCCATAATTTCTGGTTCCTCCACTGGTGACACAAGTACTAGGCTTGGCTCGGCACGAAGGTGGGGGATGAGGTGCGAGAAGCGCCATGGCCGCCGAGGTAGGGGATCGAGCTCGGTCGCCGGGGTGAGAGAGGGTGCCGCGCCGGGGTGGGGGAGAGCCGCCCACTCCCCTGCAACACCGCCGCACCACCTCCATGGATCTTACCAGGGTGGAAGAGAGGGCCACCGGATCTGCGACATTGGAGGCTCTAGGTGGGTGAGGACGCCGGGGTGGGGAAGGAAAGCCACCGGGTTGGGGGAGAATGTGTGCCTGGGTGGGCAAGCGAGCGAGAGAGAGAGAGGAGTAGGGAAGCACGAGAGGGAGGAGCTCGTTGGGCAGGCAGCACGTTCGGAGCGAGGCTAGGCCGCTAGGAGTTTTTTATTTCTTTATTAGTCGAGTAGTGCATGCGGCAATGAGGCTTCCAGCCTTTCTGGATGTCTTAATGCTAGCATTACCATTATTATACACATATGGCTATGTTTAGATACATAGTAAAATCTATGTATTGATCAAACAGTCGGAATAACTCATAATTTTGAATTGAGGGAGTACTTAGCTACTATATATTTTCATATTAAATAAGTAGTCCAAATAAGGTAAAAGAAAAGCTGATTTTCTATTGAGCCTTTTGTTATCAATGGAAAATACCAAGCATCGATTCTGAGTGTACTACACTAAAGTTTAGGTACCTTCTTCAAAAGATTCAATAATTCTCATGTCTCAGTGGATTGGCCTGCAAGAAATGACTTCATTTTCAATGGAATTCAATTAAACGTTAACAGTTGCAAAATGATCTTCCTCAAAGATATTGCTCTCCAGTTACATGGAACAAAGAAAAGATATTGCTCTGCAGTTACATGGAACAGAGAAAAAATCCTTACCTCCTTTTAAATTATGATTTCAAGTCTCGGTAACTTTCCTTAGTTTCTTTATTTTTCTATTTTTGTTTCTTGAGCTGCCAATCTCGCTATAAAACACTTCATTCTATATATCTCTATATTTATTAGAAAACATGGCCATGCATTGAAACGGAATTTACATGGACTTTGTTACTTTGTGTTCTAGGTAAAACTTTTGTAATTTTATGTAAATTTCATATTAACATCTAAAAGAATTACGAAGACATGTTTTTTGGAGAATATAATGAAAACTAATTTGATATTGTATATGAACTTATGTAATACTACTTCGTTCCAAATTATAAGTCGCTTTGGTTTTTTGGTACATCAAAATTACTTTGTATCGGGACAACATTATGTCAAGATACATAGGAAATTCGATGTAACAAAAAATGTCAAAGCGGCTCATAATTTAGAACAGAGGAAGTACTTAATACTTTGGAACCAGATGGAGTAGGTTTTTCGTTGCCACAGAGGATGTATCTCCAGCGTTCATTTATCAAGTTTATCATAGTGCACACGAACCAACGAGATGTACTGCCGTGCCGGGCTCTTAGGCTTGCTGATTTTCGTGTGGAGGCCTGGGAGGGATATTTGGCCAATATTGTCGGGATGTACTTATGTAATGCTTAATACTTTTGAACTATGATGCACGCATATATGGCAGGGAGAACGCGTACGTAAATCTTTAAATTAGTTTCGTACCCCTCTAGGTAGATAGTGAGGTATGCCACAGTTACTGATCTACAAGAAGTACTCCCTCCATTCTAAATTATAAAAAAATTGGTTTTTCTAGATACATTACTTTTAGTATGTATCTGGATATAGTGTATATCTATATGCATAGTAAAAGCTACGTACGTATTTAAAAAAAGTCAAAACGTCTTATAATGTAGAATGGATTGAGTACGTCGAAGGATGCTTTGCATCTATCGTACATTGACTTGATCAGCCAGTAGCGCCTGTCCACACACTATTATACCGGTAGCAATTTTAGACACACACCTCAATACTAAAAATAGCCTACGCAGAGGCAAACTCAGCCACAAAACACTAACTGCAGAGACCATGTCCTGCAAGAGGGTGGTCACCGCTGCTCCTCCTGAACTAGCGTTCCTGACCTTCTGCTACACCAAACATGTCACTGCTTATTTTGACTGCTTCCATGTACTCAGGGTTACATGCAACAACTGTATGGGAAAGTGTGGAACAAGCCAAACTAAGCATGAATGAATAAAAAAAGCATCCTAGTAGCACAACTTTAAAAAAGCAACCAAGCAGAACTTAACATAGAATAGGACTAATCAGAACTGCTGCAGCTAGCTAGCTGAATGAAAAAGTCATTGTACACTAACCAGGTACAATAGAGTAGCTCTATATCATAAACAGAATTTTCAGTTCCCGGTCAATACAACTAAATTGACAAATCAAAGTTGAAGTATGCTGCAGCAACTCTGGAAGGTACAACAATAATGGTGCAAAAGGAAGAAAAAATCATTATATTCTGAAGAACAAATTTACCCAGACCAGAGATTAGTTGCACCATGCTAGGGCACAAAAGGAAACTCCTACATGATGGAATAAGACAGTGCACTACTCAACACACTTTGAGTACGGAGACAAATTCTTGTTCAATCAGGTCAAATTCTCTAAAAGGGAAAAACTGCCTAAGACAGGTCTGGGAAGGGAAAAAAAACTGCTCCTAGAATGTCAAATATTGAGGAAATGCCACATGATTGTCACCATGACACAGTGAATACTATTATCAGGTCAAATAAACTCCAAGAGAGGCTACTGGTGATGAACGCATTCCATGCTATATGATTTTTTAGGGGATTACACCTTATATTCTTACTGCAACTATTAGATGTGTTCTAGGAATGTTTTATCATGCGCAGCATGTCCTCAGTTTAATACTGGGGAGTTGATATACCATAGGAAGTATCAGTAGGAAGAAACGATTAAAGGTTGGACAGACAAGAAACAATGTTTGACTACACTGCCACAAAAAAGTTGGACAGATGACAAATGTAGGTTATCTTGGACAGATAACAAATCAGTTATGCAAAAATACAAGGATGCAAAAATACAGAGGTTACCTTGTTAAAAGTTTCTTCAATCTAAATGCAGTCTCGATCATCTGCAGCTATAATTCCAGCTATATTATCATGCGTGCTATCTGAAAATTAAAAAAGGACAAAAAGTTAGTTTACGTCATTTTGCATACAAACATATTATGAACAAATAATTGATTGAGATTTACCCCGTGATCTTAACCAATCCTGAAGACAAATGAGAGCTTCAATTGTTTCACTTTTGAGCCTGCTTCTATAATCACTCACTATTCTCTCTCCGGTAGAAAATGCTGAGGCCACTGTAGATGCAGGTACAGCCAAAATATCACGTGCCATGCATGAAAGTACTGGATATCTTGTTGAGTACATCTTCCAATACTGCAAGATATCTAGATCAGCTGTTACAGACATTGTTTCTTCTTCCAAGTATCGATCCAACTCATTAACTTTTTTTTCTCTGAGCACTTTGATGTTGCGCCCAATCTGCCCATGGGTCTAACTCATTCAACTCAACATTACTGACACTATGTTCCTCCTCACCGACTGAGTCACCAACTTGTAAGGAGTATTCAGCAAACAGTTTTTGAAATGTCCTCTCCACTTTAGACAGATATCTGAATGCTTCCGTGCCAAATCCTTCCTTTAAGCGAAACTCAAGAAATTTCAACTTAAAACGAGGATCAAGAATAACAGGAATGCAAATATTCAAATACGACAGATCCCAATACTTCTTCAATTTTTCCTTCATCTCATGAACCATTATTCTTATAACCAATTCAGAATTTGAGGCTTGTTTCTCTAATTCTTTCTTTACCTTCCAAATCTGATGAAAGTAGTGAATTGAAGTTGGATAATTCGAGCCAGATACTACTATAGTGGCATCATAGAATGGTTCTAACAAGGTACAAAGCTTCTTTGCCAACTTCCAATCCTCAGGCGAAGGCTCATGTATGTATTGTGGGTCATTTTTCCTTAAAGCTTCATATGCTCTCCTATACTTCAAAGATGTCAGAAGCATATGGTAAGTTGAATTCCATCGGGTGACAACATCGAGTGGAGGGCGTTTCTCAACAGGAATAAAACATTTCTCAACCATAAGTTCAAACCTTTTTTTGTGAGCTTGTGAGCTTTTCATATATCTAACACTCTCTCTAATGTTATTGGTAGCACTACTTATGGCCTTGAAACCTTCTTGGACGATGAGATAAAACACATGGGCTGCACATCGACAATGAAGCAACTTCCCTTTGCGAAGGAGTTGACCCTTAGAGACAAGGTTCTTTCAAAGTTGTCACAAAATTATTATTTACTGACGCATTATCCAATGTGACAGCATAATGTTTGCTTTCTAGATTCCAATCTTGCAAGGTTTCAACATAGCATTGAATAGGTTCCAACCATCATGCGGGGTCTCAACTAAAGCGAACTTTATGATCTTCTTAAGTATGGTCCAAGTCTCACTAATATAATGACATGTCACCCATAAATAGCCTAACGTTTGGTTTGAAGTCCATAAATCAGCAGTAAGAGAAACTCTGGAGACCGAATTTTGCAGCACATCCCGTAGGACAGTTTTTCCTTCCTCATATGAACTAATGCAATCAGACCTAATAGTTGTTCTAGAAACTTGTTTGAATCATGGATTTAGAGCAGCCACAAATGATCTGAACTTTGGATACTCTACCAGACTGAAAGGCAACTCATGCATCACTATTAAGCACACTAATTCTTGGCGAGCTACATGCTG
Organism: Saccharum spontaneum; assembly: GCA_022457205.1. NCBI lineage: Eukaryota > Viridiplantae > Streptophyta > Magnoliopsida > Poales > Poaceae > Saccharum > Saccharum spontaneum. The sequence goes on along the minus strand of CM039595.1, from coordinate 65,602,644 downwards.
ATCAAATTTCCAATTTTTCAAAGAAGCATCAGTTAAGGGCATGGTTGAACTCAGTTGAGAGACCATTTGTTCTACCCTAGCCTTTCCCTCACAAAATTTTATGTGTCTACCACATGCACTTGTACCAACACCTCTGGTTGCTTTGAACACTTGATTGCAATGAATACAGTGAGCTTCTGCTAAGATATCATTATCATATATTGCCTCAAAATGCTGCCATATATGTGAGGTAAGTTTGCGCCTTTTACTTCTATGTGAAGATCCTAATGTTTGGTATAGAAATAATATTCTAAGACAATATTGACTATAACATATGTAGCAGCAGTACTAGAAAAAAATAGCAGCAGTAGTACAACATTAACTATAACATGCAGCAGCAGCAGTAGTAAAACAAAGAAAACAGTAGCGAAGACAGAACATCATCACTTACCAGCAGCAACAGTAGTTCTTTTTTTGAGAAAAGGAGATATCGGCGATTGTGATTTGGAGCTTGCTGTCCCTTGTGACGACACTATCACTGTTGGTGACCTGAGGTTGGCAGATAGCAACATTTTCACCCTTGTTGACCTTGCTGGTATAAGTGGTGACATGGTTACAACTGGTGACTTCAACCGCTTTGATAGCGGTGCATTTGCTTGCTTCACAGTAGGGTCCTTTCGCTTAGCCATTGATAAGGATGTCGTCCCCCTTTGATCTGCGTAGACAACATTACCAATTAATAACAGTACCATGTAATTATGAGCAGGAAATTTGCTTCCTCTTAGCCTCCGCTTAGATAAGCTGCAAGATCTAAACCTGCTGCTTCCTCTTAGCCTCCACTTCAATGTGTCGCTGAACCCGACCTGCAAGGGTGGTAGTGGTAGCAGCAGCCATGGATGAGTCACCGTGTTTCTGATCCCGATTTGCAGGGGTGGCAGCAGCAGCTGTGGGCAAGACCACAGAGGAACTCGGCAGTTAAGGAGCAATGACCAAGGAAAATCTTGTCGGTGGATCGGGAGAATAGAGGCGGATGGCGTCGTGGCTCGACAAGTTGGCACCGGCGCCAGAAGTTGGCAGTGGCAATGATGATGCCGGTGGATGCATCGACAGCAGCGGTGCATTTGTCTACTTCACATCAGGGACCTTCCTCTTAGCTGTTGATGAGGACGCCCTTTCCTCTTTAATCTGCATAGACAACATTTCAAGTTAGTAACATTACTAGGTAATTTACAAATACAAAGTATCAAACCTTGCTAATATATACAAAGTCTGCACGTAGCATGCCTTTAGCTACCTTCTCTCTGTTATGATCTCCTGAAGCTGGCTAAACAATGCACTCAACTAACAAATTACTCTGCTTATTTCAAACATTTTACAAGGGGCACACGTGACAAATAGAGCCATAATTTCCAATCTTCAAAAATGTATCTCAAAGATACTTCTGAACTGGATGGGCTAACTCTGAAAATACAGATCGCTACATGCCCTGCTGCCTACACTACCAGCTATCCTTTTTTATTTGCAGTAAAACACCAGTCTGCTTGTTCATCTGTTTGGCTGTTCCTCCACACCAAGAACCTCTATATGTGCACCCCTAGTCTCCATCAAGCTGCTGCAAGCCAACACAATGGATGGGCATTGGACTACTACTTCCACGACACTACTTCCTACTGTTATGGCTCTTCCATTTTAGCTGTTGTTATGGCTCTAGTTTGACTTGCTTTGGAAAAATATGCAGGTGACGGCTCTGAGATTACATCTGACAATAGACCTAAAAATACCATCTTTGATTGGTTCTTTGACCCACATCGCACTAACAAGCAGCAACTTACAAGGTACGACAAGACATAAGCTAATCAAACAAGCTGCATTTGACGAGCGTGCAACATGAAGGAAGAGGGGGCAAGAAACGGTGGGGAATAGGGAAACGCACCGAGATGGAGGCGGCGAGCGGTGGCGCATGGCAGAGGGGGCGACCTAGGGGGCGGCCGAAGGCGGGCACGGATCTCCCGTCAAAACCAGGGCCCGGCGCGAGATCTACCGCGGGAGGCGTCGAGGTTCCACCCGGCGGCGCCAGTAGTGGAGGTGGCGGCGACGGCGATGGCGCCGGGGCAGCCATCAGACCGGCGCCTGCGTGTGCCCGCGTCCTCGCGATGGCCGCGATGCTTCTGCCCAGCGGGATGTGGGCTGCCGCTGGGATTATGCGGGCCGCACGTTTCAGCCCGCTCTGTCCAAGTGGGTTAGGTTTCGACATCATGTGGGTTGGTGGCGCAAGCAGCCCAGCAGGCTAGCACGGCAGCCCGCCCCACCTTGCATTCTTATTTGGAATAGTTCTCCTTGAATTAGTAACTCGTAAAAGGGTAAAACAAGGTGATATGAACCTCGTTGGAATTTTTGACTGTGCAAAGGGGAAAGGGTTGAGTGAACTATTTTTGACTCTGCAAAAGGGGAAAGGGTTGAGTGAACAACTTCGTAGTATTTTTTACTGTGCAGACGAGAATACTACGAAGTTCCTTGAAGAAATTGTGAAACTTGCAACGGAGTGGCTGAGACTTGACATTCAAAATAGCCCTCAAATGAATCATTGGCATAACGTCTTCAGATATGCTTTAAAAGAGATCTGAAGGGCAGACAAGAAAACACATTTTCACAATCCATTTTGTCAACACACCATTCGTGCCACACAAAATACAAGCAAGTGAAAGCACAGCTTAAGAAGAGTGGTAGCTTTTTCAAGAGAAATGCTAGCAATTCTAAGATTCTATCAGAATTCAGCAATGTATGAAGTTTCACAAAGGAGGAGCTAAAAGAAATCACAGATAATAATTACTCATATATACTCGTACCGTATTCTGTACTTGACGTTGAGGTACCTACATAATAAACTTCGTCGTTTATGTGTACTATTCAGCTTGGACCAAATGCCATTCTCTGCTCCGTGCGTGACACGGATTCAGTGCTCTTCCTGATGCTGTCAACAGACGTGGCTCCCCGATCCTGCGATCCACACGCTTCGGGATGACAGGGCGAGCGGGCCGCGCAGGGAGAGGAAGGCAGTGCGTGGCCGACAGGCAGGCCTGGAATGTGGGGTCCACGTGTCAGCTGCGGAATGGCGCGCTGGCACGTCCACGCAGCGCCGACAGGAAGTGGAACCGGGCCGCACCGCACCAGGGGTGTGCAGTCCGCATGTCAGTGAGTGAGGCAGAGGAAGCGGGTGCGCTGGCGGGCCTAAATGCACGCGCGATGGGGACAGGCCGATCTAGTTTATTGCCGTTGGCCAGTTTGATGTTTTTCCTTTTCTTTTATATTCTTTTTCTATGGTTCAAAAGGCATTTTGAATCTGATGGAAATTCTTTTGGATTACCACTCGAGCATGGAACATACGGAGGATCTCAAAACATACAATTAAGAAAAATCATAACGGAATGTATATAATAATCTAGATTAAATCATGCAAGCGCATGCTTAAATAAAGGCCGAACAGTTTGTGATTAATAAACTATGTAGTGTCCGGCATTTCCTACTCACAAGTCAGAGCAGCTTGTAAATGTTGGCAAATTGACACTACACGGGCCACGTGCCTAAAATAACACGTAATAATGGTACGATATGTTTAGGTTTATGGACATCAGGAGTTTCATGTCCCAGTTTCCAAGAATCCATATTTTACATGAAACTCTCTCTAGTTCCATGAAACTTTTATCATCTCCCTCTTCAAAAATATAATGCCATATCAGCATACTTAATACCTATGAAACTCTGATAAAACCCATTAAGACTAGCCTCACAAGAAAAACTCTCCACCAATCTCGATCCCAATGTTGCTCTAGCCGCGGCGATCATCCATGGCCGCAACCCCTCTCCCGCTCGCCCAATCTTCGTCCTCCACCGCCACTCCAGGTGCCCTCGAAGATGAGGCTTCCCGCACCTGCGTGGCTGCTCTTGACGAATAACACGCTCGCGCTGCCGAGGTCGAGCGCACCCGTGCTACCGATCTAGAGTGCCAACGGGCCGATGCAACTGCCGCCATGGAAGCATGCTATGCCGCTGGTGATTCCGCCCTTGAGCGTGCCTAGGCCACCGAGCAGGAAGCCGCGGCCGTGGCACAAGAACACGACTCTGTTGCTCATGCCCACTACTCACTCGCCCGCACCGCTCATGAACACAAGGCTGCCGAGGCCGCCTCCACTCCTTCTGAAGGCACCCCCGGCCCTCCTCTGCCAGCGACCACGACACTTCCGCTTCCTTCTCGATGGAGGTGGCCCTCGCCAGTAGCTCTAGGACACCCTGCAGGCCCTTGAGGCCAGGACCATCGTCAACCTGCGTGCCCAGTCCATCGGCTTCCAAAACATCCGCTCACTCGTCCATGCCGTCCTCGACATGGAGTCCAATAACTATACTCGTTGGCACCACTAGATGTTTCTGGGCCTCGGCAAGTTCTCCCTCCAACGCCAGGTCCTTGCTAATGTCACAGACCACACATAACCTGATTGGGCGCTTATGGACTGTGTCGTCATAACGTCTCTCTACAGCACCGTCTCCCCAACCTCGAGGAGATCATTCGGGAGGATCCCGCCACCACCCGCTCCATCTAGCTTGCTCTAGAACACCAGTTCATTGGCAGCCATGAGTAGTGTGCTCTCTACGACCTCGATGCCGCCTTCAAGAACTTTGTGCAGGGCAATCCCTCCATCACCGACTATTGCCGCAAGTTCAAGTCCATGGCTGATGCCCTAGGCAAATTGGGCTATGTCCTCAACGATCGAACGCTCATCCTAAACATCATCCGCGGCCTCAACAAGCGCTTCTCCTGCATCGGCATGCCCCTCTAGCATGGATGCCCATTCGCCACCTTCCTGGAGGCTCGGAACGACCACCTGTTTGAAGAGCTCAACATGGTGCATCACTCGGTGCCACCGCCCACCACCTTCCTTGCCTCTAGAACCAGCAGTAGTGCTGGTCCTCTACACCAGCCTCTCAACAGGCCGGCTACCCCATAGAAGCCCACCGGCGCTACTCCTGGATCCCACAACACAAACTCTAAGAACTCGGGCAAAGGCGACTGAAAGCATCTAGGCCCCAAGAGTTGGTTTCGGCAATTGATGACAACGTGTTATTACCATGACTAACGTGTGTTTTGCAGAAACTTTGGTAAGTTAGGTCATGGGATTGGTAACTGCTTTGGGCACTATGGTATTCATGCCCCTTGATGGAAATCATTTCGGTTTTCAAAGGATTAACGTCAAGATTAAGGATGGTTAGTTCCAGATGTCAAGGTGTTGAGTTACATTTGGAATAGTCCTTAGGATCTATGTTTTTTTCTTTGGCCATACTATAAAGGGGGGCATGAGCATGTAGCTTGACCTAAGTGAGTCTTGGTGTGGTGCACACTTGTCAAACTTAGCACTAGGTAGCTCAGGTGAAGCCCAAAGTTCAGTTGGAAGCAACTGAAAGTTCTATGTTTGGTGTTGGTAATTAGTGACAATGCCTAAGTACTAATCCTATGCCTAAGTTGTATGTAGCATATGAGGATTAGTACATTCCAAGGTTGGTGGCAAGATGGACATGGTGATCATGATGGCCACACTTGGATTTGGACGCAACCCTACGTGATCAAGGCAAAGGTATATGCTTAAGGGTTGTGTTTTAGTAACCAAGACACCTAGTGGGTGTGGTTACATTATAGGATAGATAGCCGTACTATAAAGAGGGGAATGACGCGGCTAATGAACTCCTAAGTGCCTCTAGATGTGCATTTCATGATCATATGCATTTGGATGGAACTAATAACGCCTCGAAAAATGATTGTGAAAATGCTAACACACATGCACATGGTGATGATCACTTGGTGGTGTTAGCACGTTTGCGACGGCGTTGGAGTTTAAGCGGTAGAGAGGGTTTGGGGTTCTCTCTCCCTCCCGCCGAGCGTGCGAGCGCGGGATTCAGGCGATTTCGGGGAAATGAAATGCCTATTTTCCACTACGCCGGAAGTCGAAAATCAAACGAAATTCAAACGGAGGCGAACGGAGGTCACAGTGGTGACCGGACGCAGCACCGGACGCTGCACCGGACGCGGTCACTGTTCGACCGGCGCGTCCGGTCAGTGTCCAGTGACTGCGCGGTCTTTCGGTTGTTTCTTCGGACGCGTGGCGCGTCCGGTCACAGGCCACCGGACGCGTCCGGTCGTCCAGGGAGCTTACTGGACTCCCACCGGACGCGGGCACTGTGGCGTCCGGTCGGTTCACCAGCGCGTCCGGTCGTTGGTTTGTTTTGCGCGACTCAGAGTTCACCGGCGCGTCCGGTGAGACACGGGACCGGCGCGTCCGGTGGTGACCAGCGCGTCCGGTCGTTGCGACCGGCGCGTCCGGTCAGTGTTTCGAATTTTAGCCGTTGCGGCACCAGCGCGTCCGGTCAGTTGGACCAGCGCGTCCGGTGAGCGCGACTGCTGCTGATTTCAGTTTCTAACGGCTATATTCGAAGGGGTACGTCTATATATACTCGTTGGCCGGCTCAAGGCTCTCTCTCTTGGACATTTGACATACTTGTGAGCACTTTGAGCTAAGCAACTTCCCTCCCACTCATCTCTCTTGCTTCTTTGCATATTCGAAGTGAGATTGAGTGATCCAAGTGCATTTGCATCGTGAGATAGCATCTAGTTGGCACTTGGTGGTTGATTTGCTGCGGGATTCTTGTTTCTCTTGGTGGTTGCCGCCACCTAGACGGCTTGGAGCAGCTTGGAGGCATTGGCAAGAGTTGGTGTTTGTTCTTGGCCACCTCCGGTGTTTGTAAGGGGTTTGTGCCTACCTCGGCGAAGTGCCAAAGGTAACATTAGTGGATTGCTCGTGTCATTTGCAACCTTTTGCCATTTGGTAGGTTCTTGTGGCGCCTTTTGAGAGGCTCGGTGTGAGACCGATTAGCCACCGAACCACGTGGTAAAGAGGGACACAACGGGGACTAGCGTGCCGGCAAGCACGTGAACCTCGGGATAAATCTCTGTGTCATCACTTTCATATTGTGATTGATTGATCCCGGAGTTCGGTTGTTTTGGTATTCTTTGTTGATCATATTGGTTGGCTCAATACTTCGTCCCTCGGTGAAACCCTCCTAACTCAACTCCGCATTACTTTCTTAGTTATCCTTGCTAGCTAGTTAGCTTTGTTAGAGTAACTCTTTTGTGTAGCTTGCTAGTTGTAGTTGTAGTTACCTTCTCGGTTTGACTTGTGCGGTTGAGTGCAAATACTAGAATTGTGAATTGGGTAGGTGGCTTGCAAACACCCCGTAGGCTAAGCAAAACTCGCATCTCGCTATTTGTTATATTGATAAACTTGTTTAGCTTGTCTTTGTAGAAAGTTTTAAAAGGCTATTCACCCCCCCCCTCTAGCCATCTAGACCTTTCAAGTGGTATCGGAGCCGTGGTCACCGTTTGCAAGGCTTAACAACCTCGGTGCAAGATGGCTCAAGTTATGTTCAACCATGTTAATGGCAAGCCTCCATTCTTTGATGGTGTCTCTTCCTTTGATCATTGGAAAAGGAAGATGAAGCAATATCTAGGCAATATACATGAGAAGGTTTGGGATGTGACCAATGAAGGATACATTATTCTTGATGAAGAAAATCTCACTCCAAATGACCGCATCAACAAACAATGCAACACGGCGGCACTTGACACAATCTACCGTGCCATTGATGACAAAGTATTTGAGCAAATCAAAGATCTTGAAAAGGCAAATGAGCTTTGGATAAGGCTTGAAGAAACTTATGAAGGCACTTCAACGGTAAAAAGTGCCAAGCTATATATGCTCAAGGACAAGTTCTCCACTTTCAAGATGAAGGATGATGAATCCATCCCGGAGATGTTCTATAGGCTCCAAGTCATTGTCAATGATCTCAAGGGGCTTGGAGAGAAGGTTGAGGACAAGGACTTCTCACACAAGTTCTTGATGTGCTTACCCAAGAAGTTTGCCACCTTGAGAAGAATGATCTTTAGAGAGGGATTGGACAAGGTCAAACCAACCAATGTGCTTGGAGATATAATGACCGATGCCCAATACAACGATGATGAAGATGAAGATGAGAAGGAGACCAAGATCAAGCAAGAGAAGCCCATTGCATTCAAGGCTTCATCTTCTAAGGGCAAGAGCAAGATGGAGAGTGATGATGATGATCCGTTCGATGATGAAACCATGGCTCTCCTAGTGCACAAGATGGGGAGGTTCATGAAGAAGAAAGGATATGGTGCAAGGAAGAGAAGGGACTTCATGAAGGCAAAGGAGGTACTCTGCTACAATTGCAATAGCCCCGATCATATAGTGGCAAAGTGTCCCTATGAAGATAAAAGATATCATGATGGGGAGTTGAAGTTGAAGAAGAACAAGAAGGACAAGAAGGAGAAGAAAGAAAAGAAGAGCTTCACTATCAACAAGAAGAAGAAGGGTGGTGGTTATGTGGTCACTTGGGATAGTGACAACTCCTATAGTGATGATGATGAAAGCTCTAGTGATGATGAGAGGACCACTCAGCGAGCCCTTGCAAGCATTGCCCTCTCCAACAAGACATCTATCTTCGACACTACATCGACATGCCTTATGGCCAAGCCTACCAAGGTAAAATATGATGATAGTGATGATGATTCTTGTGCTAGTGATGGTTGTAGGAGTGATAATGAGGAGGACGAGGACTACTCCAAGGATGATCTATTGGGCATAATAGATCAAATGAGCAAGGGTTACAAAAGGACAACCAAGAAATACAAAATCTTAGAACAAGAGCTCATTGCCAAGAGCAATGAGAATGATGCCTTGATGGAGGAGCTTGTTGCTCTCAAAAAGAGTAAGGAGTGCAAAGGAATTGAACAAGAGCTCAAAGCTCTTAGGAAATCCTTTGATGAGCTAGAGGCCTCTCGTGAGTGTCTAAAGGAAGACCACGAGGACCTTGAAGTTGCTCACACTAGGCTTAAGGAAGCCCACTCCTCTCTACTTGAGCTCATCAAGGAGAAGGACCTCAAGTTGGAGAAGCTCATGAAGGAAGCTAAGGAGGAGCAAGTGATTGTCACTTGTGATATTGGACTAACATGTGATATTATTGATGATTCTTTATTTGTTGGTCCTACTAATGCTTCATGTAGCTCATCATCATCCACCACAACCAACTCTACCTCTACTACTAGTGATTCATCACTTGTGGTTGAGAATGAGACTCTCAAGAGAGAGGTGGATGATCTCACCCGCGCATTAGGCAATGCCTATGGTGGGGATGCCCGCTTGCTAAAATGCTTGGGTAGCCAAAGGTTCTCTCTTAACAAAGAGGGTTTGGGCTATACTCCCAAGAAGGGCAAGGCGGCCTTTGCTACTCCAAAGTCTCGCTTTGTGAAGAGCAATGGTCGTTATTGCAATAGATGCAAGCAAGTTGGGCATATAGAGATTAATTGCAATAAAATGAACAAGAACAACAACAAGTTTCATGCTAAAATGGATTATATTCCTTTTGATTCTTGTTATGTGCTTACCAAGGGTGAGAAAGGTGTGCATGCTAGGTTTGTTGGTACACCAATTGTGGGTCCAAAGAAGAAGGCCATTTGGGTACCAAAAAGCTTAGTTACTAACCTCCAAGGACCCAAACAAGTATGGGTACCTAAGAAACATTAATTTACTTTGTAGGTAAATTACAAGGCCGGAGGAAGACATTGGGTGCTTGATAGTGGGTGCTCTCAACATATGACCGGTGATTCAAGAATGTTCAACTCTCTCAAATCAAATGATAGTGGCATTGACAGTATCACATTTGGTGACAATAGCAAGGGTGATGTGAAGGCTCTTGGAAGGATTGCAATCTCAAATGATCATAGCATTTCGAATGTGCTCCTAGTTGAAAAGTTGAACTTCAATCTTCTCTCGGTTGCTCAATTGTGTGATCTCGGTTTCAAGTGCATATTTGGTGTTGATGATGTAGAGATAATTAGTGTTGATGGCTCTAATTTGATCTTCAAAGGCTTTAGATATGAGAATCTATACTTGGTTGATTTCAATGCTTGTGACACTCAACTTTCAACATGCTTGCTCACCAAATCAAGTATGGGTTGGTTATGGCATAGAAGACTTGGTCATGTTGGCATGAAGCAATTGAACAAGTTAGTGAAGCATGACTTAGTTAGAGGCTTGAAGGATGTCACATTTGAGAAAGATAAGCTATGTAGTGCGTGTCAAGCCGGAAAGCAAGTAGGCAACACTCATCCATTGAAGAGCATCATGAGTACTTCCAAGGCATTTGAGTTGTTGCACATGGATTTATTTGGGCCAACTACATACACAAGCATTGGTGGCAACAAGTATGGGTTTGTGATTGTGGATGATTTCACTAGATATACATGGGTATTCTTTCTTGTGGACAAAAGTGATGTATTTGACGTATTCAAGAAGTTCATCAAGAGAGTGCAAAATGAGTTTGAGACCACAATCAAGAAAGTGAGAAGTGACAATGGAAGTGAGTTTAGAAATACAAGAATTGATGAGCTATGTGAGGAGCTTGGAATCAAACATCAATTCTCGGCCAAGTATACACCTCAATCAAATGGCCTAGTTGAAAGGAAGAATAGAACTTTGATTGATATGGCAAGATCAATGTTAAATGAGTATAATGTGAGTCATTCATTTTGGGCCGAAGCAATCAACACGGCTTGTTTCTATAGCAACCGCCTCTATTGCCACAAGTTTCTAGAGAAGACACCATATGAGATCTTAAATGGAAGAAAGCCCAACATTGCATACTTTCGGGTATTTGGTTGCAAATGCTATATCTTGAAGAAGGGCACTAGATTGAGCAAGTTTGAAAAGAAATGTGATGAAGGATTCTTACTTGGTTACTCCACTACTAGCAAAGCTTATAGAGTTTGGAATTTGGCTAGTGGCTTGCTTGAGGAAGTTCATGATGTTGAGTTTGATGAAACAAATGGCTCTCAAGATGAGGAAAATAACTTGGATGATGTGAGAGGAACTCAATTGACAAATGCTATGAAAGAAATGGATATTGGTGATATTAGGCCAAAGCTAGTGATTGATGTGGATGACAACAAAGATCAAGTGCTCCAAAGTCCAATTACACAAGCTAGTGGGTCTCTAATGCAAAATCAAGCTAGTACATCATCTCAAGTGCAACAAGATCAACAAGTGGCTAGTTCATCATCTCCAACTCATGATCAACATCAACATTCAAGCAATCAAGTGCAAGTGCTTCAACCAACCAACATTGCTAGAGATCATCCATTAGATTCCATCATTGGTGACATACAAAGGGGAGTTCAAACTAGATCAAGATTGGCATCATTTTGTGCTCACTCTTCTTTTGTGTCAATGGAAGAACCCAAGGACATTGATAAAGCATTGAGAGATCCGGATTGGGTAAATGCAATGCATGAAGAACTCAACAACTTCAAGAGAAATGAAGTATGGGAACTAGTTGAAAGGCCTAAGAATCATAATGTCATTGGAACAAGATGGGTCTTTCGCAACAAGCAAGATCAAGATGGAATAGTAGTAAGGAACAAAGCAAGACTAGTGGCTCAAGGTTACACACAAATAGAGGGTCTTGACTTTGGTGAAACTTATGCCCCGGTTGCAAGATTGGAAGCAATTAGGATCTTACTTGCCTATGCTTGTGCTCACAATATCAAGCTATATCAAATGGATGTGAAGAGTGCATTTCTAAATGGGTACATTCAAGAGGAGGTGTATGTGGAGCAACCTCCCGGTTTTGAAGATGACAAGAAACCCAACCATGTGTACAAGTTAAGGAAAGCTTTGTATGGATTGAAGCAAGCACCTAGAGCATGGTATGAAAGATTGAGGAACTTCTTGCTATCCAAAGGATTTGTCATGGGCAAAGTGGATACTACTCTCTTCACCAAGAAGATTGGGAAAGACTTGTTTGTATTGCAAATATATGTTGATGATATCATATTCGGTTCAACCAATCAAGATTATTGTGATGAGTTTGGAAAAATGATGGCAAAGGAATTTGAAATGTCAATGATTGGTGAACTTAGTTTCTTTCTTGGACTTCAAATCAAACAAATGAAGGAAGGAACATTTGTGAGCCAAACCAAGTACATCAAAGATATGCTCAAGAAGTTTGGCATGGAAGATGCAAAGGGCATTACAACCCCAATGGGCACTAGTGGAAGTTTGGATAGTGACAAGAGTGGCAACATGGTGGATCAAAAGCTTTATAGATCAATGATTGGTAGCCTACTCTATGTGACGGCATCAAGACCCGATGTAATGTTTAGTGTATGTATGTGTGCAAGATTTCAAGCCTCACCAAGAGAAAGTCATTTGAAGGCAACAAAGAGAATATTGAGGTATTTGAAGCATACACAAGATGTTGGATTATGGTATCCCAAAGGTGCAAGCTTTGAGCTAGTTGGATATTCGGATTCCGACTATGCCGGTGACAAAGTGGAGAGAAAGAGCACTTCCGGGACTTGTCAATTGTTGGGAAGATCACTTGTCTCATGGTCATCCAAGAAGCAAAATAGTATTGCACTATCTACCGCCGAAGCCGAATACATCGCCGCGGGTAGTTGTTGTGCACAAATCTTGTGGATGAAGGCAACATTGAAGGATTTTGGAATCAATTTTAAGAATGTGCCATTGCTATGTGACAATGAAAGTGCCGTGAAGCTAACCAACAATCCGGTTCAACATCAAAGAACAAAGCATATTGATGTTCGTCATCATTTCATTAGAGATCATCAACAAAAGGGTGACATTGCTATTGAGAGTGTGGGCACCGAAGATCAACTAGCCGATCTATTCACCAAGCCACTTGATGAGAAGAGATTTCACAAGCTAAAGAATGAGTTGAACATAATTGACTTCTCCAACATGAGTTGATGCATCCCAATGTTATGACATGCCTCTCCTTCGAGCCCCAAGGTATAATTGGTTGACATGTCATACATTCTATACTAAGGACATGTTTAGTGCATCTAGTCATGATTTCTTATGTTCTAGGCTCATTCATGAAAATTAAATGACCTTAAAGTTTATATGGTGCCACTATTGTTTCCATGTCTTGTATGATCTAGTGGTAGCATATAACTTGTTTGAGCGCTTGTGATCCTAAGTGTTTAATCTAGAAAACTTGTCTAAATATTTGCTTCAACATGGTGCATGATAACCCTTCTAGTGAGGTGTGAAGAAGCTTGCCCTTGGATCAAACCGAAGCATTTTATTTATGCAAGCAATCTAGGTTGAATCACAAACTTGATCCTAACCCCATAATTCTACTTGATAATCTATCTAAATTTGGTCCCTTGTGGTCATTGGTGCCAAAGGGGGAGAAAAAGTTGTTCACAAAGATAGCACTCAAAGGGGGAGAAGCACAAAGGGGGAGAAAATGTTGCTTACAAAGATAGATTATAAAGGGAGAGAAAACCTAAAGGGGAGAATTGGTAAAAGAAGGGGATCAACTAAAATTTTGAGCACACAAGTAGGGGGAGCAAGCTCTTAAACATGAATGTTGCATTTCTTTGTGCACTTCATATGTATGATGCATAGTTATGCATTTCTTTTTCTCCGATACATTGCTTGTGTGGTGGTTTGCTAGTATACAATTGAATGGTGTATTGAAGTACTAGCATGAATAGGAAGTAGTTAGACTTTTCTTGCTTCATATCTTTCTAAGTGGTACTAGAACCTTGCTTATAATGTTGATCTCACGAGGTTTCTAGCTTTGTTTGTGCTTTTCCAAGTGATATCTAACTACACAAGGTGCTAAGATGGTGTTTATCGCTACTCCGATGGTATCACGCTTCAAAGGTCTATAATCTAAAACACTTAGCACCCATTGGTAGTCAATGCTCCTAATCTTTCCTATCTAACATGTATGCTTCCAAAATCCAAACATATAGCATACATGTAGGGGGAGCCATTGCTATCAATTTGAATTCATGATCACTTGTCCATACTTCTTACACATGGTAATATACTTGGACAATGTGACATGGGTTCAATCAAAATTTTATCATAATATCTTTGTGAAAGGGTTGTCACCAATTACCAACAAGGGGGAGATTGAAAGCTCTATGTTTGGTGTTGGTAATTAGTGACAATGCCTAAGTACTAATCCTATGCCTAAGTTGTATGTAGCATATGAGGATTAGTACATTCCAAGGTTGGTGGCAAGATGGACATGGTGATCATGATGGCCACACTTGGATTTGGACGCAACCCTACGTGATCAAGGCAAAGGTATATGCTTAAGGGTTGTGTTTTAGTAACCAAGACACCTAGTGGGTGTGGTTACATTATAGGATAGATAGCCGTACTATAAAGAGGGGAATGACGCGGCTAATGAACTCCTAAGTGCCTCTAGATGTGCATTTCATGATCATATGCATTTGGATGGAACTAATAACGCCTCGAAAAATGATTGTGAAAATGCTAACACACATGCACATGGTGATGATCACTTGGTGGTGTTAGCACGTTTGCGACGGCGTTGGAGTTTAAGCGGTAGAGAGGGTTTGGGGTTCTCTCTCCCTCCCGCCGAGCGTGCGAGCGCGGGATTCAGGCGATTTCGGGGAAATGAAATGCCTATTTTCCACTACGCCGGAAGTCGAAAATCAAACGAAATTCAAACGGAGGCGAACGGAGGTCACAGTGGTGACCGGACGCAGCACCGGACGCTGCACCGGACGCGGTCACTGTTCGACCGGCGCGTCCGGTCAGTGTCCAGTGACTGCGCGGTCTTTCGGTTGTTTCTTCGGACGCGTGGCGCGTCCGGTCACAGGCCACCGGACGCGTCCGGTCGTCCAGGGAGCTTACTGGACTCCCACCGGACGCGGGCACTGTGGCGTCCGGTCGGTTCACCAGCGCGTCCGGTCGTTGGTTTGTTTTGCGCGACTCAGAGTTCACCGGCGCGTCCGGTGAGACACGGGACCGGCGCGTCCGGTGGTGACCAGCGCGTCCGGTCGTTGCGACCGGCGCGTCCGGTCAGTGTTTCGAATTTTAGCCGTTGCGGCACCAGCGCGTCCGGTCAGTTGGACCAGCGCGTCCGGTGAGCGCGACTGCTGCTGATTTCAGTTTCTAACGGCTATATTCGAAGGGGTACGTCTATATATACTCGTTGGCCGGCTCAAGGCTCTCTCTCTTGGACATTTGACATACTTGTGAGCACTTTGAGCTAAGCAACTTCCCTCCCACTCATCTCTCTTGCTTCTTTGCATATTCGAAGTGAGATTGAGTGATCCAAGTGCATTTGCATCGTGAGATAGCATCTAGTTGGCACTTGGTGGTTGATTTGCTGCGGGATTCTTGTTTCTCTTGGTGGTTGCCGCCACCTAGACGGCTTGGAGCAGCTTGGAGGCATTGGCAAGAGTTGGTGTTTGTTCTTGGCCACCTCCGGTGTTTGTAAGGGGTTTGTGCCTACCTCGGCGAAGTGCCAAAGGTAACATTAGTGGATTGCTCGTGTCATTTGCAACCTTTTGCCATTTGGTAGGTTCTTGTGGCGCCTTTTGAGAGGCTCGGTGTGAGACCGATTAGCCACCGAACCACGTGGTAAAGAGGGACACAACGGGGACTAGCGTGCCGGCAAGCACGTGAACCTCGGGATAAATCTCTGTGTCATCACTTTCATATTGTGATTGATTGATCCCGGAGTTCGGTTGTTTTGGTATTCTTTGTTGATCATATTGGTTGGCTCAATACTTCGTCCCTCGGTGAAACCCTCCTAACTCAACTCCGCATTACTTTCTTAGTTATCCTTGCTAGCTAGTTAGCTTTGTTAGAGTAACTCTTTTGTGTAGCTTGCTAGTTGTAGTTGTAGTTACCTTCTCGGTTTGACTTGTGCGGTTGAGTGCAAATACTAGAATTGTGAATTGGGTAGGTGGCTTGCAAACACCCCGTAGGCTAAGCAAAACTCGCATCTCGCTATTTGTTATATTGATAAACTTGTTTAGCTTGTCTTTGTAGAAAGTTTTAAAAGGCTATTCACCCCCCCCCCTCTAGCCATCTAGACCTTTCAGCAACTCGGTTCAAGTTGCGTCGTGTTTCAAAGTCGTTTGAGCCGTTTTACCCTTGACCAGATGTGGTCTCTGTCTTGACCGGACGCGTCCGGTCAGTGCTGGCAGTCACTGCGTTGCAACTTGGTTGACCGGATGCGGTCCTTGTGAGGACCGGACGCGTTGATCGTGTTGACACGTGTCACTGAGGGTAAGTGAACTAATCGGACGCAACTGGAAAATGATCGGATGCATCCACAGTGCATCCGGTCTTGTTCCAGTAAGGTACTTCGCTGACCGGACGTGTCCGGTCATCACTGATCGGACTCGACCGAGCGTCCGATCAAAGTATAGTAAGGTCCTTGCACGACCGGACGCGTCCAGTCATCTCTGATCGGTGCGTCCGGTCACTCAGCGCTGCTGGTTTCAATTTCGACTGTTGCCATTGACCGGCGCGTCCGGTCACGTCGACCAGCGCATCTGGTCAATGCGTATTTTGCTGAGTTGGCAGGTAACGGTTGGAATTGACTGTGGGGTATATAAATACATCCCCTCCACCTCTTTTAGAGGTCTCTTGCTCATTTGATCAGCTGAGAAACACCTTTCAAGTGCAAGGAAGTGCAAGAGCTCTAGTGAGGGTTGTGATTTGAGAATCAAAGTTTGAAATCCCTCATTAGTGACTAGGGAGTAGAAAATGTGCATCCACCTTCTCATTAGGCTTGTTGTGGTCAAGTGAGAGTTCTAGCTTGTTACTCTTGGTGATCGCCATCACCTAGACGGCTTGGTGGTGATTGGGAGTTTGGTGATCATCCGGCGGAGCTTGTGGATGACCCAACTCATCTTGTGAGTAGTTTTGGGCGATTCACCGTGACGGAGTGTTAAAGAATCAGCTCGTAGAGAGCACTTGATCCTTGCACGGATCAAGGGAGAGCTACACCCTTGCGCGGGTGCTCCAACGAGGA
Source organism: Saccharum spontaneum (assembly GCA_022457205.1). Taxonomy (NCBI): domain Eukaryota; kingdom Viridiplantae; phylum Streptophyta; class Magnoliopsida; order Poales; family Poaceae; genus Saccharum; species Saccharum spontaneum. Next base: position 65,585,706 of record CM039595.1, on the reverse strand, counting down.
CTAGTGGGGAGTGGCGACTCTCCGATACCTTGGGAAAAACATTGCCATGTTCCTAACCCTTACTTTCAAGCAATTACTTTCTCGTATTACTTTTGTTGCTTGGTTTACTTTCCTAGAATTGCCATGCTAGACTAGGATTGGAACTTAGAGTGCAAAAAAATTTTCGGTAGAATCACAAGGAACACTAGTAGGCACTAGGGGTGAATTTTGGCTTGTAAGATTTAATTCTTGCAATTAATTTTTAGAAAAGCCCAATTCACCCCCCTCTTGGGCATCTTGATCCTTTCAATTGGTATCGGAGCCGAGTTGCTCCTAAATTAGGCTTCATCGCTCAGAGCAAGATGTCTAATGGGGAAGGACCACCTCCCACCTTTGAGGGAGATGATTTTCCATATTGAAAAATCCACATGGAGGCGTATCTCGAAGCCATAGATGTTGGGTGTCTTAGAGCCGCCACCGAAGGGCTTCCGGCTATCAAGGATCTCACCAACCCAAGTGGTGACGAGGAGAAGTACGACTGGTGGAATGCAAAGGCAAAAAATGCACTCTACCGGGGCTTAGGCAAGGATATCTTCAATCGTGTGTGTAATGCAAAAAATACTCATGAATTGTGGAAAAACCTTTGTGCTCTCCATGAGAGAACTAAGAGTGAGCGTGAGGAACGCTATCACATTGCTTTGAAGAAAATTAATTCTTTTGAGATGCTTCCCAAAGAAAGTGCTAATGACATGTACACTCAATTGAATGTTCTTGTAGAGGATCTCAATGCTCTTGGGCTCACTCAAATGAGTCCATCGGATGTTGTAAGGAGGATCTTGAGTGTTCTTCTCATTGAGAAGTATGGTCACATTGTCACCGTGCTTCACCAAAGTGATCTCTCCACCGCAACACCGACACAAGTATTGGGAAAGATCAATGCACATGAGATGTACATGCATATCACTCCGGAAGAGGGCTCATCATCTTCCAAGAAGAAGAACTTGGCCTTCAAAGCTAGCCATGACAAGAAAAAGAAGAAGGGTCAATCCATGATCGTGCAAGAAAGCTCAAGCTCAAGTGATATTGATGATGCATCACTTGCACTCATGGTAACAAAGACCACCAAGATGATAAAGAAGCTCAACAAGAGTGGCATCAAGTTCGATGGCAAGAAGAAGAAGTTATTCACAAGTAGCAAAAGAAAGCCTATATCCGAGATGGATTGCTATAATTGTGATGAACTTGGCCACTTAGCTCATCAATGCCCTAAGCCTCCAAAAGACAAGTACAAGAACAAGAACAAGGGCAAGAAGAATGATTCTAGTGATGAAGAAGATGAGAAGAAGAAGAACAAGCCATACAAGAAGAAGGATGGCAAGAAGAAAGAGTTTCACAAGAAGAAGAAGAAGGGAGGCAAAGCGTACATTGTTGGTGATTGCCTCACCGACATTGAGTCATCATGTGAGTCCTCCGGTGATGAAAGCGACGACGAGAAAGAAAAGGTCGCCACATTTGTGATTGGGCCATCATCATCTTCACCGACATCTTCATCACCATCTTCACCGACATCTTCACCGTCATCATCCACTACTCACCTATGCCTTATGGCCAAGGGTGAACGAAAGGTACAAAACAATAAGAGTGATGATGATGATAGTGATAGTGATGATGAATATGATGCACCTTCTTATGATGAACTTATAAAATTGCTAAACAGATACTCAAAAGTCATAAGAAGAACTAGAAATGAAAATGATGAGCTTCAAAATGAAAATGAATCACTTTCATCAAAGCTTAAAACACAAAAATCTAGTGATGAGCTTAAAGATCAAAATGAAATTATGTCTTCTACTCTTAAGGAGCTCAAGACTTCTAACAAAGAGCTTAAAGATGAACATGATAAACTTGAGAAGAAGCATCATAAGCTCAACACTAGGCACAACTTGCTAAAAGACAAATATACTACATTGAAAATCAATTAAGATAGTCTTGTTGTTGCTAATGAGCTTTCTCTTGAGACACATAATGCTACTAACCAAGTTGTTAAGATTGATATAGCTACATCATGTGATGACTTGATTATTGAGAGCATTGAGCAAGGCTCTAGTGGCAAAGGCAAGAAAGTGGTTGAGTCCGACAATCATGATGATTATGTCAAGCTCAAGAGTGAAAATGAGATGCTTAGAAATGAGAACAAGAAGCTAAAAGGGTTGATGACTCTTGAAAAGCAAACATCAAATGAGTCACTTATTGAAGAGAACAAAAAGCTCAAGCAAGAGAAAGAGCATCTCAAGACCAGTCTAAGCAAGTTCACAAGAGGCCAATATTTACAAAGTGAGGTACTCATGAACACCGTCATGAAGTTGGAGAGAAGTGGCATTGGTTACTTAGCAAATCAAGAGAAGAAGGCTAAAGCTCAACAACAACAAAGCAAGTCAAAGCCCAAGCCAAAGAGATGTGTTGAGTGTGGACAAGAGGGCCATTTTGCTCATGAGTGCAAAACTCCACCACCACAACCCTTGCCCAAGCATGCTAGACCCTTTGCTTTCAATGCTCACTACATGCTTAGAAAAGATTCTAGTAGAAAGATGAAAGTCATGTTCTTGAGTCCCCCAAACAAGAATAGGCCTAAGAAAATTTAGGTTGCCAAGTCACTAGTTGAGAAAGTCAAGGGTCCCTCTCAAGTTTGGGTCCCTAAACAAAAAGCTTGATCTCTTGTGTGTAGGTGAACTACAAGACCGGTGGATCTTATTGGGTTATTGATAGTGGTTGCACTCAACATATGACCGGTGACTCTCGTATGTTCACCTCACTTGAAGAGAATAGGGAATGTCAAGAGAAGATCACATTTGGGGATAATTCAAAGAGCAAAGTCAAGGGTATAGGAAAGATTGCAATATCAAATGATCATTCTCTCTCAAATGTGCTCTATGTTGCTTCCTTGAGTTTCAATCTATTATCCGTAGGGCAACTTTGTGACCTTGGCTATCAATGCTTATTCACACCAAATGAAGTGGTAGTCTCAAAGATAGATGACAAGCAAATGATTTTCAAAGGCTTAGATACAACAATCTCTATCTTGTTGATTTCACCTCCGAAGATGCAAACTTGATGACATGCTTGTTCACCAAAACTTCACTTGGGTGGCTTTGGCATAGGAGGCTTGCTCATGTTGGAATGAATACTCTCAACAAGTTATTGAAGAAAGAATTAGTGAAAGGTTTGAAGGATGTCAAGTTTGAGAAGGACAAACCTTGTAGTGCATGTCAAGCCGGCAAACAAGTTGCAAATACTCATCCAACAAAAGCTTACATGTCAACATCAAGAGTGTTAGAGCTTCTACACATGGATTTGTTTGGTCCTACAACTTACAAGAGCTTGGGTGAAAATCTTTATTGTCTTGTGATTGTGGATGACTACTCAAGATACACTTGGACTTTCTTTCTTCATGATAAATCTGAAGTGGCCAATTGCTTCAAGAAGTTTGCAAAGAGAGCTCAAAATGAATTTGAAGTCAAGATAAAGAAGATTAGAAGTGACAATGGCAAAGAGTTTGACAACACAAACATTGATACTTATTGTGATGAGATTGGAATCAAGCATGAAGTTTCATCAACCTACACTCCTCAACAAAATGGTGTAGTTGAGAGAAAGAACCGGACATTGATTACTCTTGCAAGAACAATGCTAGATGAGTACAACACACCAGAAAAATTGTGGGCCGAGGCAATCAACACCGCATGCTATGCTTCAAATCGCCTCATCCTACAAAAGTTTCTTGGCAAGACCCCCTATGAGTTGCTAAATGGGAAGAAGCCGGACGTCTCATTCTTCCGGGTGTTTGGTTGCAAATGCTACATCTACAAGTTTTTTTTGCTGCCGGAGGGCAGCTTGGCAAGAGTGCCACTTGGATTGAATTGAAGTGGAGGTGATAAACTTCGGATACAAGATGGTGGTCACTGCATATATGAGCAAGTGGCTCACCTACTATCTAGCATATTCCAACTACTTAAAAGCAGATGCTTTGATTCTACTTGGTTGCCAAGGCACCGTGATTAACTTGGTTGTCAAAGAACCTAGAAACTACCTTACAGTGAAAAGTAAAAGTAGTAGGTAACTAGATACATGAGTTCAACACTAGGCTAACACCCTCACGTATATCTAGGTACACAATAAAAGCTATGTACCTAGGAAAACTAAAATGACCTATAGTTTAGGATAAGAGATGGTAAGATTTATGCATGATAATCCTATTGGCCTTTTTGCACAATAGAGTAGCAAGCCCTGTATGTCCCTTGACCCCCGCTGGGTTTTCTTCCTTCGTCTAGGCAGGTCATAGGTCAACTTTTTATTTTGATGTTCATAGAAACATTTATCACCATCTATGTCGGTATACTCATTGAATGAAAAACAAAATCACTACCCATTTTTAAAAGCAACTAGTAACGAAAATAAATTGCATTTTACAGTTTTTAAAACTGAAGTGGATATAGTGATAATAAGTGTATGTTACTCAGTTTTTTAGTACTGGTTTCTATTAAGGGGGTCTTTAATGTGGTACAGCTTCTATCGGCTCGTTGCTACAGATCGGCTACTTGCTACGGTCACAAAATACTGTTGTGCAGTGTAGTGACACTGTAGCGCAGAGCTCTGTTGATCTCTCCAGCGCAGGATGAACGGGCAATAGGTAAAGCTGATAAAAACCCTGAAAGCAGTTTCGATTGGCTCCTCGCTACAGGGTACCTACGGTGGCGCTACAGTAGAAGAACGAAAACAGGATCCGCACTAAACGGGCCTAGCACCGGCCTGGCGGTAACCCTTCAGCCGGAGTTCAACTTTTGTAGGAAGCCAAAATGAATGACTCTAACGTCCACGCGTTCGAAGCTGTAATCCAATTACGAGAGTGGTAGCAGATCCAATCGAACTGCGCTCGCATGGTTGCACAAATTTAAAAAAAAAGGTGGAGTGACAAGCGCTAGGGAATAAGGGCAAAACATGCACCCAACACATTCATTCTTTCCACAAGTTTACAAAATATTTCTTATTAGATGATTGGAATAAACAACATTCCAACCTGTACCAATGGTTTCTAGCTGTGTTGAAATCGAGCTCTGTTGAAATGCATTTTTTGTTAATATATGTAGAAGGAATCGGTGTTGTTAGAACTCACTAAGCATCTCCAAAAGTAACAAAAAAAGATTCACAAAATCATTGAGTTCTTCAAGTGAAAGCACCAAAAAATGTTTCTCCAACAATTTTTAAAAAAACACTCATAAAAGATAGAAGGTAATTTTATATCAGAAATCCCAAATTATTTATAATCATCCCAACTAATTTTATACTTTCTTTTCCTATTGTATATTTATATCAGGAACCTTTTATTCTTTCACACGTCCTTTCATCTTAAATTAGCAAGATAGATGCAGGCACGTATTTGTTCACGCGACGGGGTAGGTTTTTCAAGTGCCAAAAGACTTGAAAAAACCATGGAGATGCACTAGCAAGTATACCCCTTACAGACCAGAAATGCATCCGTCAGGAATCTTACAGACCAGAACTGCCAACTTTGTGCTCCTCAGAGAATCTATTTGTAATATAGGCCACATTTAGATTGCAAAAGATTTCAACCCGATAAATAGTACCAATTTCGTCTTATTTGACCAATATTGTCCAATCGTGGACCAACTAGGTTCAAAAGATTCATCTCGTGATTTTCAACTAAACTATGTAATTAGTTATTTTTTTATCTATATTTAATACTCCATGCAAGCGGCTAAAAATTGATGTGATAGAGAGAGTGAAAAAATTCTAACTTTTGGTGCATCTCAACAAGGCCTTGGTACGTCAGATCTGTCGGCGTCATACTCACTGTAGTCAGATCTATTCAACGTCGACACGGATCTCCTTTGGTATCCATAAGACAAGAGAATTTCTATAAGCATAGGAGGAGTACCTTTCGGAAGGCAGCAAGCTTCACATACTTATACAACAAAATTTATAATATAATAAAAAGAAGGTAGCCAGCAGTTCATTACTAACTGACAAGGCAGTTGTACTCGATCTTGATCTCATGATGGAGTTATTGCAACAATTATACCAGGGAAAAAAGGAGGATAAAAGAAAAATGGATCCGGAGTTCTCGCATTATGAGCAGTACAGTATACCACAAGAAAGAGGGGCAAATTAAACAAGGGGGCGACAAACTGAGAGGTGAATGGAAAGCGAAAGATTTTTTTTTTGAGCCTGGAAAACGAAAGATATTTAGGGATGCTTGATTGGCACGAAAGATATTAATTGCAAGTCAATAGATCGACGAACCTGCAGATCGAGAAGACCACAACCAAGGCCTTGTTTAGATGACAAAGTTTGGAGGCAAACTTTGCATAGTAAGTGTCCCGTCACACTGTAGCAATTTTGTTTTTATTTGGTAATAATTGTCTAAATATTGATTAATTAGACTTAAAATGTTCGTCTCGCAAAGTACAACAAAACTGTGTAATTAGTTTTTGATTTCATCTATATTTAGTACTCCATATATGTGCCGATATTTTGATGTGACGGGGAATAGGAATTCTGCATAGTGAATTTGGGAGGCAAACTTTGGAATCTAAACAAGGGCCAAGCGAAGAGTAGACCTGAAGAGACCTGCAGTTAATACGCACAGCGCGTTTCAGCTCAGCTGGTCTACTGGCGATAATGGGTGTTCTGGGGCTCTGGGCTCAACTTGTACTACTCCTATGCTGGTCAATCTGTAGCGCCCGTGAACCGTGACTCGTGACGACTCTGATGAATCAAACTGGCCATGGCCTCGTTTAGTTTTCCCAATTCTCCCCCAAATTCCACTATGCAAAAAGAAGATTCCCCGTCACATCAAAATGTCGGCAAATGCATGGAGTACTAAATGTTAATGAAATCAAAAACTAATTGCACAGTTTTGTTGTACTTCGCGAGACGAACATTTTAAGCCTAGTTAGTCAAAATTTGAATAATTTTTACCAAATACAAACGAAATGGTACAGGAATTCTGATACAGTGTTTTTCTCCCCTATTCTTCCAACTAAACGAGGCCCATATCGAGAGACCAGAGCCCCAGACACCCATTATCGAGATTGGTGATCCACATGGGTTGGGTTGGCCTGATTGGCTGAAGCGTTCGATGGCAGCATGGCCCAATCAGATCGAACTCCAAACTGTTCATGTCGAGAGACAAGAGCCCCAGACACCCATTATCGAGATTGGTGATTCACATGGGTTGGGTTGGCCTGATTGGCTGAAGCGTTCGATGGCAGCATGGCCCAATCAGATCGAACTCCAGAGATATTTCATCACTAGCGCCTCGTTTAGTTCCTGGAATCGGGGTGGCAAACTTTGCACAGTGCCACCCCCGAACACTATAGCACTTTTGTTTTTTTGTAATAATTGTTCAAATCTTGATTAATTAGGTTCAAAATGTTCGTCTCGCAGAGTACAACAAAACTGTGCAATTAGTTTTTGATTTCATCTACATTTAGTACTCCATGCATATGCCGGCATTTTGATGTGATGGGGAATCTTCTTTTTGTATAGTGGAATTTGGGAGTGAAATCTGGAATCTAAATAAGGCCTAGTAGATGGCGCGTGTTTCCACGCGCTCTGTGGGGAAGGAACTCTTGTGGTTGATAGCGCAGTGTGTACGTGGGTTATAAAGAGGTAGAGACACAGATCACACTGATTCTATATGTATAGGTAACGTTTGCAGGTAGGTCATACAAACGATAGTACAAGATAAATTGTCTAGCAACGTCTTAATATACATATATAGGATAGATGGTTCAAAAAAAATGTACATAGACTGGGTGGTCGAACTATCTGTCATACTGATTGTAACCTTGTGATGGCAACTTGTTTCTCTGCCATTCTGTCTGCAAATTCAGGTTCGGTTGAAGGTAGTCCACTTCCTTCCTTTCTTTTAATCTGTTGTTAAAGTTGGGTTTGTCAGTGATGTATTGTGCATAATCTAGGTCGTAGTTATGAATGGTACAAATATATGTGGAGTGTACCTGAATCTTCGTAGTAGCACATGCACTCTGTGTGGTCGCTGCAGCCGGATAGTCCACCTAGTAAATTTTGAGATGAATATATGCACCTTTTGGATAGAAGCGAAGACGAAATATGAATGTACTTGTGGAGTAGGGAGACGAGGGTTCATAGTCTGCGAGAATGATCCCCCTGTTCGGCTGAGCTTATCAGCACGGCTTATCAGCCGTGGAACAGTGTTTTTCTCTCACAGCAAATCAGCCACAGCCGGCTTATAAGCCAAAAAAACAGCCTGCCGAATAGGGCGGATGTCGTCGCAGCTAAGGCAGGCAGCATCTCTTGTAGCTAATTCATTATACATAGCATCTGTGTCTGTCTATCATTAATAGTCTATGAGTATGTATGCATGTGTAAGTGATGTTTCCAATCCATTATTTGATTGTATTATTTCACTTCATTTAGGTAAAAAAAATAAGATCATCATGATCAACTTAAATCACTTTGTCAGACGTAGCTAGCGCTGGATGGAAAGAATTCAACACTATTGTTTCAGCAATGAGCTAACCTGAACTTGATTCTGTTTCACTGGGGAAAGAGGGTCCTTTTGCTGTAGTAAATGACAACGATGGATCAGCTGACCCGAAGTACATCTAGAAAAAATATAGTAGAGGATGTAAAAATCAGCCTGCAAAGGCATGAAACAAGGCCAAATTTGAACCACTATTTTGCCCGTCATTACTTAAGCAACAATCGATATCGAAATTATATGTGCACTGTGCTCGAATGCGTATGAGAACATAGAGGGAAAATGCCAACACATACAAAAATGAGCATAAGTTGAGAAGTGTAATTATGTGGCACACATACAAAAATGTTTTATTTATGCCTGAATGAAGTATACAATTGAAACACATAACCATATCTGAAGCTCCATTATTTGAGTATATCATTTGCGAGATGCAGCTGGTGCTGAACTGAAACAATTCAATGTTATTGTTTAAGCATGAGCTAACCTGGATTTGGCTATATTTCGATTGAGAAAGCAGGTCCTTTTGTTGTAGTCAGTGACAATGATGGATCACCTCACCCGAAGTAGCATACAAAAAAACTATTTTAGAGGATCACAGATCAGCCTGCAAAGGCATGAACAACCAAACCCAATCTCTGAGAAGATAATCGAACTGAATATAGAACCTGCATGGACTGATGAAATACATAGGCTTCAGGAAGCTACAAGAAGAACTGACCTTTGCGACAAGCAAAGAAAGACCAAAGTAACCACAGGGACCACAGAACCTAGTCTGAGACATGGACAATAGCAAGGAACCAAACAAAATAAGGCCACAATATCAGTCATCTGAATAATAGGAATAACTCAGAGCAAAACACAGGGTGAAGATTTTAGATAGCAGTAAAACTATGGGGATTTACCTCAATAAGGTAACCCGGATCAGTATGAACCAAGGCTGGTCAACAGCTAAAGCCAATCTCTAACAAGATAACCGCAGCGAATACAAAACCTACATTAACGGATAGAAAATAGAGACTTTAGAAGCCTCTACCGTATAATGACCAGCACAACATAAGAATGCCTATACCTACAAAAGCTAACCTCCACAACGATCAAAGGGAGACCAAGGTAACCGTACTGAATAGGAAGCCTACATTGATGCATAGAAAATATCCCCTTCAGAGACACTAAGAAGCAGTTGTGGTACTGATATATATCTGAAATTTAGGGAAAGACAAAGCAACAAGAGATACAAGAAAGGAATGGTGGCAATCCCTTCAGTTCAATAGTAATATGTTATTTGTTCCTTATAGCCTGTAGATCCGTACCTTCAGTCCAATAGAGGAAGAAATTCCGTCTAGTTATTAGCTTCCACCTTGCATAATTAAAATAAAGAAAATAGATAACATTAGCTTTCTTTCGTGTAAACCTAATCGAAATAGGAGCAGGCGTAATTCATCTTTAGCCGAGAATGAGGAATTTTTCATTTGAACATGTACTATGATGGTTACTCTAACACAATATTGCTGCAAAAGATGGATACAAAGTTAATAAAAGCGAAATAGACACATAGGAACTCAAGTTTCCCAATAAGCTATAATAAGTAGATGAAAGGTTACTGGGAACTCTTGGTACCATCACACAGAACAGATTAAAGCTCGACACGGCCTTAATATATGTAGAACAACGAGGTGAAGCATGTTCCTTATAAAACACTGATAAATACATCATTGGAAGACATGGAACTGGAACCCAAGCAACCTATTTGTTTTCCTGTGGCCACAAGACAAGAGAGACTAAAATGGAGGTTATGAAAAATGAGCTTGTTCATTTAATATGACAAAAAAATTGAAAGCAATGGGTTAAAAAAAAGTTTCTGCAAATAACCATACGAGAAAGTCAATTCATAAGTATAGTTTCAAAATTTTAAGAAAAAACTGGCACTGGTACTGCAGTTCAATAAGTATGAAGCAAAAAACTGTATGAAGCATCTAATAAATTGTATGAAGCAAAGACATCATTGGCAGTGGGGTGTGGTCCCATGACTGCACAATTCCATCATTGCACAATCCCCAAGCCTCAGCAGATAACATGAATGAAACAATCAATCACCATTGTACATGGAAGGATATCAGTTCTGCACATGACTAGGGAGACAATGGAAACTGGGCGAGCTGGGGCTTACCTATTTGGCTGCTGGGGATGCCGGATCTGATTATAAGATATTTATTATGTTAATGATAGATGCCAATTTAGGATATAGCCCAAAAAAGAACAGTCTCATATGCTATCTAGATGTATGGCATCTGCAGCAATAGAATCTCAAAGGAAATATGAAGCTAGATAAAAAGGCATGTGAATCACATAATATGATAATGCAGCAGTACTAATTAATAGGTAGCATAAAGCACTATGAAATATTTTTTTTTGTAAATAACGTAAATAAAGAACAAAGAGGACGCACCCATACCTTGACACCATATATTTCAGGTAGCAGCTCCGCTGTAATGAGGTTGACTAATTGCTTGAAACCATGAAGAAAATATGCATACATGCCCAACAGCCTTGTACCCTGAGTATCGCTAATACTATAACCAAAGAAATGTGTGATGAAGAACTAAGAGGACCATGGAAGCTGCAATAATCGGAAAGCTAATGAACTTGGATTGTAATGACGTTTATTCTTTATCCTTTTTAATTCCAGTCATCACTGACCAAGGGCATAACCTGGTATGTAACAAGCTGAACCTGATGAGATTAAGGTATAATATGTTCAGTCATAGGCAAGCTCAGTTACCAAACTACTAAAGAATATGCATGTACGGTAAAACCAAGAAAAAACAGTGGTTAATACTATGAGGAGATGAAAGCTGATTTCAAAAACCAATCCCTATGGTCATCATTGCACAATCCCCAACTCTAAGTAACTCGCCGCAGCGAAGAGGGAAGGGGGGGGGGGGGGGGCAAGATCCCCACAGCGACGAGAGGGAGTTTAGGGAAGGTGATGGAAAAGGGAGGATGGGGACAATACCTAGGGTTTCGCTGACTAGAGGAGCACACGTTCCCCAACGCAGGACGCATCGACGAGGCTGCGCGGAGGATGGGGACAAGGAGAGGGCCGCCAGGCCCCACATGCGCCGGTGAGCAGGCCGCTGGGGCGTCATCGCCTCGCCGCGCCTGCCGCCACCTCGGTTGGGAAAGGAGAGAAGGAGAGGAAGAGGAAGGAGGACGGAGGAGGAGGAGGAGGAGGAGGAGGAGGAGGAGGAGGAGGGCGGCGCCCACCGCCGCCGGCTCGCCTGGCCCCGGCGCTGTCGCCCATAGCGTCGGGAGGACGAGGGAGAGAGAGCGACGAGAGAGAGAAGGGGAAAGAAAGGGAGAGAGGGAAGAGGAGAGAGAGAAGTGTGTGGAAGCTGAAGCAGAAGCTGGATATATATTTGTTTGTCCGGATTCGAATGGAAAGCTAGAGAAGCAGACGAGAAGCTGCGAAAGGTAAATAGTAGCACGAGAAGCTGATCTCAGTAAAATCCGATCTAAGCGATCTAGGCCGCTAAATGGTAGATTGGACGGGCAGAAAGATTTCGGGTGACGTGGCGGGTGTGTCCTTTGGAGGAGCAGGCCACCCTTGTTGGTTTAAATCTCAGATAAGAAAGTTGTCTGGTGGGTAACCCCTAAACAGATTTTTGTGTTCATTTGGATCTTTTAGTTGGTCCAATCTACCACTTATCTGTATTTTTTGTTACACCATGTATATGTTGAATCTTCACTTTAAATTTGTTGGGTGGTAGCAAATATCATATGTTGTGTTGGAAAATGCATTATAAATTTTGCATCGTTATTTTTTGTATAATTTTTTTTTATCTGTATAGCTCAATTGTTATTAGATGCCTAATTTAAGCTATAAAAAATTTGAAAAATTCATAATGTGTTTTTCTAACATAAGCTACGATGTTATCTCTCACTATATAAAATTTGAAATTAAAACTCAATATATATATGGAGAGAAAAAAGGAAACCCTTCTTTTTTTTGCGATTAAAAGGAAACCCTTCTTAAAAGATATATATTTACGTTACCGTTACCTTTTTTTCAACCAAACAGTACCTTATTTGTTGGACCGTTCCTGCTGACGGCTAGCTGAGAGTCTGCAACGCCGACCATTCCTGCTGAACTGCATGGCGGCCAGGCGGCCAGCACCCAAGCGGCACATGCATATAGTTGGGCCTTAGAAATAAACTCGGAGCAAAGCATGCATATAGTTGGGCCTTAGAAATAAACTCGGAGCAGCGCATGCATATAGTTGGGCCGAATACAAAACCCAAAAGTGTTCCCGGCAGGGGAACCCGGCCCTTCCGGCGTAGAGGAAACAACGCAGCTAGTTTTTCCACGGCCCACTCATCCGATTCATTTGAAAGCCTGCTCACGGGGAGCTCTGACCCGAGCGAGACCATTTTTCTTGCGGAAACACTCCCTGGCCTGCAGACCAGAGACGACACACTTCCTGTCCTCTCGCGAATGCTGATCCGGAATTCCGGATCTCAGAGTGGGATCAAGCGATCAATAATAGTCAATCCGCGACACGTATGGAACACTGATGTTACGAGCAACGGAGAAGGCCACAGAATCCGTTATATTAGTCACACACGGAGCACTGCAGTTGATGTAGTACTTCTACATCAGTGTTTGGGTCCCAGCTGCATATAGTACATAAATGACCGAGCTTATTTAGAACGAAGATACATATAACAGCAAACACACAAGTCCAGAATATACGTACCACTACACCAAATACGAAAGCAAGAATATTGTCTCGTACAAACAACCAAATCGACCACAAGGCTAAAATGGAATATGACTACCGCGCATCTGGGCTTGCTGCCTTTCTTTGGCTTCTCCATGCAGGCGACAGTATTGTCTGGCCCTCACTTTCTACCCGACTGTCCACCCTGGTTGTCCTTTGGGTCATTGCTGTGATTATTTTGGCGGTTGCGGTCGGGAAACCTCTCGTGCGTCCGCTCTTCTTAATCTATCATTCTTTCCACGGTGCGTCTGAACTCGTCTGCAATCTTCGGTCTATTTTTGATAAAATCCGAGAACTGAAATCTTTCTTTGATGCCGTTGGCAAAAAACTCAATCATTTCTCTCTATCTCTCTCAGATGTCTATCAGAGTTGAGCGGATTTTGGCAAACCACCTGTAATAGTCGTGTAAGCTTTTATCATTTTGTTGCTTGCAGTTCATGAGATCATGTGGAGTATTTGTCCGGGTCAGTACTCCTTGAAAGTTTTGCACAAACATGTTCTGGAGTCCGGCCCAACTGTCAATGGAATCTGCTAGAAGCCTTTCAAACCATGTTAGCGGAACGGTGTCGAGTGCCATTGGGAGATAGAGAGCCTTGGTATCGTTGTCTCCTCCTGCGAGTTCGATGGCTGTCGAGTAGATACGGAGCTACTGCCATGGTTCCCTCTTGCTGTTGTACTTCTCAAGGTTGGAAGGCTTGAATTTATGTGGAAAAGGAATAGCACGTAGTTGGCTAGAGAAGCATGGGAAGCAAACCGGTACGTTGGGTGCTCTGAGTTCTGATTCCGCGATCTGCTCGCGATTGCTGAATTGATTGCGTAGATCACCTCCCCTGTTTGTACTTCCTTCTCCAAGTCTTTCGTGAACAGATCTCTTGAGGGGCTACCCCGAGAAACCCGCATGAGAAGGCTAAGCGAGTGAAGTCAGGTTTCGGCCGTTTAGCACTTTAGCTGTAGTGCAGCGGATGGTAGCATGACCTTGATATGTTCCTGATCTAGAGTGCGGTTGGGTATGTGAGCGAGTTCTACTGCAAAGCGGACGTTGGCATATGGGGTGTTGAAGACCTTATGTCTGGCAAATTCTTGGAATTTAGGCTCAAGATTGCGCGAGGTGGAGACATATCTTCCTTCCTGCTCCCTATGGTCTCGCTTTTGTTCCCACTCTTGATGCCTGCGTTCTTGCTCAGCTTCATAACACTCGAGCTCTTCCTTGCGGTGATTAGCTCGGTTCCATCAGGCTTATCGATACTTGTTCTTGTTGAGTCGTACGGCTTTGTCAGCTTTTGACTCGCCGTTTACGCTGAGTGCGTCATCAGAGATATCCTCCGGCTTCTCATCGCCTGAATTGACATCCGGCCATTGCAGCATAAAGACTTCTCGGCTATGGCCATAGTAGATAGTGCTATTAGTGCCGGACTCGATGGTCATAGCGCTGCAGAGGATTTCAGTGGATCCCTCCTCTTCGAGAGCTAAAAGTGTAGTGCCGACTTGGAATGACAACTGGCCCATCGTGCCAACTTGCCATGATGAATCGGATGAATTCCTGAGTAGTCAGACTCCCTGCCAGTGCACAATGTTTCCCTCCGACGCAGCGGAAAAGACCAGGCCTTGCTGAGCACCTACCAGAGGGATCTCTTGATCTGCTGTCATGATCGCCGTGGACTGTATAATCTTCGAAGCTGACTCCTGGTAGACAGAAGCCGTACTCTTGAGTCCGAGTGGGAATCGAACTAGGGTGTGGGCCTGATAGCCCGGTGTCTAGGAATCGAAGATGAAGGTTGATCCCGCCAGAAAAATTATGGTGACATCGAGGTCCATCGAGCTCTCAAGCACAAATTCACCGAAAGCCCCTACATGGCATGCTAGCTATCGGTGTCTAATGACCGGCAACATGTCACAGGGCTACCCATGACTATGTAGGTGGGCTTCGATGAACTTAGAACTCGATGGTGAACATAAAGAGAGTGAGTTATACTGGTTCGGGTCACCGGAATAGCATAACACTCTACGTCTAGTTAGGTGTGTTGCCTTATGTTGGATTGTTGTGTGTATGATTGGATGTACAAGGGGGTGCTCCTGTCTCTCTTTATATTGTCATGAGAGCGCAGGCGCATTGATCTAGTCCTAATCGTTCCTCGAATCCGACTTGGTCGGTCCTTCATATCTTGGAGTACACACCATCTTGTCTCGTGTCCTTAGGCAGACCATGGGCCGGCTTAGCCCCCTGGCATGTAGTCGACCCTGTGGGGAACCCTTATGATCCTAGTCCGTCACTATAGCAGTCCTCAAGAACACTCCAATCCCAATCAATTTCTGGATGAAAAAAATTAGACATTAGGGATTGATTAGAGAGCTTGCAATCGGAAGAGGAGGAAGCTGCTCTCCATCCCCTGCTGAAGACGGCCCCATTCGATCTGTTGGCCTCACAGCGGTCAAGGTGGAGAGGATGAATGGAGCTATTGGGTGGAGGTTATGGTGCGTGGAAACTGAGATCTGACTTGATTTATGGAGGTGTTGGAGCAAAAATAGTATGGGAAGCTGAGGAACATGGTGGTATGGAGTATGGACGGGGAAAAGCGGGGAGTTCGTTGTAGATGTCAGCCCCCAAAAATCTAGCTTTTTTTATTACCAAACGCTGTGACTAGCCTAGCGAGGATAGTATTTTTCTAGCCCAGGATCCAAATGCACCCTTTGTTGTCAGCACAAGGGCGGCAACTTGCGTTGTCAGCTAGGGGACCCACCCTCTCCAACTGGTGTGTGCGACCTCAAACCTTTTGTAACCCCACCTCCAGCAGCGTAAGCACGCGCTAGCATGTTACTTATTAGTTTTGAGTAAAAAGAACACGCTAACTACATCCTAAACAAGAACACAGGGATCAGATAACAATTGACTTGAATAATTAGCACAAAATAATCTAGGATTGTATTGCTTGGGCTTTGGAGTATTTGCACATGTGCCACCAATCTAGGAAGGAGCTAATTATTCTAAAACTAGATTTTGAGAAAGCCTTTGACAAAGTGGAACATGAGTTCATGCTCCAAATCATGGAGCACAAAGGGTTCCCATCTAGGTGGCTCCATTGGATGAAATCTATCTTTGGTTCAGGCATATCAGCTGTGTTGTTCTAAATGGTGTGCCAGTGTTCCACTGCAAAAGAGGGGTTAGGCAAGGGGACCCCCTATCACCTCTGTTATTTGTTTTGGCTGCTGATTTCTTGCAAACTATTTTAAATCAGGCCAAAAACACTGGTCAGTTGACCTTGCCTCTACATTTGCCAAGTGACTTAGATTTTCCTATTCTACAGTATGCTAATGATACCCTCATTTTTATGAAGGGTGATTTATCTGAGCTGAATCATTTGAAGGTGCTCTTGAATAATTTAGCAGAAGCCTCTGGTTTGAAAGTCAACTTTGAGAAATCTATGATGATTCCTATAAACATATCTGATGACAGGCTTCAAATCCTAGCCACTTCTTTTGGCTATTCTGTTGGCTCTTTACCCTTCACTTATCTGGGTTTGCCTTTGAGCCTCTCAAAACCAATAATTGCAAACTTCTGGTCCCTTGTTTCAAAATGTGAGAGAAGAATGGTGGCCTTCTCCTCCTTTTTGAGTGATGCAGGACGATTGGAACTCACAAATGCCATCTTAACAGTTTTGCCAACCTTTGCAATGTGTAGCTTCCTTTTGCCTAAAATAGTTGTTAAACAAATTGATAAATATAGGAAACATTGTCTTTGGCGTGGCTCAGATATTAATAGCAAGAAACCCCACAAGCAGCATGGCTCATGGTCTGTTTACCCAAGGAGGAGGGTGGCCTTGGTGTCCTAGACATTTCAGTTCAGAATGAAAGCTTGTTACTGAAACATCTTCATAAGTTTTATAACAGAGCTCCTGTCCCTTGGGTTCAACTACTTTGGGACAGGTATTATACCAGAAATAGATTGCCAGCTTAGCATGTTGTTTTCAGCGGATCATTTTGGTGGAGGGACATCCTCAAATTGGTTAACAAGTACAAAGGGCTTGCAGTTTTGTCTCTACAGGATGGACAGTCTTGCTTCCTGTGGCATGATCTCTGGGGTTCTGGTATCTGCAGTGACAGGTTCCCTCAATTGTATTCCTACGCTAAGAACACTATGATTATAGTGTCTGTGGAAGCCTCTACACCACTCCTTCATGACCTTTTTCACTTACCTTGTCTATGGAGGCCTATGATCAGTTTCTCTCCTTTTCAAATCTCTTCCAAGGTTTGCAGCTTCATAATTTACCTGACATTTGGACATATATTTGGGGTACCTCTGCTTTTGCCTCCAATAAGGCCTACAAACTGCTTATTGGCCATCGACAGGTTCCCTCACCTTTCAGATGGCTTTGGCGTTCTGCATGTCAGAACAAGCGCAAATTTTTTTTCTGGTTGCTTTTGAAAGACAGGCTGAGCACCAGAGCTCTCCTTCGACGCTGAAACATGCATCTGGCAGACTATAATTGTGTCCTCTGTCACCTGATTGTGGAAGAAGAGATGGATCACCTCCTATTTTATTGTCCTTTTGCTCAGTTCTCTCTACAGTTATACCTGGTACTTCTGACCCTTGTCTGATCGTTGAAAGCCTTAAGGTGCAACTTCATCAACCCTTTTTCTGGAGATTATTGTGACTATGTGCTAGTCAATTTGGATGATGTGTAATGATATGATCTTCAGAGGCATTCCACACTCCATTCCTCACTGCAAAGAAGTTTTCAAGAAGGAATTTGCTCTAGTTAAGCTACGAGCAAAGGCTGCTCTTCACCCAAGAATAGATTTATGGCTAGATGCATTTGTGTAATTCTTATTATCTTTCTTACTTTCTTTGTTTCTTGATCCCAGTTTGTAAAACCTTTGTTGTTTTGTTTTAATATATGTTCCAGTAGAGGGTCAAACCCCTCCTGTTTTACCAAAAAAAAATTGACTTGAATAATTAAGGAAACATCTATCCAACATACAAGACTCGGAACACATACTGCTTCTAACACGATTTGAACACATGGATCAGATATAACAAATGACTACTAGATTAATTAAGAAAACATCCATTTCATCATCCAAGACTCGAAACACGTACTGCTGCTAACACGATTTATCCCCCATTCATCTACACCCCTATATGTGTTTATTTGGCTTCGACTACCGCATCCTCCTTGGCTTTTAAATTTTTCAGAGCCACCACGAGACCCTCCAAGCACACGCTGGCATCCCTCTTCTCCGTTCGCATCAGGTACCCGGCAACGTCCGCCAGAGACATGTTAACCTGCTCCAGTAGCTGCTGTATCTCACCGAACAGCTGGTGCTCAGTGATGTACAGGTAGTTGCTGGCCAGCACCTTGAAGGCCTCGTAGTCGTAGCGACAGTAGGACATCTCGATGTGCTTGTCCATCCTTCCTGGCCGGATCAGCGCTGGGTCTAGCTTGTTCTTGTTGTTGGTGGTAAAGATGATGATGCGCTCGCCACCGCACGCGGACCATAGCCCGTCAATGAAGTTGAGCACCCCAGAAAGGGTTAGCTTGGTGTCATCTTCGTCTTCCTTCTTCTCGGTCTTGATCGGCACCTTGTCCATGCTGTCACCGTCATCGCCGAATTTCTTGTGGGCTTTCTTGTCCTGGCGCTTGCCGGTGAGGTCTATGGAGCAGTCAATATCCTCGATCACGATGATGGACTTTTCCTTCGTCTCGATGAAGAGCTTGCGCAGCTCGGTGTTGTTCTTGACCGCCGTGAGCTCCAGGTTGTAGACATCGTAGTCGAGGAAGTTGGCCATGGCGGCGATCATCGTGGACTTGCCGGTGCCTGGGGGACCAAACAGCAGGTATCCACGCTTCCATGCCTTGCCGACCCTGGCGTAGTATTCCTTTCCCGCCATGAAGGCTCTGAGGTCATCGATGATGCTCGCCTTCTCGGTGGGGTCCATGGCGAGCGTGTCAAACGTTGCCGGGTGCTGGAACTCCACGTGGCTCCAGTAGGTCTTCCTCTCTTCATAGAAGCTCCAGCGGCTGCTTGGATTGTTGGTGAAGAGGCGGCGCTGGCGGTTCCCAGTGATGATAGAATGGCCCTTTTCAATCACATGGGGCAGGTAGATTTCGACGATGGACTTGCGGAATTTTTTATGGAAGGCAAGTCGGTAGAAGCCGCGCTTCTCATCACCAGCGCGGCAGGTGATGACGGTAGTCTTTGGGAGCTTTGTGACGGCGTACCACCAGAGCATGGCGCCGCCGTAGGTGTCGATGATCTCCTGCTCGTCGTCAACAAAGACCTGGGGCTTCTTGTTGTCACTGCCGAGCTCGGCCCTTAGCTTGCACGCCCCATGGGCACACGATTCCGAGATGTAGGCCTCGATGGTGACGAAGAAGTCGCTACGTTGGAAACACTCGGCGGCATACTCATGGATGGTGATTTGTATGTATGTATGGGCTGAAGTAGGTTGCGATCTTGTCGATCAACAGTTTGATCTTTACGTGGTTGAATGCCACGGTGACGAGGGCGAGCAAGAAAGCTAGGGCTGATCCAACCCCGGCCTACAACTCCGACGCCATGGCTTAAGGTGAGGAAGCAAGCTCTAGATTGATGAGACCAAACTAAGCTAACTGGATCGGCGGCTCTTGGCACTCCAGTTACACTAATCAACGGGATATATATAGGCGATGAGAAGAAAATCCCACCTAAATGTGGATAAGACAAGAGTTTTTTAAGAACTCCTATTTAAATATACTCCATCTATATAAATATATGGTGGCCTATCTTATCAGTCATGGTACAGTATTTTTTTCTCACAACAAATCAGCGAATAGTACTTTTCAGCCTGGCTTTTCAACGAAACGAATAGGGATGCTTACGGGGAGACAAAAAAGAAGGAATAATTCAATTCAAATATATAGTTAATTAAGTTTATACAATTATTCCATAATCAAATTCCAATAAAAAAAAACTAATTAGTCTCTTAAATAAGACATTCTAAAACTTAGAGAGTAGTTCTAGTCTTTAGGATTTCCTTTATACGGAGTAAGCAATATTCCATAATTTCCTATAAATATAGGTTTTCTTAGGAGTTCAGCCAATCAATTACGAAACAAGACACGTATTTTATTATAACACATAGGAACACAAAATTAATAATAGGAAGAAATACAAAAAATGGTTAGAAAGTAAAATGCTTCCCATTATTTGAAATACGAATTAGTAGATATCGATATTTTTTGATTCAATTTTTGAATTTAAGCAACTAAACTCATTCTCAATGTTAGAATATTTTAATAAAAGAAATTTGAAAATATAGAATTTCACTATTTTTTCTTATTCTTATTTGATTCTTTTGTTCCTTTGTAAAGTGATAAGAATAGGTCTGGTGAATTAGAACAATTTTATATTATAGAAAAAATGAACTATAAATTTTAGGATGCGGCTAACGCATGGCCGTGCATGCGTTAGGCGTGCCGCGCCGCCGACTGCTTCGTCGTGACGCCTCGTTTGCCTTCTTCCTCCTCACCGGTGCCTTCTCCCTCTCTGCCGACCTCGCCCCTGCCGCCACCCACCGCCCCGTCGTGGCGAGCTAGGTTTCACTGGAGCTCCGCCACCGGAGAAGAAGGCACCGCCCGTGCCCCAAGATGGTGGCTAGGGTTCTAGCAGCTGCGCCACCCCTTCTTTCCCAACTCCGGCGGGCTTAGAAGGAAGAAATTTGTGGGAGGAGGGCCGGCCAGGCAGTGGGGAGGTCGGCGGGCGGTATAGGAGTCCTGGCTATGGTGGAGGCGGCCAGACCAGGTCGGGGCAGGGGCGCCATGGCTGGAGTTCGTTGTAGGTCGCCATGGCCATGCTGGTAGGGGCGGGGGAGGGGAAGAAGGAGGTCGCCACGAGCGGTGGGAGGTAGTGCAGGTGAGGGCGAGGGCGAGGGCGAGAGCAACATCACCGAATCCTGAGCCGGCCAGGGTGAGGAGGCTGTGGGGGACGGGACGCCGGAGGCAGGGGAGGTGATGTCGAAGCTAGGGGAGACGCGGGGGAGGAGGCGAGGGAGGGGAGGACTAAGGAGGAAGACTATGCGGGCAGAGAAAGTGCGTGCGAGTGGAAGTGCCGTCGCCTGCACACACTAACCTCAAGTAGTGTCCATATTTAAATAAATCTAGTAAAACGTAAAAAGTTTGTTTCTTAAAAAAAACAAATGCACATTCTTTTTAGGATGGAGGTAGTATACTAGTACGCACTCTCTTTGTCTCTAAATAAATTAATTCTAAAAGTTATCTTAATTAAAAAATTATATTTGATAGAATTTATAGAAGAGTACAATTATTTGTGACATCAAATAATCATATTATAGAAATATAGTTTATGATGTATCTAATATCACTAATTTAGTGTTATATATTTTGATGTTTTTTAATTGGTTAATTTTTTTAAAATTTGACTTGGATAACTATGGAAAGGAGGGAGTATTAGAACATCTCCAGCAATGCCCCTTACTTGACCCCCATACTTTGGATTTAAATAGTGGGGGTCAAAAAAAAAAACAACTCCAGTAGGCCTCCTAGTACACCCTCTATTTCTGTTGGCCCTCTATTTTCTCCCCAAACCCCCTACTTCTGTTGGTCTCCTACTTCACTCCCCGTACTTTTTTCCCTTCGCTGTTTCTCTTCCGCGCCGCGACGGCGCGACCTCGTGACTGGTTCTACCGCCCCGCTGGCGTCCTTGCCCGCCACGGCCGCCCGCCAGCCTCTCCTCCCCCAGGCGCGGCGACCCCCTTGATGCTAGCGGCACCTCTGCCCTGGCTGGCTCGGATCTCGGCGCGGACGCGGCTCCCGGCGCAGGCGACCTGCTCCGACGTGGTCTAACTCCCGGCGTTGTGGCTCAGGTGGAGACGTGGCTCCCGGCGACCCCTACGGCCCTCCGGCGACATGGCTCCAGGCGGACGTAGATTTCCAGCAACCCCTACAGCCCTCCATGCAGACGTGGCTCCACGGAGTAGCACGGTCGGCCTCAAGGACCCTGCTCCCGGTCCTGCACCGGTCCTGTGCACCGGTGGCCCTACGTGGCTCCCCCTCACGGATGCGGCACATGGTGGCGCAGCTCCTAGCGCGGGTGCGGCTCCATGGTAGGAAGAACATAGCAGAGGATGACATATGGGTCGCACATGTCATCCCCTATAAGGTTGGATTTGGGTGACTACCTAAATCAAAAAATAGAGGGGTGTATTTTAGGTAGTATTGCTGGAGATGCTCTTGTACAGTCCTGTTCGTGCCTTTCGTCATCGACATTATTGCCCGTTACATCTCGACTCACTTTGTATTTGGCCTACACAAGACCCATGAAGTGAAATCAGAAGCCAGCCGTTAAATCCACCGTATTCTTCAAGGATTAAGGAACTACGACTCCACCAGACATGGAGGGTTGCTTCGGGGAAACCTCGGATAACTGTGACCCATTCAGGAACAGCTACACCCGCATTCGAGCACTCCTGTGCCTTTGCCGCTGCACAAATCAGTAGCCGCCAACAGGGGTGTGAAATGAAACCACATAGTTTACATGCCATATTAGATCACAACACCTTGCATACGTTAAGTGTTGCAGTTTGTCTTGGAAATAGTGAAATGAAATCCTGCATTGAAACAGTCAGTTTCATTTCTCAAATCAAGTCTGTAGAGCTGATGTAGCAGTCTTAGAAACTGAGAAGTGAAGCTCCCCATTGAGACGGGTCTTAGTACACATATTCAACATATATCTAACAATATTAAATTAAAAGTATAATTATACTTCTATTTACACCAAGTCTCTGAATAATAATAAATATATACTAAAGTAAATATAGAGTTTCTTAAGGCCTTTCGGTGGAGATTTTATAAATGTTTCATTGACAATAAATAAGCTACTAACTTAGTAAATATGCTAACGTGGCACCATTAACAAAGAGGGAGATCATCAAAGTTTCATGGGTATGAATCTACTCTACACAGTTTCGATCACATGAAGTCTTAGAAACTAGAACATCAAACCCCCACTGAGACTATCGTAGTGATATTCTTCACATTCAATCTAAGTGATCGATACCTGATCGATACCTGTACCGCAGGTACCTTATTGACGATGTAACAAAATTCCATCAAAAATTCAATCGGATAGAGGCCAGGAGGCTACACACATCGGGTGCACTCATGACCCCAAGTGGAAACGGTCCTCAACGGGTTCAAGGCTTCACATCTGAGTTCTCGGTAGATGCTTCGACCAGGATACCTGTGTCTGGCAAATAGGTTTGATCCCCAGTGCCTTGGCCACTCGGCGCCATGCTAAGGGGTATGAGAGAGAGGTCGTGTGTATTCAATGGGTCATAAGGTGATGTGTAAAATCTGAGCCTATTAGAATCCTGTAGTAGCTGTGTCATTGACCCATGTGGCCCATGTGCAGAATGTGTGGTTGCAGTTGGTGGGTTTAGTACCACCTTGATGCTTAAGAGGCTAAAGGCCAACATATAATATGTCGCTCCAAACTTTGTACTTCCGGATTAATCCTTTTACACGAAGTGAGGATGAGTGTGTTAGAGAGGTGCTACGTATATGCACGCCGGGTCAGATTGGGGTGGGGCTGCCATGACAGGAGTTTGGTCACCATGGCCACATGCGGGAGCTTCGGTGGGACTCTACAGCCCGCGGTGGGGCAGTGGAAGGGGGCAAGGGCAAGGGCAGTGCAGGGCGAGGGTAGTGCATGCGGGCGGAAGTGCCGTCGCCCTGCGCACGCTGCCTCTAGTAGTGTCCATATATATAAATGTAGTAAAACGTAACAAGTTTGATTTAAAAAAAAACAAATGTACATTCTTTTTAGGACGAAGATAGTATACTATACTCTCTCTGTCTCTGAATAAATTAATTATAAAAGTTGTCTTAATTTAAATTTTTATATTTGATAGAATTTGTAGAAAGAGTACAAATATTAGTGACATCAAATAATTATATTATAAAAATATAGTTATGATGTATCTAATAATACTAATTTAGTGTTATATATTTTGATGTTTTAAATTGGTTAAAATTTTATAAATTTGACGTAGATAACTATGGAAAGGAGCGAGTATTATACAGTCCTGTTCGTGCCTTTCGTCATCGACATTATTGCCCGTTACATCATGACTCACTTTTTTTTTGAAAGCGATCATGTCTAACTTTGTGTTTGGCCCATCCAGCGTATTCTTCAAGGATTAAGGCAGAACTAAGGGACCACGACTCCACCAAACATGGTGGGTTGCTTCGCGGAAACCTCGGATGACTAGGACGCATTCAAGGCGGGTGCTTCTCCTCGTAAAACAATACCTATACTTGCATCCGAGCACTCCTATATCCTTGCCGCTGCACATACCAGTAGCCGTCAAGGCGTCTCATGGTTACAATAGGGGTGACCTCATATCTATGGCCGCTAAGGATCCAGAGTTTGACTTTAAGTCTATCCTAGCTCTTGATACAACTCAAATCATAGTGTAACCAATTAGCACACATATTCAACACATATCTAACAATATTAAATTAAGAGTATACTTATATTTCTATTGGCATCAAGTCATACTACTACACAAAAACTTAACCGAGGCGTTTGAAAAAAGGCCTCCGAGGTGGTTGGGTCAGTTGCCCGCCTCGGTTATTTGTGGTAGGGTAGCCGGCTCAGCAACAGCCTTAGTTAATGCTTAACCAAGGAGGGCATTGTAACAGAACCGCCTCGGTTAATGCCTATTAACCGAGCCATTAACCGAAGCGGTTGTCCTAACGCAACTGCCTCAATTAATCAATTAACTAAGGCGGTTGTCTATAAGGCCCGCCTCCAAAATTCTGGCCCAGGCCGCTACTGTTTTCAGCCCAATATCCAGCGCCGAGTATATACAACGGGATGAAAACCCAAACCTAACCATAACCCCTCCCAAGCGCCGCTCTCCTCACCCGTCCCTCGGCACCACTCTCCCATCTCCCTCGGCACCGCTCTCCTCTCTCTCTCCCAGGCAGTGGCGCATGCCTCTTCCCTCCCACTCTCTCCATCTCCCTCCCTTACTCGGTGACTACGCCACTCTCCTCACCCGTCCCACAGCAGGCAGCAGCGCCCCACCCTTCCCCTCCTCATTAGGCGAGCGAGCAGGCGTGCCGTGCACAGGGGCTCTCCCGGCGGCGGCTGCGCGCGTGGGGGCCCTTCTGGCGGCAGGCGGGGCACATGGGGCGACCACAGAGGCGGCGCACCGGCCTTCACCAATGGCGGCGCCCTCACCTCTCCTCTTCACCAGCCTTCACCAACGGTGCGACCTATCCCCTTCACCAACGGCACTGGCCTCACATCTCCCCTTCACCAACGGCGGGGCCCACACCGGCCTCCACCTCCAGATCCGGCACCCTCCACCATCTTCACCACCTCCAGCTCTAGATCCAACGACCTCCACTCTAGATCCAGCGGCGGGCGGTCGGATCCGACAAAGTGTGGCCGAATCTCGGCGGTGTGGCTGCGGCAAATCCCCACGAGTGGTTGAAGTGTCAGCGGCCCGTGGATGCGCTCAGCGGGCCCGTGGATGGGCTCGACGGGCCTATCCATGGATTTTTCTCTTTTTTTTGTTTTTTTATTAACCGAGGTGGGCATTTCAACCGCCTCGGAAAAGATCGATTTACCGTGACCTTTCGACCGAGGTGGTTGCGATGCCCGCCTCAGTTAAGATTCCTGTAGTAGTGTCTCTGAATAATAACAAATATATACTAAAGTAAAAATAGAGTTTCTTAAGGCCTTTCAGTGGAGATTTCATAAATGTTTCATTGGCATTAAATAAGCTACTAACTTAGTAAATATGCTAAGGTGGCACCATATTAACAAAGAGGCCTTATGTGTTCTTTTTGTTCTTTAATTTTTGGTCCTCCTTTGGCCTGTCATTGTGACCTTTTGGTGTTTTCAGAATTCCCTTTGGCGACTGCTTATTATACATTAATGACCACTCATCATTGCCTTTGTCCTCAAGTATTTCTGCTGCATTACTGTACACCGACGAACAGACTCTTATTTCAATGCAAGATTGGCTGTGAGGAGTCACACATCTACGTATGTTGTCTGCCTTTCGCCCTTCTGTAGTTTTGTCAAGGTTCCGTCGAACCCGGTGCCCATATCCGCCGGCAGGAACAAAAAAGCGGTATCCAAGGCCGTTGGCGAGCGAGACTCGGCACCAAGCAATAGGCCAGAAGCTGCTGGACCTCACGACCAGCCCAAGAGGAACTGCAAAACCCCAGCCCAAAATGAACCGCAAGCCCAAATACTCGATTCTGGGTCCAGGTTGGTGAGTGTAGCGTGAACTTTCTTCTTTACTCGTGACTAGTATAATACCGTGCTAACGCCACGACTTTATTTTGGGAATGCATATGAAAACAACCAAAAAATGATTTTTTCCATAGTTCAACTTTTATACAATTATATTTGGGTATGTATACAATCTGGGAAAGACATTTGCATAAGAAGGCATAATAAAGTTATTTCTCGCATTAACCATCTAAGTTACATTCTGCCTAAGTCCTTAAACATGACTTGGAGATCTTCAGGGAAGCTGTCAAAACATTCGTTTGTACGGCTCTTCAAAATGTCCACTAAGAATTCCATTCTCAGTGGAGTTGATAGCTGTGCATGTCAGATAATAAGTTAAGTTATTAATTCCAATGTAGTGTACGGAATGTACATAGAGAATATATATGCTTACAGTATTGATCGGTGGCAATCTTACGCCATCCCACGACTTTATGAAATGGTATAAAAGGAAGCCTCCTAATTTTCTAGAGAAGAGCATGTGTAAGCATGGCAGCATAAAAATACATGCGTTAGTGGGCAATAAAAAACACAACATTGGTTTGGATAGCACTATTGTACCCAAACAGGTCTGAAGATGTTAACTCACATATATATATAGGACCTTACTAATTAGCAGCCTGGCCTAGGAATAGTATTGAGCGCACCAACGGCGGGCATTGACAGTCCGTCAGTCCGTCCTTTTTTCCGTAGAGAGCAGCCTGTTCTATTTATTGCAGTAAAAAGCATGGCATTTTTATTTTCTGATTAGGCGTGACATGCATGGTCAGTAGCATTGATTCTCGGCTGCATTGAAAAGCTGCCATCATTAGTGCATGCATTCAAATGGTTTCCAATTTCCAGGTGCATGTGGTGCAACTTTTGAATGACGGTAAAAATTAATTTTTATTTGTTTCCATATATAACTCCTAGCGTGGACATGATGAGTAAATTTAGCCATGCCTTGACACGTGGTCTTGTTTCCACATGTTTTTTTATTAATTGGTATTAGTTTGATCGATATATAATTCCGGTTGGACGCACATTCAGTAAATTGGGTTTGTTGTACGGTGGCTGTCTAATTTCTAGAGTATTTTTATTACTGATGATGATATCTTTCAATTCGATAAAATAATTACCTAGGTTTTATATCAACGTCGTCTAACTTGTAGAGTATTTTTTTTATTATTGGTATCTTTTAATTCAATAAATAATTACCTAGTTTTTTCCTATTTTGATTGTATTTTTTATTATTAAACAATGAGGACACGTACGCTATTTTTCCTAGTGCCAAATGTTTTCTTTTTGTTCAATAAATAATTCCGAGTGAGCCTATGCACAATCAACTTTGCTGTGGTACTTATCGAGTCGTCCGATTTCCAGATGATGATAATTTTTATTACTGCATGATATCATTTGCTTCGTTAAATAATTACAGACGGACTCATGAGTAATAAAATTTGCTACGGTGGTTAATGAGGCAGCCGATTTTTATATGAGGATAATTTTTATTACTATATGACATAATTTGATCCAATAAATAATTATGGGCAGGGACACGGACAGTAAACTTAGATGTGCTGCTTATCGAGACGTCCAATTTATGGATGCGGTATTTTTTATTACTACTATTTCGATAAATAATTCCGGATGGAGGCATTGTGCTATAAACTTTGCTGCGGTACTTATCGAGCCGTCCAATTTCCAGATGATGATATTTTTTATTACTACATGACATCATTTGCTTCGATAAATAATTACGGACGGATCCATCCGTAATAAAATTTGCTACGGTCCTTACTGAGGCAGCCGATTTTCATATGAGGATAATTTTTATTACTATATGACATAATTTGATCCGATAAATAATTACGGGCAGGGATATGGACAGTAAAACTAGATGTGCTTCTTATCGAGATGTCCAATTTATGGATGCGGTATTTTTTATTACTAATATTTCGATAAATAATTCCGGATGGACGCATTGTGCAGTAAACTTTGCTACGGTACTTATTGAGCCGTCCAATTTCTAGATGATGATATTTTTTATTACTACATGACATCATTTGCTTCGATAAATAATCATGGACGGATCCATGCATAATAAAAATTGCTACGGTGCTTACTGAGGCAGCCGATTTTCATATGAGGATAATTTTTATTATTATACGACATAATTTGATCCGATAAATAATTATGGACAGGGACATGGACAGTAAACTTAGATGTGCTTCTTATCGAGACGTCCAATTTATATATGCATGTGGCGTAAACCTGGTGCTATGAGACGGAGGCCAGTCTGCAGGAAATGGCTTATTTGATCCAAGCAGACTCTCATATGCTGCATTCCAACTGCATATATAAATATCCACAATCAATAAGATAGCATTCGTTAAAGCTTCTTGTGGTTGCACAAACGAAATACACCATCGGAAGCAAACTAATGTTCAAGAGGAAAAATATTTTTAGGAGTGTATTGTTTGATTGTTTAAAATTTACTAGTGGACAGGCACGTGCGGCATGCAAGTGTCCATGAAAAAGTTCATTCATAACGGAGGAATTAGTGAAAATTTTAAGAAATAATAATGCACACTCAAGAGATTCATATAATAGATAACAAGAATTCAGTTAGTAATAAAAATGTGTTTTTGCTGCAGGAGTTGGTTGCTCAATTTCAGGAAACAAGATGCATCCTGCTACTTGTCTTTCCATGTCCTTCCTGCAGAAGTGGCCTCTACTTGCATCGGCCTAATAAACCATGAAAAATTGCACATTTACCATGGTAGCAAACCAACTCTAGTTACAAATGTAACGCGAGCAAATATGCAGTTTGGCATGTACTATCTCCAACTGGTAGATTAAGCACATAATAAACTAACATCATTATGCTATAAACTCCACCAGGAAGATAGACAGATGGTGACCGTTGCTTAGCATGAGAAATTACACTTAGGGTCTATTTCTTTAGGCTTTTGATTTACAAAGCTGCCTTATGTGAGCTGTTTTTGTGCATTGGCTTTTGAATAAAATAAAACAGGGATCTATTTTATTTGTTCTTTTTTCTTGAACATGCAGGAAGTTCATATCTTTTCTTCTTAATATAACGACACATAGTTCCCTGCGTGTTCGAGAAAAAATAAGAATAAATAAAATAGATACCCCTCAGAATAGATCCCATAGAAGCCACCAAAAGTGTCTTCAAACTTGCTTTTTATGACCTCTAATACAAATGTAGTGTTTGCTTTGTGAAATCCAATTTCAAAATCTAGTTGTTTGTTCCACCTTCTATCTTTGGACCAGAAGACAAAAACATAAACTTAAACCAACAGTAATCTGAGAAAATATTCTTGCCTGGCGGTATCATGATGGACTGCCCAAGATGACATGATAAGTTCAGTGCACTGGAAATCCATAAAAGGATCTGTTCCTGATACAATGAGATCAAGGATTTGGATTAACGCATTGCTATCCTTTCTTAGAAGAAACATGTTTGGCTAAGAGATACTGAATTAAATAAAATAAAGCCAATATATATTCTGCTTTTGCTCGAAAGGATATGCCTCAAGAAATTCAGCTTCATTCTTCCATGGCGCCACGCATGCGCTTACAGTTATGTTTAGAGAATTTATATACAAATCAATAAGAAATAAATTAATTAATATTATCTGGTATGGTAGCTTGTAATAAATATATTCCAAGTAGTATGATAAGGAAATTAAGAACTTTTTTAATATATATGCACATGAGTTCTGTATATATTGATTGCAATAGAAAATGACATATGAACCAACCATGATCATTAAGCATTTATTTCAGCCATATATATCTTCTATAAAAAAACTCAAAAAAAAAAGGT
Organism: Saccharum spontaneum; assembly: GCA_022457205.1. NCBI lineage: Eukaryota > Viridiplantae > Streptophyta > Magnoliopsida > Poales > Poaceae > Saccharum > Saccharum spontaneum. Next base: position 65,555,261 of record CM039595.1, on the reverse strand, counting down.
GGAGTTGATATTATCATTTTTAGCCCTTCTTCACTCTTCCTCATTACCTGCATATGCATATATTACATAGATCAATGGTTCTAATATTCGAAAGAGCATAACTACATTTGAATTCATTAAAGAAATCAAATCTGTGCATTGAAGACTCAAACCTGCATGGTATTAAAGTCCCTAGTAGGGATGAAAACGGAACAGAAGTATTTCGAATTGACCGTTTTCGTTTTCTATATTATGAACCGTTTTTTAACATGAAAAATTATCAGTTTCAATTGGTTTCACAACCATTTTCAATCATTTTTTTTACTCTTTAATTGCTAAATGTAGAAATATCCCGAACCGACCGTTTTCGTTTTTCTATATCGTAAGTTCGTTTTCGACCGTTTCCGACCATTTTCATCCTTAGTCCCTAGTGGTTAAGCACCACAAGAAACTGACTGAAGAAATGTGACACTGCAAGATTCAGTCTACTGAACATTAAGAATGTAAATTCCAAGACAAATCTCATTTATAGCAACCAAAAGTTCAGAGCCACTATACCACAACCAATCTATAGGGTCAGAAAAAGGGTCGCTATAAGCCGCTATAGCGGCCGATCATCGGACGCTATAACTCTATAGCGACCGATGTATTAGTCGCGGTAAGTGGCGTCGCTATAAGTATATAGCGTCCGATCCGATTTATAGCGTCCGATAGTTGAACGCAACATGTATAGCGTCCGATGATCAGTCACATAGTTTAGCGACAGATGATAAGACGATATAAAACTTTGTAGCGACCAATATTTTGTCCCTACTAACTGGCACAATTATTATAATTACAATTGCATAGTAACCAGATTTCATGCCTAATAAACATCCATAACAAACCAAATTGTCCATCAGCCACATACATGTACAATCCATAACGGCCCACAACACTCATCAACGATATATAAGTATAGTTTTCATTGAAGCCAACATTTAGCGATACATCAAGTTTGCTTGCACTAGGTCATCATTACAAAAGGAAAGCAATACATCCAGTTTGTTTGCACAATCCATAACAGGTCATGACTACAAAAGCTTACAATCTAGCTAGGTCAAATGGCAGGCACAAGTCATGTGTTGCTTGCACAATCTAACTAGATTCACTACAAAATGCCTCATCTCCATCTTATCAAAAGAAAAATGTCATGTTGGCTTCCTGGTGACAATGTATGTGCACCTCCAAGGCCTCCCTCAACCTGAAATATCAAGAAGTTAGGGACACTATGGATGGCACAGCAAACCATCTAGAGCAATTATTTGAATAGGAAAATATAAAAGAAACATGTTGACAGAAGTGCAGAACCAATTGACCATTCAAACAACAATGTGATGCGACAAGGGAGTGTTGTTGCTAATGATGACAGAATAGTTCAGGTTTCTATTTTCCTGGTCAAATTTAGAACTTTCAGATTATTGATGTGATTAATCCCTGACATAGCAGCCTAGATGTGACTAAAATATATCATGTATGCTTTTAGGGTTGGTTTAGGCACACCCATGCTCATGAATATCTAATTCAACTATTCTGAAACTAGCATCAGTGAAGTAATATAAACTGCCCACCTTAGTTGTTAGCCTTTTTTCCCCTTGCTGCAAGTCTAGACCTCTTCTCTCCCCCTGCTGCAAGTCTAGACCTTTTCTCTCCCCCTGCTGCAAGTCCAGCCCTCTTCTCTCCCCCTGCTGCAAGCCCAGACCTCTTCTCTCCCCCTGCTGCAAGTCCACAGCTCTTCTCTCCCCCTGCTGCAAGCCCAGAGTTCTTCTCTCCCCCTGCTACAAGCCAGAGTGTAAACTCAGAATAGTATAGGCTCTAATCAGCATCATGAAACTTGCTAACATTCAAATGTCACAAGAGGAGACAAGTGACCTAAGAATAACATACCTAAAACACCTTGAGGCAGTTTTGATGCCTTCCTCACCGAGTTTGATGCCTGCTGCCTAACCTTGAATTGTCACAAATATCACTAACTATAAGTTTGACCACATGTTATATATGAGGAAATAAGAAAAGATGGCAAAGATAGTTTGTTACTTTGTTGTATGGCCATGCAATCGACAAGTGATGAGCATCAGCCATCTTTTCCACTCCAGGATAAGTGCGAGGCAGAGCTGCGTCCTTTTTCAGCACATGATTCACAACAACCTCACAATATTGCTTTCCAAGAGCTACACCTCCAATGATGCTTTTAGGATTTGTTGAGATAATTGTTCCCAGAGCCACAGGTGCATCAGATCTCAAAATTCCATATAATATCACATTCATTCCAACCTGGGGCTGCACTGGCTTTGCTCGTGCTGCATTGGGTTGCACTTCTTGGGCCGCATCATGTCGGACTGTAGGAAGAACATTGGTGGGGATACACTGATGGGATGGGGCTGCATTGGGCTGCACTTCATGCGCTGCACCATGCTGGACTATAGGGGTTTCATTGTTGGAGGAGTGGTGAGAGGAAAAGGGGGGTGCTGCGCAACAGGGGCTATTGTATCATTGGGGTTGCTTTGATGGGATGAAATTGCATTGGGAGGCACTTCATGCTGGACTGTAGGGGCTGCATTGTTGGAGAAATGGCGACGAGACAAGGGATCAAGGTGCTGTGCAATAGGGGCTGCTGTATTGTTGGAGTTGTGCTTATAGGGTGAGGTTGCATGGGTCTCTACTGTATGGGCTGCACTATTGGGGCTATGTTCATGAGAATGCATAGCAAGGGCTGCAGGACGCCTCCGTGCAAACAAGTCTTCACCGTCTTCAGGACATGCGTCACGGTCTTCATTATCTCCATAATCTTCTTCGTGGAAAGGAGCATCATCATGATGTGCATCATTAACATTTTCTGTAGATCTTGGGCTCTATAAACAAATGGAAACAATAATGAGATAAAACTGCAAAGGGCATTAAGAGGCCAAAGTAAATAGCTGGGGTGTGTTGTTATAGTATTATACCACATGGTGGCGTGAATTAGAACCATTATGTGACATGACTTCCATGAAGTTTTGCCTTTCCTCTGCATGTCTTTCCTCCTGCCTTTTCATTTGCTCTTCCAGTTCAGCTAAGCGTTGTTCAGCTTCTTTACGGGCCCAAACTTCCCTTTGAAATCTTGTAGATTTGTAACACTTCAATCCGGCTACACCAACATCTTGAGGAGTTGGTCCTAGACCGAAAGTTCGCACACGCCCTCTTGGCTCCTTTGCACCAAGAGCAGCAGCAAATGCATCGCCCTGTTCAATTGTTCTTTCCTTCAACTCTGGGTGGGCTTCCACAATTTCTTTAAGTTTGTTCTACATAGATGGGGGATCAATTTTTATAAGCCATCATTACTGAGTACTACAATTCAGCAAAAATGCATGAAAGCTTACAATGATTGGTTCTGCATTCTGTGTTGGAACACCATTTTTTCTTGTATGAGTTTTGAGATATACTTCATCTCGTCGAGGATCACGTCCTAGCTCCTCACCCTACAAGTGTTTTAGCTTTCAGTATAAACAATCTGCAGAAAATACCTATGTAAGATGGTGAAAAAAGATAACTATACCATTTCATATCTAGCACGAGCAAAGCTCTTGGTGCCTGATGTATGATGTATGACCAACTTGGCACGATTCGCTTTGGCAATTTCTTGGCGAACCTAAGTGGCAAATTATTAGATTGTGCAAAAATAGATGTATACAAGTTTCACAAGCATATAATAAAAATTTGACATGTATATAGAACTGTCAATATTTGTCAAGTTATTGGTTTTTACCTAGCATTATCATCAATCCATGATTTATCCATGTTCAACCTTCACGGAAGACAGCAAGAAGATTTCAATATGAAATAAAAAACATATCATAAGCACGGAAATTGTCGCATACTTCCTCAGCATGAAAAAAAGAGTGCAACACAGCTAGGAAACAGGTACCTACCGATACAAACAAGTAGAGCTCCTTGCAAAGCAGGTTCAAATGCCTTCCCAAGGTGTCCAACTACACGTGGAGTAGCTGAAATAACAATATGGTGAGGTTCAGAATGCTGCATATATTACTACTCAGACATATCTCTTAAATATCTACATATTCATATTTCCATCCATGCAGTAAAGTATCCTAAAAATTTTATCTCGAATAGTTTACATGTACTTCGTTCCAAGTTCCAAGTGAAAGGAATCAGGAAGTAATATGACACATGGGAGCAAGCAATTTACAAGGTGTAGCAGGTCTGGAAACAAACAATGTTGAACAAAACAAATTCAGAAGATAAGCATGAATTGCTAGTTGCCTGTTACTGTTCTTCAGAGCAAGACTGAGATAAGTACAAACTGAAATGCAAGCAATGTACTCCCCTGTTACTACCATACTTCCATCAGAAGCAATGCAAGCAACTAGTAGCAATAGATCTAGTGTAACTCGATCCAGAGTTCAGAGTATATATGTGTAATTACTAATTAGGCGTCATCTTTCACACAGGGTTCCATCTATTCAGGAAAACAAGGAATGCCTCCATACTAACTTTCTGTGTGCGCATCCATGGAAGCCTGAGATGGGGCCAATGGATAAATCATGGATAGGAGGCTAAGCAATCAGTGGAAGAGGATGGGACGAGGGAAGAGAACCAATACCAGATGCGCTTGGGGACCCTCCTGTTCGACCTTGAGGGTGGCGGGGGGTGGCACGGCGGCTGCGACGGACGACGGCTATTGCGGTTCGGGCGGCGGGAGAGGGCCACCAACTGGACGGCGAGGACGGCAGCTCGGGCTGCGGGAGAGGGACTTCGGCAGGCCGGCGAGGACGGCGGGTGAGGCCGGCGAGGACGGCGAGGACGGCGGGTGACGCGCCGGATACGGTGGCCGCGGAAGGCACCCCGGCCTTGAGCACTCGTGCGCCGCCGGGGACGGTGGCCGCCGGGGACGGTGGCCGCCGAAGGCGTCGCCCGGCCGCGAGCTCCTGTGACGAGACGGGAGGAGTGCGGCCGTGAGCTCCTGTGACGGCCGCGAGCTCCTGTGATGGCCGGATGTGGAGTGCGGCGGCGTGAATGGGTGGGCAGGGGGATATGGGCCTTCCAGAGTTTCTATCCAAATGCTTTAGGGTTTCAATAGGCACTGACTAGTGGGCCCGTTCAATTTCAGTGCGCGCGAATGGACTGGGCTCAGCGCGCCAAAATGGAAATGGGCTATAGCGACTAATGGCTGGACTCCGAGACGTGTATTTAGCGACCGATGCTCTGACGCACCTCTCTAGCGGCCGATGTTCTGTCCATACACGTAAATATAGCGACCAATTGTCCCTCGCTAAGTTATAGCGTCCGATAGTTTGACGTTCTTATTAAGTTTTAGCGACCGTTGTCGGACGCTACAGATTGGCTGTGGTATAGTGAGCACACCTGAACTTCCCTTCCATTGCTCTTGCTTTTCCTCTATCTTCTTGCTAGTGGACAATGAAGTTGCCCTAGTACTATAACGAGAGTGAAAGCATGAAACATATATGATCACACCATGCAGTTCATATGTCACATAGAAAAAGTTTGCATTAATGCTACTGAAACTATAAGAAACACATATTAAATTAGCATTGCCTTGCTGTGCTCCTACGTCTACGCCAGGGAGGTCTGGTCCCGTCTACTCGCGGCCATGGCCTCCATTGCCACCCCACCGCAGCATGACGCCTGCCTGCTTGGGTGGTGGATGACGGCACGGGAGGACGTACCGCAGGCGCTCCGACGGAGTTTCGACTCCTTGGTCCTCCTCGTCACTTGGGATTTGTGGAAGGAACGTAACCGGCGTACGTTTGACCGCCACTCCGCGACGCCGTCCGAGCTCGTTGCGGCCATCCTCGAGGAAGCTGCCGCCTGGATTAGGGCCGGCTATGGCAGCCTCGCCCTGCTGACCGGCCTTGTGGCTTGAGGCTACGACGCCCCCACCTGTCACGAAATGGATTATTTACTTAGTACAACCTTGCTCTCCACTGCTTGGCGGGGATTTGTGTTAGTGTGTTCTCCGACAAAAGTATGGCTTCTCGCCACACGACTTGTTGGGGGCATGTAACTTTCTCACTTCCACTTAATGAAGCATGTGCAATGCATGCTTTTGAAAAAAAATCATAGAAGAAAAAATAACCTTTAGATGACTACATGTAGTTTAACAACGTTGCTGAGAGCCGAGGGGCATATCCAATATTTGTGGTAAAGTCAGCATCCTTGAAATTAGAATAAAATGAGTGCAAGCAGAAGCTTTAAATTTATCAGTAGAAGGAAACTTGGAGGATAAAGAAAAATGAACCTGAATTTCAAATGCCCAACTTACATGGCTCAGAAGCTGTTAGAGATGTAATGTGGTGTGCTGCAGTCAAATGACACATACATTAATTTCTTACGGTAAATAGGATCAGTAACTCAAAGAAAATTTGTTTTGATGCTTGACCTATTTTTAGCAATACCATAGTACGTGGAGAATCACAGTGAATAAGAACATTAACTGGAATGCCTGTCACCTCCGCTTTAGAAACTGTCGGATTTCTGCAATATGGCACTAATCTCCAACTTTGGAGCTTGATCATATATGCCCCGGCCGAGAAATTTCCTTTTGGCCTCTATGTTTTTTTTGTGAAACAATAGATTTGGAAAGAGTGGGAAATCACGGTTCGCCAAACCAATCGAATCAGCATCGCAAATTAGACTGCAATAACAAAAAACAAATCGTGGGAAAATAAGTGGAGGCAGATCATCGCTGGAAGTAGGCAGCCTAGGACTCACCTGCGCATTAGGATCTGGCGAGTAGAGGGATGCGCCCCATGGGCTGGCCGCAGCGGGAACCAGAGGCGCCCCAAGGGACGACGGTGCAGGGATGAGAGGCGGCCGCCACCCAATCGTTCATCCGTTGGACGCGGCCACGAACAACAAAGATCAATTCAACTCAGAGTTGCAGCATAGATCGATTCGGCAATCAAGAGCAAGAGTGAAAGAGGGGATTAAGATCGAACACAGAGAGAAGGGAAGACAAAACTGGGATCTCACAGATGGGAAGAGGAAGAGGCACGTTCGGGACTTTGGGAGTGCATGCCTAGAGAAGTCCGCGCCCATGTCACCGGTTGAAACAACTTTGTGCCCACGCCAACGACGGCCACGCATGCGCGCCCGACGCTGCAGCCGCTCCCACCGAACGCCGCCATGGTGCAGACCCCGCGCGTCCGCACCCGCTTTGGTCGAGCAACGGTGGCGTTGCAAAGGGAGTAGAGCGAGCGGAGGGAGGCGAGCGTGCAACTGCATCGGGGAGCGGACGCGGGGAAGAAGGGGTGCGGATGCGGCGGGAGCAGGGCCGGGTGCTTTGGCGGTTTCTTTGCGCGCAATAATCTCGGGCGGGTACGCGGGTGGGTAACAAGACTCCTCGGTGAAAAAAGTTAGGAGCGGATGGGAGATCGACAACAGGAAAACGTGTTTCGTCACATAAGTATCGTCCTTCTCACACTACAAGAATCCTATTAATCAGTGATGAAATTTTTTCGTCACGGATCACTAAAAAAACGTCACCAAACGGCATCTGTGACGATTTCAGATATCGTCATGGATTGAGCGTCATGGATTGACCTCCGTGACGTTTTGTCAAAAATCATCACGGATTAACAGAATCCATGACGATCTTAAATCGTCACGGTAGAACCCGAGGCCCAGTTAGCCTAGCCCAAGCCCATTTCTTGTGACGAAAATTAAACGTCACGAATGAATTGACACGTCATCATAGATGCTTATGTGGATGATGACGTGGACACTACCTCAATCCATTTATTGGTGGGCCAAAATCAAAGATGAGCCAATTTTTTGCCAATTTTCAGGAACTTTACAGCCCAAATTGGTCACCTAATTTTAGTGCCCTTTTCAGCCCACTACATTACTTACAGCCCATATACACAGCCTAATTTCTCACATACAGCCCACATACTAAAAACAGTAGCAGCATTTCAAATAAAAATATTTTTCCATCCAGTATCATATCACATGAATTTTCATCCAACGGCATATTACATAAATTTCCATCCAACATCAGTTATCAGTTATCAGTTAACATACCAACTGCATACAACAAGTTTAAGATGGCACGAAACAAAAACAAATAGAGATTCCGATGACGGATTCTCAGTGACAAATAGAGATATCCTATCCTTTATTTTACTTGTTAGGAGATTTGACGTCACGGTGGACTGCTGGAGCATTTTCACCTGAACCACAAAAAAATCAGTTAGCAAAAAATATACACTATTGTACTTATTACAAGAAGATGCACTGGTGAATATATTCATTCCATTTTTTTCAAGACTATGGTGTGCAGACTAAACCTTAATAATGAGTAAAAGCAGCATCCGTGGACTTAATTGATACAAGAATAATGGCATATGCGAGTATTCAGATAATTAAAAGCAGTTAGAATAGTGGTATTTATGTTTATCAGTAAACTATCTAGCACCTCCGTAGTTACAAATGGGACAAATCTACCAATTTATGGGACAAATCATGATATTACATTACACCAGTATATTTGCATTTAGATGGGAAATTGTAGGCGTGGAACGGCGACCTGAAGATAGTCAGAATTGGGCAGCTTACCTAGATATGGCCCTGCGAGAAGTAGTAGACCTTGTCTATGACCCTGGGCACCATGACCAGCGGGCTAGCAGATTGGCACAGAGGATCGAGAGCTCCGTGTACATGTCGTTCCACCTCCGATACTGCTTCCGCCTGCAAGGGAGAGTGAGCAACGTCGAGCCAGAAACACGTCAAAACCGGCCGAAGCCAAACAAACAGAAATACAAAAATTGACAAGAGTACAATTAGCTAGGATGTGGAACAATTTGTAACTTGTAAGCAAAAACAAACAGTTTCATTAATTTTTTTCTACACGGAAAATACTTTGTATCTCAGACTAATAGACTGCAATCCAATCAGAATATTTTCATTGCTGATTGACATCCAGATCACAGATGGCCATAAATTTAATCAGAGATCTGGACTAACAAATACGAGAAATAAAGAGCCAACATTCAGAGCATGCACAATGAAATGAGAAAAGAGTATTTTAAACCGAGTACATCTTAATTTGAGGACCCTTTTTTATATAATTCTATGTCATATTTACATTGAAATAGGTATCTGCCAGCTTGACAATTTGATTTATCAGGTTCGAGAGAACTGGAGGAGCAAGTTGCAGGAAACATGCAGGGAGTCACAAAAAACGGACATGATGTTGCTGTAAAGAAGTTGAAGCCTTGTTATACCGACCCAGACTACTAATTTCGAGCTCACTTTTAGGTGACTCTGGAATCAAGAACAGTCTTTATTTGTCTTGCCATTTCAACTTTGAACTCTGAATTTCTAAAAGAAGCAAGCCAGCAAAATGGGATCACATAGTCTTGACTTATCTGTACTAACAGGAAGCACAGGACATAATTGGGAAATACTACTTAAACAGAATGTGAATTTCTAAAATCAAGCAAGCCATCAAAACGGGATCACATAGTCTTGACTTATCTGTACTAACAGGGAAGTACAGGACATAGTCTCTAGCATGCATTACACTGACTGCAACTAGGAAATACTACTTGAAGCTAAATAAAGTAGCAAACTGGTACGGGATCACATAGTCTTGACTTATCTGTACTAACAGGAAGTACATGCATGACACTAACAAGAAGTACAGGCATCCTACTATATATTGCAAGTCAGGTGCAGATCAAATTGTAGAAAAGGAGTAGCATGAATCATGAAACCACAATATACCAAAATCGCACCTATTTAACATATGAGTTGGGATAGGAACACGCAGATCATGGATACTCTATATACTTTTAGACAGATATTTTTTCCACAACTAATTCAACCAATTATCATACTAGATTTATTCAAACATGAGTTGGGATAGTATTTATCAAACCTTAATGCCTACTTCTAATGCAGTTCAGAGGCAAAGATAATTCTTGTTTACGTCAGTACAAGCATATGTAATGGCTGGACACACAAACATTGTTACTGGCATGAAAATTACAGACTGCAACGGTATTAAAAAAAGATGTCAATCGATAGATCATCTCCCTACACACACAAGCATCTCATGACGGCTCAAATCCAACACAAAAATTAATGGCTAGAGAAGAAGGGAGAGCTCACCTCACCTAGGAGCGGGCGAAGGGGTGAGGTCAGAGGAGGAGGACCGGCCTCCCGTCGGCTGTAGCTTGACGTCGCCGTTGCGGACGTGAGGGCAGTAGCCCCTGCACCACGCGCGCAGCTGGGGCCTGCGCCGTGCGGACGGGCCTCCATGCTGGTTCGCCCGCACCAGGGGAGGCGACTTCTCCGTCGACGAGGGACATGGTCCACGGCGCCGAAGGCTGGATCCGCGTCGTCGACAGCCGGATCCACACCTCCACGGATCTGAGGAAGACGGCGACGCGGATCCACACCCCCATGGTTCCGAGGAGGACGGGCACCGAGGGCCGGATCCGCATCACCGATGGCCGCATGCCTTGCCTCTTTGCCAAATCAGGTTCAACGTCGGTGGAGGGAGAGATTTGTGAGAGAATGAGAGAGAGCTTGTGAGGAGGAGGAGACGCAGAGAGCTAGAGAGGGCAGCAGTGGTCTGGTGTGTGAGGACGATGCTAGGGTTTCACTGGTTTTATAAGATGACGAGTGAGTATCAGCCGTTCGTGCTTTGATCCAATGGCCAGACACGAAACAGGTAGGAGTTGGGCTGAATTCAAGTGTCATTTCCGGGCCCAGTTTAGTATATAATGTTTTTCTTTTTTCTTTTACTAGCATAAATATATTTCATTTTAAAATATAAATCATAATAAATATGTTGTTTATGAAAAAGTCGTTAAAACAAAAGTTGTATGAATCATTGAGATATAGAACTTTTGTATTGGTCCTTTCTCCGTTGGAGTTCATTTGATGATTCAAAATTTGAATTTCATAATATGAAAACTTTCAAAATAATTTTGGGATAAGAACTGATTTCAAATGAAAAATTCATCAACATAAAAGTTGTATACCTCATTGATATGTACAACATTTGTTTTGATCATTTCTCCATATTACTTTGTTTGAACAACTCAAAATTTGAATTTCAAAATTTAAAAACTTGAGGCAAAAAGTTAGGGCAGTAAACGACTTCAAATGAAAAAGTCATAAATAGCAAAGATGTAAAACACATCAAGATCTACAACTTTTATTTTGGTCATTTCTTCATCCGACAAAGTGGTAGTATACATTGTTCATAAATCTATAAATCACTCACATAGTTTATGAAACTATATATGACCTATGTCAATTTGTGAACAATGTTACTATCACTTTGTCAGATGAAGCAATGACCAAAATAAAAGTTTTAGATCTTGATGAGTTCTACAATTTTGTTGTTGATGACTTTTTCAGCTGAAATCATTTACTATTTCAAAATATTGTTTAAAGTTGTCTTCTCTGGGAATTCAAATTTTGACGATAATACAAAGTCACATGAAAAGATGACTAAAATAATAGCTGTAAGAACATAACAAATTGATAGAGCATGATTTTAGAAAAAATTAGGAAAAAAATCGTCACATTTGAAGTTAGTACGAGGGAGAAAAACTAGTTACAAATTTTGACTACAGATTAAAAAGAGAAAACCTTGTGTTCATGTTCTTGATTTTTTAGTATTTAAATAATTTATTTTTGTACCAAAAACTCGTATGAAAAAAGTAATGTTAGAATGACATGTGGGGTCTGAGCATTCATTATATAGTACACTGGTGTTTTATTTTATTATTAAAGAAAATGTCGTTTGTGATGTCATCCTACTTCCAGCGTGGCTCAATGCTTCGGAACATCTACGTGGATATGCGAACAAAGGGGAAAAGGACCACATCTACCAATATAGACATAGAAATAGCGCAGTGGTATGTCTCAATTTTCCAATCTGTTAGGTTTGGGGTTCGATCCCAACCGGCGACAGAGGTTTTGCTATTTTCTTTTTTCTTCGATAAAACGGGGAGTGATTTTAAATGGGTCAAATAATCTCAAAAAACACACAAACGCATGCTTTGCCACGGTGGTTTGTTTGCTCTGTTACCTTCTAAAGTTGCCAGGTTCGATTCCTGATGCTACATTTTATTCAAGTTTTTTTACAGGTTTGCTCGCAGTTGAGTAATCAAGAAAAGAAAATTGAAACATGCTAATACGACACCATCAGATGCTTCTCCTACTGTTTCGTGCACTTTGCTTTGTTCAAAGAGGTCTAAGGTTCAAATTCTATATATGTATAATATTTTTCCATTTTTTCAGTTTTTTTTACCCACGTGTACTAGGAGAGTAGCCTTGTGGGATATAACAATATATATTTTTTCAAAAATTATAAAAGTTCTATAATGTATGACAATCAATATTCGACTTTATAATTTAAAATTTTAGAACTTCGTGTGTTGACAATATATATTTTAATTATTAAGTTCAAATAACTTAACAAATTGTATGCTGTGTTTGATTCTTTTTGCAATCACATTTTTTTCTTTGCACTAAATATTGACAATGGGCCTATTGTTTTGGGCTAACTAGAGTATGACGAATTTAAAATCATGTACTGTGACGATTCGGATAAAATCGTCACGAGTTAGCGGGCCAAGAATATCCACCGGACACAACCATGACGAAAAATAAATTATCGTCACGGATTACATCTGTCAGTGACGATTTATAAATTCGTCACCAAAAATTCGTCACGGGTTAACAAATTTCTTGTAGTGTCATTTTTTGGTCCGCCTGTCAGATCCATATCCAGCGTTAGATGAAAAATCAAAACACATCCAAGGGTGGAGATCTTAAGTGGGTAGGAAGCTCTTAGTTAACAGGTATTTTACAATTCATTCGTTCCTTTATAGTATAGATTTGTGCAAGGCAACTCTTTCAGTGGTCTGGGAAGGTGTCACTATTGTCACTTTGTCAGGTTGAGTTTTATCATTTGAGAAATCACCCTCCCTATCCCACAAAACAAACATATAGAGTTATTTAGAATTAAAGGATTTGTCAGCCAGTTAATAATCATTATAGGATGCACAAGATTATACAAAGTCGAAGAGTTAGTGGATATAAATAACTCACTTGACCAAAGTTTTAAAAGCTATTGGTATAGAGTGTATGTTGTTCACCAAAAGTATAATTGTATAACAGTTCGGGTGGAAGTACTTCATCAGAGACAAAAGGCAAGCTGAAACAAAACAGCTAACCTCCGAACTTGCTTTATGATGTATGTCAGATAGATACAGTGGACTTCTGGATTCATCTTCCTTGATCATATCAGTGAAATCTGCATCATGGAGGAGGGGTAATTCAAGGCCCATTTATTTTAGAAATTCATTCATATCGACCTGGAATGATACTGTGAACTTGGGAACCCTGAGATCCACATGTCGCTTCTCAGTTGGCAAATGTTGTTGTAAGAATGATGGTTCCGCAGAAAAATTCTTAGTCAATTCAAACAAGCTGTCATGAGCATCAGGTAGGAAGATGTACATGGAGAACTCCCGTTCCTTCTTTCCTTGCTGATAAGGAAGCTTAATCACTTTAAATCCATCATGAACTGCAAAAGGACGATCTGAGTTATATATCATATTGTACATGTTAATTTGCTTGGCAACATCTTAGGGCTTGAAAAATCAATAGAATAGAAAACTCAAATCATCAGGGGCAATAATTCTTCCGGTTCCTGTCAGTGCTAAAACTAAAAAGGGCTAGCATTTAGTATCATCTAAGAGAAAAAGCAGTACATCAGCGCAAGTACAATAACATGTGTATCCCATTATATTACAAAATCAGGTGGAGCCAGTAGGAAGAACCTCCCCATCTTTAATCCCACCACGCAGTGAGCTGCTTGCCACATGAGGATCCATCTGAAATATAGCAGCAAAAATCCTTAAGTTCTAGACAACTATTTAAATAAATCACATAAACCTGGTAGGCAGAACTAACATTTTGAACATAATGCGTGCCTCCCTGGTCATTAACCCACAGTTTTTAGTAACTTAACCATTCTCAGCCTCCATGGTTTTCATGGCAGCTGTAACGACTCAATAATCTAAGCTAGTTTTCAAATTAGTAGAAATCCACCCTATTGTGGTCGAGAACTGCACAGAAAATAAATGGTAGGGTCATGTTCAACTCATATTTATCGAGTTTATCTGAAAAGTAGACATGGATTCCGTCCAAGAAACAAACACCATTTTTAGTCAAATGCAAAATCAAGAAACAAACAGCCCAAAAATGACTTGGAAAAGTAGGCTCAATCAATGTATACTTCGAAAACAAATGAAAAACAATTGACTTGGAAAACTCTTTTTATCTCAAAGTAAGTTATAGAGGAAACCTTGACAACACCCCTCCAAGTTCGAAGATCATAGTTTGAATTCTAGTATTTTAGAAATCTGAATTTCCAAATTGTGTATAACAGAAAATTTAATTGCCCATTATAGTATTGGTCAATCGAAGCATCTATATTAAACTTTTTAGCGGTCAATAGTGGCCACTTCATCGGAGGACAAATATGAACCAAGTCAAAAATTGATACAAATCCAAAGAGGATATGCCTTCAAAATATCAAACCAGAGGGCCCAAGTTGCAACAACTTTCTTTGCCTCTCCCTGAAATCACATAGCTAGGTTATACATCTTTAGTCTTCTCAATAAAATTCACATAGCTTGGTTATTATACACCTTTTAGCCATTTCGAGAAATATAAGAATGGTCATTTCAACATTCTTCTAACAACCTATTGCAGAAAGTGAAGCACCCAGGCTACCTAAACGGCAAGAAACATGGCATGTTTTTCCTAAACTACATTGTTAGCCACTTGACCTGTGCATCAGACGGTTAGACATCATCAGTGATGAGGGGAGGCATCAAGTGCCACAGAAATGAGAATGGCTGTTCCGTGAGTAATGGAGATTATAAAATACATTTGTATTTTGCTGTGTTTGCATCAGCGCACGAAGTTTGAAAGAATTTTGGGGATTTTCTACAGCATGTACTGCCAGACAGCTACGTTCCAAAAGATGACATTACTAAAAATTAACAAGGATATTTATTTGAAAGTGGCAGATAACAGAAGAGCTTGAATGGACCTCTTGATTTCAGCAAGGACAAATATTGTGAATAACATGATGATTAGCTGGGTCCAAAGCATCAGGTACTGATCCAGGAATGCACATATGCACATATTCAGAAACTTTACCCTGCGTACAGAGATCAACAGAACCACATCATCAAAACACGGAAAATTAAACACCGTTCTTAGAATGGACAAGAAAAACAGTCATGTAGGTCTCGGAGAAGGACGTCATAGTGTTCGGGGCCGCAATCCTCATCGCTTTGTAAGAAAAAAGAAATCAGTAAACATCAACAATAATCAAATCGAGTCACGAACCTAGGACAACCGGATCCAGAGGGCCCCGAGAAGTGACCTTCTTCAGGAGGAGTAGATTGGGATGGAGGGACCCTAGGTCGATAATCGGATCCAAAGGGCCCTGAGGAGCGAACCAAGCCGCCTCGGCTACAACCGCCGCCGCTCGTGGACCAGAGAACACGAATGCGGACGCGGATGCCACGGTGGCCAGGGGGGTCAGATCTAGTCCACCCCACCCTTCCGGCCGCCGCCACCACCGCTGCCCGGCTGTCGGGCGAGCGTGAGGGTCCCGGGTCGGGCATCAGCCTTCCGGGCTAAGCAGCAGCGGGAGGCGCCGAAAGTGACAGCCATGCTACCGTGATGGAAGGGCGGCCACCAGGCCCGGTCCTGAGGGGGGGGGGGGCAAGAGGGACGGCCGTTCCAGGCCCACGGAAGTGATGGGCCCCTTCCCAGATACGTATACACCAGTAATAATGATAGTTAATATGTATACGGCGACTCTCCGACTCCCTATGATCACGGCGCGACGAGAGCGGCGCGGCCTTCCGTCTTTCCTTCCTGTGCTTGCATCGTGGGCGTGCCGCTTGGGGGGGGGGGCTGGTGGCGTTCCAGTTTCCAGCAGAGCAGAGCAGGCCGCAAATCACAGGCCCTAATCTCTCCTCTCATAGTCTCACGTGATCCCTCGATCCCTCATCCCTGATTCCAGTCTGTTCGGCAACAATCGGCAGTGGCCTGTTCCAGCAGAGGAGGCAGGCTCCAGGCGGCACTCGGCAGCAAGGGCATAGGGCAAGGTAGGAATCTGAAATTTAATTTACTTACTAATTATTTTTCCACGTGATCCCTGCTTTTATGAAATTGTAGTTACTAATTGTTTCTCTAAATTTTAACAGGACCATGTCCCGAACTAAATTTGTGTTGCACAACATTGGCAGTAGCTTTCTCTCATAAAATGGTTCATCCATCAATTACAATGTCACAAGAGAGGCTAAATGGATTAGCGACATTATGCATTTGGAAGCGATGGTTAGATGGGATTGATGTCATCGACATCAATGAATGTTAGAAGACATTTTCGAGGTAATTTAATATGTATATAAATTATTTCATATGAATATTGCTTTTGCATTCACTCAACTGCTTATTAGTAATATTTTGTATATGTGTGTATATACTATAAATGGGTAGTACCAATAGTATTATTATGTTCATATAAAAAGGTCCAAAATTTTAGCTCCGTTCTGGGTCCGAGAAAACTCAGGACCGGCCCTGGCGGCCACCAGCCAGGGAGGTGGGCACCACAGTTACCTCCTCGATGGAGCCGCGTGACCCCGGACGCGCGTGCCGTCGAGAAAGACTCATGGCGTTGGTGGAGTGCGACGGGGCGGCGCCGCGACCAGGAACCAGTGCCCGACGGAGGCGCGGCCGTCAGGGCGCACGCAACGGCGGCGGCGGTAGCAGCCTCCCGTGCTATCACGACCGAAGACGACGACGCCGCCTCCCCGGAGGCCGGCAGCTGCTCCGTGCCTAGGCCTGCGCGTCACGGAGGTAGATCCGACGCGTGGAGCCACATGCCCTTTGCCCAAACCATAGGCGCGAGCGTACTGTGCGTGGAGCCGCTGCCGCCCTCTCCTGACCCTGCCTTCCCATCTCCAGACCCTTCACTCGGAAGAAAACCAAAAGAAAAAAGTGGCGTGGGGAGCGGGGCAGGGAATCGAACCCTACTCGCACGGTGTGTGCGTGGGTGGAGGGCGAGTGTGTGGGATGCGGGTGCATTTGAAGCCTTGCATCAAACTTTCATCGGCGGCCATCAGATCTGATCTAGGTGTTTTATTAGCCCTTGATTTTAACGGAGACGAATTCCTGTGTGCAGTTTTCTGGGTACATAATGGTCGGAGGCTCTCAGCGGGGGACGTTTTACTGGGTGAACTGTCACACCTGGTTTTCTAAAGAACAAAACCAGGCTAATCATATGTGTGCCCAGGAAGTCTACACATATGTCAGAATGAAAAAGTATCAGAAATAATGTTATTATATAACGTATACATAGCTATATTAACACTTACATCAGAGTATTGTGGCACGGTGACTAAACTTCAGGCTCCATTCTTCTCAGGGACGACTGACTGGTGACTCCGTATGCCAAACATTTATGAAAGACTTCTAGAAACTCAACACACTAACTACCTCTTTATCCTTTTTCTGAGCAGCACCTCACTACACACTGAGGTGTGGTGGAAATAGCAAGAGTGAGTCCATGTCGAACTCAACAAGTACAACACAGGGTTCATGAGGCTTAAAAAGGCTAGACACTGTTTGACTGCGTTTAGATTTTAATCATCATATAATTAGCAATTGAGTAGCCTCAAAGTAAACCAATTCCCATTAATGAACCAATGATCAATTGTAATAAGGATAATGAATAGCATTAATATGAGCATAATAGTAACAATATTAATTAAACATGATATAACAATGGTGATCAACTATTCTGTGAGAATCCCCAAGGCCGCTCGTGTCCGTGAGCACGGCTAGTATACCAGTTTATTAAACTCTGCACAGAGGTGTACACTTTCACTGTAAGTCATAATTTCCAAATGTGTGGGGAGATCAAACCCAAACACCAGAGAACCATATAAAGCCATTCAAGAGTTCGTCTAACAAGTTAGGGCCATTAGATTCACTCGGCAGGTAGACGTAGGAACCCCTTTTCAAATGGCACAATTCCTTCTCGGCTATACTCATAGACTAGAGGCTGTCCTACACCCAACGTGGCAAGCCATTATTATGCCATTTAAGGTAACCACTAACAAGCTAGAAAAGGTCTCTTGAACAACTTGAGCCAGAGCCATATAGCCCACACAGCTGTACTGTCAATCTCGGTTATCACTTACAGGCAAGTCCTTATGGAGAGTAATTAGAGCAACAATATAACTCCTTGCTCTAGCCCCTTTCAACAGTAATAAAATCAACTTAATGGTTGGTTGCTTAATCCATTAATCAAATTACAAGATCATTGTTCATAATTAAGCACTAGCAATAGTTACCCAAATGCATAACCCATAGGTGACAAGGAAACAAGATATCAATAGCTAAGTTATAATCTCTATGGTTGTCAAGGAGGATACATGCATATGTATGATAATTTTAGTGAATAGGGCAATAAGGATAGTCTCATGTTATACTTGCCTTGATCAAAGCTTTCCTGATGATACTGCTAGTCTGGCTCAAAATAATACTCCTGATCGTCAAGAAACTGTTCACCGTCTATACTCGATCATCAAGCATCAACACACAATCATCCGAGCAATCATACACGAAGCAAACAAAGAGACATAATTAAAATAGTACACCAATAGTATCAAAACAGTATAAAAAGTTTGTAAAACTCTTCTACACGTTACTACGATCACACAGATGTAAAGATCACGAAATTCGGATTTAAAACGTGAAAATTATGAATTTTCTAAGATTTTCTATAGATAAATAATTATTTTAATATAATCTCGAAAATTAAAATTTTACAAACCTACTGTACAGCTATACTAACATGTAGAGCTCACAAATACGAATCTAACGCAACTTGAACGGGTCAAATCGGAGTTAAAACGAAGATTTTATGCTCAAAACAAGTTTAGTGGCAAAACTGTAAATAGTATCATCTTCTATCTTGGCTTGGAGAAGCTCCGGTCAGCCATGGTGGAACCTCGCCAGAGAGAAGCAAGATGAGATGGGAACTCGTTGAAACGGCAATTGATTCGCGCAAACGGATATACCACGGTGTAGAGAACGACGATGGCTGCCTCTTGGTGGTGGTGGCTGGCGTCAGAACGCGATGGTTTGGCCGGAAAAGCTCGTCGGAGAGTTCGCCAGAACGCAAGCTGTAGATAAAGAACTTCAGCGAGGGGTGGAGGGAGCTACGAGCGGCGGCTCACGATAAGGGTTGTACTTATGAAACCAGGGCGTCGAGGGCTAAGCCGGCATATATATAGTTGTAGGGTTTGGAAACTTTTCGGATTTTCTTAATTTCGGGATTATTTTAATTCCGCGAATAAAAATAATTCTAGAAAATCTAAAATTACCTTTTTGGCCACGCCCGGAGCTCAGAAAAATCACGGGAAAAATCCTGGAAACTCTTGGAGAGATAAGGAACTCAACTAAATAGGTTTGGGCTCATGAAAAGATTGATGAAGAGATCAAGAAAAAAGATTAAGCTCACGGAAATTGAAATTTTAAATCCAGAAAATGTCAAAAAGTTTTCCAGTGAGAAGTAAACGTCGTCCTATGGTATTTTGAAAATAATAGCACTCACCAACACCAAAGACAAGCATCACACAAACACCACATTATCAAATTATTATGAAAAAGTTTAAAACCACAATTTTCTATATTTAAATTAGAAGCAACTTAACTTATCTAATAAATTTATTCAGATATTGAAATCATTTATTTTATTTAGTGTTTTCGAAGCACAACCCAAAATTGAAAATTTTGGGTGTGACATGGACCAAGTATAATTTAAGTATTCCATTATAGTAGAGATAGTGGTGTGTTGAGCCATCGTAGGTGCTGCAGCAAAAGTCCGCTTCGGCCCCGTCTGCCCCCTCCCCCAGGGGCGACTCCGCTGCTGCCTCCTTCGGCCCCGTTCCCTTCGCCTCCAGGCTCCTTGCCAGTGGTGATGAGGAGCAAAGATCCATCCTTTTAGCAAATCTACTTTTTTTAGGTTTTTCTACTTTTATTTTTCTTTCCTCCATAATAATTTGGGCTAGGTTTTGGTTAGCCGTTTCGATGTTTTTGATCTGACTTTTTGTTTCATACCGGATCACTGGTGGATGCGTCGTCGTCTTCAGTGATGGCATGCTCTTCGTGGAGAGATCAAGATGTGTTGGCATAGTCCTTCTCGAGAAGGGATTGGATCTATTTTTCCCCTTCTATGGAATCGCCTTTCTAGCTGCCGGTGATGCTACTGGCGGCAACAGATTTGCCCTTGCAGTTGCTGGTGGTGATGATAGCGGTGTCGGATCTTATGTTTGATTCAACCTTTAGAAGATATGGCCGATGTGCTCTCGGCGCCCTTTACTCCCCATAGTGGTTGAGCTAACCATGCCTCTTTTGCGGTCTCCATATTCATGGAGTCTTCTATTGGTAGGGATTGTGGTTCTCGAGTCCAGATCTGGTGTACTTCCATGGTCGCGATGGAGCTTCCTAAAGGGGTGTACACCACCAGACGCGAGGAAGATGAAGTATAGGGACCTAGTGGTGTGCTTCAATGTAATTTTATTTTATATTAAGGTCTTAGTTGTAAAACAGGATTTAATTTAATGAAATCCAGTACCTTTCTCACAAAAAGTGATAGTGGTGTGTTTCTCAAAAACAAAAAGTGATAGTGGCGTGACCCTGTGCGTGGCTTGGCACCATAAATATTATTATATTTAACGTACAATATAAAAATGAAAATTGAATATAAACATAGAAAAACGAGGAAGCACTTAACCCACCGCTACTAGAAATGAGAATTTCCCTAATGGTGCCATTACCATCACGAAAATTGAGATACCATCAGGAAATTTATACGAGGTTTTTTGGGCCAGCTGTTCACGCCCGTGTGTGGCCTGGCCAATATATTTTCTAGTGTGGCTAATTTTCCTGTGGTTATCTTGATAACGGACTGGAAAATTCTGAAACCGATAGGATAATGCAACAACGTTCTGTGAGATATTGATGTACCAACAGGATAAATAATTATCCTGTCGGTTACTTGTACTCATAGGTTAATTTAGAATTTTCTGCTGGTTTTATAATTTTCCTGTGTGTTTTGAAAAACCGTCAAGATAAGGAATATTAACCTGATGGTTTATGCAATAACCGTAAAAAAATCAAAATCGTCACGGAAATTCCTGTTTCCAGTAGTGCACTCAGTGAATGGCACAATAAGATGGACGGGGTAAAAGAAAAGAAGAGGCAATATAGTTAAAGTCTACAGGTATCTTTGCCCACCTTAACAGAGGAGGCGATATTATAAGCGGCATAGTTCACAAGTTGGGATGGTTAAGTACACCTTATTATACATAAATAAACTACAGTGCTGAAAAGATATTACGTTGACATTCTGGGTCAGCAGTATTATGCAGGGGAAGTGGTAGCTGCTCTAGAGACTGTTTTGGGCATAATTCTTGAAGTGGTCATTCTCTGTTTCTGGTAACGGAGCTTCTTGAAGTTGTGATGATTTGGATTCGAAGATCATGTATGGTGTTCTAATTATTTTAGCGGGATGGCACTGGATGTCGACTAGTACTGGGACTAAAAATATGTTGAGCCGCTGAAAAATTTGCCCGAAGAGGTTGACGAGAGTGCACTTGATGTGTGCATGGTGAGGTGAATGAGAAGAAACCCATTGATGAAGAACGGGTGAAGAATATGTGTCTTTTAGTTGGAATTGGAGGTGAAATCTTTGTTCTATTGAAGTGCACTATAGGTCCAGTTTGTTTAGTGCTATTTGGGATTTACTATATTATATTGAGGCTCTAAATATTCTATTACATATTTTGCCTCTGGTTCTAATTCAAATGTCTATATTGTGTATCTGTCCAAGTTTGTAGCTAGAATTATTCAATAGAATCCTAATTATGAAAGATTTGGGATGTTGTAATATCAACGCTGATGCAATTTGTAAACCAGCAGTGATTTTAGGCACACAAAAATTAATTTATTTGAACTATAGAAAATATACAAACATAGTACAAAGACGATAAACATACAAACTTTTAGGTCAATATTACATTCGAAGTCTACAAACACATTACAACATAACCATCTACGAAGATTCTTCTAGCACTCAAGTGAGGTCTAAGGGGTGCAAGAACATGCCAGAGAGGGTGGAGAGAGCCAACCTAGATGCATAAGAGTTTGGAGCCCATGTTGAGCAATTGGATGTCGCTATTAGGGGTTGAAACGGTACGGATATTTTTTTTATCATATTCGAGATCAAATTCATTTAGAGGGGTTCAGATCTGTCTATATCTGAGTCTGGATATTCAACAGTTGATACCATATTCGTATCCAAATACTCAAATCGTATACTTATGATATCGATATTCAATTGTATCTTATCTGGCATGGTTGACACTATCCGTATTCAAATCTGAATCCAAACATAAATATGAAAACAAATGTAATATCAGTGATATCCGTCCGTATCTGAT
Organism: Saccharum spontaneum; assembly: GCA_022457205.1. NCBI lineage: Eukaryota > Viridiplantae > Streptophyta > Magnoliopsida > Poales > Poaceae > Saccharum > Saccharum spontaneum. The sequence continues at coordinate 65,532,657 of CM039595.1, read as the reverse complement.
CTGTTTTCATCCCAGCCGCTATCTCAACACAGCCCAATAACTGTTGGAGCCATGATGAGCAACTCGGCACCGCTGGATCAATGCAGCCCGAGAATCAACTAGGACGATGAATAGCATTATATAGCTAATAGCACCCAACCTTCAGCATGGCTCTCCATCTTCATAAATATTCTTCTAGTACCTCTTGTGTGCATCATCTTGACTATACGTAATGAAATGTATATGTCGAGGACTTTCTCCCACAAAAGAGTCAAATATGTGGATACTATAAGTGGCAAAAACATCATGATGAGATATCTTGCATACTAAATTTGCCAGCAGGGGACCTCATCTTTGGTCGTGGAGGCATCCACATGTAGCTTTTACAGCCAAAAGCAACGGTGGTAGGTGGGATCAATGGTGGAGAACCAACGGTCAGAAAAGAATACGGTCAGTATGAAAACCAAGCAATGATATGCAAAATGTAACTGTCGGGTAATGGCTTACCCGGCACGGATATATCACTGTCTAGTTGTAGCATGAGGTGCCAGTGATAGCGTAGACATCACTGCAGGTTTGTGGCTTCAACTAGCAGTGAGATATCATTGTCAGGTGGTGGTTGGAGCCAGTACACTACTGGATTCACATACTTTGCCAAGTGCTAGGGGCACTCGGCAAAGCTACAGTTTTTCCACTCTAAAAAAAGTATCGGCAAAACTGTATTTGCCGAGTGCCCGACACTCGGCAAAGTTTGAAACAAAAAAAATTGAAAAATTTGCAAAAAATTTCCCGTCCGTCTCCGTCGATGTCGCGGCATTTTTCGCGCGCTACGTGGCTGGTGGGATTCGAACGCGCAACCTCTCCCTCGCGCAAACCCCCTCTACCACTACACCACAATGTCACTTGTGTCTAAATTTTATTTTGGTTCCCCACATATTATACAAAACCGAGTGTAAATTGCTTGTTTAAGGCCCTAAACGAATTCAAATCAAAAAGTTGTCAACAACAAAGTTTCATAACTTTTCGAGATCTACAACTTTTATTTAGGAAGTTTCTCCATCTGAAGTCGTTTACAAAATTTGAATTTCAAATTTGAGAAATTCAAACGTAGTTTTGCATGACAAGATGATTTTAAATTAAAAAGTTGTTAACTACAAAGTTTCGTAACTTTTTGAGATCTACAATTTTTGATTTTGAGTGTTTTTCCATCCGAGGTCGTTTGAAAATTTTGAATTTTAAAATTTTGAAATTCAAACATAGTTTTGCATGACAAGATGAACTCAAATGAAAAAGTTGTCAACAACAAAGTTTCATAACTTTTCGAGATCTACAATTTTTATTTTGGGTGTTTTTCCATCCAGGTCGTTTGAAAAATTCGAATTTTAAAATTTTGAAATTCAAATGTAGTTTTGCATGACAAGATGAACTCAAAAGAAAAAGTTTCCAACTACAAAATTCTATAACTTCTCAAGATCTACCAAGTTTATTTTGGTTGTTTGGTCATTTGTTCATCTGACATGGTGGTTCTAACATTGTTTACAAATCTTATATATCTCTCTTATAGTTTCATGAAACTTATGAGACAGATGTAGATTTTATGAACACCGTTACTATCGCTTTGTCGAATGAAGAAATGACCAAAATAAAATTTGTAGATCTTAAAAAGTTATACAAATTTGTAGTAGAAAACTTTTCATTTGAATTAATTTACTACTTCAAAATGTGCTTTGAAATTATTTGCTGAGTGCCAATAAAAAACATTTGGCAAAGATCTTCTTTGCCTAGTGTAAAAAAAACACTCAGCAAAGAAGCTTCTTTGCCGAGTGCCGAGTGTTTTTTTGGCACTCGGCAAAGAGCTTCTTTGCCAAGTGTTTTTTTTCCGAGTGTTTTTTTCGGGCAAAAACACTCGGCAAACCACTTGACACTCGGCATAGAGCCGATTTCTAGTAGTGGTAGTGATAGGTACCATCACTGCCGGGTGATTAGTATCCCCACCAATTTTCTGGACAGTAGGGTTAGACCTGACAGTGATAAGTAATCACTATTGGCTCCAGCACAATTGGCAATGATGCTCCGGTAGTGATTATCAGATATGGCATGATGTATGCACCTTATCTCACAAACAAGATGGAGCATCAGACCCACAAGATTACAATATAGTATGGAACTAATAATTAAGGACATGCAAAAACTTAACCTCATCTTTAGCACGCACAAAAAAAGAATCCACAAACTTTTCATCATTCTCTTCTTTGGCTGCTCAAATTATTTCTAAAGATGTTACTTCGAATTTGTACATATACTTAAGTAACCACTGTATTCTTGTGCGGCAGAAAACCGGAATGTGGAGTTTGAGTGTGATTGAGAAATTACATCATTACATGCAGCAGCAAAACAAAACATAGGATGGTTTTGGAAAAACGATGATGGCCATGTGTAGCAGATCCCACCCAAATCGCTTTCATTGATGAGCAAGCAACATAATGGGTCTGGTTGCATCGTATCTTGAGCCTAACTCAATAAAGAAAGACTAGCTTGATGAGTTAGGGTTGTCCTATCTTTTTATACTATATGTTATGTACCTCCGTGCTTGAAACAGTGTCATTCTAGGTTTGGACTAACTCAAACTTTCTGAAGTTTGACTAAACTTATTAAAAAATATTATCAACATTTATATTCCTAAATAGATTGTAATTATGAAAAGAATATTTCATACTTCATCTAATGATACTTATTACATCTCATAAAAATAGTATTTTTTTATATATATTTGGTTAAATTTTGAGACTGACTTCCTAAGAGTTTTAATAGTTCTTCATCGACATCAATTTTCGACGTGGGACTACTCAACTTTAAAAGGTCCTCAGGCTCTTCAATTTGGAATTGCCCAGGCTCAATCGGTAGGGAAGTATGGGGTGTAGGTTTTATGAATTGCCCAAGCTCAATTGGTGGGAAAGTGAGGGGCGCGTGCACCGAGGCATGTGCTTCATCTGCGAATTGCCAAAGGACAAGAGGTGAGAAAAGGATATGTTGTACAGTACATGCCCGAAAGCACAATACCTGAGAAGATGGGTCCAGACTCCATATATGTACTTACTGTGTAGCAACGGAATGTTGTCGGTGGTCTAGTGACCGTAGGGTATGAACGCCTGGGTCTCGTACGCCGTCACAATCAGCTGCCGCACCAACGTCTGCACGTACGAGACAGCAAATGTAAGAAAAACTAGTCAGCTCTGCCGTGCTGACGGCTAGCTGAAGAAGGCATGCATGATGATAGACTGACCATCTGGGCGCTGTCCAGCTGCTCCGGCAGGTACGCCCTCCCGCCGATCTTGGCCTTAATGAGCTCGAACACGGAGTTCACGTAGATAGTAGCTTCGTCTGACGCCCAGTACAAGTAGACCCTGTCGTCGGGGGCACAGGTTTTTGCGTGGTTGGTCGTCTTCTCCCAGAGACGGCCAGACATGCCCAGAATCTGATCCCGCGAAACACACGGAACAGCAGTCAAAAACCAGCACGGCCAGAGGGCATGAATATACCCCTGAAGAATGGAAACTTACCTCGCGCAGAACGTCAGGCTTGACCATTAGCATCCTTAGGAATTGCCCAACACTGGTGATGTTGTTTTGCTCCAACTTGATGTGGAACGCACCTCGCTTGGCGATGTTATCCAGCCTCCACACCTCGTCGTGAAAAGAGGGAGGGTAATGCTTCCCATCCAGCCTTGTGCGGTTGTCTGTGACCCGGATGGGTTCGGTGACGGCCTCAAGGATCCTGGCGCCGTCGTAGCTTCCTGGCTCCACGCACACGCCGATGCGGAACTTGCCGGAGCGGACCCAGGACGAGTTGTCCGTGAACTGGAGCTCGCCCACCGTGGCGCGCCCGTCCCGCATGGTGAGTCTGACGTTGCCTGTGAGCAGCGGGCGCCTCTTCCCTTGGCGCTCCGTTACCACAGCCCTCTGGAACTCGTCTGCGGTCCAGTACTTGCGGTCGTCGGACTTGGGGAAGAAGTCCCCTGCGAGCGGTACAAGCTCGATGCTCAGCGTCCCCGGGATCTTTGACATGGAGCCGCCGGTGTCCTGGTCCAGGCCCGCGAGGATGACCTCCAGTGGGCGGCCGTTGTCGTCCTCGATGTTGGAGCAGGTGAAGATCCGGAGCTGTGGTGGGCTCCGGAACGCCAGCTTCCACATCGGCACCTGCCAACGTTCGTCCGAGCATTCATCCTGTTGGTCTTGGTCGTTCCAATATTCGTCAACTGGGTCCACCCTTTTCACCTCCTCGAAACTTGGGTCGCATGGATGCTGTTTAACTGCATCCTTCAACGCACGCTCTGCAGTTATCCTGTTAGATTCTTCAGCACCAGGGGCTAACCCAATGCTTCCAACAACTTTCTGGAGGCTTAACAGGTGGCTGATGCCCAAAAGCGTGTTGCTGTGACTTTGATGCTTCCTTTTGCGGGCGTTGAAGACTAGCTTCAGCCTCCGGAGACTGGGCAGTGTTTCTTTCCGAAAGTCCAGTGATAGCACACCACACACAAATTTGAAAGACTCAAGAGCCAGGAACATTCCTGAGCTGAAGACTGTTGCTGCATTGGGTGGTGTTCGGACATACAAGGTGAGATGTTTGAGCGCCGGTAACTCCGCGAGGGCGCCAATGTGGTTCGACAATAATCGTCTAACCACAATTTCCAAAATACGGAGTTTGCATAGTTGACGAAACCACTGAGGCAGTCTTGAAAAGATGCAAATGGGATGAAGCAACTCAAAACTCTCAATGGAGATGGAAGCTGACGGCAACCTGCACCTCCAGTCAACTGAGGAAATAGCCTTGACTGAAGCAGTTTGACCGGGAGTTCTCTTTGTCTTCTTTCCAAGACGAACATGCCGCAATCTTGGAAGATGGACAATGTCCGATGGAACATATTCTACTCCTGCATCTATTTCCAGTGTTTCCAAGTGTATTAGACATTGCATCTCGTTCGGCAATTCCACAGTGACGTTGCATCTAACCTGCACATATCTTAGATGGAGCAGCTTACTGATTTTTGCAAGGGAAAACTTCGTGTCTCCATCATCACTCCGGATATGGAGGATCACAACTCGAACAAGCGTAAACTCTGCAATTGAAGGCATGCAACCTGAGAGTCCCATAAAAGAGAGTGATCGAACTTGTGATAGTTCCACACTTGCAGGTGTAGTAGCATATGTTGCACTGCCAAAGTGGAGCGACAGCCGATGAACCTTCTCAGTGAGCACCGCTGTTGACTGAGAATAATCTATAGCGGTGACGAAATTATCTTCCATAGACTTGCATATAATAAAATCAAATACCACAGGGTGCAATGTGTAGGACAACAAACCCTTCTTGTTAGAGTTAATAATATCCATTCGTTGGATCAGGCCTAAACTGACAAGCTCTTCAAAATAACCACCGGCAACATCTACAATAATGTCATTCCCTTCTGTTGTACATATGAAACCTTCAGCCATCCATTGCTTCACCAGATCTTCTTTCAGAAATAAGTAGTTCTCTGGATACATACTTAGATAGAGCAGACATGTCCTCAGACAACAAGGAAGCTTACTGTAACAGAGATTCAGTACTTCGGTCAGGATCTCTGTAGATGATGACTCTTTTCTCAAATTGTCAGGTAGAAAGTTGTTTACATAATCTAGTTCTTGTCCCTGTGCTGTTTCCGGCTGGTTTGCTACAAGTCTAGCCATGCAGATGATGGCTAGGGGTAAACCGCCACATTTTCTTGTGATCTTATCTGTGACATCATTGAACTGTGGTGGGCATTCTTTTTTGGAACCAAAGGCTCTATCAACAAATAATTGTTTAGGTTGATTGTCACGGAGACATTTGACATTGACAATATTATTACGGTCATAGCTGCAGCATGCTTGGGCGATGTTCTCAGCTGTTGTTGTTGTTACTATTCTGCAGTTATCGTCTGGTGGAAACGCCCGTTTAACAATGTGCCAAACTGAGATATCCCATAAGTCATCAATGACAATAAAGTACCTAACAAATATTTTGTATATGTCACATGTTTCATCATAGAAACAATATAATAATCATATAAACTATAATACTGTAACAACCAATATTTTTAATAACTCAAGACAAATATGTGCTGATAACCCCAGTTAGGAAGGTGGAATTCTTACTCGAATTTTGGGATCTGCTTCGAATTTCCTAACCCAAATTTCTTTGCATATTTTCAACAGCTTAATATGACTGGTTAGTATACACTAACATAATATGACCGGTTAGTATACACTAACATAACAATGAAGATTTAATCCAGGGAAGCTTGCGTATGGTTTATTCATATTGAACATTGAAGTGTTTTTTATGTTAAGGAAAATAAGATTATTCTGGCCTCCAACATTTATGAATGAATGAGTACAACCATTTACATCATCACCATAGTACTTAGACTACATTCCACCATATGGTGACAAAAAGATAAGATATGGAATAAAAGAACAAGACTCAAGTCCCTATCCTATTTTCACATCGGCACCCTAATTTGCCGAGCAAGTGGTTGCATTCCACTAATGAAGACTACATGCAATGCAACTTATACATATAGTCAACTGGGAAGAACTCCGGCAACCAACTCATCTTTCTCATCTTAGTTGTCCCCTCCATCCAAAGCCAAAACCAAGGACCTCCCTTGGATGTCATATAACCGTCAACCGTCTAGCAGGTCTAGAGATGAAGGCAGGCATGTCGCTGAGTGTTGCTGGCAGAAGCTGTTAAGCCCGAGAAAAGTCCCTGCTTCTTGCAGGCTATCTCAAGCTGCTTCACCAAACCAAACGGGAGACACCTGACCATAGTGTTGGGTTGCCTAACAAAGCATTCAGAAGGTAACGACACCAACGGTGTCGCCAACACCAGCCCAAAGATGGATTAGGTTCTCAACCGCAATAAGCAAGGTGGGTAGAAAAGGGAGGTGATAGAGGACACCTCAAAGGAGGAAGCAGCATCCAAAGACATCATCATTCAAGCTTTCACCATCACCTCAACTGATGTGCCCTGTAGCGGCCACGAAGAGAATGTAGCCTGGCAAGCCAAAGCTGCCAGAAAACTATCTACCCCACGGCCAGACTGGTGTAACAGCACCTACCCAAATTGGGTTGTGACTAGTTGGAATAGAGTTTTGCTTTGTTGCCAACTGTAGTTCCATAATAGGCTGCAACTGGTTGAAACTCAACATGTTTTCGAAAACTTCATGGAAATATAGCATTCATGGATCTCAATTTTAATCAGTAGTTTTTTTTAACAACATGCTTCAAACACATAGTGGATATTTAGCCTTTGTGATTCAAAAGGATCATAACACATAGTGGGGTGCTCAAACATGGACAAGGGGGTAGTGACAATTGCTCAGGACCACCAGAAAAATCCAGTAGTCTCTTGTCCATCTCTTTCCATGTGCTAGAATTACTTTCATTCTTATGTTTATGTGTGCTTCAGATGTTTTGTGGTTCTTACTCTAGAGTTGTGCTTTGTCTTAGTGTTATACACTAGCTAGGTTTCATTCTTGAAATTTTAAGGATCAATTGCTAGTAAGTACCATCTAAGGAAATGTCTTAATGTGATTGGTCCTAAGGATACATCTTAGTTTGTTGTTCAGTTCTATGGCTAGTTCTTGATTGTGTGGTTGTAGTTTTGTTGTAAGGACCATTAAGGGTTTGTTGCATTAAATTTCTAAACCCAAAGTCAACAATCCCCTCTTAAGTCACATGTGACATCACTAATCTATATATGTTTTTGTTTTTAACCTTTTCCTCTTATTAGTTGTTGCAATTTTATTATTCATGTGTTAAGTCAAAAGTATAGTGATTATTTTATCTTATATTCATAAGGTTTGTTTTTGTATTTTATCAAAAAAATATATTCTAGGTCCCAGACTAAACTCTTACTTAATACAATGGCGTATATAGTCGTTGTGGCCCACAACATGGCACCAAAGATGCTGATTTTATTTGATATATTGAGAAATTTTAAACTAACATATTGTTCTTATAATTAATTTACTTGAAATATCGAAATATTTTGGTGAAATTGTTTAAACTTATCTTAATTAACAAATTACAAAATTTGTCATAGTGGATTAATAATGTAACCTAAAGTGATTTGTTAGTGTCATTGGTATGTGGTTTGTTAAGGCAATATTTTTCATTATATTGATTGCTAAATAAACAATTAAATTAAATATATGTCATAATGTATTCATCTTTACTTGGAACAAAACTTTGTTTACTTTTATTTTAGCAGAGGTAGAAGTGTGTATAAATATATATAATGTACTTTCTATGCAACTATTTTCTGTAGTAGTATTGATATTTAGGCATATATTTGATGGATATTTTTTATTTATTTTTCATAACAGCATAGGTTTCTTTATTTATATTGTCTTTCATAGTGGCATATTTGTGCAATCTAAAATAAAATTTGGGGGTTACTTTTTATTATTTTTATAATGACAAATGTGGATAATTTATATACAAAATTTAGAGGTTATTTTAATTATCTTCCATGGTGGCAAAGGTGGGTATTTTGATACAACTTTAAGAGGATACTTTATGTATTTTCATAAATTGTGAAGGTCGACGTTTTTTTTAAGAATATAATAGGTCCAAGGCTATTATGGGCAATAAGCACAGTCGACCAAATACACTAGACAATTTTTGTGAGAATTTCCGGTATTTATTCTTTTCAACACATCTCGAGAAAATAAAAGTGGAGGTTCTGCTGGGGGCCTTCAGGAATAGTAATATTAAGATGACTATTGTGTTATCGACGGTTACATGTTTTACTTTTGTGAGAAACTCTATTATATATGTTTTAATTTCTAGACTGTCCGTTAGATTACCGTGGAAGCTTCAAAACAAATCTTCAATAAATAATAGTAAGGTATGAGTCCATTCATTGTGGCATGTGTGTCTCTTGGACTGTGAGATACATGATGGATTTGTGTTTAGATTTTAGAGTGAGTTTGGTATGTACAGTATAGTGGCATGTGCGCATGCACCCAGTGCAGGGGATCTGAGGGTAAAAGTTGTATAAAGAATACACTTGATGATCTAGGCATAACTTCCGAACCTCTTTTTTTGGAGATGCTCCCTTAGATCATCAATGAGATCTGGCACCCTGGATGCTTTCAGTGGTTGCTTTGGCCGGACTTGTTTGAGTATGCTTCTGAGAATCATCCTCGTGTCAGGCTTTTTGGCCGTCTGCACGAAAGCTCGGCATTTGAACTCGAACTTATCTTGCAATGATTCTCGCCAGAGTCTTTTGACAAGCGTGCTTTTTCCAACTCCGTCGTCACCAAGAACGGAAACAACCTTGAGCTTGAGGTCGTCTTCACCATGGCCCCTCGGCATCAGCCACTCAAGAAGCTTGTGTCTTGGCTCTTCCATGCCGACAGGATCAGCGGCCTCGTGCTCCTCGTGCAGAGTTTGTTGATGATGGTTCACTGCAATTTTTGTCGGACAGCTAACCACGTATTTGTTAACAAGATTGTATCTGTCATATCTTTCATTTACCTCGTCCACGCGATCAGCGAATCCCAGGATCTCCTTAATCCAGGCCTTCTGAACCCAATCCACCTTAGGATGGCTAACAAGGACGAACTGGTCCATGCAGACCTCCATGTCGTAGGACAGTTCACGCGCGTCATTCATCCAGTATTTCACAGTAACGGGAGGGCGGGACACATGCGCCTCTGATAGTTCCTTTAGCTTGGTGCTTAAGAGGTGAAGATCCCCCATGAGTCCCTGTACCCTGGGTTCAGTACGCAGTAGCTCTTCAAGCTTCATGAGAAGGGATCCCATGGCACCCAGCGAAGAGCTGTTCAGAGGTTCCATCTTTCTCTCTGCAACGACAACAGCTGAGATCACTTGTAATTAGGTACTGATCGATACTTTAGCACGTACTAGGTATAAGGAATGAACCCTATGGAAGTGAGAATGATGCTGCAGGGAGAAAGACCTTCACCGAAGATATCCAATGCTGGTCTCTCACATAAGGGCAACTTCTGATTTCTCTCTTCTCTATGGAGTTTACACAAATATATCCTTACTGGGCCTATAAAACTTCTATGAACTGCTTGTGCGTCCCGTAGACCTTAGCAAACCCCTCGAAAACAATGGTCGATGTCTTGGAAGAACAATCCCACGGAGATGTACATTAGTGTTATACACAAATAGGGCCTAGGGATGGCCCCTAGTGGTATTTTCTACATTTCGTTTGGGTACAGACAACGACAAGAATTTGTCTTGTTTCTATAAACGCATCCCTTATGGCATCTCGATGATAAAAAACACTGCAACTAATAAAATAATTAAACATAGATAGGCGGCCAGCGCTTGCCGGCGCATCAGAAGAGGGCGACATCAACGCTGTCTGAATGCAACCATGCCCAGCTAACTCCTTCCCCAAAACAATCCAACAGGTTGTTTACCGTAGGGCATAGGTTGAATCGACCTTTTTGGAGTTTCGAGTTTGTATTGTATGCCTATTTCACACTGTGTTGGTCACGCACCAGTAAGGGGGCTTGATCGTCCGGAAGCACACAGCTGAGGTACGTAGTAGAGGAAGATCCAAAATAGCCAGGACAACTAGAGGGCCAACGAGGCCGATTTGATGCTCGTTCTATGTTCGAACACCCACGAACGCCTCCCAGCAAGACCCTTCGGAGATAACACAACGAGGGTGTTCTAGCTGGTATCGATAACAGGCGCGTTCCGGCAAAATACGAGGCTCTGTTAGAAATAATAAGTGGAGGTCTAATATCTAGTGCTAAAACAAGAAAATGATGGCAAATATCAATATATTACTTATATTGTTAAGTATAACAGTATAGACCAAGAATTATACCTCTTGTATAACCATCATTTGAAAAAAGATATTCTTTTAGCATTCTTTGAAATGAAATCTTCAATGATATATTCATAACCAATCATCTCCAGCATGTCACTCTTAAGTGCTATTAACACCAATGCATTAACTCTTTCTTGTACTCAAGCAGGCCATGTTTATCGGCCAAAGAAGACAGTTGTGGCTGATTTACTAATTAAAACAAAGTCCAAAACTACTGTATATAATTAATATAATTAGTAAATCTTGGGGCCCATGATTTTTGGGGGCCCTGTTCGGTCGCACAGCCCGCACGAGCCCAAGGACGCCCCTGATCGATAAGACCACCTAGAATAATGCTGATAAATCTCGTCAAGAGAAGTACTGGATGGCAAGGGAGTTGGAAGGGCATAAGGTAGAAGATCAAAGGAATAAATTGATTTTTGATTGATTGGACAAATGGACCACTCAATCGGCAATGACCCGCTCATATAAATAGACGGGGTGTTCTTACCATAGTAGAAAATTTATTCTACATGCAATTTACATGATAAAATCTCAAAAAGCATCTCGGACAACCAAAACCGGCTTAGGTCGGGTCCAAAACCAGCCTGGGCCAGTTTCAACAATCGCTGCGTGGGCACCCTGCAAAGACCAGCTTGGGCCAATTTTCCATGTGTTTTTGCAAATTTGATCCTTTTTTATTCACGTGATTTTCCAGTAGATCTTCAACACTCCCGAACCCATATTGTGTGTCAACATATGCCACAGCACTACTACAAAAAGGGTTTGCAGCAACGCCCCTTGTTTTATAGGGGTGGCTCTATATTGAGTCTTAAGCCGCCCCTACAAATGGTGCCTAAATGATCCGCCCCTGCAAATCCATTTGTAGGGGATGCTGGTGTTTTGAGCCACCCCTACAAATGGCCTGATTTGTAGGGGCGGCTAGATATAGAGCTGCTCCTACAAATAGACGCCGAATAGTAAAAAGTAAGCACTAAAATTTGAATTTTTTAAATAACCTCGGATGGAGAAATGGCCAAAATAAAAGTTATAGGTCTCGAAAAGTTATACAACTTTGTTGTTAACAACTTGTTCATTTGAAATCATTTACTGTTTCAAAATGCTATTTGAAATTTAGTTTTGAAATTGTTGAAGAACTCTGATTTCTTTTTTTAATCTCTGGCTAAAACTTGTAACTAGTCTTTCTCCCTCGTACTAACTTCAAATTTCATGTTTTTTTACTAAAATTTTCTAAAATCATGCTCTGTCAATTTATTATGTTCTTACAGCTATTATTTTCTCCATCTTTTCATGTGACTGTATTTTATCTATTTGAATTTTAAATTTTTAAAAATGGCAAATTCAAACGTCATTTTGAATTATTAAATGATTTTAGCTGAAAAACTATGTTTGAATTTTCAAAAATTTAAAATTTTAATTTTTTAAACTATCTCAGATGGACAAACAGCAAAAACAAAAGTTGTAGATCTCTAAAAATTATGAAACTTTGTAGTTGATAACTTTTTGATTTGAAATCATCTTGTGAAGGGAAACTACGTTTGAATGTCTTTGAAATTTTGAACAACTTTTTCATTTAAATTCGTTTAGAGCCTCAAACAATCAATTTAAACTCGGTTTAGGATAATACGTGGGGAATCAAAATCCAATATAGACACAAGTGAGTGTGAGTAGCAGAGGAGGGTACGTGCGAGGGGGTGGTCACAGGTTCGAATCCCAGCAGCAGCAAAGTGCATGATTTTCGCGTGAAAAATACCATGACTTGCGACTTCGATGGAGCGGGCGGGTGGCTAACTGGTGGGGGCTTTTTCGCTATTTCTTGTGCATGGAATCATGATTTCTGGCCGTCCCTACAAATTGGCGATTTGTAGCAATGGGGCCGTAGGGGCAGCTGCGAAAACCGCCCCTACAAAAATGCTTATCAGTGCCCCTAAAAACCCTGAGTGTAGTAGTGCAGGCGAAGCATATGTGAGTTTAAAAATGCCTAGAAATGATGTCAAGTCGTCGGTTATTTTTATTCTAAGGGTGGTGTATACATTGGGCATTCTGTTCTAAGGGAGACATATTTATATCCGCTATCTTTCAAGCAGTTCTATGCTTCTTACTTGATTTTCTTGCAACGAACATATTGAAGCTTGCACCATTGCGTCTGGTCAAACCCAAAGGTAGCACTTTGGTTGGAAGTATTTGGAGTCCATCTTTCTACTATCAGATTTACCATCATTCCAGAAGCACCTATCTTAACAATTTGATTAATGAGAAAGGATTGCTTAATGACCTCCATAGGTGTAGCTGGAGCATCCTTCTTAGGCGCATAAATTTGCTTCGGAGGTGACCAAACTTCCTTTTTTGGCCGATTTGCGAGGTGGATATGTGCCCATATGTAGATGAGTGGTGAGTGATTTTCAAAAGGTGATCAAGCTTTGGTTTAGTATGTTGAGAATAATCATTGTGTGAGTTCGTGTATGTGCAACATGTCTGTTGTCTTGTGATGTGCAGGTTTTGAGCCTTGAGACGGTAGATGACAATGGAGATGTCAAGCGATTTAGTGCCGATGGACTGGGAGCGATGAAGGATGGATGTGGAGGCTTGGACCGAGGGACCAGGGGCTAGAGGATGGACCTAGGCGGCTAGCACTTGGCGACATTAACAAGCAAGTGTACATGCGAAGATGGTGTAGACAATGTTGACCAAAGTCAAGGTGATGATTGACCAAGTCAATGTGAGGGCATGAGCACCTGGTGATCAAGTAGTTGAGGACAAGTGGGACACACATCAAGATCGTGGAGGAGGCACAACAGATATGCGACTCCAGCATGGTTTGGCGGTTTCAACCTAAAAACCGTGGATGATAGGTTTGCCAGGTTTGGGCCTCAAAACCCGGGGGAGGATCTCAGGGTAACACCCTGGAAAATTATAAATCACCAAAACTCATGGAATTTGTCAGTAATAACCTCCTATTCTATGATATTTGTGCATACGTGCAAGAAAATTTATTGGTTTGTAATGTACATTAACGACTGTCAACAAGATTCCTCCACACTTAGGCTTTTACTCGTCCTCGAGAAAAGGTTGGTTTACAGAATAAATTATTTAAGACATTGCTCTAGAATAAAACATCAACACAAAACCATTCCTATTTATTCATGTATTGCAGGATTCAAAGTGTCTACCATAAATCTTTAAGCGGTTGAAGAACAAAACAACTGAAACAGATTACTCTCTTCCTTTAGTCAAGTCAATTGGAGAATTAGTTAAAAATTTTGAAAACAAAACATAGCTTACCTTCTCCTCTAGTAGTACTCTCGAATCACTCATATATGTATAATTTTTGGATCCTCACCAAGGCATAGATGATTGCCTTCTTTATCCTACTTCTAAAAAGCTTATGTGGATCTCAGCTAGGTATGAAGAATGTAAGAACATACTTGTATTGCATATATTGTAAAGTCAAAACAAAGATCCAAGGAGAAAGATGCCATACTCTTAGATCAAGATGTGCATGTGTGTGCAATATATATAGTGGCTAACCTAATTCTACTATGCTCTTTAGAAACTTGTCTCTCTTATTTTGAACTTAAAAACTTTCCTAGAGCATATGGGTTATCTTTTCATACTTTTCCTTTTTCTCTTTTTTTTTCTTTTTTTATTTACTTGGACACTTGACCATTTTTCTTATACTTTATTTTTGCATAACCACATACCTCTCTCTTGCACTTGGAATTTGAAGAGAAGACAATTACAAAGAACTCAGAGCATTTATTCCTAATAAATATTTTTGTGTTTTCTCCCAGTGTAGGAGTAAAACATTTTTAAGTGGATGAACAAGTATATTTTTGCGTACTCCTAGTGTAGGAGCAGCAGATATATGTGGAGTGTACGTGATCTTGATCTTGAAAGCATGATAAATTTCTCAACAAGGGTCAACAAGGTTTGACCAAACTCAACACAAATATAAGCAATGAATTGTAGAAGGTTTATCTATCCTATATATGGCCCTGGTAGGACATAGCTTTTACTACTAAGGAGAGGTAATGCTATCTATTTTTACTTTTAAAATAAAAGTTCTCCAAAGACAAGACATCAAGAATCAAGTTCTTATTATTCTACTATCTCATTCCTCAACAACTTAAGTAATCATGGGGCTCCTAATAATTAATTCCCAACAGTAACATGTTTACTAGAAAAAGTATTATGTGAGTCTGTTCTTAAGTTAAGAATTAATAATTTTTTCTGTCTGTTTAAGTGTTTTAACATGTGATTTTTAATTCAGATCGAAACAAAAGACGAAATATATATAATTAAAGTATATTGGGCTCAAACCTGACCGTGGACGAAGCGAGGCGAGAGAGGAGGAGGTGGTGGGCCGGCCGGCCATGAGCCTGGCTATGCAGCCACCCAAAGGGTCCCCTCGGGGCCCACTTTGCCGTATGTGGTCCTCGATCGATTATCTTCCGAATTGCATAATTTTCACGATAAATTTTGTATTTGTGGTCGCGGTGTGTCACCCCCACACTTGTTTTCCTATATATCTTTTTTTCACAACATGTGGAGACAAGCACATACCAAAAATAGAGAGAATAGGTAATCATAACAAAATAATAATAACAATAAGGCACTTTATTCATTCCGAGCTAATAATTAATAAACCGAGTAAATCACAAAGTTAACTTTAAATTACGAACCTAAATCGAACTAATTTAACACACTTGTGCCTTATTGCTAAGATAACTAAGACATCTACTCCTTATTGTTATTCTTCTTAGAGAGCGCAGCTACGATCCTAGTCAACCTACGGATCTCCTTAAGATCATCAGACCGCTGATTCTGCAGGTTGGTGATTGAACTGGCTTGGAGCTTGCTAGATATCTTCATAACTTCAACCGTCCAGTTGGGAGCATTAAACTTTTCTTCCATCATAGCCATGGTCATCCTAGGATGCTTTGCTTCTCTCTCAATCAGGGGTGCAGCAGATCTCTTGCCTGTTTCTCTTGGAGCAACATACTTGACTTGGCCAGGAGGTGCACGCATTACATCAAGGGAGATGTGAGAGGTAGCGTACTTTGTACAAGTCACATCCCCGAATCTGTTGGTAGTCACCTTGACGAGCTTCTCATTATCTGCAGGAGGTAGCAACTTGGTGCCTTGAGGGACAACGACTTTCGAGCCTTTTAGGAGCAGCTTTGTAGGAGGTGATGGGAGAGCGGGCTAGCGAGCTTGAGCAAAATAAGCTTGCTCATAATGACGACGTGGAGGAACTGTCGCCAGCTGCTTCGGTAGGATGACAGCAAGAGGCTTGGGATCTAGCATAGGGACGATGGCTAGAGCTTCTTCCTTCGACTGGATCTGCTAAAGGTTAGATCTGTAGACGACGATATCTTTTCTGGCCATTGGAGCTTGGAGATGGAAAGGAGCAGAATTTCTCTAAGGAGAGGAGAGGAGGCTTGAATAGGATGTGGTTGAAGGAGGCATGGGTATGTATTTATATGAGAGTTCGACTTGCAGAATGGGTCAAGATCTAGGGAGTAATGGATCTGTACGAAAGAATATGCGATTTGTCGGTTAAATCTACGGGATTTGGACGAGGAAGGGTGTAGAAGACTCACGAGGATCGAGACGAGGGGGACAAGGAGGTGGGTGGTTGGGCGGCCACAGGCCTGGCCGGCCGGCCCCACAGGTCATCCCCTCGGGGTGATCTCGTGCGCTATGTCTTCTATTATTATTTACTACCCGATAAGTATTATTTCACATATTTTCTCGTAACGGAAAAAAGACATCTAATATTGAGGCAGAATAATAAAATCTAATTCATCAACTTCCTTAAAGGGTCTATTAGGTTCTAGAAAGATCTTGAGACGTTGGCCATTTACCTTAAATAGTGTACCTTCATCTGTGCGTAGAGTCACCGGTCCATGCGATGACGCGTTTACCACCGTAAATGGCCCTTCCCATTTGCTTCGTAATTTTCCATGCCCGAATAATTTGACCCTGGAATTAAAAAGTAATACCTTGTCTCTGGGTGCAAACTCCTTCTTCTTGATTCTCTTATCATGCCATCTCTTGGTTCTTTCTTTATAAAGCTTTGAACTATGATAAGTTTTTTCTCTCCATTCTTCTAGCTCTGATATTTGCATCTTTCTATTTTCTCCTGTAGCTTCAAAATCCATGTTCCAACACTTGATAGCTCAATGAGCCTTGTGTTCTAGCTCCATAGGTAGATGACAGGTCTTTCCATACACCTATTGGTATGGTGACATACCCAATGGTGTCTTGTAGGCAATCCAGTAAGCCGAAAGTGCCTCTGGTAAAGAATCTTTCCATGTGGTTCCCATCTCATCTACCATCTTCTGTAGAATATTCTTGATCTGCTTATTTGATGTCTCTACCTGGCCACTTATCTGAGGATGATATGGTGTAGCGATGTTGTGACGAATTCCATGATTTCTCAAATATAAGTGAAACTTCCTATTAGTGAAATGTGTTCCTCCATCGCTAATCACCATCCTCGGCAATCCAAACCTTGAGAATATTATTTCTTCAAACATCCTCTTGGAATGTCTTGCATTAGCATTCTTGCATAGCATGGCTTCTACCCACTTGGATATATAGTCAACTGCCACCAATATATACTCGCAATTCTTTGATTTCGAAAATGGTCCCATGTAATCGATTCCCCAAACATCAAAGAGCTCTATCTGAAGATTGTTGGTGAGTGGCATGGCATCTCTTGTGTCGATGTTTCCATGCTTCTAACATGATAAACATCTCTGGATAAAGTTCTTGGTATCTTGATACATGGTTGGCCAAAAGAATCCACTCTGCTAAATTTTTGCATGAGTGCGGAATGCCCCATAATGACCTCCATATGGTGATGAGTAGCATTTCTGAATGATTTGAATGCCCTCTTCCGCCGGTACACATCTTCTTAGTAGTCCATTAGCACATATTCTGAAGAGGTACGGTAGATCCCATAGGTGTTGACGACTCTCATAAATAAGTTTTCTTTTATTGTCCCCTGGTGGTACATAACCTGTAACCATAAAATTCACAATATCCGAGTACCAAGGTTCTGATTTTGTTACTTTGAAAAGCATGTCGTCCCTTAGTGAGTCATTAATAGACAATTCCTGCGGATTTTTAAATTGCATTCTAGACAAGTGATCAGCTACAAGATTTTCTACTCCCTTTTTATCTTTTATTTCTAAATCAAATTCTTGGAGTAATAAAATCCATCTTATCAAACGTGGTTTAGCATCTTTCTTAGTGAGAAAATATTTCAAAGGAGCATGATCAGTATAAATAATCACTTTTTCTCCTACCAAGTAAGATCTAAATTTATGTATAGCAAAAATAACAGCTAGGAGTTCTTTTTTAGTTGTTGCATAATTAAGTTGAGCTCTTGTCAGAGTTTTACTAGCATAAGCAATGGCATGATGGTTTTTATCCTTTATCTATCCTAGAACTGCCCCCACTGATCACACATAATTTCAAAAGGTATTGATCAATCAAGGTGTTGAATGATTAGTGCAGAGATGAGTGCTTCTTTAAGAATATTAAAAGATTTCAAACATGCATCATCAAATTCAAAAGGAACATCCTTAGCTAACAAGTTAGTCAGTCGTTTAGCAATATGTGAAAAATCTTTTATAAACCTACGGTAAAAACCACAATGACCAAGAAAACTTTGAATCCCTTTTATATTCACAGGTGGAGGTAATTGTTCAATTACTTCAATTTTAGCTTTGTCTACCTCTATACCTCTTTCAGACACTAAGTGTCCTAGCACTATTCTTTCTCTAACCATAAAATGATATTTTCCCCAATTAAGTAGTAAGTGCTTTTCTTCACATCTTTCCAAAACTCTATCTAAATCTTCAGGACAATCATCAAAAGTTTTTCCATAAACAAAAAAATCATCCATAAAAACTTTCATAATTTCTTCAATCATATCAGAAAATATAGACATCATACATCTTTGAAAAGAAGCTGGAGCATTACATAATCCAAAAGACATTCTTCAATAAGCATAAGTTCCATATGGACATGTAAAAGTGGTTTTGCTTTGATCATTAGGGTGGATTGGAATTTGGTGATATCCCGGATAACCATCAAGAAAACAAAAGAAAAAATGATTCGCTAAACACTCTAACATTTCATCAATGATGGGTAGCGGAAAATGATCTTTCTTTGTTGCTTTATTAAGTTTTCTATAATCTATGCACATTCTTCATCCAGTGACGGTTCTTTGGGGTATTAATTCATTCCTTTCATTTTTAGCAATAGTCATTCCACCTTTCTTAGGTACAACTTGAACAGGACTAACCCACTCACTATACGGTACAGGATAAATGATCTCGGCATGCAAAAGTTTTAAAACCTCCTTCTTCATAACCTCCCTCATCGCATTATTAAGCCTACATTGGGGCTCTCTAGATGGTGTAATTTCTGGATCAGTTGGAATGCGATGGGCGCAAAGAATAGAACTAATTCCTTTAAAGTCGTGGAGTGAATAGCCAAAAGCAGCACGATGTTTTTCTAACACAATTATTAAGCGCAAAGATTCTTCTTGAGATAATTTATCACTTATGATTGTAGGAGAATCCTAATCATTATTCAGAAAAGCATATTTAAGTCAAGAAGGCATAGGTTTAAGTTCAATAGGGGGCTTAGGTGGCTCTAGCAATTCATCGAGAGGTTTAGGATTAGTGGGATCCTCATCCTCTACCTCATTGGTGAAAAACTAGGCATCATCTTCTAAATTTGGTTCGATTAATTCTTCAAGAGATGCTACCTTAACCTCTTCTATTGATTCTAGCTTAGGAAATGGCTCTACCTTAGTTTTCAAAGAGTGAATTATAGGCATAGAGACCTTAAATCCTTTCCCAAGCCTAACATTTATTTTCCCTGTTTATCCTTCTTGGATAAGTCTTTCTATAGGTTCCCCAATCAACACATCAAACTCCCAAACATTAAAGATGTAGAAACTTAATCAGACTCAGAAATCATTCACATAAATAGGAAGGGCACACAAAATTCCTGAACTTGGAATAATGCGTCCTGAAAGACTTTTTAATAATTTATTAGTCGGGGCTAATGGTATGTCTTTTAATAAATGTTCAGCAAATGTAGTAGGCATAATATTAACACCTACTACTGGATTATAAAGAGTTTCAAAAGGATATTTATCTAATTGATATTGAATAGTGATAGAGGGAGAATTTATACGAATAATTTCATTTGAAAACTCTGATTCTTCTAATCACTCGTCACTCAAAATAGATATTAATTCTTTTATTGTCTTTTTAAGAAAATCTACCTCATCAGAATATGTAGGATCTATAGTTGCAAAAATTTTAGGCTGCTGAGGTTTCTTTATCAAATGATAATTTGAGGTATTTCCAAAAATAGTAAACAAATCATCCTCAATATCAAAAAAAAAGTCAGGAAGCGGAAATTCTTCCTGTTCCTTTTGTGGTAGTTCAGGTTCTACAATAGGTAAAGGTTAAGATGTTTCAGGCAAACGTTCGGGTTCAGCTATTGAAATTTATTCTTCTTCTTACAACTTCTCTTTAGGAAGATCATTTAAAATGTCCATAAGAATAGTTTTTGCTCGCTCAGCAGTGATATGCATGAACGCTCCTCCTGAGGCCAAATTAAGATATTTTTTAGTTTTTCTATTAAGGCCTATAAAGAAATGTTGCAAAAGCATAGGTTCTGGAAAAGCAAGACTAGGGCCTGAATTAACTATAGCATCAAAACGTTTCCAAGCCTCACCTAGTGATTCATTTTTCTGTTGCTCAAAACATATGATTTCTCTACGAAGTTTAGCAACTTTAAAGATAGAGAAAAATTGTAAACAAAAATTAGAGCATAAAACTTCCCAATCTCCTTGACTACTCCCAACATGATGATTATACCAACGTTTAGCCTTTCCCATTAAAGAAAAGGAAATAAGCTTCCATCTTAAAGTTTCATTGGACATGCCTTCAATGCTTAGGCATGCACAAGTCTGCTCAAAATCACCTAAGTGGAAACAGGGGTTTTCATTATCACTACCAGAAAAGACGTTTTTCTGAGCTAAGTGAATTAATTTCGAGCGTAGCTCATAGCCTGATGATGTAATGGGTTTAGATGATTTTAGTGGCTAAGGCACGATCCTGGTGGTACTCCGTATAGATATAAAGGTGTAGGTACTGGTTCCATGGTAAAATAATAAAACTAAATTTAAAATTATAAATAAATAAAGATAAAAGTGTAATACAAGATTAAGCTAAACTCAAAGTTAGCTCAGCAAAGAGAAAAACAACCGCTCCCCGGCAACAGCGCCAGAAATGCTTGCTGGTATAAATTAAATGCACACTAGAAAAGATAACTAACCGCAAAGCGTATAGATATAATACCGTTGTATCACTTCATCTAGATAATCCTGGTTTTAATATCGAACCCAAAGGAACGGTTGGCGACGGTGACTGAGTCTATAAACTTAACCCAATTCACAATCAAGCTCAGATAATAGTTGAAATAGGGAGACTACTAAGGACTATCTAATTCCAATCTCGATAAACTATGTTCTTAATCATTCATTCAGTGGGCAATAACTTTCTACAAGGGATGAAATCAGAGTTCTCCCCTACCAGCATGCATAAGCCTACCTTTACCTATTAACTGGAAGTGGACTATAGATGATTCAATGAAGCTATAAAGTCACCTTCGCGAGCTACCACTATCCAGTAAATCAGGGGGCATTCACAAGTAATCCTAGCCTAAGCACCACGCTTACACTACGAAAACAACTTCAACCTAGGTGCTACCAAGATCAAAGTACTCAAAAGTGTTGCAAACTTGAAGAACAATACAAACAAATTGCTTACTTTAATCAGAAGTTGATTACCAAAGAGTCTCAGAAGCAAGCCCCCTGCGAAGAAACTTGATCCCGATGAACACAGCAGCGGAGAAGCACCGACAGGTCAGAACTCCTCCAGAACTCTGCTCTTCTACTCTATCTCTCTATCTCTAATTGAGACTAATCCTAAGATGAACTAGTCTACTCTTGATTGCCAGCCTAGATCTCTAGATATGGAATTGGAACTCTAGCTCTTCAGCTCTTGATCTGGCTTCCCTTCTCCAGGGAAGGGTCTGGCTCTTTATTTATACCCCAGTGGGATCCACGTGAGCCCTTCGATCAAACCAACTTAAGAGACGGCCTAGATGACTCCTCAAAGGAGGTGCCGAAATACTCCAGAAGCTCGTGGAAGGATGTAGAGGGGGTGGCCGCCCCTATGGCCGACCGGCCCCACCTAGCAGGGGCTGGGCCCCAGCTCGCTCTAGTGTCTTCTGGTATCTTCTATAGTCTTCTAGTATATGTCTTGTGACGAAATTTCATGAATTATTTTAATTCCTAGGTCCCTTTTGTCAAATTTCTGGATAACACCCTGGAAAATTATAAATCACCAAAACTCATGGAATTTATCAGTAATAACCACCTATTCTATGATATTTGTGCATATGTGCAAGAAAATTTATTGGTTTGTAATGAACGTTAACGACCGTCAACAATGCTCAAGCCTCCGCCACTTGGGATGGTCATGCCCCAACAGTTTCCCCCCTTTTGAGGCCACAATCTAATCTCGAAATCCATTTTGAACTTCCTAGGTAGAGGCTTTCTCGCCTTCGTTGGAGGTGGTAGGTCCCCTCCCCCCTTGGTCACGCTGGATTGGACTGTTGGCCTCAGGTTAGCCGTGCGTAGGCTAGGTTCGCGACTTGTGCGTGTGCGCCTGGTTGACCGTTGAGTCTCGGGTATCAGGGCCATAACTTGCAGAGCATGGAATACTTTAAGCTTTTGCGTGTAAACTTGGAGCATTAGAGTCTTATAAGTTTGAGTTTTTGGTGTTGTTTTTCTTTCTTTTGCTTTTGTATCTGACCTTCATTTTTGTAGGGCACCACATGGTTGCAGCTCTTGAGAAACACAGCACCCGTGAGGTGCTTGACCGGAATGAGGCCATTGAGGCACTAAAGAAGGAGGTTGAGGTGTTAGTGGCCGAGAAGACTTGTCTTACTTTGGAGGTAGGTGGATTGTCCTCCGCTCATGCGGAGGTAGAAAACCTTTGGAAGGAGATGGATTTGTTGAAGAAGCAAGTAGAAGATGCTAAGGGTGTGAAGGCTCTTGCTACTGAGCGTGCCCTAAAGGCTAATGAAACCGCGGATAACCTTCAGAAAGAACTTAGTCCTGAGAAGGAATCGGGTCTGGCTCTACAACAGTAGGTTGCCCTGCTGACGGAGCATCTGGAAGCCACAAAGGGACTGGTCCTGGCCACAGTGAAGATGTATGTGGCTGTGTTGGGGCAATTTGGTGGCAGAACGTCCGACATGCCGGAAGATCCCACTGCTTTTAGCTTGCTTTCTGGGCTGACGTCACATGTGGAGAAGCTCCCCGCTTTTTGTCGGAGGTGTGGCCGATTTTGGTGCCCTTGCTGGAGCCACCAATTATGCAAAGATGCTGGCTCGAGGAGGTTGTACTCACACCGAGAGCATTAAGAAGGAAAAGCTTAGTGGCCCGTCCGACCTTGGGGCGACTTCACCTACTTTGCGGAGGTCTATCCGAAACTTTATGAGCTTCTTTTGGATTGATTTCGGCAGGGCGGAGGCTCGAAAAATGGCGGAGGACCGACGAGTAGAGGTTCATGCTTTATTCTGCACGTTATTTGCTTTTGTCTTGTGGCTCTGTCTTGTTTTATTGACTTGTTTTTGCTTGTTTGATTTTGCCTTTTCCTTTACAGGCATTACAGAAGGAGGCTGCTAAAGGCATTGTTGGTGCACGTCCGTCGCGAGCTGTCGCTGCTCTAGCTCCACAGGCCCCTATATCTGGTGCGAAGGGAACAGTAAGAGCGGAGGCCAAGATGGTGGGAGGGGCTACGCGCACTCCGACAACGGACGCTAGCAAGGAGGAGATGACGCTCGCCGCAGGGAAAGAAGCCGAGCCACTGAAGGAGGCAATGCGTCCTGGCAACGGAAACTAACAGGGAAGGTGGTGCGTCGCCCGTCCTGACAGCTGAAGCAATGGTCAAGGGAAAGGAAAAGTCTCCTTTTCCAGTTCAAGCTAATCCAGAGGTGTAACCTCTGGGGACTAGATTTTAGATCCGACTGTAAACACTGCTCTTTTTGGCGCTTGCCTTTGTCTATATTCTTAATTTCTTTAGGAACTTAGTGAAATTGTATCCTACTCAGGTTTCTGATCCAAGGCCTGCGTAGGATGTGCTACCTGTGGGCTTTTATCATGATGGGATATATGTTAGTGGCAAGCTTTGGGGATACTAACGAACGAATTTTCCACGTGGCTCTATCGGTGATATGTATGATTCTGTGAAGTACGACATAGACAACGAGCGTGCTGAGTTTACTCTGTCATTAGCTTAGCGAGGGCCTTCGCCTCTGACTTCATGTGTTATGTTTCTTGCATTTGCGCTCCCACGCGTTCCTTGTTTGCTTACATTTTGCCTTCGGGCTTTGTATAGTTTTGTGACTAATGTTGTAATGTGTTGTGTAAATGTTGATTTGACTCAAGTATTGTAGAATTTTGAAGGTTTATATTCCGAAGGATGTGTTTACATCCTTATTTTTTTTGAAAGCTTCGAATATGTTCTACTTACATATCTCGTCCAGGCTCTGCCTGTTCCCTTCTCGGATGGTGTTGGTTGGTGGCTGGAGCTTTGTTGTTGACTGGTTGCGGATCTAGTTTTCACGATGGCTCTTATTCTGAGAGCCTGACCTCCGCTTCTTTCCTCTCTGACTCCTTGTGAAGATGAACCTGCACGTCACAGCAGAGGTGATCTCATTGTTTTGCGTGCCGTGGAAGATTGAAGATTGCTCTGGTCTCCACCTCTGTGCTTGCTTGAAGTTGCTGGAGTTTATTTGGACTGCCAAGCCAAAGGTTGTGTAGTGCTTGTATTCGATCTTGCTGATGTTGCGAAGGCTTTGGTACAATTTGAGCGATCACAGATGCTTCTCAAGAGGACACTGCACAGCTTATACAGGTGACGGTTGCCGAGGAACCATTTCTTGCACCATGCCTTTGCCGTCTTATAAGTTGAACCTCCGCCTTCTTTGGTCACGCTGTAGTAGCTACGCTCCTGTTGAACATGGTTGATCCATGGCTATGACAGCCTGCGTCTTTGGTTGCAGGGGGATGTTACAAGCCTTCATACAATACCCTCCCGCAACCTATAACACCAAGGTGCTATTGCCATGTGGATGCTGCACAGCACATTGTGGCTGCTGTTTATCACTATGCCATGGATACTAATTGCTTTTATTATGCCTTCACCGGGTTGCGGTAGTTGCTATTTTTACGAGTCTTCGCACTATACCGGTTTCATTTTTTTAGTGGCTAAAGATACTCTTGCTTCCATGGCTTATGTGGCCTGGGTTTTGATGTGGTTAGGTTGTTGCCCTGGCTCCCCCTGGTGATTATGCACTGACTGAGGGCGAGAATGGCTTGGGGTCATGGGTTTTATAGTCCTGAGTGCCTTGGTTTCTTGAATTCCAACAGATTTGTTTGGCTTTAATGCCTGGATCTTCCTTGATTGGTGAATGATCTTGTGGTATTTATTGTATTTGACATATCTTATGCTTTGAATGCCATTGATACTAGTCATTTAAGTGCTTTTATGCCTGGTGCATGAGTGTGACAGGTCTTTGCCAGGTTTGGGGATGCCCGATACCTACGGCGAAGGTAGGTCTTTTTCCGGGTTGCTTTGACATTTTTGCCATTTGCGTTTCCTTCTTGATGCCTGATAGAGGACAGGTCTTTGTCAAGAATTTGGGCCATTTTTTGTTGTGGAGGTCATCCCACAATCTAGAGCCTTAAGCTTTCAGTGTTGGGAGGTCCTTGGTTGCTGATTCTTAATGTTGAATGTTGTGGCTCTATTGCTAGCCACTTTCGACCTTCGCTTGGAATGCTTTCCTAGGGGAGTACCTCTTTATACTTTTAGAGGATTTGTATATGGGTCCTGCCTCATTAAAAACCTCACCTCTGCTAGGAGTTCCCCTATGAGGAAAAGAGTACAGGCCCTGACGTGAATTTTGTAGAAAAATAAAAAAGGAGAGAAAAGAAAAACGTGGGGCCTTCACTTATATTTTGTGGAGGTTACCCATTTACAATTTAAATATAAAATCTCCGCAAGCTATCGATGTTCTAGGTGTGAACTGAAGTTTTGCCTTCGTCATATATCAGGTAGAATGATCCTGGTCTGCTGGCTTTCTTCGCTATGTAAGGGCCTTCCCACTTTGGCTGAAGCTTTTTGGCGTTTGCTGCGTTTGCTTTTCTTCTGAGGACCATGTCTCCGTCTTGTATGTTTTCCTCACAACTTGGTTGTTTCTCCATTTTTTGGTCTACTGCTGGTATTTTGTGATGTTGTCTAGAGCCTCTAATCTGGTTGCTTCGATTGTTTCCTTTGAATATTCTTCATCTTTGGCCATGGCTTGCCTTATGGTGCGGAGGCTCTGATATTTGTTCTCCTTTGGTAGCATTGCCTCTTTGCCATATAGGAGCCTAAATGGGGTGAAGCCTGTTGCCCTGGATACTATTGTGTTGTGAGACCGCACGACCTTTGGTAACTTCTCTATCCACTTGCCTTTGTGGAGGTTGAACAAGGTCTTGGAGATTGCCAAAAAAACTATTCTGTTTGCTCTTTCCACTGCTCCATTTGATTCTAGATGGTATACCGAAGCGAAGGCTATTTTTATGCCTATGCTTGTGCAGAAATCTTTGAAGTTTTTTGAGTCAAACTATTTTCCATTGTCCACTGTTAATGTTCTCGGCACACCAAATCTGCACAAAATGTTTTGCCAAAAGAACTTTTTGACTGATTCTGATGTGATGGTTGCAAGTGGCTTGGCTTCAATCCATCTAGTGAAGTATTCTACAGTGACCACGGCAAACTTGTTCTCCCCTTGCGAAGGTGATAGTGGGCCTATGAGATCCATGCCATATCTTTGTAATGGCCAGTTGGTGAAATGAGCTATGTTTCCGCCGAAGGTTTTGATTGATGTGGGGAGAAGTTTTGGCATGCTTCACACGTCTTTACTATATGTTTTGCATCTTTAATGTGCATGGGCCAATAGAACCCTTGCTTGATTGCCTTCGCCGATTGTGCCCTTGGCCCAATGTGAGATCCACAAATTCCTGAGTGTATTTCTTGTAGGAGTTCCTTGCCTTTGCTCTATGATATGCATTTAAGTAATGGCTAGAGTACCCCTTTTTTGTACAGAGTACCTTCGATCATTGTGTAACTTCTTGCTCTTGTTGTCATCCTTGTGGCATTTGCTTCATCTTCTGGGTTGGATATATTGTTCAGCGCATCTATTATTGCCTGTCTCCAGTCTTTGCACTATGTAAGCAGGACTATCTGAAATGCCTTCACTGCTATTTTAGTTGCTGGTGATGTCAAAACTTGGTAGAAAGTTCCTGCTGGCATTGGCAGAATGTTGCCGCGGCCTTCGCCAGTTCATCAGTTTCTGAAATTTCTGTTCTTGGTATGTGTTTCAGGGTAAAACCCCAGAACCTCCGCTCTAAGGCCCTTACCAAGGTCAAATACCTTACTAGCTCTGGCTCTCATTCCATGTATTCTTTCTCTACTTGGCCCGCCATGACCTAAGAATCTATTTTGATCAACAGTGTTCATACTCCTAGCGCCTTTGCTTTGCTTAGTCCCAAGATAAGGCCTTCATATTCTGCTATGTTATTTGGAGCTCTGAACTCTAGCCTTGCTGCATACTTTAATCGGAGGCCTGATGGTGATACTGGCACGGCAGAGGCTCTTACGCCTGACTGGCCCCATGCCCCATCAGTGACTATTGCCTATGCTTGGTTACTAGGCTGTGGAATGCTTTGAGCCGGAGGTGTCCAATCTGCCATAAAATCTGCGAGGACTTGGGACTTGATTGCTGTTCTTGGCACGTATGTAATTTCAAATTGTGATAGTTCTGTGGCCTATTTTCCTATTCTGCCGGAGGCTTCTTTGTTTTAAGAATCTCTCCTAGTGGCTAAGTTGATGGCACTGTGATTTCATGCCCTTGGAAGTAGTGTTTCAGCTTTCTTGAGGAGATCAGGATTGCATATGCGATTTTTTCAATCTCTGTATAGTTCAACTTAGCTCCTGATAGTGCTTCTAAGACAAAATACACTGGTCTTTGAACTGCCTTTGTCCCTTCTTTTTTTCGTGGGCTAGAACTCCGTTGACCGCGTGGTTGGAGGCTGCCACGTACAATAGTAATGGGGCCTCTGGTACTGTCACCATCAACGTAGTCGCCATGTAGTTTTTGAGCTGCATGAAAGCCTCCGACTGCTCTAGCCCCCATTCTACTTTGTCTCCGCCTCTTAGTGCTTTGAAGAATGGGAGGCTACGCTCTACCGATTTTGAGATGAATCTGCTGAGTGCAGCTATCCTGCCTGTGAGCCTTTGTACCTCTTTGTTGGTCGAAGGTTCGGCCATTGTCATAATTGCTTTAGCCTTGTCTGGGTTTGCTTTGATGCCTTCGGTAGTGATGATGTAGCCGAGCATTTTTCCTTTGCTAACTCAAAAGATGCACTTTTCTAGGTTGAGTTTGAGTCTAACTGCCCTGAGGTTGGCGAAAGTCCCTTTGAGATATGTTATGTGGTCTTCTTTATTCTTGCTCATTACCATGATGTCATCGACATATGCAATGATGTTTCTCTGCAGCTGAGGGCCTAGGACCTTTTTTGTCATTCTAGTGAAGGTTGCCCCCACATTTTTCAATCCCTTTGGCATTTTGGTATAGCAACAGGTGCCAAAGGGTGTGGTGAAGCTTGTTTTCTCTTCATCCTCTTTCTTGAGCCAAATTTGATGATATCCTGAAAAGCAGTCCAGGAGTGAGAATCTTTGGCATCCATCTGCCTTGTCAACGGAGGCGTCAATCCTTGGTAACGGGAAGGGGTCTTTCTTGCAAGCTTTGTTCAGGTCAGTGAAATATATGCACATTCTCATCTTTCCATTCTTTTTTGGGACCAGGACCACACTGGCAAGCCATTCTGAATACTTGACTTCTCTGATGATGTGTGCATCTAGGAGCCTTTGTACTTCGGCCTTCGCCACCAAGATTCTGTCCTCCGACATTTTCCTGTCTCTGTTTCTTTGGTCTCATTTTTGGATTGATGTCCAAGTTATGCTGTATTATGTCTCTGCTGACCCCTTTGAGGTCGGAGGCTGACCAAGCAAAAATATCTTTGTTTGTTGCTAAAGTCTCCATGAGCTCGGACTCTTCCTCTTGGTACATGTTGGCTCCAATAATTGTCTTTCTATCTAGCATTGCTTGCTCTAGTGGTGTTGTCTTTGTTTCTTCCTGGTCTGCTGTAACACCCCAGGCGCCACAAAAGCCCAGGATGTCACTAACGTCCCTTCCCTCGTGCCAAATTCTAAAACTTGGCAACATAGACCCATTAACAATGTAAAGCGCAGAAGCAAGAACAATAAAACCATTATTAAAAAAAAGTTCCACCTCATTTAATTTTATTAAACCATGAGGGGTCATCATGACTGATAGACTAATTTTATTACATCAATCCAAATACATCATTGATAACTGTGTGTGTGGGTGAATCAGTGAAGATGTGCTGCTAATCCCCTTCCCTTCCGTGCAAGCATCAAGTACCTGGATTGAGTAATGCAAGGGTGAGATGAAACATCTCAGCAAGCAAACTTGTTTTGACAAGCCATTTAAACCACAAGTTGAATTAAACAACAATTTAACATGGAGTTCCACTTATAGAATAAACAAGATACAATATCAATATAAAATGAGTGACTTCCAATTCTGCACATAGCCAAATGATAGAGCTTCATAGTAACATGGACATATCACTTCAATTTACTTCATGAATGCATATGAATGCAATGCAAAATGTCTCCTGCCTGCACACCCAACAAGGTGTGGAGCTGCATCCCATGATGCTGTACCGGTACAGTCGTGACCATAGGTCAACGACATAACTTCCAATGCAAGTGAATGATGCAATGCGCTTGGCATGCTGCAATAAAATTAATATACACCGCCAATGATACTCCAACTTCATCTTCAGGGTTGTGGGCTAGCCACATATAGCAATGTGGAATAGTAACATCACCATGAATAAATAAATAAGACCACATTCACATAAGGTTGAATAAACCAAGTTCACAAGTCATGAATATTAGTGGTGTGACATTATTATAGACATTAAACTGTAGGTGATGAAAATAACAAGCCAAAACGGTAGCAAACCACCGCTACATTTACTTGCCTCTTTACCGAAGGAAGCACTAGCGATGTACCGAAGTGCTACCACCTGATGACAAGCAATATTCAGTACAAACACAAACATACCAGAGAGAACAACAACAAATACGCACTAGAGCGCCCTCAAACCCGACGCTAAAGCATCTACAGTTTAGCCTACAGTTCTTAACAGCAGCACTAACTATTCTCTTTTTCATAGACTTTAGACCACACACCCAAAAACTGCCAAAGTTCACCAGATTATGTAAAACTCCATTAGTTATAACTTTTGTATTGCAAAGTTTTGCATAAGATGCCTGCAATATGGCGTAATTAACCATTGAACTTCACTGAATATTTCTGTCGACTAGAACAGAACATCAAACCTCAAAAATTCATAACTGGAGATATACTAGCTCAAAAATTATAATGTTTACCAATATGGAAAGCTTAACAAAATTCCTACAACTTTTGTTCATACCAAAATATCTAATTGTTTCATTTAAATGGCCAAAAACTGCTTAGATCTAAAACTGTCCAGATTTTTGGCAGAACTATTGAATCACAAATAATGAACTATAACTCTCAAACTACTTCTGATAAAATCGTGAAATTTTACAAGATGATAGATCTGAAATCCCTCTACACTTTCGTGTTATAAAGTTTCACTGGAAAAATCATCTTTATTGTCTAAACAGCACAAACAGCGGCAGCACTCGATCTACAGAACAGCAGAACCTTAGATCGGCATTCAGATGGAGATCCTCCCTATAAAACCAATATGCCCCATGACTATAGGCCATCTAAATCTCAATTAAACAAAGGGAAAGGCAGATTCCTCACCTTGGCTATACCCTAAACCTTGGGCAGCGAGATAGAGATGGGGGAAAGCCGATCTACGCCAATGATATACCTCGTCTTGAACCTGTCCTCCTTCTCAATCTGTTTTCTCTTTTTCCCATGTAAATTTGCTGTGTAGGTGTAAGGGATGGAGAGGGCTCTGTGGGAAGAGGAGGGGGCGTCCTAGAGGTCGAGCAGAGGGAATGGGGAAAGGGAAAACATGTTTTCCTGCTGCACGCTTCCTCTATATGGCTTAGGTGATAGGGACAAGTTGGGCTTGAGATGGGCTGCCACATAGCCTGGCCTAAGTTTACTTGGACCCCCTCTAAAGCTATTTTTCCTTGAATTTTGGTTGTTCTATAGGGTATTACAATTTTTGTTTTGGGGCATTACATTCTACCCCCCTTAAAAAGAATTCGTCCTCGAATTCAGCCGTTTCTATGACATCTTCCAGAAAGATAAACAATACAAAACCACAAAAACAAAAATCATTATCCCTATAAGATAGCAACAAGAAAAGGCAATGTGATGAAACAATCGCCATAACATCATATGTTACAAGACTTGATCTTAGAGAAGCCTTTTCCAAACATGTTCTATAATAATAATAACATAGAGATCAACTAATCTTAATGGTATTGTGGAAAAGGTGACCAAATCACAATCCTCCTTTGTACTTTTTGAAGAGAAGCTACTATGGAGCACATGACCTCCATTGGAATACCAGTAGTAAAAGGATATAGACAATTATTTTCGCATCGCTCAACCACAAAAACACAAACACCTCATGGAGAGCAAACAAAAGATAATAGAAAAAATAAACCATGTATTCTTTTAAACTTAAGTCCAAGCACGTGACTTGTATAGGCTCCTCAGGTCAACTCCCACTTTAGTGCCGAGAAAAACACATGGGCACTGTCCTCATTTGATAAACATCTAGCACAATACTATATTTATCCATTTACCTTGAAAATGGTATGTGATATAAGTAATATCCTAGATTGGTCTTCATTAGAAAGTATACAACTAGGCACCACAACAACGTCTAAAACCATGCCTCCTATAAAAGCCAAAACTACTTACTTTCTTCCATCCTAAGCTCACTTAATGAATGAAACAATCGCATTAGTGAACACAATTGTCCAAACCGACTAGTATCAACATAGGATCTAAATTGATCATCAAACAATGTTACAATACATACAATCTTAAATTATCCTTTTATCAACCAAAAGAGGTAAATAAAAAGATTTCTCACCAACCAATGCCTCTAGCTTTGTTATGGCAGCTGCTATGGTGGATACTAGGTTTGAGGTTGCGAGGGAGAGACAGAGTCTATAGCCGATGGAGATTTATAAAATATTCCGACAAAGAAGAAAATGTACAAGGCATGTTCTGGGGCACTACCACATGTCTTAGAATAATGCACTCCATACAAATACTCCAAATACCACTCATAAACAATATATGAAGCGTTTCTACATTTAAACCAAGAACCGGCGAAAACAGCCCCACTTGACCCCGATAAAACAGCAGCAGCGCTGTTTGTGGTTTCTATATCTTTAAAACTGCAATAGAGATCATAGCAAGTAAATATTCCACAAGAATCTACACAAAACAAGCTACAACTTTGGTATTAAAACAAAGTTCAAATGTCACCGGCTACTATTTCTTAAAACAGCCTACAAACTGACAGACATGTTATGTCTTTTACAGCAGTGACATTTTTAACCAAAAACCCTATCTCCCAAATTGTCCAATCAAAAAATAGAGTTTAAATCTTAATGCAAAGGTCATACAATATACTACAAAGAACTCCACGTGCGCTAGACCAAATTGGCCTCGAAGAAGTACTAAACCAACATCCAAAACTGAACTTCAAAACTGAGCTGTAATTTAGTAGTAAAATACGACAGCCGGTTCAAAAATTCATAACTGGACATATATTGGTTCAAAAATTATAAACTTTACAAATCAGGAAATCTTAATTAATATTTTATATATTTCATGTTATGACATTTACAATTTGAAGAATCTAAGATACACAAAACAAAACTGCGGCACCATTGATCATTTCTGATTACTAAACAACAACAGAGAACTAAAACAATCATAACTCGAGATATACTGATTCAAAGTTTGTGATCTTTAACAATATAGAAGGCACATGAAATTACCTACAGCTTCCATGTAGATTATTCCACGATATTTAAAAACTTAAGATATGATAAAACTGAATGCATCTAATACTGCATAGAGTTTTGACAGCACAACTACATAGAAAACAACGGCAATATCTCCCAACCACAAGGGATATAAAGGCGGTATTTATACAAAAAGAAAGGTATTGAAGTCTACTACTGAAATATAATTTTTCTATGATTTTTAGGCACATAAAAATAGCCTTAAACAGTGCATAAACAACAACTACAGATTCTGAAAACAGCATGACTTAATTATGAGATTAGAACCCTAACCCCATCTACTAATCCAACGAACTAGGTAAACCAACATAGATTTTCCATCTAAACAGAAACATGATCTTACCATAAACAGCGAGAAAGATGAAGAAGCACAAAGATTGCTCTTCTATTTCCCATCTCTCTCATAGCGATTCCGAACGCTACCTTATAACCACTTCACGCTTCATGACACACAAAATGTATTTTGGGGTGTTACAATCTAACCCCCTTAAAAAAATTCATCCTCAAATTCTCTAAATGAGAGCATAATGAAAATAAAGATACTAACAAACAAAAAACACGTGTGAGACAAAAATATCAACACCACACTTAAAATACTGCAAAAATCTGAAGCCACAACACTTTCTTATTTGGCCAAATAAAGTAAACAAGTTGAACATAACATATCGAGCATACCCACATAAAAGAATGAGACTCAGTTCCATCAAACAACACCCACATCTAAAAGATCAAGTGCAACTACTTTCACCTCATCGAACAACTTGCAGATTATGCTACACATGATAGGCTCGCCAAGTGTCAGATCAAGAGGATTAAATCAACCAAGTACAACTTTGCACTCATGCACCAGCAAGTAAAAATGACCTCCAGAGCTTATTGACTACATCACTTAGTTAATAGAAAACATACTCGCAACCATGGAGTTGACTTGAAGGCAAATTATAACAAAATCATCATGCCATGGAGCACAATAAAGACAAGGCTTCTAGTAGACACTTCACCCCAAACATTACAAAGCGCAAACTCACATGCCTGGAGACTAGGAATTAAATAACTAGCATGCTTCATACTAGAAAAACACATGATTGCATTTATATCCTCAGAACCACTTACAAATGGCGCGTTCTTCTATCACTAAAATGTCTTATGATCTACACAAGGTTGCACCTACATCACAGGGAAAAAAATCCAACACCATTCTAGGGTCAGGCTTAAACATCGAACACCAACATATAGGACAAGTCACACAACGATCCACCAATCAATATGTCGAGAGAGAATACTAGAGTGCACGGCATGGGGGCCAATCCACCCGTCACTCCACTATTTTCTTCGAATATGGATAGTTGGGTCGCAACCTATCTCTCAGGTAATCCTCACATAGTAGTACAGAAAAAGCATTGTGGGGGCCCTCCACTCCGCCGATCTGCACTACTAGACTATAGCTACTCTACGAGTTTCCCAAAACCTTTTGCCATCAACAAAACCAAAAAGAACATTTTAGCATCCTCATAGCTGAAGCACTCACCACAACACCACCTTTTATGGTATAGTCATGAATAAACATCATCCTAAAAACTAGATAATCTTATACTTGTAGGAACAAAGAAGCATTATTGTCCAGATTAGGGCGGATTCTGACATCCAACTTTGAACTTCTATATCTAGAGTTCCAGACAACCAAAAGCTATGTTCTTTAACATTTTGGAAAACTTATGAAAAGCACTACAACTCTTTATTTGTCATCAAGAGATGATTCACAAGTTAGCTTACTCAAACAGGTATAACATTGCAGCACAGGGAATTTGTAAAACCTATAACTCTTAGATCTGTTGTCCCAAAATCATGAAATTCTAGGACAAACAAGATATGCAAGTTATCTACAACTTTTGTATTCAACATATCTACAGAAAACATCATTTGCATAAGAAAATTATTACCACAACAGAAACTACACATCCAGCCATTTTCCACACATAAGTAAAAAAAGATCCTCACTTGATTCATTAACAATATTATGTATGTACAAATAATTACATGGCTCACCAACTACTATTTTCATAGTTAATTATCATTAGTCATAGTTAACATAAAAAAACACACTATACATGTTTCTATGCATGGAGGTCACAAAGTGATGCTTAACTCATTTCCCTTTAATGGACACTTGTTTACCAAGTAACAAACATGAGCAACACATAAGGAAAGGTAACCTGCCCCAAGGGAATTTAGGGGCTGGTCTTCACCACACACAAACATCCTCAACATTAACATAACAATCATCTCATTCAAAGTTAAAGAAGGATTAGAGTTTCGCATGAACAGCTTATATTCATTATTATCGTACTTAACAAGAGACCATCATAACAAGCCATCTTAAGGTTTAACAAAACTAACATAACTCAATAACATCTCCAAGTTAGTGTAAGCATGTGAGCACCACAAGTAATAAGCAAGTACAACATATGGCAACATCAATCAAAGACTATGTAAAGAAAACAAATAAAATTTGCACTTAACCCAAAATTAATAATAGCAAAGATATACAACATACATAAAGGAAAGTTAAGCAAAAGCAAACACCTCAATCTTCAAAGCCATGCATCATATACAAACCCCCACCCACCCTACATGTGCAAGTGTGTCATTTTAAATCTTATATTCCGAGAATCTATAACCAGCTTTGGTACCAACTGTAACACCCCAGGCGCCACAAAAGCCCAGGATGTCACTAACGTCCCTTCCCTCGTGCCAAATTCTAAAACTTGGCAACATAGACCCATTAACAATGTAAAGCGCAGAAGCAAGAACAATAAAACCATTATTAAAAAAAGTTCCACCTCATTTAATTTTATTAAACCATGAGGGGTCATCATGACTGATAGACTAATTTTATTACATCAATCCAAATACATCATTGATAACTGTGTGTGTGGGTGAATCAGTGAAGATGTGCTGCTAATCCCCTTCCCTTCCGTGCAAGCATCAAGTACCTGGATTGAGTAATGCAAGGGTGAGATGAAACATCTCAGCAAGCAAACTTGTTTTGACAAGCCATTTAAACCACAAGTTGAATTAAACAACAATTTAACATGGAGTTCCACTTATAGAATAAACAAGATACAATATCAATATAAAATGAGTGACTTCCAATTCCGCACATAGCCAAATGATAGAGCTTCATAGTAACATGGACATATCACTTCAATTTACTTCATGAATGCATATGAATGCAATGCAAAATGTCTCCTGCCTGCACACCCAACAAGGTGTGGAGCTGCATCCCATGATGTTGTACCGGTACGGTCGTGACCATAGGTCAACGACATAACTTCCAATGCAAGTGAATGATGCAATGCGCTTGGCATGCTGCAATAAAATTAATATACACCGCCAATGATACTCCAACTTCATCTTCAGGGTTGTGGGCTAGCCACATATAGCAATGTGGAATAGTAACATCACCATGAATAAATAAATAAGACCACATTCACATAAGGTTGAATAAACCAAGTTCACAAGTCATGAATATTAGTGGTGTGACATTATTATAGACATTAAACTGTAGGTGATGAAAATAACAAGCCAAAACGGTAGCAAACCACCGCTACATTTACTTGCCTCTTTACCGAAGGAAGCACTAGCGATGTACCGAAGTGCTACCACCTGATGACAAGCAATATTCAGTACAAACACAAACATACCAGAGAGAACAACAACAAATACGCACTAGAGCGCCCTCAAACCCGACGCTAAAGCATCTACCGTTTAGCCTACAGTTCTTAACAGCAGCACTAACTATTCTCTTTTTCATAGACTTTAGACCACACACCCAAAAACTGCCAAAGTTCACCAGATTATGTAAAACTCCATTAGTTATAACTTTTGTATTGCAAAGTTTTGCATAAGATGCCTGCAATATGGCGTAATTAACCATTGAACTTCACTGAATATTTCTGTCGACTAGAACAGAACATCAAACCTCAAAAATTCATAACTGGAGATATACTAGCTCAAAAATTATAATGTTTACCAATATGGAAAGCTTAACAAAATTCCTACAACTTTTGTTCATACCAAAATATCTAATTGTTTCATTTAAATGGCCAAAAACTGCTTAGATCTAAAACTGTCCAGATTTTTGGCAGAACTATTGAATCACAAATAATGAACTATAACTCTCAAACTACTTCTGATAAAATCGTGAAATTTTACAAGATGATAGATCTGAAATCCCTCTACAACTTTCGTGTTATAAAGTTTCACTGGAAAAATCATCTTTATTGTCTAAACAGCACAAACAGCGGCAGCACTCGATCTACAGAACAGCAGAACCTTAGATCGGCATTCAGATGGAGATCCTCCCTATAAAACCAATATGCCCCACGACTATAGGCCATCTAAATCTCAATTAAACAAAGGGAAAGGCAGATTCCTCACCTTGGCTATACCCTAAACCTTGGGCAGCGAGATAGAGATGGGGGAAAGCCGATCTACGCCAATGATATACCTCGTCTTGAACCTGTCCTCCTTCTCAATCTGTTTTCTCTTTTTCCCATGTAAATTCTGCTGTGTAGGTGTAAGGGATGGAGAGGGCTCTGTGGGAAGAGGAGGGGGCGTCCTAGAGGTCAAGCAGAGGGAATGGGGAAAGGGAAAACATGTTTTCCTGCTGCACGCTTCCTCTATATGGCTTAGGTGATAGGGACAAGTTGGGCTTGAGATGGGCTGCCACATAGCCTGGCCTAAGTTTACTTGGACCCCCTCTAAAGCTATTTTTCCTTGAATTTTGGTTGTTCTATAGGGTATTACAATTTTTGTTTTGGGGCATTACATCTGCGAGGTCTGTTTTGCCTTTGGGCATGTTCGGAGGTTTTGATGCTTTGTTCTTTGTTGATTTCATAGAGTTGATATTTTTGTGCGACTTGTAGATCGCTTTCTCAATGTTCCTGGCTTCTTTCTGACTCCCATGTACTGAGATGATGTCATGCAGGGCTGGTATCTTCATGCACAGATAGCCCATATGGATTGCTGCGTTGAACTTGTTTGCAAATCCCTTGCCGAAGATGGCATTGTAAGGGTAGTATAGGTCTACTATGTCGAAGGTGATATACTCTATCCTTGCGTTTTGTTAATCGCCAAAGGACACTAGGAGTGATATTTTCCCTAGGGCGTGGATCTGCTTGCCTCCGAATCCAATGAGTGGTGAGACCGAAGGCTGCAACTGGCTTCTGCTGAGTCTCATTTATCGAAGGCATTGACAAATATGATGTCTGCTGAGCTGCCTGAATCCATTAGGATTCTACTAATCCCTCATCCTGCTATGTTTGCCTGGATCACCATTGCATCAGTGTGCGGATAGCTCTCCAACTGTAAGTCTTGCTTCGTGAAGGTGATCGGGGTTTTCAACCAGTCGGTGTATCATATTGGTCCGTGGACTACTATGTTGTTGACCAACCTGAGGTGATCTTTCTTTTGCTTCTTGGTTTGGAATTCCATTGCGGAGCCTCCGACTATTGGCAGGATCATGCCAATGGTAGGTAGAGGAGTATGCAGATTGATATGGTTTTCTGGATTAGGCTCGTTCTTGGGTGGTGGGAGTTGCACTTGATGTGGTGGCGGAGGTAGAGGTGGGTGCGGAGGCGGAGGTAGTAGCTCAAATCCATTGGCCGGTTGCTAGGGGCGGCTTGTTTCAATATATGTTATGTGCAGAGGCCTAGGGTTTATGTAAGTGAGGTTTGCCTCTGCCCACGGGTTGCTTGCTTATGTTTGCAATGAAGTTGGGCACCAGGCTGGTAAGAAATTTGGGTAATATGCGGAGGCTAGAGTGGAAGGGTGTATTTGAGTGGAGTTCAATGCCGGATAAATCGAGCAATATGGTTGCTGCTGGGGTTGGGCGAAGGTGTGGTTCACCTCCCTTGGTGCTTGAGGCGGAGGCTGGGGGTTTGCTCTATTTTTTTATCCTCTGTTGCATTTCTTTAGCATCTGGGCAATCCCTGGTGACATGCCCCTTGTCTTCTCATGGGAAGAAGCAGTATTGTTTACACTGCCTCTGTTTTTGGTTTTTGTTCCAATTTTCGCCTTGGCTATGTGCTTTTGCTTGGTAGGACTCCTGGGTTGTGTTTTGCGTTCCTGCTTGCGCAGAAGCCTGCCCTTGCTGACTATTGCTAGGCTGCTCAATGTTGAAAACTTGCTGGCTTTGGCCTTGCTTTTGTTGATGCTGGCCTTGGCTTGTATTGTTTCTTTGAGTATTCCTGTTGTTTCCTTGTTGCTTGTTCTGATTCTGCTCTTCCAGTCTCTTGTAGAGGTCATTGTCTGATTTGCAATACTTCTCAAACTGATTGTACAGCTCTTGCATTGATGTTGGTTTTCTCTGGCCAGGTGAGCTGTGAAGGGTCCTATACTGAGGCCCTTGATTGCTGCTTCGATGGCCACCTCCACTAGGACATCGGGAGCCTTCGCCTTAAATTGGACAAGCCTTCGAAAATAATCCCTTAATGCCTCTCCTTGGTTTTCTTTGCACTGGAATAGATCTGTGGAGGTTAATGATTCACTGGCGAAACCCTTGAAGTTTGCTAGGATTTTGTTGCGGAGGTTTTCCCATGAGTATACTGTGCTTGGCTTGAGCATGGAGTACCAGGCCAGCGCATCACCTTCCGCTGTGATGATGAAAGATTTCGCTAGGACTGTTTCGTTCCCCTTGCGGAGGCTACTACTGCTTCGAAATTCATAACGAATTGGTGCGGGTCTGACTTTCCATTGAACTTGGGCAATGTTATTGGCTTGTAGGACGCTGGCCATGGTGAATTTTGAATGCCTTCGGAAAGTGGGGACTCAGGGTCTATAGCACTGCACGGCAGTGGTGCCACAAAGGGCAAGCCTGAAGCTATCTGCGCTGCTGTCACTGGCGGAGGGTTGAGCTGGTTCTGACTTATGGAGCGTACCTGTTGTGAAATGCCAAAGGGATGCTGCGGAGGCTGCATACTCTGTATCTCCGCATGCAGGAGGGCAAGCTGCTGCCTGATTTCCGCTGCTTGTGCCGATGCTTGAGCGGCTTGCTGGCTTGCGGCGAAGGCCGCGGCTATTCTGTCCCTTTCCTGCTGCATACTCTGCAACTAAGCCTGTAGTTGTTGAAGCTCTTGGTCTGGTGTTGGATCTTGGACCTCCGACGCCGGAGGTTGCTCTTCGATCACCGGTTCATCTTAAAGCTGGTCTTCTTCGTTTGAAGCATAGGTACTGTAGGTATTGCGCTTGGGTCTCCCTCTAGCTCTTGAGCTAGGTGGTGTCTCTCACTGGGGCTGCTTTTTCTTGGCATTGTGGGTTTTTTCCGGCCAAAACGCGGTGGGCGCCAATGTTGGAATAGTATATTCTAGCAGGAAAATCAAGTTTACCTCCGCCCGGCCGGTGCCCCGAGCGGAGGACAGGGAATAGAGAACACGATGAAGGCTAGGGTCTCATAAATGTATTCACCAACCCCGTCAATCATTTACATCTCCCCTTATATAGGGCGCTGTTCACTTCTAAGTATGTTTACATCAATGCCCCGTGACAGTGGCGATATGTCCTAGGAATATTCCATCTCTGACGTGTACATGGCGAGGACACTTCTGGAAAACTTTTCACGAACCACCTCAGCAATTCAGGCCAAAAACGCAGGCCCAGGAATGGCCCATGTTCTTACACCGCCTGTGCCTTCGTCGTGTCCGCGCAGGACTCCGCCGCGACCGGAGTGCCCTCGGCTTCCACCTTGCCCGCCATGGCTTCCGGTCCTCCGTTCCCTACACGTGAATAACATCACCGATGCTAGTCAGTCTCAGTTGCCTCCACCGCCGATGGCCTTCGTCGTGTCCATGTGGGCCACCACTGCGGATGGTGCGCCCTCGGCCTCTGCTTGTAGGGCCGCAGGTCATGCGCCTTCGGCCTCCGCATGCAGGGCCCAAGGTCTTGCTTCACTATCCTGCTGAGCTTTGTGAGAGGGCATACGCACGCTTGCTAACTCCGTGTCGCTCGGGCCTCTGCTTCTCGGGACGATGCTGCCCCGACAACCTGGGCCTTCGTCAACGTCACTGGAGGCTCCGCCATCCCTGCAAGGCATAACAAGAGATCAGAGTGCCTGCCCGGCCCGTTTATGCTCAGCCTCCGCCACTTGGGATGGTCATGCCCCAACAACTCAATTTATGTTTCCACATTTACTTTGAATTTCTTAGTGTGTGACTAATTTTCTTAGTCTAGCTTGCTAGGTTAGTTGATAGGGTTGGAACCTTGGGCGCAAAACTATTTTTTCAATAGAGACAACCACACTTAGAAAAATCTAGTGCACATCTAGATACATCTTTTTATAAGTGGCTTTGGGCCTTAAGTTTTAAGTGACCTAATTCACCTCCCTCTTAGCTGCCATGGTCACTTCACACTCGCTCACTAGACCTCAAGGGTGCTTCATCAAGGAAGTTGGTGCCTATTATGGTCACTGTGATGACATTAACCATCACAAAAAGGGAGTGCCTTATCCCTAAATGACCTTCCCCTACTTTACCTTTCAATTGTAAGTCTTCTTTTGAGGGCACTCACTATCTTTTGAGGGCACTCACTATCTTTTGAGGAATATTAGTAATGGTAGGTGAGGGCAAAGTTCATTGGTATCCATGCAAATGGGAAGCTCCCAAAGAATAGGTATGGGCACCAAAATCAATTGTAGTTCAATACAAGAAGCCCAAGCTTGCTTGGGTTCCTAAGTACCGAGGAGCTCATGAGTTAGGAGGGGTTGGGGCTTGGCATTTACAAGGATGCATAATTGGGGTGCATCAAACTTTGAGAACTATGACATGCTTATGAAAGAGGCTCGTATACCCAATCACCCCTCCCAAGAAATGATATGCATTCATTTCCTATCCTTTTTGTGTCAATTTATTTTCTTTCTTGTGCCAAGGTTACAGTACTTGCTTGCTCACCATTGTTAGCAATGACAATGTGCACACTCTTTTTGGATATCAAATGCTAAGTGCACAATCTCAAAGGGGACAAGGGCTACAACCTTGTGAGGAGGACTTTGTGACTCTTGGTGATTTCCATCACCTAGACAGTCTGGTGTAAGAACCTTCCTTGGTGGAGTTCTTGTGAGAAGGCTCCAAAAGGTGTCCATGGTCTAGGAAGCCAGCATGCCAGAATGGTAAACAAGTATTCAGTAATGGATAGAAGCTTAACTGAGTCTTGGTGCTTCAACGTGGATTAGGGAGTTGTGACAACAACCTAATACCATGGGAAACATCCGGTTGTTTCTTTGCCTTACTCTTTACTTGCATTACTTATTGTTGACTACAAGTTTCTTGAGTGACAACTAGGATTTACTTGTTGTTGTGCCTAGCATATGTTTGATACTAGCTCAATTAAGGACTTTATTCTTAGTGTGAACTATTGCTAAGAACATGATTAGTGTGATGACACTAAGGACTTCTTAGATTGCTTTTGTAGAAGAACTTAGGTGTCAAGGTGCAAAGGGGGTGTAGCTTTTGCATAGGATAAGATTGTTGCATTAATTTTTTTTAGCCCAATTCACCCGTATATCTCTCCCAATATCCCTTTGACATGCGGAGCCCATCTGTCAATGGTTGCTCAGCTATCTCTGTCCCATTTTTTGTCACCACTCGCTCCTTGTTTCTTCTTCACCAGGTGCTAGATCCTCTTAATCTCCAGCCGGCCAAGCCTACCCGTCTTCCCTCCTCATTTGATCCACCTCCAACCTCACAGCAAACAGTCGTCATGCACATGATGTCTAGGATCTCGTCCTGCCTAGCCTTGATAGGCAAGACCTTGGAGTGGTGATGTTCCAAGAGATTCCTTTTGAGGATGCGGTGGCCAAGCATCTTGTAGGGCAGTGGCCGTTGCCTTCTCAGTGGTGGGCAAAGGAAAGTAAATGCGACAGTTATTGTGGAACCCATACTATTGGGGCATGTGACTCCCCCTTTTATTGATAATAGATAAGGGATTCATTTGGTGACCACCAGAAAAAAGATTCTTATTGAGAGACTGCTGGAGCAAGAAATTAGACCCATCTCCCAAGCATGACACTTTTATTGGGATATTGCTCTATATTCTCAATCATTATTAATATTTTTCTGTATGAAATGAACATGCAGGAATCTAAAGATATTTTGACTACTTCGTGATATGCATGAACGCACTACTATCATTATTTATAGGTCGATGAATTGGAAGGCCAACAAACATTTTTTTGGAATAAAAAATGAACACATACCTACCTGTTTTTAATTGCTCCCTCATATGGCCATAAGGCCCTCGTCCGGAGCTCCCATGAGTTTGCACTATCTTCTAGGGTCATGCTATTCCGGCACGGCACTGCCCTCTCGTGCTTCGTGCCACTTCAGGTCGTGTGCTTTAGGCACGCGAGGCACGTCGGGCCATGCTGATATGGCACGGTCAATCTTTTATTCGGCCCAAGCATGTCCCGTGGCACGCAAGCACGCCTTCGGATCGTACTGGCCTAAGCACGGCCCTTAAAATATCTCTGCAAGTTTTCTTTTTCCGCTTGTGATATAAAAAATATGTATCTTGTGTGTACTACATTCATGAATGTGTTGACACTCAAAAATGTCCCAAGGTGGTTTTAATCACTATGAACAAGTTATAAACATCTTGGACATGTTGGAGGTCCAGTGACGCGATAAAATAGCAACTGAAACGCGTGGAGAAGACGGTGAGCCAACCCCAGTCGGCTTAGCCGACCCAGGCAGCCTCCAGTCGGCTTAGTCGACTGCCAGAGCCGACTAAGCTGACTCCCCATGAACCAGCCCGCAGGGGCTGAGCCACCCCGCAAAAGTCAGCTTAGCCGACTTCCCTGTCGGCTATGCCGACTCGTCTTGGAAACCGAGTAGGAGATTTCATAAAATCGGTTTTTGGTATGTTTTCGACGTGGGAAACTTGGAGAACACGTCTCGGAGATGTTTTCTACTGGGATGAGACCACCCCCTCTATATATATATATATGAGAGGATCACGGCTGATTGAGTTCCCATCTATCCAATCGTCAAAAAACACAACATATCAACTCTCTTTGCCCTAATTCTCCTCTCTCAACCCCTCCTACTGTCCAGCAAGTTTCTCTATGAGATTTGTTGGCATCCTAGGTAGCCTTGCTGGTCCTTGGAGATCCACCACGTGCTCCTCCCTGACGGATCCTTCCGGGAGTGGTTCGAGAGCCTTTTCAGCCAAGAACGGGCCCCACATCGGCCTCATCGGTCTCTAGATTGGTTTGGTTGATTACGCTGCATTCTTGCTGCGTTGCAGGTTGATCTACAACCTCTTTGGGCGTCCAAGGCCCTGCTGGTGTGTTGGCTTGGAGTCATCTTCAGCGTCAACAAAATGTTTTAATGCTTTTCGTAGTCTATTCAAGAATTAGATGAGAGGTCGTATAATAAATTCTAGAAAATTACATTGTAGAGTTGTAGATGTGTCTACGTGCCATTTTCGTGCCGTGACAGCCCAAGCACGACCCAAAATGCAGGCCGGGTAGCCCACAGTGCTAAGATCTTGGACATGGCACGGCCCTCGTTTTCGTGTCGTGCCGTGCTACGGGCCATGCTAAAAAACCATGCCATGACCCATCCTCAAATGGCGCGGCCCAAGTCCCATCTCTACTATCTTCCACACTAACTGGCTCAACACA
Organism: Saccharum spontaneum; assembly: GCA_022457205.1. NCBI lineage: Eukaryota > Viridiplantae > Streptophyta > Magnoliopsida > Poales > Poaceae > Saccharum > Saccharum spontaneum. The sequence goes on along the minus strand of CM039595.1, from coordinate 65,487,795 downwards.
TCCTGTGCAGCATCACCATGTACTGTCAGCTTCATCTCCACCAGGTAAGGCAATACCAATAGACTGATTGTTGTGCCCATCATCATAACCAAGCAAAGGGGGATGAACAGATGCACCTCCTTATTATCCTAAGACACACTCTAACTATATTCTATTGCAACTGTGTCATAAAATTGCACAAACAAAGGTAGCCTCCTTAAGTCCCAGTCATTATCAATAGCATTCATCAGAGCCATGTCAGAGGTTAGATTGGTATAGCATTTGGTGTGCTTGTTGAAGAATGACAAATTGAACCCCTGATTCTTCCCATGAGACACTTTCTCTGCTACATCCTCTGTTAAATCCTTCAAATTCAGTGTCCCTATCTAGTATTAGTTGAAAATCTATTGAACTGTGGGACACGTTCCTACCATCATAACAAGCCTCACGTAAGATGGGACAGGAACTGCTATATGTAAAGCAGAACTACTATCCATCCTAAAAAAATAGACAAGAACAAGAAACATGGAATCCATAACTTGTATAGCGCAAATCGACAACCATTTTCTCGCAACGACAGAGTGTAACCCAAATCAATGGGGAAGAGGAGAAAAGTGCATACCCATCAGGAACCCATGACAGATTCATGCCCTTCGACAGAGAATCTATGCTCGGGCAGAGCCGCTTTAGTTTCACCAGTGAAACCATCTTCATGCATCCATCAAATGACTGGGCGACATCGGCGGCAGGGGTTGCGGCGAGTGAGATCTCCTTTGTGCCCCCTACGTGGAAGAGACAGATGGGGGGTTGGCAACGATGCTGCTGGAGATTGGAGATAAGGTGGGGCTAGGGTTCGTCGCGTCCAGTCGGAACATGGTCTGGTTCGACCAACTCCGGTCCATAGGGCATCAGTAGTCATTCTAGAAAGTTTCTCTCTTGAGCAGTGGAAATGAATATATCGGCATGGTGTCCACTGGCAAAACAAACCATGAATTTATAATGGTACTTGGCAAATTATTCGTTTGGCAGTGTGTGCTAGCCAGTTACATGTTTGTGCGGTATCCTCTAGAAAAATTTCCGTAAGGCCCCATTTGGATCCTTGGAATTGACATCATTTTAATAAACATAATTTAGACACATATTAATTAAGTTAATATGGTTGTTTATTGATTATATTTGTATTTTATTGTTGATTATGGGTCCTTTGGTTGGGCTTTCCAACCTGCTTTTGCTTTTGCAAAAGCCAAAAGCCAACCAAAGAGCCCAAAAGCTATAGGTGCTTTTGTCCAAAAGCAGCTTTTCCCATAGTAGAAATCCAAAAGCATCTCTCCCCTAGCTGTCATTGGCTTTTGGGTTAAAAAATTACCCATCTGCTACTGGTTATATAGATAATGGTTTGCTTTTGTTCTTTCTTTTCCCCTTTGCGCGCGCAAGAAACACACACCACATGGGCTGCCCCGGCCCCGGCGAGCAGCACCGGCTCTAGTGGGCACGAGCGCTGCCCCGGCCCCTCTCCGGTGACCTCGTGGCGATGGCCTTCACCGGCGGTAGGCGAGCACGCCCAGATCTGGTGAGGCACCTACTCGAGCTCTGGTGGTGGGCCTCCTGCTTGAGCTCCGGCGTGCTTCACAGGCGAGGCTCCAGTGGCGGCGTGGGCCCCTACCCCAGCGGCCAGTGGCAGGCGTGGCACTTGCCCTAGCACCGGCGGCGGGCGGCGGGCGCCGGACCTACCCGGCGGCATGCCCTGCGCACGACCCTGCTTAGGCGGCTGGCACGGCCCGCCCCGGCGCATGACCCTGCGTGCTCCGGCCCTGGCGCGCTCTCAACTAGAGACTACGCATTCTCATCGGTGAGAGAGAGGAGGGGAAAAGGAAGAACATGATGAGTGGGGCCCACAAGTCAGTGAGAGAGGGACAGAGTTGAGTGGGGTGAACTGCGAATGACATGTGGGGTCTGCTTGTGGATGTTTTCCAAAAGCCACAATTGCTTTACCAAACGGTCTTCTGCTTTTCTCACAACTGCTTTCCCACCGCTGCTTTTCCAAGTCTACAGCTCACAGCAGCTTTTCCAAAAGCCACAGCTCAACCAAACAAGGCCACCAGAGAATACTTATGTATTGTATTTCTACCATAGGGGGCGAGATGAAGAGTGCGATATAAGTTGCAAAGTACAAATATAGCATAGCGACCTATAGAATCAATTTCCATCTTTCAAATTTGAGATAGGCTTATATGTGAACTTTGGAAAGTGGTAGAATATCAAATTCCAAACTAAATGGCCTAATCTATTAAGTAAATTTCAATTTCTCCAAATGAAATGATCCAAAAGGTTCCTAATATTTTTTTCTATATGAAATGAACATGACAGGAATCTAATGATATTTTGACTACTTCCTGCTTTCCATGAAAGCATAACTATCATTATTTATAGGTCGATGAATTTGAGGCCAACAAACATTTTTTTGTAATTAAAATGCCTGTTTTTAATAATTGCTCATCAATCCCTCATCCGGCCATAATAACCCCCTCGACTGGAGCTCCCATGAGTTGAAACACTGGTACAGCAATTAGCATGGACAGGTGCACACGAGAGTGATCGATCCGGTGCCTCGGAGGGAAAGATGGTTGACGCCATGTTGGGCGCCCTAGTTGGCGGTGTGCTGGGCGCTGTGGCGAAAAACGTGGTGGCGTTGGCCATCAAGCTTGCAGGTAAGGGTTATAATCTGTGGTCGAACTTCGATAGTGACATTAATTTCATCAAGAGGGAGCTTGTCATGATCGCCGGAGCCGAGGAGGACCAGCTTACGGAAGAGCTGCGTGATCTGGCCCTCGAAATCGAGGACTTGCTCCATCAAATCCTGAGGCACGTTGTTAAACGGGACCATGGTCCACTACACAAGGCCCTTGGATTCGCTGACGGCCTTCAGTTAGAAGTCAAGGTAAAAGATCTCAAAGAAGAGCTGAAGAAGGCACATCAACGAAATAGCGACCACAATTTCGTCAATAGCCGCCAGCTCTCCGCCGTCTCGACGCCCCCAGCGAACACATACACGACAAAGATCGGGCCTGTGGGCATCGACGAGTCCAAACGGGAGATTCGGGAGTGGGTGATGAAGGATGTGGACGGCGAACCGGAGCAGCTGAGCGTGATGTCCATCGTGGGGTTCAGTGGATCTGGGAAGTCCACGCTCGCGAGGGAAGTATACGGCTGCCGCGATGTCGCCCGCAAATTCCCCCACCGAGCCTGGGTTGTGGCGTCGGAGCACAGCGGTGATACCAAGAAGCTCCTCAAGGATTTATTTGAGAACCTTGTTAAGGGAGACAAGGTCGCTGAATCTGTAGGCGTCGAACAGCTGCAGGCCAAAATCTCAAACTTTCTGGAGAAAGCTGAGAGGTGATGACTTTGTTATCCATTTATCTGTTTCAATTTTTTGTTATGGGAGCGTCTGCTAAGCAATGAAGTGACCCTGCATTTTTTTATTTTAAGGAGGAGCTTCAACACAATATTTTACAATGACTAGATTTCTAGCTAGATCACATCTGTGTTATCTTTCCTCTGATTTTTCTTAATATGCTCTTTGTGTATATAAATCAATCATATAAAAACATTGGCCTTTTTGTTTAGGGTGCCTAAATGAAAAATTCCTAAATCCGCCACTTGGTGCAACAGATTGAAATGCAATGATGTATGTGCTAGCTTCCTTCAAAGCCACCCTTTATAACGGCTAATGTACCAAATTGATCCCCTCAATCCACTGTATTAACATTTCGTTTTATCTATAAATCTGCTATAGGTATCTCATTGTACTTGATGACATCAAGAATCAAACGTGGTGGGACCATATAAAATATGCCTTCCCTGAAAAGGGAACAAGTAGAATAATTGTGACAACAACAATGAAGAGAGTAGCTAAAGTGTGCTGCCGTGGGAACGGATATGTGCACAACATGGAAGTTCTTGATGACAAGCATTCTAAGGAGTTGCTGAATGCTGCATTGAAGAGGCATTCACCTGATTTGGAGAGAAGCTCAACCTCAATCCGGAATAAATGTGATGGCCACCCGCATGCTCTTGTTTCCGTGGCAAATCATTTGCAGGGTGAAGATTCGATCACAAAATCAATCTGTGACGAACTCTGCAACAACCTAGGTTCTCGTATGGTAACGGAGGATGCCTTCGAGGACCTGCAAAAGGTTCTCATGGACAACTACAGAAGTCTGCCAAAAGGTCTTCTCAATCTCAAGACATGTTTACTCTATGTATGTGTGTTCCCAAATGGTGTTAACATCAGGAGGAGCAGATTGATAAGGCGATGGTGTGCTGAAGGATATGTTCAGTATGATCATCCACGCAGTACCCTAGTTGTCGCAGAAGATAACTTCAAGAAATTAGTTGAGCAGAGTATCTTTTGGCCAATCGATACGAGCAAGGATGCAAACGTGAAGACTTTCAGAGCTCATAGCATCTTCCACGAGTTCCTCCTGCACATGTCCATGTCTGCTAAGTTCATTACATCTTTCGACAACCAAGATAGAAGAGACTACCGCCACCTCTTTATCCAGAGCACATCAAGCAACAATTCTGCAGATGATGAAGAGAAATCCCGTGCCCATTCTCTGACGATCTGTGGAAGTGCAGGTAAAGCTGTTGGGTATCTTGCCAAGTGTCAGCTGTTGAAAGTCTTGGATGCGGAAGAATGTGAGGACTTGAAGAACGAAGATCTGGATGGCATACACGAGCTCTGGTCTCTCAAGTACTTGAGCGTCGGGGACACCATAACCAGACCGCCAAAGAGCATTGAGAAACTGTATTTCTTAGAGACCCTCGACATGAGGAAGACCAAGAACGAGATCATATTGCCCGCTGATATCGTCAAGCTGCCGCACCTAGCACATCTGCTGGGAAGGTTCAAGCTTGATAATAAGCACAACTGGGACAAAAGTAAACCAGAAAAGTACGTGCCAGAAAAAAGCGTTCTGCAAACGCTAGCAGGATTTGTCACAGACCAAGAACCTGGGTTTCAGTTGCTAATGGTTCATATGAAGCAATTGAGAAAGGTTAAAATATGGGCCGTCCAGCACAACTCAACTGGTGAGGACCCTGACCTAGAGAGGGCTATTCAAAAGTTCGTGAAGGCTGAACATGATACAGGTGTTGCTAGTCGTTCTCTGTCATTAGATATCTCGAATTCCTCTGGAAACATCCTGCGTTCTATAGCATGCGGCTGTCTCAGGTCCCTAAAATTGCACGGAGAGATGAAGGGACTTGTTCATTTTGCTAAGTTGCTGTATAGTCTTAAGGAGTTGTGCCTTTCCTCGACTAATGATCTGACAGCAATTGACTTATCACACTTGCGCGAGCTCAGTAGTTGTCTGGACTTGGAGTGCCTCAAGTTGGTTGGAGTCAATCTTGGAGGCTTCGTCATCCAATGTGAGGATTTCCGAGCACTGCGATGTCTATGCCTTGTGCAATGTCCAAGCCTCCCATTGATCAAAAAAGGAGCTCTGCCGAATCTCCTCTCACTTAGGATTCTTAATCAAGGTCTTGATGGCCTATCTGGCATCGAAATCGAATGGCACGAATTTCTCCAAGAAATCGCTCTTGATTCTGAGGTGAAGCCACGAACAAAAGCCGAATGGGAAAATGCAGCTAAGAATCACCAAAAGCGGCCAAGAGTTTTGTACCTGAAAAGGGTTAGTCCAAATGGCACGGGACCACCCACGGTGAAATATGTTGCCACGGAGAAACCAAGACTTGGGGCTAGTTCCTCCATCATGCTGGGGAAACGGCCGATGGCTACAGTCCAATCAAATTCATTTGACAAACCCAGTTCTAAGCAAGTGAGAGTTGCAGACCCTTCTCCAGCTTCAACCGAGCTCTTGAGTGCGATGGAAGTTGACACGCCATCCTCTTCAAGGGTACGGTGACGATGTCCTGACCCTGGCTGATGACAGCATTTCGGTGAGTTCATCTATAACCCCTGCACTTTTGTTTCATGGAGACCTCTGTACCAATCTTCTTCCGTTTGCAGAAGTATCTGTGACTGCAGTCTCTGCAGCCGCTAGTTTCTATATGTACAAAACAAATCTGATCAAAGCAACTAAGTTGAAACAGAGGCTCTTCCCTAAAACTCCAAAAAAAATAAGGAGCCTAAGTTGCCCTGCGGTTTGTAAATAAGGTGTCAAGGCAAATTCTCTTCCTCATGTCTCGTAGTTACAGTTTGTTGAGCTACTTCTATCCGAAATTCCGAATATGAGACCTGATACTGTGATATCCATTTAGACTTTGCAGCATAGAGTGAAGGACCAAGTTTCGGAGAGAGCATCTATTGAAGCAAAAGTTTCTGGTTCGGCTGCCCGTCGTTGCTGTGCTACCTCGCTTCAGAACAGCAGTGTACGCCATATGGGTGCTGCGAAGACTTTTTTGCTCTGTTTGCTCTTTTTCTGTGGTTATTATATGAAATTTGTTGAGCTGTTATTCGTACCTTCAAAAAAATAAGTCCATCAGAACACGCACATGGTAGTCATGTTCCATTTCAGTTTCAGCCTTGTCGATTCAGTGTTTAGCTTGTCTGTACAAGACAATGTTCTTGATTGGCTGCTTGGTCATTTATGTACTGTATTGTGTTCAGTCCTACCGTATTGTGGACTTGTGTTGCCTAAGCTAAGCTTGATCATTTATGTACTATATATTCAGCTTGGACCAAATGCAGGTCTACAAGTAATGCAGGAACTTGAGTTTGCTGCCGTTCTCTGCTCCATGCGTGGCACGGATTCTGTGCTGTTCCCTGCTGTCAACAGATGTGATCATTGGTACCTTGGTTACGAAACAGAGAACTAAAATGTTGGCAATTGGCTGCTGTATGCCTGTATGGTACATCTGAACGCTTCATCGTGTGTATCCATCCATCCATTTGACTGAATGTTGAGCATTCTGCGATGTACTGTAGCCAGTAGCAGGCCGAAATGTTGTTGTTTGCAGTAGTGTTTCTGTTTCCTGCAGAAACACAGGCACGCTGAAACGAGGAAGTGGAGCCGGGGCCACCGGGGGATGTGCAGTCCGCATGTCAGCGACTGAGGCAGAGGAAGCCGATGCGCGGTAACAGTCCGCTAGCGGGCCTAAATGAACGCAAAATGGGGACGGGCCGATCTGGTTTGGGCCCATTGGGCAGTTTGATATTTTTCCTTTTGCTCGCTAGCGGACTACTGACATCTTTGTTACCCAAAACTAAACACAGTTTACAGGTGCAAGTTGCATCCGTAAAATTTTTGGAAGCACAGTAACACTTTCGTTTGTATTTGGCAATTAGTGTCAATCATGAGCTAATTATGTTCGAAAGATTCGTCTCGTGATTTATAACCAAACTGTGTAATTAGTTATTTTTTATCTATATTTAATGCTTCATGTATGCGTCCAAAGATTCGATGTGACGAAGAATCTTGTAAAATTTTAGAAAGTTTGAAGGAACTGCACAGGGCTGCTGTAACTTTTGGGGGCTTTTTCTGCTGTCCTGCAGATTCAGCTTCTCTGGCACGTCTGAAGTTATGGTGAAACTTTCTGGAACAATTGGTACATTTGGGGCCTTATTACCAAGGCCGATGCACCCCAAAAGTTGAAATTTTTTCACTCTCTATCACATCAATCTTTGGACTTATGTATGAGGTAGTAAATGTTGGTAAAAAAATAACTAATTACACAGTTTAGTTGGAAATCACGAGATGAATCTTTTAAGTCTGGTTCACGATTGGACAATATTTGCCAAATAAAACGAAAGTGATACTATTCATCGGATTTGAATTTTTTTCAATCTAAACGAGGCCCAAATGCTGTAACTTCTCTAACACTTTGGACGAGGAGGTCTGGAGGGAACTGCTTTCCACGTGCAGCAATGACAGCATTGTTGAGCAGAGCTGCAGAGGAATGCATTAATGCAATTAGTGTCTGTGTTCAACTCTGTGCTCGGGCAGCGTTTAGATTCCAAATTTAAAATTTCAAAAGTATCATATCGAATGGCTGCGGCATTTGTATAGAAAATTAAATATAGATGAAATAAAAAAAATAATTGTACAGTTTGCTTGTAAATTGCGAGGCAAATCTAATGAGCCTAATTAGGCCATGATTAGATACTAAACTGCTACAGTACACACATGCTCTAATGACTGATTAATTAGACTTAATAAATTCGTCTCACAGTTTACAGGCGAGTTCCGTAATTAGTTTTTTTTATTGGTATCTGAAAACCCCTTCTAACATCCCACGAAACATCCGATGTGACACCCAAAAACTTTACACCCGGAAACTAAACACCCCCTCGGTGTTCTTTCTCTCTAACTACTGACATCTTTGTTACCCACCCCGTTTCCAAATTGAAAGTCGTTTTGGCTTTTCTAGACTCTTAGTTTTTTCTATATATCTAGATATATGGTTCCGTTCGGCTGTGCTAATAAGCCAACTGAAAAATATTGTTGGCTGATTTGTTGTGAAAAAAAAACATTGTTCCGACTGAAAAAACAAACTGAAAAATACGGATTATAAGCCGGATGAATAGGGCCATAATTTATATATATAGGTGCATAACAAAAGCTATGTATCTAAAAAAGCCAAAATTGACTTAACAATTTGCAATGGAGGGAGTACAAAATAAGCATGTTTCTTACGAGTTATGACTGAGGATGAACCTGGTCTCCTATCAATGAAACATGTTTCACTGATCATATTTTTAGGGGGCAAGGTGTTGACAACAGTTAAGTTATGAGCTCGCCCCCACTTGCTCTATGATTTTAGCTATCAAGCTTGGCATGTATGACTGTATATTAGTATTCAAACCGTGCACCAGTTCGACCACGGTTGATCCAGAGTTTCAATTGGTGGTGCCATGTCTGCGTTACATCTCAACCATGTTCAGGATTGCTATTGCCTTCCCCAAGCTATGCCCTGCAGAGTTCCCATCCTTATCTCTTGGGTATCCTCTATACTTCCAAACTGGGTTGCACGATGAGTGTGCATGGTGTATTTTAGTATCTATCAATGGGAAATACTCCCTCCGTCGCAGAATAGATGACGTTATGAGATACGTGCTGGTCAAACTTTCTCAACTTTAACCAGATTTGTAGAAAATACGTGCAATATTTATATCTCCAAATAAATTTATTATGATAGTATATTCCACGATTTAACTAATGATACTAATTATGTATTATAAATATTATTATTCGTTTATATATAATTCATCAAAATTTTAAAAAATTGACTTCTCAAAAAACAGGAATGACTCCGAGGATCCAGAAGTGAGGGCCAAGAGTAGAACATGAAGGCCTTGTTTAGATGCCCGATTCGGACATCCCCGAATTCACTGTTTAGCACTGTGTTGCACTGTAGTAATTTTGTTTTTATTTGGTAATAATTGTCCAAACATTAATTAATTAGGCTTAAAACGTTCGTCTCGCAAAGTACAACAAAACTGTGCAATTAGTTTTTGATTTCATCTACATTAAGTACTTCATACATGTGCTGATATTTTAATGTGACGGAGAATCTTCTTTTTTATAGTAGAATTTAGGGGTGAATTTGAGAAACTAAACATGACAGAAATTGACAGAATCCGGCAATCGTTACACGGAACAACTTGCAACTGTTGACATTGACGCTACACATGCAAAATGACACGGGAGTGGAGGCGCGTGCGTGTGTCAGCCGTTTGATCATGTCAAAGATCACTTACAAGTTCCGGGCCTCGTTTATTTGGTGAAATTTTTTAAAAAATGGTACTGCAGTAATTTTGTTGTTATTTGATAATTAGTGTCCAATCATGGTCTAATTAGACTTAAAAGATTCATCTCATGAATTTCGTCTAAACTGTGTAATTTGTTTTATTTTTTATCTATATTTACTGTTTTATGCATACGTCCAAAAATTCGATATGACGGAAAATCTTAAAAAAATTTGCAAAATTTTAGGAACTAAACATGGCCTCGTACATTTGGATGGATCAGAAAACTTTTCAGCTTTTTTTTTTCCTTCAGCCTGTTCGTTTCGCTGGATTATTATGGTTGGAAGTACTGTTTGCTGGTTCATTGGGAGAGAAAAATACTGCTGGATGGTTGCTGATTTCGTTGAATAGCTCAAACGAACAGGGTGCTTGTTTTCGTACTAGAGTCATGTCTGGGTGCTGGAGCTGGACGGTTGGCTATAATATTCACTTGATTTTTGGGGTATTTTGGCCATTGTTTCTTGCGAGTACATTGCAATAACAGTCCTTTTTGACAGGGCATTGCTCCTTGAATCAGGACACGAACAAAGTATACAATTTAGTCCAAATTGACAAGGAGCAATCAAACAAAAATTACTCTGACAGTAACATGGACTAAATTGGATTGTGGTACCTCCAGCACAATCAGCTCTTACGTACAAATTTTTGACAGCATAAGGCTGTCCGCACTCGGTACGGTATGTGCGTCCGGTAAAGGTGATAGAGTACCATGTAGGCCAAAAAACAGCCGTAGCGGAGGACGTTAAACGATACTCTATCAGCCTGCCCATGCCAAATATACTGGATGACCAGCCTATGGCGGACGCACGGAACCAGCCTATGGCGGGACCCAAGCACGTGGTAGAGCATACGCGGCAGAGAGAGGAGAGGACAGACGCGGGCCCCGCTGCTACTACTAACAAAAAAATGTTATAACTCACAGACCAAAAAGTCAAATTAAATTCCGATTGCACCATTAAATTCGTTTCAATAAATTCTTCAAAACTAGATCCCACATGGATATATTTAGATAAAGTGACAAGTGGGCCCCACAGTGGATGGAGGATGATATAGAGGATGGATGAGTGCGGAAAAACTATATATTTTATGGTGACTAGGATGAAATATTCCTCTTAGAGGATGAATACAGAGGTTCATGATTGCGGATAGTCTAAGCAGCTTAAGTGGTGGTACATCTTTTAATGCTTTGACAGGGATATGCATGGGAACCATCCAATGTGCCTTGCTAGGGTCCTGAGTCAGATTAGATTAGTGACCATACATCATTGAGATATTTCGATATTGCAATAAATGAGAACCCATCTCAGATGTTTTAGCACTTTCTCAATTTTTGCTTCTAGGAAATGAAGGACCGAAAACGACGACCAAAGGGGGTGAATGGGAGCCGAAAATTTCTTTCAAAAATAATTGGATACTGTTCTAAAATCACCACCAAATGCGTGAACAAAACACTGTGATGTCCACGACCCAACTAGTGGGTGGATGTTCCCTAGGAACACAGCGGGACACCACAAACAGGCACGGAATAAGAACTAAACCGAGGGACAAAAAAGAGATACTCAACTCCTATGGAGAGGAAGCGAGTTCTCAACCCAAAGTACCCATGTGAACTGATGACAAGAGTTCTTAGAAAAAGATCCTTGAGACGCTAGTAAATCAATGCAAAAGACGGATCTAGAAACAGTGAACTGATGACAAGAGTTCTTAGAAAAAGATCCTTGAGACGCTAGTAAATCAATGCAAAAGACGGATCTAGAAACAAGCACTCGGAGAGTCCAAACACAAATTTTCAACATACAGTTGCAGAGGCTCCGCGGTCTAGAGATTCCTGGAGGCTTCGCGGTCTGGAGATTCCCGGAGGTTTCGCATTTTTCGCGGAGGCTCCGCGCTATCCAGAAACAGCAGCACAAACTAGGGAAGAACAGGTCAAAACTTAGTCAAAACAACTCGGATTGACTCGAAACTTTGCAGGTAGGTTCTTGGGAGTGTTGAGAAGATATCTTCAAAACATCAACACTCAATTTTAAGTGCATCAATGGAAAATCGAAGGAGAACAAAAAACACTGGTTCTTGAGACCTAGACAAAGAAATTGCCCGATCTGCGAGCTCGTGAGGAATTGGTTGATTTCCTTCGGTGGAAAGGCTCAACTCATGTCATAGCTCAAATCAAGGCAACAAGAACGAACCAAAATGTTCTAGAGACGAAGAATCGGCTCAAGAACGAGAGGGGAAAGAAGAAGAACACGAAGAACACATCATAAATCACAAGAGCAAAATTTCTTCTAAATCCCGGAGAACGCAAGGAGGATTCAGGACCTGCTTTCCCACTTGAATTCTTGGTTCTTACACTAAACACATGGATTAGTGGATCTCTCTCTCACACAAGCAACTAGAGGGGGGAAACCCTAACAAAGGATGAAAGAAAAAATGGAGGAGGTGAGGGAGATGGGGGCTCCCTCATTCTATTTAATAGGGCTATTGCACAATCCTAGTTTTACCCCTGGATACAATTGAGTCTAACTACTTAGCCCAAGGGCTTTATGATCCAACCCGGTCTCATCTTCATCCGACGGCCATCGTGTCTCCTCATCAGTAGTTTCGCCTCGACGCGAACTCCCCGATGCCGCAACGTGCCATCCGTTCCTTCTCGAAACCTCCGCTCGGGTTTTGAGGCCCAAACCCATAAACCCGCCACCGATAGTTTTGAGGCCTAAACCATCAAACCTGCTTGCGAGTAGCGTACTCCATATGCGTCCCCCGCCTCGACACGTGTCACCGCCGCCTTGACCAGTCAGCACGCCAAGTCCTCCTGAGCCTCGTTCGACTCGCACGTCCACCGTCTTGACTCGGTCAACACCGTCGCTCCCATGTCTTCTTTGCACTTGTCGATGTCCCAAGTGTCAGTCATCGCGGCTAGTCACCTGGCCTCCGGGTCCCTCGGTCCAAGCCTCACGTCTGTCCTTCGCCGATCCTGGTCCATCGGCACGACACGTCTCTACTTGACCTTCACCTCGCCGTCGACCACCGCCCCTAAGCTCCACACCTGCACAACATAAGCCCAAAGACATGTCGCACACATAGCTTTCATCATGATAGGGTTAGTTACCATTCAACCTATTTCGTGGATCACATTAACAATCACTCTTCATAAAACGAACATACAAGGTACCTATCAATATTGTATTCGCATGAAATCTTTTCTCTGTCTCTTTGAATGATTACAAAACCTGTCACTTATCAGTGTACCCATTGCAGTGAGGAGATGAGGACAAGGTGCTGACGACCTTGGGTCCTGAGCTCCCACTTGATCTCCGATTGCTGCTTTACAACTTGGTCTATACATGCTGTTCCATCCCTCGCTTAATCAAGCCTGAAAACGTGTCTGCATATGTTGCTAATCCGGAATTTGTCATGTCCACTTTTACATCAATATCATGCATGTTTCAGGATTTTAAATAACGATTGCGTCCGAAATGATTTGGAAAAAGACATTTCCTGGATAGCCTTACAAACTTCCAAACTGGGTGACGTCGCAAGATGATGTATGCATGACGCTATGCAGTACCAATCAGAGGCAAAATATTCAGGAGCGGAACGTGTGAAACTGACATAATCTGGAAGTATTCAGATCAGATTGCAGGTTGAACAGATTAATAGACATGTTAAATATGGATATGTGGACATCACGAACAGGAAGTCACCACTGTGGTCTATACATGCTTCATGCTGTCAAAGCGAAGGTAGCGGAGGTCCATACATGCTTCAAAAGCGGCATCTTCAATGCCATCCTCTATGGTAGCTCGACGACCCATGTGAGAAAACATCCTGTCCAGTTGGTACGCCCCTTTTTCTTCTTTATGTGTAAAAATACTCGCCCTTGCCTTCCAGTAAGTGTCCTCCAGCGGATGAGTGTACTCCCAGCAGACATACTCCACAGCTGGATGCCAATCAGCGAAGTAGACAGTGAGCATTCCCATAAGTCGAAGATGAGAGACAGCATTCCCTCCATTCTTGTGGTAGATCTTCACAGTCCACTCCATTGGAGGAGGTGGCACATCTCCAGCAGCTTCATGATGCGGTGGAGACGGGGGTTGCCCTTCTCCATTAGCCTCCTCATCTTCATCATCTTCAATCTCGATGATCTCCGGATCTTCTTCAGGCTTGGGCTATTCCTGGAGAGGTGCTGGTGCTTGGATTGGTGCTTCAGGGGCCTGCTCCTGTTCCTGGGGTGCTTGCTCTTGTGGCTCTTCAGGTGCAAGCAAAGCACGAGGTGGGTAGTATCCTCCAGAGCCGATGCGGGTAGTCTTACGGCCACGAACCATCTACAGAATTTTTAGATGTAGTTAGAATAGAGGCAAAATTTCGTAATAGAATGAGACATAAGAAGCATAAAAATTTATCAAATAACAAGAGCAAGATAATAAGCATAAAAATAGTGTAAAGAAGTTACTAAATCGACCATTTCTAGCTAGGCTTGCGTCCTACAGTTAACAAAAGCTTTGATACCAATTTATCACACCCATTTAAAGACCAAATGGAATGCATACTCTTATGTGTGCCCAGAGATCAATAACACATAAGTTAACAAATTATAACAGAAGTATCATCACAAATGTTATTACATCACGATAATTATCACATAGTCTTTACACAAACATAGCGGAAGTAAAAATATATATCTCTCGTGGTAGCTCCAATCACAGGCACATTGACTGGTTGACTGCAAGTCTAGTAATCTTCAGGGAAGTAGGAGTAGTAGTCACTATTTGCACCATCTGTTACCCATCCGGGATTTTTATCAAGTAAGAAAAATAAACAAGCGTAAGTACATCTCGTACTCAACAAGTGTAACATGGGGTTTACAAGGCTCAAAGGCATAATATTGGTTTATCAGCATGTAGCTTTTAGTTAGCATAATTTTAGCATATCAATAGCATCAAGATGTCTCAATATAAACAATAAACATATGATCCATGTGAAATGATTAACGAATAGCAAAAACATAACCATTAATAATTATCAACTATTCCATAAGGGTCCAAGGCCACTCGTGACCATGAGCACGGCTGTTATAACAGTTTTACACTCTGCAGAGGTTGTACACTTTCACTGTGAGTCGTGTTGCCCATATGTCTGGGTTAATTACTCCCAAAACACTTCCAAGGTGAGCAGGCAGGGAAACACTATGAAGTCTTTCGAAGGTTCGTCTAACAAGTTAGGGCCATTACATTCACTCGGCAAACAGATGTAGAGCCCCCTTCCAAATGGCATAATAACACGCAGCCTATACACATAAGGACAAAGGCCGCACTATACCCGATTCGTCAAGCCATTCTTACGCCAAAAAGGTTACCTCTAACAAGCTAGAAAATGTTCTTCTATATGACTAAAGCCAGATCCATATAGCCCCCACAGTTGTACTGTAAATCCCGGATGTTCGCTTACAGATAAGTCCTTATGGAGAGTAAATAGAGCATCAAAAATAACCCCATGCTCTAATCTCCTTTAAACATTAATCAAAATCATCTTTTAATGTTTGTTGCATATTCCATTAATCAATTTACATAATCATAGTCCATGTTTAAGCACTAGCCATACTACTCAATGCAATATAATGGGTATCAAGGTATAAGATCAACACTAAGTCATCCTTAACAAGGGAATAGATGCATAATGATATTATTTGCATATTGTGAATAGGACAACAAGGATAATCCCATGCTATACTTGCCTCGCTCAAATTGGTCCTGAAGATCTTGCTCGTAGAATGACTCTTGATCCCCAACGAATTGTTCACCGTCTATACTCGAACAACAACAGCAACAACACACATCCAGAGGCAATCATGCATAAACAAACAAGACTATAATTAAAACAGTACACCAACAGTAAGAAAATAATATAAAAAGTCTTTAAAACGAATCTACAACTCGCTAGGATCACACAGACGCAAAGATCACGAAAAACAGAGCTAAAACGACGAAGTTATGAATTTACGATGATTTCCTATAGAAAAATAATTACTTTAATGTAAACTTGAAAATAAATTATCTCAAACCTACTGTATAGTACTACCAACATGTAGAGCTCGCAAATATGAACCTAACGTAATTTGAATGGGTCAAATCAGAGTTAAAACGGAGATTCTACGCACAAATTAACATAATGGCAATTCTGTAAATAAGTGAAAACGTATTTTCGGAAGTTACGCGATCAAAATACGCTTTACGGAAAAGAAAACGTAAACACTGAGAATGCGCTTTGGACTGCGGGTTAAGAACTTAATTAATTCAGGGGCTCTTTAGCAAAAGTACCGGTCGAACCGGTATCTTTGAGTCTCGGCCGTTAGATTTAAAATGGACGCTCCAGATTGGATCGGGGGAGATCCGGGCGGCGCTCCGGCCGGCAACAGTCCCGACGGCGGTTTCCGCGGCAGCGCCATGGCCGGAGATGGCTATCCCGCGCTACAGAGCATTACCTCGTGAAAGAAAAACACCAGCGGGTAGAGCGCATCAACGCGATCTCACCTAGGGCAAAACCAAGACCGAGGATGAAGCGAGGAGCGCGTGTGGCTCGGAGGAGCGGAGCTTCGGCAGTGGCCACCACAGGTCGTTGGAGCTGCGATTTACGGGTGAATGTGGAGTGGGGAGGCGTGACGACCCCGTTTTTATAGTCCGGAGGCAGCGCTAAAGATGGAAAGGGGAAGATTGAGATGTGGATTCGGCTTCGGTAGCTTTTGGAAGGGGAATCCGGCGGTGGCTTGAGGAAGGAGGCGACCCTGACGTCTAGGCCCGCGACGTCAGTGACCGGAAGCAAGGAAAGGAGACGCGCGCGCGATACTAGGCCGGCGGCCGCGGCTGGGCTCGGCCCAAGAAGCAGAGCGGGGCGCGGGAGGGGAAAAAGGAGACGGGCCGCGCGCGTGGGCAGGCCGAGGTGGCGCTGGCGGGCTGAGCTGGGCCAAAAACCGAGTCAGTAAAAGAATCCCTTTTCTTTTTCTTTTCAACAAATTCAAAGCAAATTTTCAAATGAATTTTGAATTCTCTTTTGTATTTTCAAAAGTACACACAATACAAAATAAGATGCAGCAGCATGAATGTTCAATCAAGTTTCTACCCTTATATTTGATTTTAAATTTATAAAAATTATTATTATTCTAAGTTTACATGCTCACAAAAATACATAAAAATCATATTTTTTCTATTTTTAATTCTTTCAAAATTTTAGGGTGTTACAGAACGGACGGACGGCGAGGGAGCGAGCGGCACAGGTTTCTGGGACGGGCATGCCGCGCGGCCGGCAATGGGGCGCGGGGCGGTGGCGCACGACGCGGCAGCCGACGAGTGCACGGTGGGGGAAGTGGTGCGGACGAATGAGCGGCCACGCGCTGCTGTGTCAGGCGCCGGTGGATAAGGATGAGCGACTGGGGATTCGTTTTCTATTTCTGAGAGAGATGGAGAGATGGGGCCCGCTCCCGCGAAGCCGCGTATGGATGAGAGTCACGGATGGACAACCGTGGCTTATCATTATCGTTTTTAATAAATGACTTTAAAAAAGATATATTATTGTCGTTATTTTGGGACGGAATTAATACAAGTGGGCTGCCTCATGGGTTAGCAGCCACGAGCAGATTGTTGATGCGAATAGAAAACTGGCGACGCGTGGCATGGAAAAATTAGGTGCCATAACAGCCATCGGTGCGACGGGGTTAGATGGGATGCTCAAACCGCCGAAGTTTTTTGGGACATTTTTTGAATCACAGTATGGCCACATTTAGTTCAAAAACACCCAAAAAATTTTGTACAGTATTCGTCACATTGAATCTTTAGACGCATGTATGGAGCATTAAATGTAGGTAAAAAAATAACTAATTACACAGTTTATTTGTAAATGTCGAAACGAATCTTTTGAGCCTAGTTAGAGCATATCCAAGAGTTTGCCAAAATTCACTTGGCAAATATCATGATTTGGCAACTCGCTAAAATATATGACAAGTGAAAAAATAAACTCTCTCTAAAAGTTTGCCATTTAAATTTGGTAAAATAAGAAGAGGCCCGCTAAGCGAACGAAGAGCCCCGTTAAGAAACGAAGAGCCCCGCTAAGAAACGAAGAGCCCCGCTTAAATTTGCACGTGAAGCCGGATGCGCGCTCGCGCTCAGCGCGCAAATATGCGCGTGGAGGGGGGAGATTTGCCAAGTTGCTAAAATTTGCCAAGTTGGATGCCAAACTGTTGTAGCATAATTTTTTCTGTTTTGCAAAAAATAGATGGATGCTAAATTGATTTGGCAAACTCTTGGAGTTGTTCTTAGTCTATGGTTGAATAAATTTTGCCAAATAACAATGAAAGTGCTACAAGAATTTTTTCTAAAAAATTTTGGGATTTAAACCAGGCTTATATGAAATGTTTTGGAACGGACGGAGTAGCAGTATACTTTCTAAATCATACTCCTTATATATGCAAGAAGGTTCTCTGTCTTCCCCTCAAAAGGAAAAAAAAAGAAGGTCTCTGTCTTAGGGCCTCAATACCATCCCAACGCACGGGCTAAAACAGAACTTCAAAAGGGGCCACTCTTTATGCAGGCCCACACACAGCGAGACATGGCTCACAGTGACTAGCTTGACACATTGAGCGTGAGCAATTGTGTATTGATGGGAGACAAAAACATTTAATTAGTTCCACTACCGTGTGAATATATATATATATATATATATATATATATATATATATATATATATATACTATAAAGACAAACCTCACTAAGCTAATTATTTTAAATCTCCTTGCGTCACGTCATCCACTTATCCTTTGCAGTTAACACAAACCCCACTAAGCTATTATCTTGAACCTCTTTACACCATGTCATCCATTTATCCCTTTCAATTAACACCGGCTGATTTATGTGCGTGCATACGTAGTAGTAGTTCGTCTTCTAAGTTCATGTACGCAATATAGTAGTAAATATATTTAGTTGTTTACATCAAAATATTAAAATATAGATTCCTTCTTCGTACCCATGGCAACGCGCGGGAAGTCCTCCTAATTTTGTTTATTCAACCCTCCAAATAAGTGAGTTGCCCTTACCCATATATTGTATGGGATTTGAGTCTAGCCGTTCTTGGAAAAGCTGGAACCTAATTAGGCGTATCCAAGTGTTTTAGAAACACACTAAGAAAAAATAAATATTGTTTTGCTGAGAAAAAAAAGCAGAATCTTGACAGATCACTATTAGTTTGAAAAGCAGAGGGTTTATTATTGCACCATCAGAAAAGGACATCCTAGGCACTTCACCGTATGAAGGAGGGCAACTAGATGCAGACATGGAGGTGCCTTTCACATATGCCACTTCCCTGTGTTCCTGCTTACACCAACAATTCCATATTGCTCTAGTAGGAAGGAAATTGCGCGGACAAATAGACCCGTTTACTTACACCCCTCCCTTGGAGTGTATAGGACAGAGGTTGGCTCATGAACCTCTGTAATTTACCTCAAGTGTTTAAAAGTGGATTTGCAAAGTTAACTATGATTTAGTTCAAATTAAATTTGGATAAATCGTATGGTTAGTTTTGTGCTAAGTCTGTACTGAATACCAGTGATCCGTACTCAATCGACCCTCAAAGTCGTCCCAAAGAAGTTCAAAAGGCAGCAGCCTTTACACCAGCCCCACACAGTCATGCAAGACTAGCTGGGTGACTGGTTTGACACGCTGAACGTGTGCCATGGGCTTGTTGTCTACTCGATCCATACCTGCATGCCCTGATATACCTGTCCTTGGGTTCCCTTGCCCCGGCCCTTCGATCTTGTCTCTCTCTGCCAAGAGCATCAGGACTCTCACTTTCTGTGCGTATGCCATGAAAGCTTGGAAGAAGAAACTGACCAAAGGACATGGAATCCAGCGTATTCTCAGGACGACAATGCAACTCTGAAGTGACGAATAGGCCATGGGCGACTGCTTTCAGGCGAGGGGAGCTGGATGATGATGGCTTTGGAGCAATGTGAGGCACGGCCTAGCCTGAAGTGGGAAGAGAATATATGCCTCCCCCTCCCCCAACACTGTTCACTAGATTTTGTAGACCTTTCGGTTTTGTAAAAGATTTTGTTGGCATTGTTTTTTGTTATGCTGTGATGGTGATCTAGTGGCTAACCTTGAATCTATGAGGTGTAGGCCACCAATTTGGGCATCGACGCAAAGAACATATATAACTCTTGCTTTAGTGTTGTGTTATCTATCTAGCTATTTCTGCAGTGTAAACAATACATTCCATACTTGTTGGTAGTTTCAACTTTTGTGTACAATAATCTCAAGTTAGAGGCTAAGATTGAATCTTTGAGCTGTAGCACACTTGTTTGACCTTTTTCGTGAATAGTTCTCTCTTTCTTGTTTAATGTCCAAATGTTTCTTCATTGTAAAGCATTCTTATTCCACACTTGCAGGTAGCCTTTTGCTATACAAATAAAATAAATTTTAGGCATGTGTTTCTTCCTTTTCATTTGATAAAACAAAGCATGTACATGAATTATGAAGCATTAGCCCATCAACCTATATATGCTCCTACACAAACACAACGAAGCAATTTTACGAGACATGTATTTTAAAAAGGCACATGAACATTGGAAGTTTGTGGATAAATTTGGTGCTTAGAACTTTTATTAAGAATACATGTAAACATTAGGATAAATCGACGAGACAAACAATAGGTTATCACCAGCTGTGAAAAGGAATAAAATGAGATGGCAAATTAAAGCAGATTCTTTTCCTTTTTTATTTCTTTTTCCTAGAGTGGAAGAACAAACTTTTCTTGGTCAGAGGATGTCTAAGAGTCTCTAAAACCCACTCAATCTTGATTTTTTGACAAGATTGAAAAAACCTCTCTTCAGCAGGTCCTTATTATCGCAACTCTCAATCTTTCTCCACTATGGAAAATCGATCCAATCGCACAAAAATATACGTGTGTATCAATCTACCAATCTAGACGCGGAAGGACATCTGGACGTGGGGAAGAATAAGGAGAAAGGACAGGACTCCCATCCAAATGTACAGGAGCGAAAGAAAGTATAAAAGTGGCTAGGATGATTTGTAAATGGTCTAGATTTCTGATGCAAAAGTGTATTTTAGCTTTTAGGAGTGAGATATTGAAAATGGTTGGAGAAAGCCAACAAATATGCTTTTTACTTTTTTAGTGTCTTGGAAAACTGATTGATTCACCATTTTTTCATGAACTATTGGAGATGCTCTTGTGCTGAGGAAAAAATGTTAAGAACAAAAGTGTCCAGGAATAGATTAACTTGCCAATAATCGATAGAACATTTTCAACTAATATAGCAGTGTTAGAAGGTGCACCTATATATGATACTAATATAGCAATAGCATTCTTGAATCCGAGTTGGATAATTCACAATCACAATCATCCAGAAAGAAAACTGAGAAAAACAGTAGTATGCTTGACATGTTGAAGTTTGAGTGAAAGCTGATCTGGACAAGATTCTGTAGTTGAGTCAACGGTCAAAAGCGCTATTTTGATACACATATATTGTATTTTACAGCACGTAATGTTGCAACCATAGCTTATTTGCCAATTTGCAGTAGAATAACATAGGCAGCACCTAGTGGCGAATGAATTCACTCTAGAAGAATTAGCTACACTTTAATTTGCTGATAACTGTACTGATAACAACACACGATTAATCTAAGAAGGGATGACAACACGCAATTAGCAACCCTAATCGAGTGAAGCTAACAGACATATCCATACACTCAACACTCTTTAGTGTCATGGGCCCATGTCATCATGAAAGGTACATTTTGGCCGAGTATAAACACAACAAACACGCAGAGGGCACAAGACTGACGACCTGTAATTTGTCATCCACGTCTCGTCGTTTCAGTATCAGGGAATAATAAATGGCTCAGCAAGGAGCAGAGCATCAGTAGGTACAGTGTCACAGTTAGACTGACGGTCTCCTTAGTTTTGTTCAAGGCCTTGTTC